>BLKR01000213.1:0-699510 GCA_011170035.1 Teleogryllus occipitalis | reverse complement strand
TGGTGTCCAGGGGATTACATTGTTATTAACTTGGAGTGGAGTGGGGGTGGCGAATGTTCTAAGAGAGAATATTTTGGCTGTTGATTTGGATGGGTTGAGCTTGATTTTCCATTTTAAGGACCAATCTTCTATGCTTTTTAAATGCAGTTGAATTTTATTACAGATTTGATTTAATGAATGGTTGGACATGAATATGGCAGTATCGTCAGCAAATTGTGCGATATGTGTGTATGGTGAGGTAGGTAAATCGAATGTGTATAGGTTGAAAAGGGTAGGTGAGAGGGGGGATCCTTGGGGAAGTCCTGCTTTTATTTTGCGGGGATTGGAAACGTGCTTTTCTATTGTTACTGTAAATGTTCTGTCTGCTATAAAATTTTTAATGATTTGTAGTAGGTAATTTGGAGTTCCTATGGTTTTTAGCTTATATATTAGGCCTGGGTGCCAAACTCTGTCGAACGCCTGTGAAATATCTAGAAAGGTGGCTATAGTGTGTTGTTTGTTCTGGAAGGCAGTATGGATGTGTTCGGATATTCTAAGTAGTTGGTGTGAGGTGGATAATTTATTGGTGAAGCCAAATTGGTGTTTCGGTATGGTCTGTGTTATGTTTAGGTGTTTATTAAATCTTTTTAGTATTATTTTTTCTAGGATCTTTGATAGTGACGGGAGGAGACTGATTGGTCTATAGCTTTCGGCATGGTTATGATTTTTATGGGGTTTGGGTACGGGGATTATGTTCGAATTTTTCCATATTATTGGATAGTATCCTGTTCTAAGAATTGAATTATATATATTATTGATGTAGGCTATTGTGGGGTTAGGCAAGTTTTTTAATATAATATTGCTTATTTTATCGTGGCCAGGAGCTTTTTTAAGAGGGAGATTTTTGATGATGTGCTTAATTTCATTTGGGGAACTGTATTTTATTCTATGTGGAATATTATAATTGGGTGCTGATGCTACTTGTGTTATTTCCATGTGAGCTGAGTGTGTTGGAGTACTGTTAGGAGTGAACGATTGCTCAAAGTAATCAGCCAAGGCTTCTGCTTTCTCTATTGGTGAATATTTTTTACCTGATGGTGTGTTTAGAGGTGGTATGGTTGTTTTCTTTTTTAGGATATTTTTGGTGAACTGCCAAAGCGAATTGTTTGATGTGCTCAATGATTGTATTAAATTGTCATAAGTTGAGTGGTTAAAATCTATTATTGCTCTTTTAGTAAGTGTAGTTAGTAAGTTGAGTTCTTTTTTAATGTGAGGCGATTTTGTTACACTCCAAAGTCTTCTGGTTTTATTTTTAGTTTTGATTAAGTTTAGAATGGACTCGGGTAGTTTTGTGTTTGATGTTTTAGTGATATGGGGAGGTCGTGGTCGTGTTGTTCACGCGGCGGTTACATGAGCGGGCCCCGTGCCTCGTCGCGTGCGGTCGGAACCTCCTTCCCGTCGTCGTCGTCGTCGTCGTTTTCGTCCTCGTCGCCCGTTGGCGCAGGTGCGAGGATCTGACACGGCGTGTGTGGGCGAACCTGTGCGCGAGCAGCGTGTTTTAGTGTACTCGGTGCAACAACATTCGTTACTGCATTCGCTGCACAGCGACGCCCAGTGGTCGGAGACGTCTCGTTTTCAAATCTGGGATGCATCCGCGACACTTGCTGTGGCCTTACTTCGTGTTCGCGCATGTCTCCTTGTCTAATTATGTCACTCAGAAGTGTCATCTGCAACGGATGAGATAATCAACGGTTCCCAGTTGGTGAAGTGTAGTATTAGCTGATGCAAATGTAGCTGTAGTCTTTATAGCATGCCTATAAATAAGAAAATGCGTGAATTTTTGTGTGTAACTTTTGATGAGGTAATTTTTGGGGGGGCTCTAGATAATTTAAACCGCATGAACAATATTCTATTGTTTGAAAACAAAATTCTTGAAACTCATTTTATCTCGAGTTTTTTTTTAAAGCAGAATGCAAGTTAACTTTTCATTGAACTATATCAGAAGCGTAGTAGCGCATGTTTATTAAAAAACTATCCGCATTCTCACATGCATCCTCACGTATTCGGATATCCTTGTAACATACTGAAGTGGGCGATGAATGTCGGCAGTTTTCTTATGTGCTTTGCATTCCACTGTTTTGTTAATTCAGTAATTAATAACCATTGACATATTATACCAGCAATCGATCCACGTGTACTCTGTGTGTTGCGGAAGGACTTCTTTGGTGTCCCGAAGATGACGTGTTCTCGGGAAGCTCTGTTACTTCCACTGCTAGATGATGAACGTGGCAGCTCCTGTATATTTACTGGCAGAGATGATGTTGGGGGAGTGGCGACTCCTTAGTGACTGCCTGGAAGGCATGCTAATGTGAGGAGTCTGAAGGAGATGGGAATGCTGTCAGCAAGGAGGGAATGCGAGTTCGGATGAGGAAGAACATGTGCGGCTTCAGAGATGAATGATGACGACGGCAAAAGTGGGAATATGTTAGAGAAGACAATATTAAAGTGTTAGCGGACATGGCAGACTATGGTAGGGAGGAATTAGAGCCAGGATGTGATGTAGATTGTTCTAGAGATTGGATGCCAAATATTCGAAGCTGGAATAAGCGTATGACCGGGAGGTTACAAAAGAAAGAGAGACTTCTGCCTTGGTGTAAGGGAAATCGTGTGTGAGAAATAGATTGTGGTAATCGTTAGGTGGTTAGGTGTGAAAGCGTTGGCGCTAGTGGTGGTAATAAGTAACCGAAGAGAATGAGGATGCACAACACCGAGTACACGATGCGCTTGGACGAGAAGGGGTGACTGTAGATATAATATATCATTCGTGGGCTGCAATAGTGGCACGGCTAAAAAATCAAACGTTGTGATTAAAGGAGTTTGAAGTTTCAACTTTGTGTTGAAATGGATCATTTTTGCATTCACACTTCTGCCATTTGTTGGTGAACCGTACTGTACAATAAGATACCCTGCTGTTGTTGCTGGAAGGTAGACCAATCTGCAATTCTGGAGAGCGCATTAACATAAAATTCGTATTTTTTGAGCTGGGCCAATATTTCAGCCCACGAGCAATAGGTTAAGGCTGAGGTAACGGAAGTGGTAATAGTGACAGGAAAGAAGACCGTCCGAGAAACGTCCACGCACATGGAGATACCTTAAATAGAAAAAACCACATTGGAGACTATCCGACGGCGTTTGTGGTAGACGAGCGATGGCGATTTTTATTTTCATTGTATCGAGTGGGACTATTGGCGGGGAGACTGCCCTAGGCACTTGTTCCGGACCCGTGTTTTCGACCCAGGCTTCCTTGGAAGCCTAGCCCCGACGCGGGTCTGGGGACCTCTATCGAGCAGGCGCACCGCGCGGGCGGTCCTCTAATTGCTCCTTGCATTTGACTCTCACGTTCACCACCAGAAGTGGGTCTCAGTTTACTATATCCGAACTGTCTGAATTGAAGGAAGCGAGATCTCGTTCGGGCGGGATGTTGTTGGAGGAATTTAATTTTTCCGGGCATCCGCAGGGGTGCTTTTACAGGCCACAAGCGTGACATGGCTACTGAGGATTTTCCGCCCTTCGCAAAACCACGCATTTCGGCCAGGATCGAACCCACGTTCTGGGGTTCAGAGGCCAGTAAACTAACCCCTCACTCACCGAGGAGCGTATAGGGAGCGGTAGGTCAGTGCATCAACTGATTTCACTGCAGCGCCTGTGACCGGGAGGTCCTAGGTTCGAGTCCTGACGGCAGCAGGATTTTCGACACTAGTCTTTCAGCTAGATCGAATTCAGTCGCTGACCGGAGGAGAGTTCTAGCTGCCAGCTGCTGTGATCGGTAGTTTTCCGTGGTTTCTCCGATCAACAACAGGCGAATACCGGAGCAATACCTTAATAAACGGGCCACGGATCTCGTGCGATATTTCCTTCCTTTTCCTTGTCCTATCCTCTCCCCTTACACACAAGCACATACACACACACACACACACACACACGCACTTCCTCTAACATACCCTACACTACCACGTATTCCGGGAGACCGGGTCAAGAGCTTAGAGCTTGTCCCGGCTGGGGCGCTACCTCGCTAGTGGGAGAGTCCTGGTTAGGGAGAAACTCCGCTAGCCGTCGGTAGGTCGGCACCGGATGTCGCCATCCAGCAGGGGAAGATCACCACCATCTCCCCGAGTAAAATACATGCACTACACTTACGGGGGTAATGACCAACGCTGTTGACGCGCCCGAAATCACCAACCATCCGAGGAGCGCAGCGATGATGCTGTCTGTGGCGATGGTGAGAACGGAGTCTCGAGCGTGTACGGTTCCATTGTGCGCCGCGCTACAAGTTTATCGTCGGGGCTTTGCATACATTTTCCGCGGCGGGGACGGCAGCGACGGCGGCGCGGCGGCGGCGGTAGTTAAAAGCTGCCGGCGCGGCGCTGCGGTCTGTCCCTCGAGGCCGCCCTTAGGGCACGCGGGAGCGGCGCATTCGGGAATTTGCAGCCCCTCGTGCGCACTCTCTAATGACTGTTCGGGGAAGAACGGGTGCGATAAGGCTACGCACCACTCGCGAAACAAAGGCCGCGTGGGAGGGAGGTCATGAAATAATGTCGCGTTAAATGGAGGCTTTCCGTTGCGGAGGGATGGACCGGTTAGCGATGCTTTGAATGTTCTTGGGTTCGAAACTCACACTAGGCGTAGCCAGGGTGGGGATTGACGGGGCACGATGCTGAGATTCTTCTCCCTCGTAGAGGGATGGATGTCCCTTGTTGGACAAGAAGTAATTTGCCTCTGCTCTGGACATAATTATCGTAATGAATTTCTTTATACTTTTCACACTTTGAAGTGTTCAAATCCAGGAAATTGGAAAAGAGAATTTTTATCAGTGAAAAAGGGAATTTTTAGTGGCCGTGTTGAAGTGTGCATTGGGCCTACTTTCAAGGTAACTGCCGAAAGTCCCCTTGTGTGTGTATTAAGGCGGCTCCACACATTCGTTATTCGGCGAATAGCGAGCAACCGCTCGCCGAATCCCCAGTAGTGTGGATGAGTTGCTTGCTATTTGGCGAGTGACGAACATTTGCTGTTCGCCCTACCCACCGCGTGTCGGTCTTTTGGACTCATATAAGGGAGCGAACATTCGCCGAACACGTCAGCTGCTCAGGATTGGGCGATCACTAGGTCGCTGCTCGGCGAATGATGAAAGTGTGGAGCCTTTATGCATCACATATACAATTGTTACAAACGTTGAAAACACAGAGTTTGAAACGTTGAAAAAACTGAGGTGACGAGAAAACGTTTCATGTCACCTCTAATTGTGTACATTTTTCTATAATTTTTAACTTAGGCGTGGCGATCGGTGGTTGGCGGGGGCGTTGACAGCGAGAGTGTCGGCAATGTTGACTCGGTATCGTGGATGGAATCAATTTTTTCCAATTCAATGAAAGCGGTGGACTCAGAGGGGAGATAATTGCTGGGGGACTGCCAGTGCAACAAAAGGGGTCGAGCAGCTCCAGTGATCCCGGGAGGATCACTTGTTTTTTCTCGGAATGTATGCAAAGCTAAATTTAAAATTTCATTTTCTGTGTTAATTGATTTTCACTGTTCAAAGTTTTCTGTTTTGATAATAAATGTTTAACAGTATAAAATGTTTACCTATGCGTTGTCCGGGATTGAACACTGAGAAGTAATGTATAGTTCTTGGTCTGATCTTACGAAGTTGAGTTTCTGAGTTAAGCTATTTTCAATTTTAAAATAATGATTTACAAAAAGGAGAACTTTTTTGTTCGTCCTACTAGTTTTATTTAATAGAACTGCATCATTAGCTTTTCCATGGTGTCTAGACGCTTCCTAATGGACAATTAACTAAACGAAATGCATTCCATCTTCTAACTTTATGTTCCACATAATACAAATAATTAATAGTTTTTATTCTTTAAATTAATTGTTTTTTTTGCTTACTTACCATTGAATGCTCATCTACATATTTTTATCTTAATTCGTTAACGCCTCCAATCGTTCTTTGTGTAATTAACAGTGTACGTAAATGATTTGGCGTAATTTCCCTACATTAAGCTAATATCCCTTCATTTACATGGTGTGTTACCAGCGAGTGTGATTGAAATTGAAAATAAATGGGATCAAAAAAAAAAAGTAAATACCACGTTTGGATCTTTCGGATTGGTTTGTTTACAGCTGTATCCCTTCGATGTCATGTTTGATAACACTTCATTTATGTTATCTGGAGTAATATCGAAATTGGATTTTGAACGAAGTGTTTACACGAGTGAATCGATAAATGTGCAAGATATTTTTTATCAAGTTTCCACTATGTTCCAATTTAGATATTCATCATTTCTATGCAAACATGTTCTAATTTTTTGTGCACATAATTTAACCCTTTTGTAGCAGATGTTTAATTTTCCACAAGTCTCTCAACATAAATCTCTATGTTGTTAGCTTGATGCGGAAATAATTTGTTTTTCTACGTAGCACTTCAAATACAAAAAGAAAGAAGGAACTGCAAAATTTTTGAACGATTTGTTGTTAACGATACATCCTTTCTGCATCTTTCTTATTAATGAAATTGTATTAGTTAATCACATTAACACATTTTTTTCCTGGGATTTTTATCCACCCGACTGCCGGTTATCCTTTACTTCCGGATGGGGCGCATATTCTACCATACAGTAGACATCCACAGACTTGCGGGCTACTGTGATCTGGGGCCAGCAGAACGCGAGGCCGTCCGCAACAACACATACATGAGAGAGAGAGACAGGGAAAGAAAGGGAGAGAGAGGAAGAGAGAGGGAGAGAGAGGGAGAGAAAGGGAGAGGGGGAGGAGGAGGGGAGGGGGGGGGGAGAAGGTTAAACAACTCTTCCCAAGGTGGGAGTCAAACCCGCGACCCTTCAGACCGAAGCACTGAGTCGGTACGCGCTCTTAAGCACCTATTGGACTTCCTAAGTACATCCTATTGGATTCATCATTTATTAGCTGACTGAGATACCATCTTTAAAAAATATGACGATTCATTGAGATCAGCCCTTCTTAAACCAAAATTTGATACGTAGTAAAGACCGTGAAAATATTTTTAGTTATCACTGTTGCGTGTCAAACGTGGGAACTAGATCCTACTCTAGCTGTACTTCGAAATATTTGAACTGAATCGATATTTGAACTGTATCAATCCGAGAATTATTATTCAGTTTTTCATACTCGTTTTCCCTTCTTTAAAGAGAATGGAAGTTATATTTCAAATTTAGAAAATGGATTAAATACATTTTGATATTTTGGAACTCAATTTCTTATTAAGTTATTTCATGATACATTTCTCTGTTAACGCGTAATTCGATATCATATTTATATGCGTTATCTTTTTGTTCCAACAGTTGGTTTAAATAACAAAACGACAATTCTCTTCTTCAATTATAAGTATGAGTTACATCAAAATATCACATTAAACGAGGTGTTGCAAAATAATCTACGTACATCACAAACGGATGCGAGAAGTTTGCCAAACACGTCCCAGGCTCTCAGCTCCGAACGGGGCGAGTTAGTGTGGCACGCAGCTTCTCATGTGCCCGCGGGCGGCAGAGTTGCGTGGGCGGTCGCTTGGCGCATGAAGAGACGCCGAAGGCTGAGAAACGGAACCCGCTTCTGGCTACACTTTGGCCGCCGCGCCGTGGAAGCTCGCGAGCTGTCACGCGCACTGCGACGTGCGGCAATCTGGGCACAGCGCGGTTCGCGGAGAGATTCTCGTCTTAGTTAGTTAATGCCTTATTTTACGTGGCGAGACTCGGGCCATCAGGCCCGCTCTTCCGTCTAACCACACAAATTTCGCTACGCTCCTTTCACCACCTAGCGGAGAATGGAGGTATTATCTCTGGCGACGAAACAGGCGGATCTCAATTTTGCTCAGAGGCTTCTTTCAGGGTTGAGGATCTTTTACATGCAGTAAATCTACTACATGGGACAGCCGGCTTTACTTCCCATCCGAAGGAAGGCGTACGAAGGATTTTTTCGCCCTTAAAAATCCACGGCTTCGATCGGGTATGAATCCGCAAACTCGGGTACAACAGTCCGGTACGTCCGGTCCAACCGTTATACCACCGAATCCGCAAACGTCCATCTTCCATCCGTCTTACGATCCATCATCTTGTGTGCTGTGATGAAGAGCTTTATACAACCAGTTCGTAATGTTAAGTTTCATTTCTTGAGTTCATCTGTGAAATCGACCGATGTTAGGATTGAGGATTATAATTTCATAAAAGAATCAAAGTTCATTTTTAGAAAGAACATTATTGTGACATCACAGGCATTTGACATCCGTACAATAAAACAGTAGTCGTTCGATTTACAGCTACTTCCCACGATTCTCTCACTGCTGCATGTGATGACGTAATTATTCTTGCCATAAACTGCAAATCTGTGCCCTAAGATATGATTTTATGAACGATTCCTTGTAACATAAAGGGTCGTTATATATGCTGAAACATAATGCATATATAATGCTGGGATTTAAAAAAAAAGTAAATAAATAAAAAATAAAATAATATTATTTGAAATAAATTTATTTGAAAATATTTTAAATAAATAAATAAATAAATAAATTTATTTGAAAATATTTTATTATATTATTTTGTGAAATAATAATTTTGAAAAGTAAATATTTAGCAGTATATTTTGTTTTAATATAAGCAACAATTATTGTATGTGAATCGAGATATTTATGTGAATTATTTAATCTATAAAATTAGGTAACGTCGTAAACTTCGTACATACAAGAATTATACAGAACATTTCTGTCCATCAATTTGACAATTAGTCCTCTTATACAAAATATTTCGGATACCTTTACAGAAATTTGGGTATACATTTCTCCCCATTCCCCATGTCCCTCCCTCACTCACCCTCAGACGCGCTTCTCTCTCTCTCTCTCCCTCTCTCTCTCTCTCACACACACACTTACTCACTCTCTCTCACACACACACTCACTCACTCAGTCTCTCTCACACACATGCTCTCTCTCCCTCTCACACACACCCGCCCACGCTCTCTTACACACTCTCATTCTTTCTCTGTGTGACTCTCACTCTCACACACTCATGCTCAGTCTCTCTCTCTCTCCCTCTCACACACAAACGCCACCCGCTCACACACTCTCTCATTCTGCGTGTGTCTCTCCCCCTCCGACGAAGGCGCTCAGAGAAACGTGGCTGCGGCGGAGGAGGTCAAGGCCGGCGCGGGTGGAGCGGAGCGGAGCGGGGCGGAGTGGCGAGGAGCGCTGTGGGAGAGCGGCGCGCGCCGCGTCGGCCCCGGGGCGCCGCGACCTCCCGCGTGACCCCTGCGGCTTCCTGCCGCCGCGCCGCGCCGCGCCGCGCCGCGCCGGCCACCGCGGCCCGCTGCCCCAGCGTGAGAGCGCGCCGCCCCCAGTGCCGCAGCCCGCCTTCCCTCCACCTGAAAATTGGCCACGCGGGTGCCTCGTTGCAGAGGGGCCGCGGATTCGAACTTGGACGAAATTATAATTGTGCATCCAGTGGAACTCCGTGGAGCTACGCCGTGCCAAACGCCCGGAAATCCAAATTCTATTGTGGCAGCGGATATTGGGGTAATCCATGATAAAATATCCTGGATATAAGAGATATACGAGGTAGGCTATATATATTTACTAAAATATAACTATAAAAATTCCCGATGTACATTTATGCAAGTAAATTTATGTAGCTATTATTGTGGTTGATGCCTCTTACATCCCGGATATTTTAGCCTGGAGATCTGTTTCGCGCTGCTCCCTTCAGGTCGTTGACGCGGAAATCAGGCGGGTGCGTCGCTGCCAGTGACATGCAAAATGATATTTAATAGGTTCGGAGTAGTATTGAAGTGGCAGTTTTGCATACAATGGAACTCCGCTAAGCGACCACTATATTTAGCGTTCGGAATATTTCCCAGGCAAATTTCATGTCGTTAAGGCTAATTTTTGGCTTCGAGCTACCTACAAATTGATGCGTAGCAACGGACTTGCATTAGTCTGACAATTACGTATTAATTTATTTATGGTCAAGCTCTCTAACCGTGCCAGTTTTCTTTGTGGCTCTCATAACGATCGAAATGTTTCGGAGCCTATATTATTCGTGTAAGATTACTGAATTTCTTATCGTATTCTCTTTAGGAACGGTCGATCCGTCTTCCCGATCGGCAATCGTAATTTTACGGGTCCTGGGAGAATTTCATATTCTTATTTGCAATGATTGCTTCATCGCAATAAAAAATCTAAGAGGAATAATTAAGACATTGACGATACGACATATTGTAGACTTTTAGACCGAGCGAAGTGACTCAGGGCGTAGCGCGCTGGTTTCGCAATCGGGAGACCTGGATTCAGTTCCAGCCGGCCATCCTGACCGGGGTGTTCGTGTTTTCTCACGGTCATACTGGCAAATTCTTGGTTGGTTTTACTGAAAGGCCACGAAACCGGCGTCGCTAGCCGAATTCGTTAACTACGTGAAGTCACGAAGGTTAAGCGAATTCGAGAAATCGCTGTTTCCTGGTTTTGTAACCGACTAGCAACCCCAGGATCTAACAGCTCCCAGGCCAATTGCCCTTTACGGGACATTTAATGTCTAAATATAGTTAAATGGAAGAGGCCGATCCAGATCAACAGATGGCCATGATTACCACAGTAATCACAAGATATTAACATGAGTGACGCTAATAACGCATTGAGAAACGAGGATGCATTTGCTTTTGGTTGTTTGGCATCATTCCAAACATGTGGTCGTACACATACTGGAAATATTTTGGTTTTCACGGTTCATTTCTTTCGTTAGCGCTGCGCAGCTGAAAATTCTGTGCGAAATCGTTTTATAAATTAACATTTTTCATGTGAATCCGTGAAACCGAATGCATAAAACTGTCCATGTCGTGCTGGAATTCATTTGGGACGTGGGAAACTAATAAAACGTCCGGTTTTATAACTGATAAATTATTCAACAGCCACTGCGTTATGTTGGGCGGGCTTCGCCCCGAAACCTTTCATTTCTCGCTCCCAGATGTTCTCCAGCTGCTTGCTCTGAGCGCGTTACGACTCTCTTTGGATCTCGAACTCCGCCCACCCAGGTGTGCCACGTGGATATCGATATTTTCGAAACATTGTTATTTTTATAAAAAGCTAAAATAAATGGACAATTTTAAAAACACTTTTTAATAGCATTAAAAATGATTTCTTTGTCGTGGAGAATTATATGACAATCTAAATTTTTTTCTTTAAAAAATAATTTCGTCTGTTGAAGTTAGAGACTATTTGGGGATATATTTTCTGTTCCATGTGGGTCAAATTTATTCTGGAAGAAAATGGATTGGCAATGCTCGGTTGCCTTCGACACGTATGTGTGTATATTTTTAAATATGCACTAAATTTCCATCCCTAGAGCATCCCTTTTATGTTTCCTTGTATTTGCTGGGAGTGTGCGCATTATTCTTGCAGCACCATAGTTTGAAATAATAAATATGTGTAGAATTAATCAGTACTGCTAAGTAAAATGACGCGTATACTCTCTACATTTTATTTATTTTAATTTTTTGGTTTGAGTAGTTTAGTTCAGTGCAATGTTTTTGGCTGTGCTCGTATTTCGTACACGTGATTGCACCAAGTGCCTGGAGTGCCGTGGATGCATGCTTGGAAAGTCGGCGCTGTGCTCCTCCCAATTTGGCCCAAGATGACTCGCGTGAGTGCTCCCAAACGATCCGTGAGCTGCCAAGCGCCATTTGCACTAAGAAGCGTGAACAGCTCTTGCTGGCAACGCGTGAAATGAGGCTGTCTCTTTAGATCTTGCCGTTTTAAGATTTTCGTTGATCGTAGCTTGCTACTGTAACTTTTATTACAGCCCTCTTAATAGGTATTACTCCTGACCGTGGCGAGTACTCGTCCAACATGATCATGACTTTTCGCTATTTCTCTCTTTCAAGTAAATTCGCTTTAACGTGGTTTTGAAGCTACATGACAAGTAAGTGTATTTCATATATTTTGAGGCCATATGGGTTTAATATTTTTTAACTTTATGCAATACTCTTTCCCAGTGGTGACTCACAGAGAAAAATTATGGATTGTGCAGACTTTTTAGGTTGACTCAGATAAACCTGAGACTTAGGATTTATGTTGAAATAAATGATATGTGCCTGACAGAGCATGCAGCCACATTACTGTAAATATTTTCAACTTTCAGACTGTTGGTATTACTTATATTTTTGTGATTTTTTTTTAAAGTGGTCGTCTTCTTCATTATTGTTCCAACAACTACACTTATTGAAAACATACGTGTGTTCAAATGAGTAACACCACTGCCACCACTGAATACATGAGATGCATGTATTCACAAATCTCCTTTGAACTCTTCCTTGCATTAGTGCAGTTTAGACAAGCTAATAAAACTTCAGGAGAAAAAATATCATTTACTTTTCACTAATACTAATGGCTAAGAAAAGGTTTTGTTAGTTCTGTAATTATAAAATCACTCTTCGAACTTACTTACCTTTCTAGTACTTATCTCTTTGAGTTTTACAAAGGAAGAATAAGAAACTCTTATTGATGATATTAAGCACCGCCTCCTATACTTGGGTTTTCGTAACGTGGCGGATGACATTAGGTCATTTTTACACCTCCCGCCTTATAAAATTAATTTTTTTAAATTAATTCGCGAACGTCCTTCTCAACGGGGCTCATGGCCTCAAACATGTACTTATCACTGATATAAAGATTCATTTTATAAGGCAGGAGGTGTAAAAATGACCTAATGTCATCCGCCACGTTACGAAAACCCAATTATAGATTCTCGAAATCATGTATGCGTCGACGTCGAGAATGTTCTGAATGCAGACGTCCAAACGTTCAGGTTTGTTATTAAATAATTGTGCACGGCGTACCAACTTCTTACATTTTGCAAATGTAAACTTTTAAGTTTTTTAAGTTTTTTTTGTTAGAAATAATTTGAATTTTATGCGGATGGAGTGCAGACTGCTACATTTTACGTCTAAATTACAAAAAGAAGAATTATTAGACGAGTATTTGTCTATTACGATTTAGTAGCTCTGTTTCAAACTTTCTCATGCTGGTAAGTTAGACACTTGTGTATAGTAATAAGGATATGCAAGATTGTTTTTTCTGGAAACAACTTTATTTTTTATTTAGTGCGATGTACTAAATAAAGCATCAACTCTTTCTCAATTAATAATTCCGAATAAAACATCCTTGCATTACATGCTTGTAAACATTTGCGTAAAACGTTAGGTGTCAAGAAAGACCCCAAACAGAATCCACGACAGTATTGGGGAAACGGAGTCGAAGGGTTAAACAGAAAAATAAGAACCATCGCAGGCGTCCATCGCAGGATTTTCTCCCCCATACGTCACATACAGCTTTTGACTGAATGAATGAATGAATATAAAAAAACAAATGAATAAATGAATCGCAGGCGTCGCCTGTCTCTCTCCGCGCGGGGTTGCGCCGTAGCTTCGTGGTGCGAGAGCGATCGGCTGCTCGCGTCGCGTCGCAGCGCCGGGTCACGATCGCCGCGCTGCTCCAGCCACGCGCTCGCCGCCGCGCCGCGCCACGCCGCGCCGCCCAGCGCCGCGCCGGACAAGCGAGCGGGCGGGCTGTTTTTGCACGCGCGCGTAATGGGCACATGCGCCACCTGCGGCTGCCCACCGCCCGCAGCGGGCAGCATGCGCTTTTTGCGCCCCCCCCACTACGAATACGGCGCCCCGCGGCAATCAGCTTGCAAGGGACGCCATGCGCTCTGAGGAAGCGTTCGCCATGGCCTAGCAGTCATCGGGCAATCACGGCTGCCCGTGTGGCAAGGAAAGGGATTGTACAACATTGCTTGACTCTGAGTAGTGCAGACGGTGGGCATCCTTGTTTTGGGAAATGCACGTCTCATTAATGTAGTGTGTGTTAGAGCATGTTAAGTTTAGATCAAATGATCAATTTATATTAATTTCAGTATCAAGTAATCGTAATAAACACCGTTTGACGTTGGAATGTCAAATTACATTCCAATGGGTGAGTTTGCTGTGTACAGTTTTCATATTTGCAAGAGATGAATGTTAATTGCTCGCATTCGTTATCGTGCCTGAGCTGCAATATTAGTTTCTAGAAGAAACTATAAACACTGACGCAGAAGTGTTTCAGCTCACGAGCTAATAAACAGAATGGATCATTATACCCGCACACACTAGGTAGTATGGTATGCACAATACGTAGAGGGGTCAATGTTGATTTTCTCGGCGGCGCCGGCTTCATAATTACGGCGAAAATACGACGCATGCTGCAGTTAACGTAACTTTGCATCAGGCTGTACTAGGACAGGACACGCAACGTGCCAGGTTATCGTTGTGAAAGAGATAACGAAACTTTTCGACCGCATCTTTATGCAATCAGTGTCAATGTTGCGCTTGGTATATTACCATCAAGGCCAAGCGGGCAGCTTTAGCGAAGTGGCGGAAAGGGAGACGTTTACCACAGTCGAATACTAAGATATGTACTCGGTATTAGGGAAATGCCACGGCATTGTCATCTGTAACGTTGCGGTTTACCGTTGTCAGTTCCTTCTCCTGTACTTCGATGTTTTTTTTTAACGTGGGGTCTCAGGGTCGCGCATGAAAAAGGGAGAGGGAAGTCAGACTCCCATAGGTAGCAGCAAGCTAAACTTCCCTCTTATACGTCTTCGTATTAGAGTCTGCCTTCACTCTCCGTGTTTCGTGTGTGACCTAGAGACGCCACGTTAAAAAATCGAAGTATAGCCACGGAATATTACGATAGAAGATCCTAAATAAACAAGCAGAATACTTTACGAGTTTCTGGAAACATCTTCGGAAGATTATCATATCCATGGTAATGAAACGTCCACATGCGAATGTATACATGTTGTGCTAGAAACATTATCAGGAATGACTTCGAAGTGGCTAAAAAGTTGTAACGTGTAAACTGTAAGAAAAAAGTCTTGAAAATATTATTTTTTTTATTGAGAAAGACCATTAGTTCTTAAAGAAGAGGCGATCGACGGGAAGTCGGCGATAATGTAACTGTGACTCTGTGACGATTATTTCCTTACCCAGCGTTGCAGTGCGGGAGAACACTGCGCGAAGTCTTTGGCTATGTCAGGAACGCGTTTGTGAGACTCTGCCGTACGACGTCCAAGTAGTGATGGCAAATTTAGCCAAAACATCCAGATATCGATGTTTCGATACATCGCTAAAGGGTTTTCGATGTCGATGAAAACATCGACGAAAAAACATCGATGCTATCCTACCAATTTTTTAATTACAGTACGTAAAAGGGATATATTTTGTTGTTTGGTTACCAGCGTGTTAGTAGTATGTTAAAAAATATTATCAAATGTAAATAATAAAATTAACAATACAAGACATTGAGTTTCGCTGCTTTACCCTCTAGTCACTTCCATTCATACACCACTGAAGTAAAACCACTTAAAACTCCCTCAGATTGGACAGGTGAAATGTGCAGCGTGCTAAAGAGGATGATGCAAAACAACGATATTGCCATGGATTGCAGCTACTCTATAACGTGCCTAAACCCCTTCATTTAATAGAAAAGAAAAAAAATTACAAATAAAAAAAACTCGATGTTTTTGCAACAAAATATCGATGTGAAGGAAACATCGAAAGCAAAATATCAATGTTAATATATCCTGTTTTTGGTGGAAAACATCGACGTTTTAAAAACATCGATGTTTTTTGCCATTCCTATGCACAAGGCCCCCTCGCGCGAATACACACGGCTGTGGCCATTCTGGCTGCCGAAACATTGGGGCGTGAGGCAGGGAGTATTGCGACACGTCCGCATATACACGTCCGTATTGACATAAAATATACACGTCCGTATTGACATAAACACGCGGGACATTTTGAGCATATCCGTTACAATTGTATTTGAGGCAGCATAAAAGTGATTTTTGTAATTGCACGGCATTCGAACTTCCTTGTTGCTGCCTTCCACTCCGCCGCGAGATTCGGGCTTCTCAGCCGTCGAGTGCCGTCGTTCTCCGTGTTGTAAGAAAATATGATAGTTTCTTAATACATTTCATACGACACTAAATATGCTTGTCTTTGCCTTCTTTGCAATTGTTTTCAAACGGAAGACATCGTACTAATCGGCCAATATTCTGTTTTCGCCTAATACACTTATGCACATTCGTGTGGTGTATGACGAGGCGTGCAATTTCCTCTAATGTACTCGGAAACCAGCGTGTCGAAATGTGCAATATTAGCTGTCATTACGTCTCTCGGCCTTTTTATCACAGTCCATATATAATGATACAACCTGCCGGTAAGTCAGTTTATATATTTTTTCCCCTACTAGTGATAGTTCTTGCTGGGATATGTGACTTTAAAATATCAATTTACACGGAAGTGCAGCTCGTGATTCTGCAGGTTACGAAACGCAAAACCAACGATATCAGATGTTTTCTTTCAGTATTGAAAACCTATGAATCCAAACGTAGTAGTAAATGTAAATACTTATACGAGTAAATTACGTGGTGTTATAACGCCATACATAATGTTATATTCAATTAATGTGAAACGACAGCAGGTCACAACTATGTAATTACTTGTACAAGGCGCTTGCGGTCCATAGCTCGCCAGCGTGTATGAACCCTGATAGCTTCTGGCCTTCAGTATTACACCTTCACGAGTTACTTTATTTTGATAGGCGGCTCACATGGAAATCAAATATTCTCCACAGAATAACCCTGGCAACCTTTAGAACTCACCAATTATATCCCATACTCAAAAAGTCATCACCCTTGCAACTCCATGTCGCTACTCACCTATACCAGTCAATGATCCGCCCAATTTTATCCTATGCTTCTCCTATCTGGGCCTCAGCCAGCAAATCGAACATCCAAAAAATGCAGATTTTCCAAAATAAATTCCTCCGAACCATCACTAAAGCTCCATGGTTTGTACCTAACTCCCAGTTACATAACGAACTCGGCATTACTCCTATCCCCGTCCATTTCTCCCTCCTATCCTCTCGCTTCTATCCTAAAATTCCCCAGATTCCCTCAGCCGTACATTTCAAAATCGGAAAACAAAATCCTCACCACAATAGACTAAAGCGAAAACTACCGCGACAGTTCTTCGACCCTCCTTGATTATCATGTACCCGATGTGGCTTCTCACATTTAATTCACACGAACTCAATGTATTCATGTCTATAATTTTTCTCAATCAATGTTAATGTAATTCAATGTAACATCATTGTATCGTACTCGGATGCTGAGGGCCTTCGGGCCAAGCAGAAATAAATGAAAAAGAAAAGTTACTTTATGTGTTAGAACCATGAGGGAACTGTGAAAATTGTCTTGAAATTATTACGTCACAGCTTTTAATTAATTATTGACAATAATTCATATAAAACTATAAAACAAATATATTCTAAATTTTACGATTTTTTGCATCTGTATCGTACCGTATATTAATAAACAATATTTATATGAAACAACACTTAAAACGAATCTGATGATATAATGATGTGCTGATGACATGTCTTCTTTTGAAATGCAAATTACTTTCAGCAATGTACTTCTAACATTGTTCATTTGTGAATATTGCATTCGTCATAGTGAAAGTTTACGATAATTGCGACAGCACAATTAGCATTCACAACACATGAATAGACGTGACTCTTAACGAGTTCTTGAATGGAATGTTTGTGCGTGTGAGTTGTTCGAAACTCATAAAATGAACTCAGTGTTCAAAACGTCGTTTACCCTACTATTTGATAAATATATCTGTCTTTGTATTTCACTTACCTCATAATGTTTTGTTTTATTTTGGCTCTTCACGAAGCTGCTACGTCAATTAGTGCTTGTGGGAGCTTGTGCGAAACTGTTACTCAGTTAAAAGGACAAAATCTAATACACGATAAGTCATATCAGATAAAAAAAATATCACCATAGTGCTCCTCGTAATATTATGAATCAATAATTTCATTAAGGTTTTGTCCCCGAAGCATAGATTTCCAGGGCAATAATTTTTTTTCCAATTTCGTCGCATCTCGTATGTCACTTCTGCGTACTTCCAACTCGCCAATTGTGCTGTTGTAGACTCAGAAGGTCACTAGCGCCATTTGCGAGCAGCAAGTGCACTGCAATTCTGACTGCCGGCTGGCAGACTAAGGTTCTGACGGTTTTAGGTCGGGCGCGGTCACGGGGTCGCGCTCGATGGAGAGCTGACTGTCCAGAACCCGACAATTCACAAATTTTATTTTTTCGTCGTTTGTATTCTAGAAAAGTATACTTCTTTCGCCGGCAGTACTTACAAGTCGGAAATATTTCCAGTTCTTCGACTCACTTAAAGCACAACCTTCGGAACGTTAAAGGAGAAGACAACTCATCAGCAACCTGCCGTGGAGTAACGAACCGTTTCTCAACAAAACTCAATAACTTGTTAATCTAATTGTGAAAACAGTGGGTTTTTTCACCTGAAATTACTCACACGTATATAATTTGATAAAAGAATAAAACTGTCAGAGATCCCTAGCGCCTACAATGATGACAATTGTTATTACCTCAAGTTCTCTGGAATAATGATAATTCTGTGTTATGCCGTAGTCTAACATAGCATGCGTATCCCATTCAAAATAATATATGCAGAGATATTAACTCCTATCTGCAATAATGGTATAGTGCAATGTTACAATAGCTTTTTATGTATTTCCTGCTCCGATTCTCTTCCCATATGGCCCAAACTTATTGCAATAGAAACACTCCCGAAGTGTTGCGATTAGGCAGATGTTTGTGAAGGCTCAAACTGGGTTAAATATTCATCAATATTTCATATATCATCATAATCATCTTCATGTTCTAAAGAAATACTCCGGCCGTAGTGTATGTGAATGTCATGCCAAACCCTACTAAAAAAATCATGATGCGCCAAACTCAGAGAACGAACAAGGGGAGGAAAATACAGAGAAGGAATGATAATAATTGTGTGTTGCCATAATAGTATTGGAATGATAATAATGACCCATAATAGTATGGCAATGCCTACTGAATGGGGATGGACGTGGGGGAGTGAGATGGTATCCCTTGCAGTCTGTGGATGTGATTAGTGGGGAGACAGCTAGAGCATACGTGTTTCCGGAACTTGCCATCCGTCACAGTTACTACATTAGCTTTTGACACTGCCGGGCAAATCGTGATGGACAGTGTTGCGGAGAAATGAACGATTCATGATGTTGTGTAGTATGAGAATGAAAGGGATGTTGGGATGGTGGATTGAACAATAATCAGTGAAGGCGGAAGAAAAATAGTAGACATATCTTCGAAACAATCAATTCCATTTAAAACCGAATCCCTATCGGTTTTCCTCTTTGCAATAATAAGTGGTTACTTAAACGAAAAAGCACGTGTCGAATTATTGCTATTATGAGCTCTTGTGTTTCATTTCTTTGCCTCTCAGTTGTTATTTGATTCATAATTATTTACTTATAAAAATAACCAATCTAAGTTACTTCATTGTGATAAAATTCTGTAGGCAACGTATTTTTAAACGATAATTGTGTATTTGGTACCTGATAATAGTAGGAAATAAGTTACACTGCATATCACACATTATTCCTGACTTTCTCGAGATTACGATTTCACGTTATTTTATTCCTGCGACGACTGCCACAGATTGAAGAAAATTGCCAAGGTTTTCTTCGCGCAATGTAGACGCAGATGAAAATACACATGACATGTTTTCTTTTTATACGATTCAGTCGCTGCCTGGAGGAGAATTCTAGCGGCCGGCTGCTCTGATCGGTTGTTTTTCGTGGTTTCTCCGATCAACACCAGGCGAATGCCGGAGCAGTACCCTACCAAACGGGCCACGGACCGCGCGCGATCTGTCCTTCCTCTTCCTTGTCCTATCTCCCTTACACACACACTTACATCAACATGCACTACACTACCACTTATTCCGGGAGACCGGTCGGGAGCTTACAGCTTGTCCCGTCTGGGGCGGTGCCCCGCTGGCGGGAGAGTCCTGGTTAGGGGGAAACCCCACTAGCCGACGGTAGGTCGCCGCCGGATCTCGCCATCCAGCGGGGAAGATCACCGCCATCACCCGAGAAAAAAACATGCACTACACTAACGGGACTAATGACCCAAGCAGTGGACGCGCCCGGAAACACGAAAAAATCAAACAATCAATTTTTATACGAACGTTTCCGACGCAATGTTACTATCATATTATGTAGAAAAATAACCCCTATGTTTCTTGGTGACTCATGTAACGTCACACAAATTTAAGATAATCCATATGATGCTTACTTTTTCATCAATTTTAGTTTCTTATTAATGAGCATGTCTTTCTCTTGTAGCATAAACAATGTCTTCCCTTTCGAACAAGGAACAAGGAGTTGGATAATCCAACTGTAGACCCGAAAGATTTCCATCGAGAATGAGTTCATTTTCGTTTGGCCCCGACTTGCCGAACGGCTCCATCTGGACAAAATTAATCTCACAACTCAGGCCTACCTACGTGCGGCACGCCTACGTCGCGCCGCGTGCGGGCCGTGCGTCTTCGGTGCCCGCCTCGCCTGCTGGCGGAGGCATCGAGACGCCGCGCCGCAACATTGACCGCGAAAAGAAGTGCTTCGATACGCTGTCGCCGCCACCACCATCGCCCCCGGGCTTCGGTGGTCCGGGTGTCTCCACCAAAGCCGCCTCTGTCCCCGCTTTGGCTGCCTCCACCGCCTGCTCCATTCTACTGCCACCGCTGCTTAAACCACCGCTTCCGCCGCCGTCTGTTCTTCCGTCGCCTTCTGCGCTGCCTCCCCTCTTTGTCACCGTTTCTCCATTCCGCACCCTGACTGCATTTCCCTCTCCGTCTCCGACTCTCTCCGACGTCGTCTCCCCCCTGGCTCTCCCTCCACGTTCTTCTCCGTCTCCGATTCCCCCTCCGCCTTCGCTTCCGCCACCAACTCTGTTTCCATTTCCCCTTCCGCCTCCCCCTCTCCACTCGCCTGCCACTCCGCCTTCCCCCCAGCGACTCCGCCCCCGTCTGCCTCCACTTCCGGCTCGGGCGCCTCCCCATACTTATCCGCTTCTGCTTCTACCTCCACTTCTCCTCCGCCACCTCCTCAGCCATCGCCTTCGCTTCCTGCTTCTCTTCCGCCTCTGCTTCTGCTTCTCTGTGTCCGTCTCTGCCGCTTCCATCGTTACCACCTCCGCCGCGATCGCCACTGCCGTCTCCACCACCTCCAAAGCCACCGCTGTCGCTTCCTCGTCACCAAACTCCGCTCCCCCTGCCGCCGCGCCCGCTGCCTGTTTGCCGCCTTCTTCGCCCCTCCTCTGCTCCGTTTCCGCCTCTAGGGCGATTTACGGGCGCCAGCGCCAACGCGGAACCCATTTACGGGCTATTTGCGCGCGCGCCGGCCGATACGGATGGAAGGGCGGGGCGGCGTTCGAAGCGCCCACCGCTCTCCCGCCCCGCCCCGCCGCCCGTCAACACTTCCACCCCCGCCCCTTCCGCGGAGGCCAGACCCTTTTCCGTCTACTCTTTTGTAGTTTTATTTTTCTTCTCCTCCCCCTTCCTGTCCCTTTCTTCACTTCCCTTTCTTCTTTCTCTGTCCACTTCGTTCCACTTCAGTCACTTCCATCTTCGCGCGTGCCCGATAACCCCCATAAAAGAGTTTGGGATGCCAAATAAGATTTTTTTATTTCCATTATTTCAAACGACGTACCCATACAGGGGATATAATTAATAGAATTAACCCAATCAGTGGATAGAATTAAAAAGTCGTATTGAATGAAATTCGATAAGACTTATTTTTCTTTTCGGATAGGTGATACTGGTAATGTGATGCCCTAGACTCTTTCCTCTACGGTGATATCTTTTTTCCTCTGGTGAAACGATAGAATTGATGAAGCATTCCGTGGATTATGATGCAGGAGAATTCCGGGAAAAGCTGCAGCCATTTCGCCACGTCCACCACAAATATAACACGGACTGGCCGGGCTTGAGCACCGGTACCAGCGCATAGAGAAAGGAAGGCACCTCCTTTCTCTATGGAGGACATGAAACCGAGAACCTACCAAGGAGTTACCCAGGTCATGAAACCATCCTCTGCGCTATGGGTGGGCCCGGCTATGACGAAAGGGGGCGCGCGGAGCTGTTTGATCCTTGAGTGGCGTCGCGTCAGAGGCACGGCGTTGAGGGGCGGGTGAAGGGGGGGGGGGGCTGCGCGTCGGAGCGCCGTGTGGGCGGCGCCCGGGCAGGTGCGGGCGACGCGCCTCGCAAATCAGTGCGCCAGCGTCGCGACGCCGCCGTCGATGATTTAAACGGGCAATAACACGCGTTTAGAGCGCCCGCGCCGCCATCATTAGAATATTTCACCTGGCGCGCATCCGCACCCGCACCTACACCCACACACTCGCACCGGCATTTGCACCCGCACTCGCACCCGCACTCGCACCCGCACTCGCACCCGCACTCGCACCCGCACTCGCACCCGCACTCGCACCCGCACTCGCACCTGCACTCGCACTCGCACCCGCACTCGCACCCGCACTCGCAACCGCACTCGCACCCGCACTCGCACCCGCACTCGCACCCACACTCGCACCTGCACTCGCACTCGCACCCGCACTCGCACCCACACTCGCAACCGCACTCGCACCCGCATTCGCACCCGCACTCGCACCTGCACTCGCACTCGCACCCGCACTCGCACCCGCACTCGCACCCGCACTCGCACCCACACTCGCACCTGCACTCGCACTCGCACCCGCACTCGCACCCACACTCGCAACCGCACTCGCACCCGCATTCGCACCCGCACTCGCACCTGCACTCGCACTCGCACCCGCACTCGCACCCGCACTCGCACCCGCACTCGCACTCGCACTTGCCCGTCATTTGCATCCAGCGCAAGGGCATTTGTTTGCCACCAATTAGGTTGTTGTCAACCCAATGTGAATGAGATGGGCGTTATATTACGTGATTTCTCCTAGCAGAATCGAAGATAAGAGCTTACTTGACGCGTCATGGGCTGTGAGGGGGAGACGAAATCGTGGGAGATGCAAGAGAGGACTGAGAGTGTGCTCTATATGTAATTTTGTCGTCCAAAGAAGGAAAATGAATTTAAATTAGCTGTCGGTACCCTAGATATTTCGGAGTTTGTTGAGCGAAAAATATTATCATGAATTATGTGAAAATTGAAAAAACACATTGGGTCAAGACAAGCTCTCGTTTCCATATTCTCTTTCTGCTTCCCCTTCTTCCTTCTTTTCCTTCTCGTTCCTCTCTTCCTCCTCTCATCTCCATCTCTTCGTAGTGAGACATAATTGCCGGGGTTGCTGCAACATGAATACGTGTAACTCGGAAACGTGCAACATCAAGCTTAAGTGACAGAAAAGCGACAGCGATTCGCAGTGTTGTGTTCCATCTAATGTTATTGTGGCGTCATACGGGTGTAATCAGTACACAGACGAGAGTGGGTTGTAATAACAGCAGGTTTATTCACAATTTAGACCGTAGTTACAAATAACCAATGCACTGTATACAATTAACTAACTAAATAGACCCCACTGCCAGAAGAGATATTTACAACGGCTTCCACACCGCAACATACTACCTAATGTTTCGCTGTGCGTAGTACCGCCTGCCCTGAGACCGACTACATGTCACACTAGTCACGACAATAACTCCTCCCGGCTCCTTAGCAGCGTGCACGCACGCACCTCTCACTGACGACCTACGCTGCCGATGCCGTTGTCTCAAAGAAGGAAGAGATATTGTTGTCACAGCCCTTAAATAGCCCTCGCGACACTGCCCGCCGCCTCCATTGCCTCTGCCCTAACGCCTGGACACTTCGTCGGAAAAAACCCGTGCGTCATAGCTTCTGCCATTGTTTACGCATCCGGTGCGCACCACGCCGCGTGCCTGCGCTGGTTTTAGCGACACGATGCTACATTATTATATTATGTATATATAGTAAATACAGTAAATATACAGTACAATACAATATACAGTACAATATACAGTACATAATATACAGTAAATATTATTGTATTGCTTGTAAACAACGAATTAATAAAACTGAATCGGGGGAGTAAACGTTAAGCTAGCTGACTTATGGAACAACATAAAATATTTAACGTCAATAAATTAAATATTTTACGTGTATTTGTAACATAACTATAAACATTTGGTTTTAGGGTTACGAATGTAAAATTTGTAAAGGTCTGTTGTGTTTACCAGTTCTAAAAAGTACGCCACAGCAAAACTGTGTGAAGTTTTGAAGATACTAGTTTTTTTTCAGACATGTGAGAAAATACGGGAGAGACATTTAGATTTTTAATCGTCGACCCAACTAGTAATTTCGACAATTATGAAACCATTATATTCGTTCTGCTACTTGTTATTCATCCAGACGCTGTCGCAGTCTCGCGATATGTAGAACCAAAATGTCCAACAAAAAGCTAGTAAATACGTTTTCTGCCACAGTACAGCGTTATTGTAAGGCAGCGAGCGCGTTATTTTTGAAGACAGTGGCGGGTGATGGTGGTGGAGAGCTGTTGAAAACGTTGAAAAAGGTTTACTACGTCCGAGAAACAGGTGCGAATTTAGAAAGTATTTTAGGGAGGCAAGTGATTTCAGTTAGGAACCTATTTTTCAAATATATACTGATAGTGAGAATATCATGTAGATGTGATGCGCTCAATATATAGTAATTATTTGGAATAAATAGATTAAAATTACTAAAAAAAATTCGCTTTAAAAATTTAAAGTTAATAACATCTTAACAATTTCTTGGAGTTTCCCCTAGAAGGATACCTACTCTTACACAATCAAGGTAATGTAGATTCATACCTCGTAAGGCTGTCTTCTTCGTCATACAAGACACGAATGAATTCTTTGAATTAATTCTACATTAAGTATGAGAAACGATTTGATTCTGGCCATAATTCTAAATCGGTATTTTATATTTCTCTTTCTAGATTTGCTCGTGAATTTCTGATTGCTTGCAGATGGATTGGGTCTTAAAGACTACCTTTCGGGATGTTTTTAGGTCCTGTCTTCGCAAATATTGCCTTGCCTTCTCATGCATTTGTAAAAACGTGTTTCGTAAACAAGTATTCCTCTTTCGGAGTGTCTCTGAAGCCGCTCTTCAACAATTTCGTTTCTGTTTGCTCGCTGTGCTTAGGAAACCGTGTATGGTGCACTGGTCGTCATATGTTATTACTTCATTTCTCTTGCGAATCCATTTTGACGCATGTGTCACCACAGTGAAGCTGGCCAGCACCTCGTGCGCAAACACATAAATACAGAAGCGAGTATCGACGACAGAACAAATAACAATTATTCATCCCTCAGATTTACGCGAGGCAAAGGATGATTATTTACCTTGATGGCTGACATGTCAATGTGTTGCGGGAGTGCAAACGACGCAGGAAAATCCGTCGTGCATGCAACGAGGGCGCGCAGGAAAATAGGCAATAGAAATTTCTGGACTGGCTGCTTTCTGTTGACATGGTTCTTGCAACATGGCGTTGCGGATTTTCGCGAATTTCAGTGATGATGAGAGAAGTAGTTTATCTGTGTGCCAGTACATGAAATGTGTCATGTTGTACAATTATTAGGGATTTTACGGGAAAACGTTGACTTTTTATGAGGTCAATTTTCAAATCTGTCAACTATCACGAAATGACATTATTTGTGCGACGTACATCTTGCTGAGGTCAATTATGATGAGAGAACTAGTATATTTATTTTTTTGCAAAAAGAAGAAACGTTTTGTTTTCATTAGAATCTCTGAATGATGAATGTACACATCACTACATCATATTGTTTTTACGTTGTTGTGTGTGAAACTACGTATGTTATTTTGTAGAAACATACTTTTTAAATATCAAATGGATTAGTAAGCGGTGCTTCGCTTTAATATCGGTTGATGTGTATTTGTAACATGTGCATTTGTTTTCTTTATTGGTAGAATTTATCCTTTTATATGCATTAATGTTAATAGTAATTTCGTTGGAAGAACTCGCTTCAATTTTTGAAAATTAAGAACTGAGGATTATCGTATTTTCCATAAACTCGTGAACCTTAATATAGCTTATTGTCGGTAAATGCAATTGATTGAACAAATTAGATTCATGAATATGTGTTAGTAAGTGAGATTTCATGTATGTAATGAAGAAATATTTTGGAAAAGGGGAAGTAAGTGGAAAATTTCATTATCTAGATCTCTGGGTCATGGGAACCCACTGCAGATATTAATGATTCCATTATACATTTTCACGAAAATGTGCAGATCGGGTAAAATAAATTGACGAAATACTATTGCATTGAATCCCCTTTCCATCCATTTGCAAATCAATTTTGTCTAGGAAAATGTGTGCGAAATTTTGTTGATCAAAATGAATTTGTATACTTCCTTTTATTCCTTTCTAGTATGTTATCAATATAAATTAATGCTGTGTGTATTTTTTTTTGCAGGAGGTGAGAAATTTATTCCGATTCCTGGCATTGCGCTGGTGGCTGAAGTCAAGAGATGTGAGTGTTTTGTCCCTCCGCTTTGGGTTAAAAGTCATGTGTAGTAATGTTAGTATTACCGCAAATAATAAACAAATAATAATAATAATAATAATAATAATAATAAGAAGAAGAAGAAGAAGAAGAAGAAGAAGAATGAAGTGTATGAAAATTTTTGCATTGAATTTTGCATTAAATTTTCCAAAACATTTTATTAATTCGTATGTGACGCGAGTTAATAAATAAAAGATTGATAAAAATTGTGAAGAGGTAACATTCTACCACTATTCATGTATACATGTAAATTATGTATATTTTAATAAGAATGTTTGTGGATTGTTTCAAAACTTTTGCATCATTTTCATAATATTCATTGTATATGAAATTTGTGGGAATACTATTTTTCTTGGGAGGAGTGTGTTAAAAAGTTAAACTCATAACATAAATTATGAGGGAGAACTACTAGTACAAGGTTTCTTTGACAGACCTGCACTGAACACTTGCACCGACAACGTGAGCGACAGTAGTGTAAATGAAGTGCAATCGCTAGCAGAGAGGAATATTGTGGGGATTTTTCCTAGCAGTGGGACTCCAATGAAAAATTTATGACTATAAATATACAAAAACAGAATACTTTTGTGTAATTACTATGGGCCAGTTTTTGTGACTTTATAATCCGTTAAATTGTCTCGCCTTTTTGTCTATTTTTAATAATTGTATGTGAAAAATGCTACCACCAGAGAAACTTATATGAACTCGTAAGTAGCGTAATAAATATTCCGTTCTAAATATGTATGCATTTATGCAGTAAAATATTCGAAAACACACACCAATATATGCAATATAAATAAACCTTTCATGCCGCGAAAAGGGAAGTCTTTTTCTGTTTCATATCCCGTTTCATCCGTATTTAAAGGAACACCCACTGTGACGAATTGGATTGGAGATAATAGAAATATTTTTTCTCGCGTTCGTCAGGTTTAACAATTTTGAAAGTTAGTCAGTACCAAATATTATTGAAAACGATCACAATTTCCCAGTTATCTTTCTTAATTCGGGTTCAGAAAATGCCTATACGCTGCAATGAACCACGTAAATACAAATGCATGTGACAAAATGAAAAAATTAAATTGATTAATTAATAGAAAATACACACAAGTAACGATAAAGGTTTTTCAAGAAAAATATGCAGAATATGATACATTAATGTATCATATTCACCACAAAACTATGTTTTTATTTGTTGGAATTTGGATTATTTATGCAGAGAGGAAGTGAGTATACTTTCTGACTGCAGGAAAAATTACGTATTTTCATTGAAATCCGGTATTTGCCAGAGAATGCCATTTTCCTGACGACGACAGTGATGCTCGCGTTAGGCGCTTGCTGGCAAACAGGCCCTTTTTTCTTTTTGTCAAGTCTCGTCACGTCGCAGTCAGTCAGTGCCTTTTATCCCTTCGGCCAGGGTCTCGACGCCGTTAGATCCCGGGGTTCCTGGCCGGTCACCCAACCACGAACCCGCGAGTCTCGAGAATGCGCTTAACCTTCGTGACTTCACGGAGCGTAGTAAACGCATTCGGCTAGCGCCGCCGGCAGTTATCTCCAACCAGCGAGGTACTGCCCCAGCCGGGACAAGTTCTAAGTCTCCGACAGGTTTCACGGCATGTGTGGTAGTGTAGTGCATGCCAGTGTGTGTGTGTGTGTAAGGGGGTGAGGATAGATCAAGAAACAGGAAGAAAATATCGCGCGCGGATTGTGGCCAGTTTGTTACGGAACTGTTCCGACATTCGCCTGGTGTTGATCGGCGAAACCACGGAAAACTACCGATGAGAGCAGCCGGCCGCTAGAATTCTCCTCCAGATAGCTACTACGACTTCAGAGAGAAGCCGCCGGCTTCATTTGGGTTCAGCGTGCCTCGAGGGGGGAGGGCGGCCGGACGCGCATCGTTGGTACCAGCGCCCGCCGTTTGTGAAACTGTGGGACTGGCGAAGAGCCTGGGGTGAGAGCGGGGAAAGTTCTTCCGGTGCATTCTAATCCTCGTCGCTTCCCTTCGCGCTGATTATACGACACCCTTGCCGCTCCAGACCGTGGCGATTGTCGGACAGATTGGCGAAATTGCCGGAGCTCCACCTACTTCGCTTCGCTGGCGGCTTTTGTTCGCTAATATATGATGTGGTGGCGGTGGTGATGGTACCGTTACAGATGGTACCGTGGGAGGTGGGAGTTGGAAAATAGCGACGTATGCGTATGTATTGCGTTGCAACATTTGCGACGGAATTGCACATGAAACATTATTACCTGATTTGCTAATTATAATCCTTTGCTTCGTCGATGAATTCTGATACCGACGTCGCTATGAATGCTCGCAGATTCTGTAATTGTGGCACAGCGTAGTTGAGATATTGTGACTTATAAAGTAAATTAGTAGATGTGAGGTACGGTTGATATATAGAAAATACGGTTGATTTAAAAAGTACTTAACCCTTCGACTCTGTTTCTTTTTTACGTACGTGGACTCTGTTTGGGGGTCAAATTTGACCCCACACATTTTACTCAACAGTTTACCTGTATTACATGCACGGATTCTATTTGCAATTATTAATTAAGAAATTTATGCTATTGATATGCATATCCTCATAATTATGCTATGCATATCCTCATAATTATACTTAGGTGCCTTGCATGCCAGCGTCAGAATGTCTGATACAAAGTTATTAACTCGTCATACACAGCTATGCCAGATTTTCATTCAGAAACAACAATGTAATAATAAAACGGAAGCGGACACGTTTTTTAGAATTTTCTTATAATTTAGACGTGAAACGTGGAATGTGTTTGGGAGCATTTCTCACCACATCGCATAAAAATCAAATTACATCAAACCAAGTAAACTTAAAAAAACTGAAAAGTTTACATCACATGTAAAACTGGACATAAATAGCATATCTCAAAGGAGAAGTTCATGTGAATAATTTTAAAAATGTTGCAAAACATTATTTGCGCCTCAGAAAAGACCCCAAACAGTGTCTAAGGGTTAAAATGCTGTAAGTCAGTTGTTTTTTCAGCATCTCAAGATGATTTCATTCCGCTGAAACGGTTCTTTAAAAAATCCACACCTCTAATAATAGAACTTTTGTTAATACAGGAAGTGCTTTTCCTTCCTATTTTGCAAATAGCTTACGTTTGACGATTTCTCCTTGGAGAACGGTCACATGTTTAATCGTATGTCAATTTAAGGTTCTGTATAATGGCGGATGGCATGGTGATTGAAGAAAATGACTAGTTCATTTGAAACTGGTTTGAAATGTTTCAAATTCTCACCATGAAGATCAGACTTGATCTATCCCTCATATGGAAACGCTCTAGTGGCTGTCTCTCAAGTTGACCGATGGTGATTGATTGTGCTACTACGTATCTGAGTCAATCGTATCAAGTATCTGAGTCAATATTAATCTCAATTAAAATGTATTAACTCAATTAATATCTCAATATCAAATATCAAAATATCTCAATTGAAATGTAAGAGTCATGTCACAAATATTACCGTTTTTTTTCAGAAACTGGATCATCTGGAAATGGAGATACTTCCTTATCTATGAGAAATAGTTTCAGTATACAAGACTGGTGTATATTAAGTTTTGTAACATGTCCCAGTCACTGTGGTTCGCGATTAAGAACAGATGATGTAGAGTTAAATTACGTGACTTACTAAAGATATTATCGTTGAGTTACTTGACTATTATGAAACTTCACAACAGTCGGTGATGAATTCGTTCGTGTATCCGTGAATAAATATTGGAGTTGAGTGAATGCATGGTGGAATATTGGAATATTATCATTCTTGAGTTGTGCTTTTCTTCCAGTGTTTTGTCCCGTTTTTATTCTTGCTGTGACGCTGAGTCTAGTAACCGCCCACCCGCGTCCCCGAGCCCTCTCGTAGTTCGCCTTTGGGGGCGGCCGTAACGACGTGCTTGTGTACTGCGCTAACACGCGCTCTCCTCTCAGCTGCGAGCAAATACCAGCCCCTGCAGCACGCTCCCCGCGGTTACTCCGGCTGCACCGCGCCCCCTCCGCCTGGCCGCTTAATAGCTGCGGGCGTTCTAGGCGTTTGCGCCTCCCCCGCCTTGACCCAACCCTCCGTGCTGCCCCTCCTCTCACCCCTTTCCTTTCTGTCGTTTCTGCAACTTGCCTTTCTCCCCATGTCTGCTCTGGTCCCCGGCTGTGTCTTGCCGTAGAGGAACGATTGATATCTGTTCTCTATCGATTGCCATTCCCACCGTGCTCCTATCCCCCGTTTCTTCCATTGTCCCTTTCCTTCCTATCGTTTCTGCCCCTTTCCTTTCTCCCCACTTCTGGTCCCCTGCTGTGTCTTGCCATAAAGGGAAGATTGATATATGTTCTCTATTTATTGCCATTCCTATCTTGGTCCGATGATCCGTTCCTTCCATTCCTTCCTATTGTTATTGTCGTAGCCATTTCAACTTTTCCTCCCCGACTGTGTTTCGCCTTTTCTCCAACTTTTTTTGCTTAGACCCTCCCTATCGCTTCTCATTCCATTTCTTCTTATCGCTATTACCCATTCCTTTCTCCATCCCATTCTCTGTATCTCCTCTGCTTGTGCCTACCCCCCATTCCCACCTTGTCTCGACTGCTAATTTATTAGGGTTTAGATGTCGCATGATATATTTTTATACGTGTTTATATTATATTATTGTGGTTAGATATATAGGCCAATTACGTATGAGTTGTTGTTGGAAATTAAATATAATGAGTGAGAAGGGCCGATTTCATTCAATATAATTCAGATCCACGTTGAAGTAAAACACCATCGACCGTCTCTAACGTCTTCCTTTTGCACTCTACAGTTATGGAGCATTCCTTTCCTGGATTCCTCTCCTCACGACCCAGGAACAACTCCTGTCTCATGGGGGTCCCTTGAAGGCGCGTTTCCCATGCTCTTACCATTAGGTGATATTCCTCTGCTCCTCCACACAGCCTCTGATGCTTGTCTCCTGCCTTGCCCTGACCCTGCATGCCATCACTCGCCCTGCCCTTCCTGTTGATTGCCGCTTTCCTTTGCCTCTCAATTATCCACCTCTGTGCTCGCTTCCCTTTCTAACCCTTTCTGCTCGAAAAATTCCCGTTCAAATCTTTTTGCTTTTTCTATTATTCTTACTCTTTCCCTTGTTCCGTTCCTATTATTTAGGAATGGTAGAATCTTGCTACTAAATTAATATTACGGAAAGTATTAATTCTGTCGCTCTGTAGGTGAAACTTTATCAACTAATAGTAGACAATTCTAAATCTGCAATTACGAGTTATTATATCTACTGACGTAACATTCCTTTTGAGATCTATGACAATGTTAAGACAATCTGTCGCTGAACATAATCGCAAATCTGTAATTAATTATAACATTGTGAGTTGCCATGCGGTCGTCAAATGCTTCGTCCACGAATCTGGGACTTCTATGTTTACACTTTTTAAACTTCTGCATTAAAATTCTGAAGGTGACGCACTCCAATGATATAGAAAGTTAAAACTGAAAATAGGTGCTTGATAATTCATTGGGAATTATTACTCTTTGGGAATTACGTTCAATATTACTACCCTATTGCTACTTGTTCTTCAATTCAAGAAGGAAGTGGTTGATTTTAATTGTTTTCACTGGGAAACTACAAATTTTATATTTGTCTATTTCATTTCAGGGATAAAATGGCGCGGTGATGGATTTTGTGTGGATAACTTCCGAATGCGCTATAAATTCAAATTTACTTTTGCAACGGATATTACGCGAGCGGCGTAGTGTTCGCTCCATATGTTTTATTTAGTGCTTTTAAATTACACTTACCTTTTCATAGAGCTCTGACGCGCTCGTGATGTTTCCTGCGACGTATTTAAACCATTCCGCGTTACGGCATTTTCCCGGTGTTACTATTTGATACTCTTCCGCCCCGTGTATCCTTTTTCGGCCACCGGGATTCCTCGTGAATTTACGAGCGGCCGTGTGTAGGGGTGCACAGCGTGCGGAAATGCTACTAGAGGCACCTCGATTTTTGACGACGTTTTCGTTTGCTTGTAGTGGTAGTAGAGCTTAGGGTGAGTTTCTATTTTGTTAACAACACAGAAAAATCAAGTCTGTTCGTTTCTTTACCGTTAAAAATTGGTTTTCTATAATTTGGCAACGAAAATATCTAGTTTTTGAAATGTTAATCTCTCGCTTTTTTAAATTTGTTATTATTATTATTATTATTATTATTATTATTATTATTATTATTATTATTATTATTATTATTATTATTAATCTTTCAACTATTAACAGTTAAATTGTTGGGAAGGGATTCTCAAACTCAAGAAAGCGTGCGCAGATGATTTTCTCCCCCATACGTCACATACAGTTTTTGACTGTTTTTGACTAAATAAATAAATTTAAAAAAATAAAATAAAAAAAATTGTAGACTAGCAATCTTCACACGATTCATTGGACATCGTTACAATTTTGTGTATGTGGTTGATAATTTTTTTCCTGCGATATGTTCCTTACTTGGGCTGAGTAATTCGTCTAAGATGAACCTGATAAAATATGTCAGGGAATTCACATATTTAGAAGTTGCTAAGGGTGAGACTACATTGAAAATCTAAAAATGTCCTGCAAATAAAAATTCAAGTCTGCTACCAGAGACAGCATTCAAATTTACTAACGTGAATCACTGGATTTATTGTAACTAGATAGACTCCAAAGCTGGCTTCAGTGTGTGTGAAACATCTCCGCAATTACGGTTACATCTACAATTGTTGGAATAGTAGTTTTCAATGTACACGCGGCAGCAAGACGATTCTTTCACATGCGATATGATAACTGATAAGAGCCCAAATCGATTCTCAGTTGCCATTGAAAATATTTTATAGGTCTTATAGGCTGGGGAGCGAATATATACTTTTTTATCAAATCTTTCCAAAAGGCTCTTGCTAACTCTGTTCATAATTTAACTTAATATACAGATGTCTCGGAATAAATATTACTAACTTCTAGAGCATGTAGGAATATCAAAGATGACTTTTTTGCAAATGGATATATAGTGAGAAATTTCATGCAAGGAAGTTACATTTGTGACATTTGCTTTTCACTGGTAAGCATGTCATTATGTAGTGGCATTGGGTGGGTCACTTTCTGATGCAATAAGGAGGATTTTTGGTTCCCGTCATATATCAATGCATGATGAATTGTCTACCAACTAAGTGCAAATGTCGAATATATAATTTCGGTGTATAGAATTTCGCACCACAATTGCGTAGGCAATTTCATCAATGTTCATCTTGAACTAAGAGTTAAGGTGGGTTTTCCAGAGCTCAAGAAAAAGTACAAAGAATGCAAGTCCCCACTTAGTTTGACATACTGTTTTAACTGTTTTTTCACCTGAAATATAAATTAAAAATTTCTACTAGAACTTACAAAAAAATTCTAAATGACTCAATACCAGAAGTTCGTAAAATATTACTTCAGCGAGTGCCATGAAAATAAATGCAATTTTTAAAAATATGGGGGGGGGGGAATTCATTATCCAGTAACTTAAATTTTATTGAAAGTGTTCGGCGTATCTAATGAATTGGTTAGGTTGTGTCGTGTCGTGCAAGTGCTGTGCCGTGCAGTGGCGAATCCTGAACATAATTTTAAATCTATTACACTTTATGGAAGCTACCTCTACCGTTGTCTTTTATTTTCAGCTTTTCTGAAATCCCAATACTACGAAATTCCGACCTTAATAATTGTTTTATAAGACTATTACACAAACCACTAACGTCTGGATTAACACACTCCATTTTCACAAAAACGTGTGTAGCGTAACTTACGAAGAGAAGAACTGTCCACCGCAATATTTTGCGGTACCTACCGACCGTCCAGACGCGCATCTTCCCCTCTCTCCGCCCTTGAAACATCTGGAATCCTAGGTTATCGCGTCTTGCATGCGGTAGCTTCGCCTGCGCTAGCGAATTCTCTGGGCAGTATTAAGAACTGTCTGGAACTTCTCACTTTACCGCACTTTATAGCGCATACGGATGCGGAAGGCTGACTGGCTCTCGGTAGCAAAACAGAGTTATTTTTTCGCATCTGTTTTAAAGCTTTCAAAATCTCAATAACTTTTTAGAGGATTACCAAACTTATGAAATATTTCTTATACACTTCCATTCACGAGGTTTACCGGCGCTAAACGCGGTGTATCTGAGAATTCGCGTCTGCTGCCATGGAATGCAAAGTTGGCGCTAACCGTAGCGCATGCAGCGCCGGCGCGCGTCAAAGCGTTCCTCACATGCCCTGCCTGCGCGAGGGCGGTCGATTGATTGATTGATTTTTTCGTGTTTCCGGGCGCGTCAACTACTGTGGTCATTAGTCCCGTTAGTGTAGTGCATGTTTTTTGTCTCGGGAGATGGCAGTGATCTTCCCCCTGCTGGATGGCGAGATCCGGCGCCGACCTACCGTCGGCTAGTGGGGTTTCCCCCTAACCAGGACTCTCCCACCAGCGGGGCACCGCCCCAGCCGGGACAAGCTCTAAGCTCCCGACCGGTCTCCCAGAATATGTGGTAGTGTAGTGCATGTTAGTGTAAGTAAGTGAGTGTGTGTGTGTGTGTGTGTGTGTGTGTAAGGGGAGTGGATAGGACAAGGAATGGGAAGGACAGATCGCGCGCGGTCCGTGGTCCGTTTGATAGGGTACTGCTCCGGCATTCGCCTGGTGTTGATCGGCGAAACCACGGAAAACTACCGATCAGAGCAGCCGGCCGCTAGAATTCTCCTCTAGACAGCGACTGAATTCGACCTAGCTGAAAAGTTAGTGTCGAAAATCCTGCCGCCGTCAGGACTCGAACCTAGGACCTCCCGGTCAGAGGCGCTGCAGTGACATCAGTTGATGCACTGAGGTACCGCTCCCGGTGAGGGCGGTCGAAACGCCCCGTAATATTTTATGGAGTTGTGCACGCAACGAGTTTTGCGGCAAAGTGACGGTGACCTGTGAGCATACGAGATTCAGATTTAATTGTTTTATGAGGAAACTTTGACCTTCGATGAACTAGGGCAAATGTGACGGAATTGTATATTTCTTCTGAATGACGAACCGTTAGATATGTTTGAAATTGGTACGGTGAATCAAAATTGAAACGTATTCACATCAAATTCAAAGTTCAATTTCCATTTCTTTTAATGCGAGTATTAAACATACTAGCTGAAAGTATGATTATAAAATAAGTGTTGTCATTTGAATTATTATTAAATTTCTACTTCAACCCTTGCTATTTTAGCGCACAAAAGGAAGAGTCGTAGAAAAGTTGCAATAGAAGAGTTCTACATATGCTTTACAAGGTAAAATCGAAAACTCTTCAAATATTTCATAGCGTTCAGTAAATACTCACACGTGCTTCTGAAAAGTAATTAATAAGTTTTATATTTATCAAAATCTGTACATATATTTTGGAATGGACATTATCTAATTAACATTCTAAACGAAATCTCTTATATATATATATATATATATATATATATATATATATATATATATATTATTTTAACCTATTTTCCGGGAATGTCCTGACAGCAGCTGGACTTTGTGAAATGTGAAAATATTTGGATACTACAGACCCAGTTTGATTCAGAGTTCTTCATGCTGAGTACAACGGAACAAGTGAGAATACACTTCTAAGAAGAAACCAAGAAAGTTTCAAGTACACTGCGACAGTGCGTCCATGCGTCATTCATGGTTAGATTCCTTCCCGTCCACCAATCGAGACAAATGTGTTATTCGATGCTTCTCTGTTTCCTGATAGGGAACTGATGATTTGTTTGTGCATCCATTCAGAAGATTCTAAGAAATTTCTCCCAAACGTGTATTTTTGTTTTTAGCGCTGCGATTTAGCGATGACCGCGCGAACTACCTTGATCGCCGCCACATACAGCTGTGATGACAACTAAATTTGATGCGAGTGTGGCCCCCAGCACTTAGGCAATGAATGCCACAGGTCTCTAGATATTGTATTGACCGGACGCCGCTGTGTAAAGTATTCAGTCTGGGAGGAAAGGAAGTCCTTTGGAAGAAAATGGCTCAGTGTCAGTTTTGCCACCATATATGAATCGTTTGATGCCAAATGTTTTGTGTAGCTTGTACGATAGCGTTAATTGGATAATCCATTTTTGTAGGAGAATTTCAACTACAAAATTGTGTTCTATTGTAAATATAAAAGAATAGATCGGAAGAAAGATATTTAAATATACAAATTATATTTAGTAAACTACCGGATAATACAGTGAAAGAATGTACTCTTCCGAACAACTCTTCTGGGAGCGTTTGGACTAGGTTCTCCAATACCGTATTCTGGTGTGGGTAGTAGCCGTAGCCAGAAAAAATCCGACGAGAGGAGTGGCGACCATATATTTTTGTATTTTTTTTATTATTAACTTGTAATTCTTAACAGATTATTTTTACGTACTACGCCTGAGGATATAAGAACCAAACAGATGTATGTTTGATGTTTCGTTGTGTTTAGTACTTGCTTAGGAGACATTTTGACTGTATGAATATTGATTGCTTTTAAGCCGCTCTCAACCAGTTTAAAGCGTTGGCGACACCACATTCAGCAAGTAAAAGGTATTCTGAATACGCGAACTTAATTAATGTATTACATTAAAATGTTTGAATTTTGAGATAGCCTTTGTCATACCTTCTTATTTTTGTATACCTGCCTTCCCTTTGGAATTAATTACTTTACTCGTATTTCCTAATATAATGATTTAATACATACTTGCAACGCATACTTATCTACGCACGAACTGTATTGTGTCTTTAGTGCTCCGTGTATTCAACGTATTTCCAATATGAAAAATTTCTAGACATTCATTTTGAAAAGCATTGATGGCACTGTCGTCGAGCTGAATCATATCCCTCGCCTATGGCTACGCCCGTTCCTCTTCCTCATTCCTCTGCCTCCTGTCAACCTGTGGGTCCCGGTCACCCGAGGCTGTTCATCAATTAGCCCGGGGCTATGTTTATCGCAGCTTCCGACCCTGCCATCGTCCCTGCCTCCATCTCTGCCTTTGCCCCTGCCTCCACCCCTGCCGTCACCCTGGACTCTGCCCCTGCATCTATCTCTGCCATCGCTCCTATCCCTGCTCCCGTCGCGCTCCCGATCCTCTCCCGACCCGCTCTCACCCCGCTCCCGCCCTGCTCCCGCCCCGCCCTGCCCGCCCCCCCTGCCCTGCCCCGCTCCCGCCCCGATCCTGACCTGCCCGCCTCCCGATCCCGACTCCTGCTCCTCCCGCCTCGCTCCCGACCCGCTCCTGCCTGCTCCTGCCTCTCCGCCCGCCCGACCCGCTCCCGCCTCGCTCCCGCCTCGCTCCCGCCTCGCTCCCGCCTCGCTCCCGCCTCGCTCCGCCTCGCTCTCGCCCTGCTCCTGCCCCGCTCCGCCCTGCCCCACCCCGCTCCCGCCCCTGCTCCTGACCCGATCCCGACCCGCTCCCGCTTCGCTCCCGACCCGCTCCCGAACCACTCCCGCCTCGCTCCCGACCCGCTCCCGCCTCGCTCCCGACCCGCTCCCGCCTCGCTCTCGACCCGCTCCCGCCTAGTTCCCGACCCGCTCCCGCCTCGCTTTTGAATCTCTCCCAACCAGTTCCCAACCTGCTCCCGACCCGCTCCAAATCCGCTCCCTCCCTGCTCCCTCTCCGCTTCCGACCCGCTCCCGACCGGTTCCCTAACCGCTGCCGTCACGTTCCTATTTCCATCACGCTTCCGGCCCGCTGCAACACCTTTCTCGCCCTCCCGCCCCACACTTTCCTGTCGGCTCCCACTGTCCCCGACTCCCCTTCCCTCCCCCCACTTGCTCCCACCCACCTCGGGCAGCCGCGCGAGCCACCGTCGCGCGCAATAATTTTTCATCAGGGCACTTCCTCGAAAATTATCCGTCGCGACTTATTCATGAGTGTCATTTCGGCGAAATGTCGTAATTACGTGGTGCATTTTATAACTCCGCGTGATTAATGGAGCCGCTACTGTGCGCGCGGGGCTCCTTCGGTGCGGCGCGCTCTCTGCGTTGTTCCCCGCTTTCCGGCCCTCGTTTGTTTTCATTACGTCCTTCTAAAGATGTAAAATGATGGCGCATAAAATTTTTCAGTCACATGTCCGTCACCTGACCGCCATTCACGTTACAAGATGCGGTGTGAAATGTCAATTTAAAAACCATCTATTTATGGCGTGATGAGTCTGCCAGATACGATTACACATTTGCCAAAACTAAAGTTAATAATTTGAAACATTGTTAACTCAAAGCATTTTATTAATTATGTCTCAATTTATTTTATATCAATACTTTTTATATGATGTATCATATTAAGGATAATTTTATATAATAAATCGAGCATCGAAATTAACAACATTATCAATAATTTCTGTAAAACTCTTTTGATTACAACATTAAATCGAATGGAATGTCAGCTCCCAATTTTTTACTTTAGACTTTCACACTCCTATAGTCCTCTGCACATTTCTAGTACTCCCTGTTTTCCTTTTTGATCTTTTTTGGCTTTGATGAACAGAATATCTGAGGATTAATTTGCACGAGTCTGACACGTGGGCGGTCATGATGTATCGGGACAGACATGTGTCTGAAAAGATCATATCTGTAACATCCGGCGCGCCGCGATTATTAGGTGATCTCACAATAGAATAAACGCTTGCTGAATAATAAACATCATCCTTCGTGGCCCCAAACCATTTTGAAAAATACGTAAAAACTACCTAGTATCGATTTCAGATGCAAACATTCACGATATATCGTGTTATAGTTAAAGAGGGCTCACCACTTTCTACATTTATCACTTCAAACACAAAATGAGAATAAAGAATAAATGCGTCAGCCTTTTTTTGATCGATTTCTATATTCGCAATTCAGATAACCCTTTCGTAATTTTTCGTATTCTCCATAGAGAGAAATTTAGGCAATACTGCAGGAAAAACGCCAGTATTTTGACAGGAAATCAGGTTTCGTGGGTTGTTGATGCTGAAGTCCTTTTTTATATTAACTGTGTGATATTATTTTTTGCACGATCAATATTGTTTGTTTTTCAAGTCCGGTAGGGCAAAGTCAAAAATAAACACAATCGTGATCGTGTAAGAAAAATCGTTTCGCTCACGAAATGGTTATAATAATGGTTTTATTATGAATCATTTATAGTTCCATCTCTGTTGTTGAGGTGATTCCAATACTTTTACGCGCTGTACTATAGTAACAAATACATTCTGACTGTGTGTTTTAAATTGTTTTTTTCTGCCAAAGCCTTCTGATTTCAAAGCTACACATTATGTTTGTTAATTCAGAGATAATGATAAATACAGTTGCATTGTTACATCGGTTGGAGCCTCACGAGAACGTGATCTGAAAAGTTCCTCTTTGAGGATACAATTTAGTATTCACCGCTAATGATTTTACCTTGAGCTTTGTGGTTTTCCTAACCCTCGAGGGTACTTACGGTTTGTGAAGTGGCAAATATCATCTCTCATATGATTGTGATCATATGTTGATTGTGATTATTACTTCAGCATCAGAACTAATCCATACCTTAATATTTTAAACTGGGGTCATTGTTCTCAAGAAACATTATTTCCTTTTTTGAAGATTTTATAAGAAAAAAGTAATCTCCCTTCCATAAGTGGTATGATGATTAGGGATCCCATCCTCGTCACAATATCCTGGGTTTGAAATATAAATCTTCGGAAAATTATGAAGAATTGCGTAGAAATTAAAAAATATACATTTTGGTAAATACTCACAATTGAATTAGCTGCTTTTGATAGCAACCGCTTAACTTCATATTTTACGATGGAATACAGTGGTTAAGTTATTTTTTAAATATGAAAGCTGTACCACACTCTCTCAATAAATCAAGAATCTAATTTTCTCGCTGACGTGTGACACTGTTGCAAACTCGTGACGCAACGACCTTAAATAGCTTGGCAAATTTGCATTGCATATTCGTTTGACCTAGGTACGTGAGTTAGAAACCCTATCTAGAGTACGCGCCCGGTTGTGCAGACTTCGTTACCGTGTGTACCTTAACTTTGCATCTCGTTTCTGCGCTAATCCGTATTGACTTGACAGATAATCATAGTGCGTCCCGCGACAGATTTAGACACAGAAGAATTTGGTCCAACACAGCCCAGCGTAACTTCTATGCAGCAGAGAGAGAATTTTGAACGTTGCATCGCGTCGTTTGGACAACAACGACACGCGCGAGTGCTGTCGTCTGTTGGCATTGCTAATACGTAGAATACCAAATCGTTTTAAGCACCCGGTGTATTGTGCCCGGGAGGACAAAGGGGAAAGCCGTGTTGGCTGTCAGCTGTTAACTCAAGCCTGTACACTGCTGGTGTAGATGTCGTTACTGTTTCGCATTACTTTTGTCGTTTTGCGGCTTGTCGCTGCAACCTCCACTCCCACTCTCTCACTCTTTCTCTTTCTCCCTCATTTCTCTCTATCCTCACCCTCCTTTTTCTCCTCTCCCCCCCATAACATTCGCTCTCTCACATTGTTCCCTCCCTCACCCACGCTTGATAATAGCAGACGATTGCCTACGAGCTCAGCCAATTGGCGGGCTGCGTAATGACGTTTTATAGGTCGGTCCATGACGCATTCATTAAAAGCAGCACAATGCCTGCGTGGATTTGAAGCCCGACCCCTCGAGTCGACCCAGCAGGTACTTAGCACTCGTAATCGCTCATTGTGCCGGGAACTACTGCTTGTCGGTGAGGCGAAGAGGGAGGGAGGGCTGCCAGGTACGGCCCTTCAACGCTCTCAAGCCGATGAGTCGGGCGGGGACCTCTAAATCGCAGGAGGAAGGTTGGGCCGGGGAGGCAAGGGGCAAAGTTGTAGTTTGTCGGGGAAGCCTTTTAAGACGCTGAAACACAGCCTCTCTGTTTGAATACAAGCAGCATAAATAGGCGCTACAAATTACGGCGCGTATGATAATAACTCGCTTACATGATTGCGGGTTTTGCTTGTCATGTTATGATGCTTGATGAGGGCCAAGCTGGTCGTTCTCGCCGGAAGAGGATGGAGCTGGTTGCAACGCCAGCGGAGCAACAGGCTGAACTTGCTTTCAGTAATGTGAATGAAGAAATTTGTTAAAAACAGGATTTGTGGCATGAGAATGGAAGTCAGAGGTTCATGGAATCAAATTCAAATTTTAAAATAAGTCTTGAAACCGTGTGCAGTATTTAGTGTGAAACTACTGCTCACCTACTCCTCCTCTGATAATTGAAAAAACATGAAAGGACATGAAAAGTGTTGTTTTTTCCCGCGAATAGTATTCTTTTGCTATTAAACGCTCAATATTATATCTCTTTATATTGTAGATGTCAGTAGTTTGTGTATAAATTTACCTCATCTCTGCGTTAGAATTGTACACCATACTCGCAAAAAGGCGATTGTGTTTTTTACGTAATCCGTACTCAAGTGTACGGAAAATAAATCAAATCAGAAATTCAAGACTTTATTGACGTTCTGAAATTTTCTAAAATTTTATCAGTGAACTTTTGCGAGTCTTTAATGACAAAACTGGTCCTTTAACATTTTTTTCGACACTTCTTTGAAATGTGAAGGAAACGTTAATCATTATGTCAAACTGATATTCAAGTTTCTTCGAACTTTTCAGTAGTTTACCTTTTCAGTGTTGCATCGTTATTATTAAGTAACTTTATACAGAGTATGTGGTCCTCACACTGACAGTAGTTCCTTTCGTTCTTGGACCATCAAAATCTTCTTGAGAGATTCCTCCAAGAGATATTAGGGTGTGCAAAAATGTACCAAGTTCACGGTGATTCGGTACGTAAAAGGCGTCTTCTTTGTTCGGGCTGCCTGGCAAAATAAAATAAAGAAAATGAAAAAAGGAGGAAGAAGAAAGAAAAATAAAAAGAAGAAGAAATACAGATATTACAAAAAGAAGTGAAATATAGAACAAAAACAAAAGGTAGGATGCGTAATTTTCATGCAAATAAGGAAGTTTATGAAATGAATAAAAGATAATCTATAGACAAAGACAAAGTTGATTCTAGAACCTGATGTGAACGTACCAAAATATGTCGCCGCCTACTGTTAGTAAGAACGAGCTCCTACTTATATATTGAACGAACGCTTAAGAGTAAGTCATATTATTTCTTCATGTAACAAACATAACCTACAAAGAGACTCAATCTTTCTGAATTCCAACCTGAATCTACATTTACTATTATCAAACTCGAAGTAAGATACAAACATTTGTGTAAAGTCTGCATTTCTATGTATAAAGAATTGAAACATTATAAGCCGATTTGTTAATGTAAATTTGAATGTAAATTAAACATTAATTAAGTATTATGAATATAGCGTACAGTTGTAATGCACCTTTTGTTGTCATTCATAACTACGTAGAAAATGCAACTATTAATAAATAAAATAGAAAAGAGAAAATGTAAGACAAGAAAAAAAGAACAGAGAAGATTGAAGCGATGCTTCAAACAGATTCTCCGGCGGGCGCGTGCATGTAATCGTGGGCTTCACGTCGCGTCGCGTAGCAAGTAGTTGTGTCGCGTAGAGAAGCGAGTGGTGAGTAGTCGCATCGCGTCGAGTAACGAGTAGTCGCATCGCGTCTTGTAGCGAGTAGTCACGTCGCGTCATGTAGCGAGTAGTCGCGTCGCGTCGAGTAGCGAATAGTCACGTTGCGTCGTGTCGAGTAGCGAGTAGTCGCGTTGCGTCGTGTAGCGAGTAGTCGCAATCGCGTCGAGTAGCGAGTAGTCGCATCGCGTCGAGTAGCGAGTAGTCGCATCGCGTCTTGTAGCGAGTAGTCACGTCGCGTCGTGTAGCGAGTAGTCACGTCGCGTCGTGTAGCGAGTAGTCACGTCGCGTCCTGTAGCGAGTAGTCACGTCGCGTCGAGTAGCGAGTAGTCACGTCACGTCGTGTAGCGAGTAGTCGCATCGCGTCGAGCAGCGAGTAGTCACGTCACGTCGTGTAGCGAGTAGTCGCATCGCGTCTTGTAGCGAGTAGTCGCGTCGCGTCGTGTAGCGAGTAGTCACGTCGCGTCGAGTAGCGAGTAGTCACGTCACGTCGTGTAGCGAGTAGTCGCATCGCGTCGAGTAGCGAGTAGTCGCATCGCGTCGAGCAGCGAGTAGTCACGTTGCGTCGTGTCGAGTAGCGAGTAGTCGCGTCGCGTCGTGTAGCGAGTAGTCGCGTCGCGTCGTGTAGCGAGTAGTCGCATCGCGTCGTGTAGCGAGTAGTCGCATCGCGTCGAGTAACGCCGTTGAGCCTGTATTTCCGAACGTCAGGGGGCGCGCGTGAAATTGCCCATGGGTTGCTGTGTCACAGCGCCCGCGCTCCCATAGCAGCACTACTTCAAAGGGGGAAAGCAGAGTGAGGGGCGGCAGAGACAGGGCGATATTTGCATGGCGTTTGCAAACATTGCCGGGACGGGAAAAAAACATGTTTCCTTTTTCGTTCTGGTTTTCTCTCTGGTTTTATTTTTGTGAAAGATCTTTTAGACACTTTTGAGCTGTGTAGGGGCTTGCGGTCCTGAAATATTAGCAATTCTCTCCTAAAGTGGAAAGCAAAATAAATGAAGTAGTGATGTATTTCTGGAAGATATTATGTGAGGGCATTAGAAAAACCTCTGACGGAACGTACAGTCATATATTCCGGATAGGATGCGAATGCTCCAAAAAATATGATAATTGAAAATATTAATGTCAATATACTAAAAAATAAAGAAAATATGAAATGAAAACGAAAAATGTGCACATGCTAAACTGAGTCGTTTATATTCCACCAAAAATCTACTTTTACATCTTTGATTATAAACAGTGCATTTAATTTTCCAAAAAAGAAATTATCGGATGTCCTGCAAATTTTCTGATATACTTCTTTATTCTTAATTTGCAAGCATATTCTTATGAATAGAAAATGCTCCTTCGACTTCATATGTGTTTAAGGAACAATGTTGCAGTTTCTTTTGCAGTCAAATTCAATGCGATTTGCCTTGTAAAACTGAACTTATCTGTTTTAGTGGATTTCGTTTTTTTCAATTTTCTAAATATTTTATTCTATGAATAACTCCATAGATCCGGGGAAATTGTGGAAAAAGGTTTTAGTAGAATTCAATTTTACTTAAATGGTATGATCAAGACCATATTTTTGGAGTTCCTTCACTATCTCAGGCTGAGTAATGAAGTGTGCACCACTTATAGTTTGTTTTGCATTCGTCCTACAAGAGCAGCTATTCTTGCGGAATTAGTGCTAGTCATACCTGGATTTCGTAAAGGAAATAGTTTCTTAATACCGTCAATTTCCGTCCAAGACCGCACCTACCTAGTTAAGACACTCTGAGCAAAGGGCAATTTCTGGTAGTTCCTCTTTGAATATTGGTTCTCGACGGAGCTTCTACAATCACTGAAAAAATTAAATAATAAACTTTAGAGTGCTGAGAACCTATCTTCGGCCACATGATAGGTTCGAACATCGATACAAAACGATACACATTAAAGAAGAAAATTGTGATAACAAAATCTATATTTACAAGTACAAATTTTACAAAAATTGTTAATTAGTCAACCAATATGTAATAGAATATACAATTTTCAATTCAATTTAGTGATACCTTGTTTTGTTTTACAATATTCAGGTCATTAGGTCTGCTGCTCTGACAGATCACGCAAATTTCGGTTGTAGAATTTAGCTCTAAGACTTCTTTTAAGCTTGATGATCTTTTACATGCAATAAATTTACAACAAGGGTCTGCCGGCTGTACATCCTCTCCGAAGGAAGGCGTACGAAGCATTTTCTTGGCCTTAAAAATCCAGAGCTTCGATCGAATTTCAACTCGCTATGATACGCTAACCGTCATACGCCAACCGACGCCGACAACGTAGGTACGTGACACCAGTGTTTATTTTTTCTGTAGTGCCTCTATTGCTTTTCAGTCCGACTATATTTCACAGTTGAAGGGAATTTGAAATATCAAGATCGAAAACTTATTGAAAATACTTTTCTGTTTTTAGCGAAAAGGGCATTATTTCCATTTCTTCTCTTACATCACATGAAGATTTGATAATAAATTTGTTTATAATGATGAATATGCCGTACGTAAATAAGCCATTAATAAGCCATAAATTCATATTTCATTCATTACTAGTTTTATTTATGGATATCAAGTATGGTGAAGAGTGTATGAACGTCCTTAGTCATGCATGTGACGCCCATTTGCACCCTGCTGTTTATTTAGAATACGCCGGACACTGACGGCGGTGTTGCGCTAACCCGGTCGAATCAATTGCGTTCGGTGCACGTGGCATTGTGGACGAAGCGAGAGGAAATCACTAGGGACAATGCTTGGCCAACGGTGAATGACTGCGCTAATCACTCACTCAGATGAAGAAATAAAGGTGGGTGAAGTGAATAGTAGGCTTCGTTGACATGTTCCGCTGATAAAAGTCCATTGTGCGTTGTATTGTTGTTTTCCAGAAATTGAGGTAGTTATCTGTTTAGCGTTAGTATAGCTAACGCCACTCGCGTATGGCGTGTCTGTGCAAATGCTGTCTCGTCAATTATAGGGTAGTGATGATTAGGAGGAAAATATAATTGCTTACACACGGAGAAGGGAAAATTTCTGAATGATAGGTCAATGAACGATGGTATTTTGTCATTTGATAAATAAAAAGTAAATAGTGAATACGTATACTCTTTATGGCATAATGTTGATTAAGATCAGTTTCCGTATATAATTATTTTTAAAGTAATGTTTATTTATTTCAAAACTGGAAATTCACACAACTCAACCACGGCCGTAGTTTTACCAATTCATTTGTGTTCACATATTTACACAAATGAGAAAATTGATGTTTAGCAAAATATGAATAATTATTAAAAAATGATATTTGGTAGAGTGACACGATACTTTTTGCATTTATTGATTGATAGGTAAAATGAGTAATGATAGTCGTTTACCACCAATATCATTATAATTCCAGTCACTATGAAACCGTCGCTATATTTACATATCATAATATCACGGTTTCATATGCATTGGCAACTATACGCATTTTTGATCGTTGTTATAGATTGTTACTTTTTATTTAAAATGTAAGTTCGTACTCAAAAGAAATAGAATTTTACATAACTGAAAGGTGCATGTACTCAAATTTTGAAACGTGCATTTTTTGGTGGGTTAGTTGAGTATAGCGATATTAAATATCCCAGTACCATTTATTTAATGAACTGCGTAAAATGGGAACAAAATTGGAGAGTAATCAGATCCATAATGAAGTATCGGTTGAAATATAGTTTATACGAGAAGTTTCAGAATTTCTTAAAAATTCACACGAATTTCTTCAGTGGGTTCGAAGGGGATTGAATGGGTCTGGATTTATCTGTGAGACCTCTTACCGCACTTTGCAGGATGGCCCTATCCATGGCACCCGGACCGCAACGGTAACGGACGGCAACGGCCAGCCGGACCGATCCACCAACACACGCGGAGAGCCGAGCGCCAAGGGGTGGGGCGGGACGGGCAACGGGAAAAACAAGAGCAGATGATGGATGGGGCGAGAGGAAGAGAAGATAATGACATGATAAGAGCAACACAAACAGCCATCTATCTCTGGGACTGGACGCGCTCAGCGCCACCACCGGAAGAACACCGCGAACACAAAGGGGCGTTTAGCTGGACCGCGCCTGCCGCCTCCGCTCCCGCCTCGGTCCCCGCGCTCACCACCGCCTCCGCTCTCGCCCTGACAGCACTCGCACCTTCGCCCTCGCTGCAGCTACTGGTGAATCCTTCTCCGACCCGTGTCATTGCCTCCACCACCGCCCCCGCCATCGCCATCGCCACCGCCACCGCCACCACCGCCTCCACCACCACCACCACCACCACCACCACCACCACCACCGCCTCTGCTACTGCTATGTGCCACCGCCTCCGCTACCGCCACCGCCACCGCCATCGCCATTGCTATCACACCCCCAACGCCTCTGCCTCCCGCCTCCGCCACCGCCACCGCCACCGCCACCGCCACCACCGCCTCCTCCACCACCACCACCACCACCACCACCACCACCACCACCACCGCCTCCGCCTCCACCTCCGCCTCCGCCACCACCACCGCTACCGCCACACCCACAACCTCCGACTCCGCCTCCTCCACTGCCTCCGTCACCCCCACCGCCTCCGCCTCCTCTGCCATCCGCCACGCCCCCGCCACCGCCCCCCAAAGCCATCGCCACCGCCTCCGTCATCGCCACGGCCACCGCCACCGTTACCACCACCGCCTCCGCCACCGCCTCCGCCACCGCCACCGCCATCACCATCGCCATCCCCAATGTCACCGCCTTCGTCATTACCACCGCCTCCGCCTCCCCCACCTCCATCGCCACCGTCACTGCCACCGCTGCTCCCTTCTCCCACTATCACCGTCATCGCCCCTTCCCCGTTCGTGTACCAAGTCTGACCTCCTCTTCCGCCCCCACCTGGTCTGTCCCCATCCACCCCACCCACTTTTCGTCCCATTTCTGCCCTTAAGGGTTCTCTTTGCCATTCCCTCCTCAGCATCACCTCCCCCCTTCCCTAGACACCTTTACGAACCACAACAGTAGCATCACCGTTTCCATCTTCCTCTCACTCAGCCTCCCTGTGCTTCCTCATCTCGTTATTCCCTTGCACCACCCTCATCACTCCGACGCGACGTCCGGGTCGTTCTCGCTTCCGCCGCCCTCGTTCGTGTTGTTCCCCTCCCTCCCTGTGAAGCGGCCAGCGCTGGCCCCTGCGCTCAACCGGTAACTGCTGCAGTCTGTCGCTGCTGTCGCAAATCAGAGACTCTTCTCTCTTGACGACACGTCTATGACAGTGGGCCGCAACCGGTTAGCCCCAACACAGTGGGGTGTGACGGAACGCTCTCATGGGTCATTAGTTTTTTTTGCGAAGGTGTGTTGTTGATAATGCTATTCTCGAATGGTCTATTCGTCACGCATTTTGTACTCAGAGCCGACACCAAAGTGTGCCATTTATTTGATGGCTCGCCGTTACAAAGGACATTGAAATCCTGGGCGAATGTTCCTGTTTTGCCTTGACATAGTGGCCAAATATATCAATATATCCACCTAACCACTTCATTCGATTTTGGATGCTTGACTACTTGTCATTTTTGGTATTCAATTTTTAATTTGCTTCTCTTGAATATTAGATAATTATTGGAATTATTAAATCGTATTGTGCAATATAAAGTACACACAGACCTGTCTGAAAAGTGTACGTTCAGCTGTAACAGGTACAGCAGAGAACGAGTAAGGTGAGGCTGATTTGAAGCTGCTGATTGCTGTGGATTACATTCAGACTGCTGGGACCTGGAAATTTGGTGATGAGTTAGAGATAACGAATTGGAAATTTTTGCTTAATGAATCGAAAAGAAAAAATACAATACAAAAAGGAACAAAAGAATGCAATTTTCTTCCCGTGTCTCATTTTTGCCTGTGACCTCCTTCTTATCAAAACATCCTGGACCTCTGGTTTCATTTTCTCTCTGAGAAATGTTTTTTTAAGACTGGCATTGCATGATAAATTCCGTTGCCCTCTCTCTTCCTTCTGTCTTTGCCTTTGAGTCTAACGAGATGGCACGGTATTTGTACACCTCCGGAAACAACTCTGTTCAATTAAAATGTTGAATACTCGTATCCATTTCAAGAGGCAATACTGAGATGATTGCATCTGGATGTATTGCAAAGAGAAAGTGAATTAGAATGTTGCCCACGGCGACTCTGTAAGTAATACCGAAAAGGAGAGCTACGCAAGGTATACAGGGTTAGTCAATAAGAAAAGCGGTTCAAGATATTGAAATGGACCTTTCACCAAACGATTTAGCACAAAGGGGATCGTGAGTTGTAGTTATTAGCTTTTTGATGGCATTTTTTATTTTAAAGCTATCGGGTCAACTTTTTTTTGTGGACTATCACCCTCCTCAATATATTTTTTTACACGAATTAATAAGTCTTGAGAAGTGAAATTCATGTACACTATATATGTTGGTATTTGATGAACAATTGACAGCACAAGAGAGCCATAAATCCGATGTCAAACAAAAAGCAGACTAGGAGAGGTGGTTCAAGGCAACAACTGATGTCACTCTAGTGCCTCTGACCGGGAGGTCCTAGGGTTGAGTCCTGACGGTGGCAGTATTTTTGACACTAGCGGAGGAGAATTGTAGCGGTCGGCTGCTCTGATTGATACTTTTTTGTGGTTTCTCTGATCAACACCAGGCGAATGCCGGAGTAGTACCCTAACAAATGGGCCAAGGACAGTGCGCGAACTTTCCATCCCATTCCTTGTCCTATCCTACTCCTCACACACACACACGCACACACATGCCGGGAGACCGGTCGGGAGCTTAGAGCTTGTCCCGGCTGGGGCGGTGCTCCGCTGATGGGAGATACTTGTGTGACGTACCACCCTCGGAGGTGACTAACTTCAGCGTATTGCTTAAGCGGTGCATCACTTTGAGTACTGTGGAGAATTAGTAACTTGTCATGTTTGAGGGGAGGTGGGAGGGCAGCTTACTCAAAGAAGGGGCCATGTTCGAATTTAACGTCCTTTGTCATTACTAATTGATTGATTGATTTTTTCGTGTTTCCAGTCGCGTCAACTGCTTCGGTCATTAGTCCCGTTTGTAGTGCATGTTTTTTCTCGGGAGATGGACGAGGATGGCTGGATGGCGAGATCCGGCGCCGACCTACCGTCGGCTAGTGGGGTTTTCCCTTAACCAGGACTCCCCACCAAAGGGGCACCGCCCCAACCGGGACAAGCTCTAAGCTCCCGACCGGTCTCCCGGAATATGTGGTAGTGTAGTGCATGTTAATGTAAGTGTGTGTGTAAGGGGAGAGGATAGGACAAGGAAGAGGAAGGACAGATCATCAATTCATTCAGTGAAAATTGCATCTCAGTATCGTGAACCGTTTAGAAAATAAGCGAGTGGGATATTTTTATTGTCTAACCTGTATATGACGTTAAAAATTCCAAATTGATACGAAAAATAAACCAAAACACCATTAATTTAAACAAAAATGAGGCAACCGTAGGACAAATCAGAAATACTATTGTTGTAAATTTCATTTATTGATATGTCCTAGACTAGCTGTATACTTAACCCAACCTACCCTGCTTCAACTAGGCAACCAATACGCGTAGATATAATGAAACGATTGACTATTGTTAAAATTCTGTGAGCGAAAAAGTCTGGGTGTTGAAAACCCTCATTAATTGTTCTGATTACAAAATGTGTTAAAAGAGCGAGATCTGTACAATTGCACTGGGACTCTCGTTTCGTGTGGCCTTGCTTTCCTATTCATGTCGGTGCGCTGAGGATCATTAAGGGTTGATTTCAGCTCGATCAGCCGCTACGTGCGCTCTGCCTGTTCGATTTTATCTGTTGCGGCTTGTATAGCAGTGGTTGCAACGCAGCCGGTGTTGCAAGGCAGTGAACTCCATTCCTGTTCTACACGTTTCGTGTTTTCCCTTTTTAGGGTAGCGCCAATTCGAGAACTTACGGTATAATTTGATCTACAAATAGAATGAATTTTGCTTAGCGGGAAAAATATGCGAAAAATATAATCTGAAGAGAAATATTGTTGTATTGTTGTGGCTTATTAGTTCCTACGTGGATTTGTGAAAATCATTGTTTAATATTCGTAATTTTTGTGATTAATTTATCTAAACTTACACCTAAAAAATTAGAAGACTTCGTATTTTCAAGGAATCCATTCTCAAAGGAATGTGATGTATATTTTTTTCCTATATATTCGGCATTACACAAATGCACCAACTGATTGCCATAACACTGTCAACAGAGTAATATATTATGTAAGCGTAAAACTTTTGTATTACCTGGGAATCTAAATACACTGCTTAAGTCAGTGTTATTATAAATGTTATATAAGTTAATTCTGATATTATATTTCGAGGAGAACAAATGTGTAGGATTATTTCTTACACTAAATACACTGTGAAATCTTCTGAAGTGTCTCAATATGATAGAATTCCCATCTTTTATGAAATCACAAAATATTTCTCAGTAGCCCTCTCTATGATTCTGATTGCACTGTGTATACTTCGGCAGTTCTGCATTAACCCAGACGTTTAACCAAGACGTAAACGGGACTAGAAAGCCTTTGGAAAGGGCGTAAACTGGGCTGAAGCTATTTATTTATATGCAGCTCATTTTCAATGAAGCACAATAGAGAGCAGCTTTTCTGCTTCAAACTACTAGTAAAAGATATATTGCATGTAATTGTTTAGTTATTTCTCTTGTATTACACATTTTCAAAAGCTTTGCACCCCCCCTTTTTTTTACAAAAGTCATGGATTACAAAGCGTAGATTTGCAGCAATATAACATAATCAGGTATGAAGTGTAAAGCATTGCAAAACATTTGATTTGTAGGTATGGTTAGGAACATGGCGAAAATGTCCTAGAAGCTAGAATAAAGTAGAAGACCATCTTGCTGTAATTTCTGCATCACAAAAATAAATTATGAACTTGAACGAACTAAGTTCTTTTTGTCTCGTTTTAACTTTGAAATTAATGTTTCATTTCACACTTTAAAGAAAATTTTCTGGTCTTGTAAGAACTTCTTTCCGCTAGTTCCGTCTGTTCATTGTTTCCGCCGGTCTTTCTTCATACTTTTTTTAAAAAACTTTTTAAGTTCCACTTGCCTGGCAAAAACTAGACCTTACTCTATCACTCTTAATATTTTTCGTTCCTCGTCGCACTTTGTAAGTGGACGAGGGAGCGTTGGCTAACACGATCCCGCACTCTTTCGGGCGGCTCGCAAATAAAACACTGGCGACTGGCCTCTTACTGGTCGCGCGGGCACGTTATCGTGGATCGGTAACGTTAGCGATAACGCAGGTACTAAAAAGTTTGTGCACGTCATAGCGGAGAGCGCTATCGATCTTCCGCGCATGCGCAAATGCACTAAAGTGGTGCGAAACTTGAACTGCGCATGCGCTGAAGATCGATAGCGCTTTAACGTTCGAGTGTGCACAAACACTCTATTCAGCGCGCGGGTTTACGAGCCGTCACGCTCCACGCGCTGCCCTCGCGACCCCCCCGTCCCACGCGCCGCGCTGGCCACGCCCCTCACGCGCCTCCGCTACGCTGCATGCGTCGATAGCAGGACGTGGTGGTGTGCGTGTGGTGCCCTGTATGCAACCCCCACGACACGTGAAGGTGGATATAAATGCAGTCGACTCCGGTTACAGTGAACTTCTGCGGATTAAACTACAGTTGACTCCGGTTATAGTGAACTTCTGCGGATTAAACTACAGTTGACTCCGGTTATAGTGAACTTCTGCGGATTAAGATTTTCGGTTCACTATATGTGAGGTTCACTATATCCGACGATGTCAAAAACAAAATTTTTCCTCAATTATTGATTTTATTAATTAAGATGTAAAGCAAAATACCTTGACAGAATGAACTGAAAATTTCAATATATTTATTTGATCTTAAAAATAAATTATTTTTAATTGTTTGCTTCGTACCTTTTTCATGAGTAATTTCTCTAAATCCTTCTACAGAGTTCGTGTTCTCTCCATTTTTGTTTGTACATTGTTCTCTGTCTCTAAGTATCGTAATGCAGTCTCACACATTTCAATGTCTCTTATACTGTTAGAACATCGTTCCGCTCTTCCAAGGCCGTTTTACTCTTCTAATTATATGCAATAACTGCAATTAATGCAGGTTCACTCAAACCGAATCGTCCTATGCTTATTTGAAATGGAAGTGAAACAGGGCCAATGGCTTAAGTTCACTATAACCGAGAGTTCTCTATATCCGAATTCTCTATAACCGGAGTCGACTGTATATCAGAGTTTCACTATATCCGATGATGTCAAAATGAAGTAGAATTTTTCCACAATAATTGATTTTATTAATGTAGAGATACAGCAAAATATTATAGCACAAACAGAAAATTTCAATATCTTTATTAGTTCTTAAAAAATCAATTATTTTCAATTGTTTGCTTCGTTTATTTTTCATTAGTAATTTCTCTAGATCTTTCTCCAAAGTTCGTGCTCTCTCTATACTTGATTCTGCATTGTCCACAGTCTCTAAGTATCGTAATCCAGTCTTGACACTCTTCATTGCCTCTTCCACTATTGGAACATCGTCCCAGTCTCCGAAGGCCCTTTTACTCGTCTAATTGCCTAAGAGATCTTTTTGGTGCGGGTTGGCCCAAGAGGCTAATGAAACTGATTGCTTTTCCGCACGGCGCGGGAGGTGTCGCCAGAGTATGGGGCTGTGGCAGTTGCGCGCTTCCTGTCACCTACATAGCACTTTGTCCCGCGGAATATAGCACCAAGCTTGAAACTGAAGCAAGCAATCGTGCGTCGCGGTTACCACGCAGGACACGGCCTTATTTCCGCAGTGAAATTGAAGGGCATAATGTCATCACTAAGGTCCCCGTTCTAGGTCTGCTACCTTCACCTCAGGGGAGCCTTCTTCGATTATGACCTTAGGCTGGCGATATTTTTCCAAGCTGCCCGGTGTTGGAATTTGTAGCACTGAGGCGATACATTCTTTTCTAGGAGGAAATTAATTTCCAGGGTGAACTTCCTACGTTCACTATAGCCGAGGTATAGATTCTTTTAAACGAATCTTCTTATGCTTATTTGTAATGTAAGTGAAACGGAACCAGTGGATTTTAAGTTCAATATAATCGAGGGTTTACTATATCCAATATTACTATAACCGGAGTCGACTGTATTACGCTTAGTTCAAACCTGTCGATTAAAGCAATACTTCTATTAAAACATTCAGTCCATTGACATTTGTTCAGCTTTATCGCTATCACTCAGTGGAGTGCTTGAATATCACTGTAATGGCGTCATTATGGTAACGTTCAAGCTCTTGATTGGATGACAGCGTCACATCTAACCGAGTGTCAACGAACTTTATGTTTTCATTAACGTATAGAGGTTTTTCTTTTCCTTCTCTGTACTCAAGTATTGGAATCACCTCAATAACATGGTCTAAAATTTTCGGTCATAAAGACGGTGTTTAAGTCTTGGGGCTGTGACTTAGCACACATGTTACAAGTAAGGTTAATTACTGTTGTTCCAAAGATGGCTAAGACTGAAGCAGGTTTCGAGGAGATTTACGCAAATTTGAATAAGAAAATGGGTATTTGTCCGCGGATGAATGGAGGAAACTTGTGTCACGAAACATTTCTGTGTATTAGAAGGTTTTGAGCTGAAATTGGTAAATGCGTTAGGAGTAATCTAGTTATGCCATTCCAGAGAACAATAAGGTATTTTAATTTTTGGGAGTGCTTTACATTAAGCCCCAGTAATAAGTAGGACAACAAAGCGTAATACGTATGTACAGAGTTTTGCCTTATTAGTATCTCCTATTCAAACTATCAACTGACGGTGAAAGATCAGGAGAGCGATGTAGTTAAATATACTTCTTTCGTTCCCGATCTTCTGTTGAAACCTTTTTGTTGATAAACTTATTGAACAGTCGTATTTTTTCTTTAACGCTTGTTTTACGCTTGAATGTTAACATGGGTAAATAATGTTAACGTGGACAGTTGCCAAATACGTAATAAAACATTTCCGGTTTCTTCTTTTATTTGCCTAGAGAAGAATCTTTCAAATATAAATTTTATAATATGCAATCTTCTTTTATGCTTCTCGTCATTCTTAGTTTCAATTGGCTTCATGCCCTGTTTTGTCCTTATGAGTTGATTTTCCGTTGACAGTTTCATATAACTGCCACAACGCTGCCGCCGAATCCAAATCGTTATTGGAAATATCTTCTCGCTACTTTCATCCTTATACTGTACTAGTAAAATATCCCGCGTTACCCGGGCTTGCTTCATATTCAGTCCTTGCGAATGAAGAATAAGATCAATTTATATAAACCACGATGTTTAAGATTATTATTTTTAACATAATTGGTTCAAATTTTAATAAAAGACTATAACACATTGCTATTATATGAACTTTTTGTAATCTTATGCTCCGCTACTGGCCCTTGACGAATAAATTAGGTACCAGTTTTTCTGCAGCACTACTAGGCTCTGGCGGAATATTGTAGGAACCACGTGTTCTAAGCGAGAGACGAAAAATGGTCGCGGTGCATCTACAAATATATTATTTAAATTATTTATTTTCCGCATATTTGGGTTGTGTAAATCTTTACTAAACTTTTGTATGACACTGCGACAATCCTGAAGAAGAGCTTGTAAAAAATTCGTATCTATTCATACGCTACTTTTTGTGGTATCGATGTCGGTTACACGTCGTTGAATTCACTTTTATTAGTATAGATTTAGGAAAATACCCACAAGGGACTATGGTTGAAGAGAAGAGTGGTTCTCCTCGCGAAGGCGTTCTTTTCCAATTAGGAATGCAAAGAAACCTTAACGAACCTGCCCGCAGAGCCGTGATGATCGCCCGCGGGGTAGCTGCGGGAGCGGATAATTGCAGGTCAAGGATCGAGGCGGAGGAGGCGGCCGAGGGATCCTCAGAGCAAAGACATCACAGACGTCGGCTCCTCCGTAGGATCCTCGCGGCCGAAGGGTAATTTCCTCTTATCTCTTCGATGAAACGAACGAAGCGGCTGTTTGCTTTTGTCTCTCGGATGAACCTCCTCCTCTTCCGGGTGCGCTGGCAAACGGCGCGGCGGCAGTGGAGAAGGAAGAGGTGATGATGGCAGTAAGAATGATAGTGACGGAATGTTTTGAATAAAGAACCTGTTGGAATGATGGACGAGAAATGATGTAGCTTTGTAAAGCTGGTACCCACTGTGGCAGCGTGGTCAAGGCGTGGGTATGACTATCTTTTGTCCCGAAAAACGATAGTAGAATGGCGTATGGCAATATTGCGTTTTACAATGGTTTCCAAAGAATTGCTTTTCAAAACTTTGGAACTATATTCCTCGAAATACACCAAGATTCTATTCATGCAAGTTTTTGAACAAAACATAAGTTATAATGTAGTATTTAAAAAAAGAAGAAACACGATCTTACGGACCAGAGCTGTCAAACGGCTCGTATATGATTGGAGCACGCTTGCGCACACCATCACACATGCCTTTTTGATGGTGACGCGCATAATTGATCCTTTCATTAAGATGCGTTTGCTCGGTTTTCACTGTTTTGCCGCGGTACGTTTCACATTTATTTGTCGTTTACCTTCGTGGTCACCTCCATTCACGTGAATTACCCCCATTAAAATAAATTGTGCATGTAAAAGCAATTATCTCTAAATCCGCTTTAATTAATAGACGTCAGGGGATCAGCGGAGTGGTCGGAGGTCCGGGCGGCTCGGACCTCCGCCAGTATATTGTTGGGATTGAGTGACAAGTTGTGGACACATGTTGTTTTTTCCAACCGGCAGTAGGGCGCAACACGCGGGTTAATTAGTAATACTTGCGTTCCGGAACGTTCGTTTAAATCCTGGGCGCAATTCGTCATCTGATAATTACGAGTGTCGTTATTTTTGCCTAAAGAGCGAGCGTCCGCTAGTGGTGCTTGCGGTGTGGCAGTCGTCCCACAAATTTACGGACTTGTCTGCGAGCCCACAGAGGGCGTGGGAACACAAGCCGCGCGTACCCACTCAGGTTCTCCGTTCTCCTGGTTTTAAATGGTCTGTCAGGTACAGGTCGTGGTGCAGCATTTGATTCCCGGGCAAACGTACGCCAAGGGTGTTTTTAATTAAAAATGTTTTGTGCGTGTTTGTTAAAGTGGAGATCATTCCGGGAGATGCTTTTGTGTCCCTGGAGGAGCTTCTAACTTGAATTTGTGAATAGTGTCCCCGCTCCTTGGTTTAGTTGCGGGATGGATTTTACTGGGTACAGTTTCTCCAAGATGATCAGTCAATAGAATTGTCGACTTCGTAAAATGCTGTTTTGGATTGTGAACGAATTTGCCGCGGTACGTTTCACATTTATTTGTCGTTTTTACCTCCATCCATGTGCAGGAAAATTACATTTTACATCGCAAAACGGGAAATAATAATTGAGTTTCAGTAATAGTCATTGTGAATTCATCAGTGATTTCTTATATTGAGACTTTCAACTTTAAATATTCCTATTATGAAATTTTCTTGTACTGGTCTCTTTTCACGCCGTATGACATGATTCCTTGGCGCTTGAAAATTACTTACCGTTTCCTCATAAAACACCATTTGGTTCTCATTCTCTAGTTATAAAGCAAAATCTGGAAAAAATGTATCATTTTTTATCATTCAGTTCGTAATATTTTAGATGTTAATTTGAGGAACCTATCAACAGAGCAATATGTGTTCTGATTGTGTTGTGTGGATAGAGAATTTAAAGAGCTACATCCAGTATACGTATAGCAAACATATATTTGGTTTTTAATCGACATACGTATTGAAAAAAAACTCACGGGGAGATTTGCTTTTCGCATTTTAAACTCGAGTATGAGAAAATAAAACCAACACTAATCCACAAATAGCTCCCACCAGCATCCAGCCTTGTCCCTATGAATGCAGCTTTAGTTCTGGGAATTCCCGTGTCCAGTGGGATTGTTTCGAAAGGCTTTCCAATGGCAAAGTTGACGGCAGCGGGCACGTTGAATTAAACATGCGTTGCGGTTCTGGAGATATTTCTCACAGCGCAGAACGCACAATTATCTCATCTCGGTGTTTAATAAAGCATTGCGCAAGATCATTAAACAGTCCAGTCGCGTGGCGGGCGGTATGCGTGTGGCACGCTATCTGCCGTTGAGGAGTCTGACTCAGTGTGTGAATGACCTACAAATGGAGGCGGGAATGCGATCCCCGAAATCATACATATTGCGATGATACTTTTTTCCCTAGGGCTTTTATCCAGCCGTAAGCCGGTTGCCCTTTACGTCCCGAAGGGACGCATTTTCGACCATACACTAGACAAACACTTGCGGGCTCCCCTGATCTGGGGTCAGCAGAACGCGAAGCCCTCCGCGACAACACACAAAATCAAGGGACAAACAGCCATGCCCAAGGCGGGACTCGAACCCGCGACCCTTCGGACCGAAGCGTTGAGTCGGTACTCGCTCTTAGCCACCTCAGCCATCCAGGTCGGCTGGGTTGATGCTACTTGCAGTTTATTTTATTGTCAGATCGAGGTGATTTTTTCATGTAAAATCGTACGGTTTATGAAGTGAGATACATGCAGATTTCTAGCTTCTATTTCATATTTAGTTTGCATCTCGTGTATTTACTGATGCATGAACCACTTTTATGAAGTTAACGTTTAATTATGCATTTTCGTTTTTACTGTGTTGCAGTGCCATATTTATTTAAATTGAATAGTAGATTTACTGCGTAATTATGTTTCGTAATAGTCATCCGACGGACGAGAGGAACTTCAAATGCTAGTCAACTGTCCTCTAGGTACCCTGTCAGCCTTTACACAAAATATTAAAGAAACGAAGTGAAGTATTAATATTTTGTAAACAATTTTAATTTATCTAAATTACGTATCTGACGTGTTTCGGACATTAACTCTATCTTTAGTAATCAAGGTAATTTGGAGTGTGTTTGTTCAGCATCTCTCCAACCGCATATCTCTCAGACCTTAATCAATATTTAAAGATATGATCTCCGCAGGGGAATGAATCGTTGGATATCAATAAACATGCACTTGGAATGCAATTATTAGTTCGTTTTGTTCGTTTTTCTTCCGTTAACCACTTTAAATTTTGATTGTACTTAAAAATACTCATTCCACATTATTCGTTATCTCTTGAGTAATTGTGTATTGAACCATAACTTTTGTAGCATGGAATCTCTTTCATTTGGTGAATACATCTACGTTCTGAAGAGACATCAAAGCTCAGCTACGAAACTCGATTTACATCTTAAAATCGCTGTTTGTTACAGGACTTGTAAAGTTCAATTTTCTATATTTCTTTGAAAATCAGCTTATTTTGATTTTTTTTCAGTTTGACTCAAGTGGTATTTGTGTTGCAAAATCAAGAATCCCTTTCATCTTCCTTTCTTGATTGCTCTACTTGATCTTATTAAACGACTTTTTTGTAAAAAAACAACAAAAAACAATTATTGGTGTTTTTGACGCAGTTGACACGATTTCATTAATTATGTGTTATAATCAATTGTTCTTATACTACGCGAATGATTTTAGTCATCGCACTTGTTCATTTCTGGGTTTAATATATAGCCGCAACGTATAAAAAAGAAATTTGTATGCGAAGTATAGCATCGTTAAAACTTACATTTTCTCCAACTTTTTTCTTTATTTTATTTATTTATTTATTTATTTATTTAAGGTCACTTTTTAACTTCTTAGGAACAGTGTGATTTTTAACATTAGGGTAAGTGTAGGATGTTTGGTTAACTCATAAGGACAGCATGAACACACACAGACATCCATGTCCCGGACGGAATTCGAGCCCGCGACCCCCCGAGCCGAAGCAGCCTTGGCGACCAGGTCGGGTTTCTACAGATTTATTAAAACTAAATAAATACAAATAGAATCATATCTTTACTTAAAGGTATAAGCAAAACCTGGAGACGAATTACTTACATTTAATAATACTACTTTGAAAAATCTTTAAACGCACACGTAAAACCACTGTTCTGAACAGTTTGAAAATAAAATACAAAAATAAATGACGATTGCCATTTCAAAGGATATCTAAACATCATACAAACAAATATGGATATGACAAAGCAATTATTTTTCACTCCATTATAATACATTTAATTTATTTTCGAAATTTGCTCGTATGTTGGCAGGCTGTTCTCATCAGGGAATTACCTTAATTTTAATGAATGTTATTGTCCTAAAAATGATTTAACAAATGAACACTGTCAGTTTCGTGCCAATCTTTCTCATATCATAGCTCAGTGATTGACACGTGGGCCTAGAAAATGGTGGCATGAGCTAATGCGTGTTACAAAAATTTCACATTAGAAGAGTTGCTCTTCTAATAGTGTGTTTTAGAGAAAAAAGGTATTATAATTTCGAAAATGAAATAAGGATTACCTTTAATAGTTGGTTTTGTGAGCTAATGAGCAAAAGCGTAATTGTAGATATTTGTATGATAGGTATAACTAAACACTAGACAGAATTACATGACACATACTAATAATAGATTAATAATAATAGATATTTCTCATAAATGTAATATTGTTACGTAATTTACTTTTTACTTGTTCTTTAATTACAATTCTTTTATCTAAGAAATGTTAAGTTGTCAGTCTTGTTTGGTTATGTTACAGTAGATTATGAATGTTGCTTCTGAATGGTAAATTGCGGGCCTTTCTCCTGAACTAAGAAGAATCTCCCCTTGTTGAGAGATGCAACGCAAAAACGTTCGGAATTATTGTCAAGTTGTCATGTTTAGATTATTGAGAAGCTGAAGAAAACATTTTTTGTTTACTGTTGCCTCCAACATTAATCCACTGTGAAGCAGAATTGCGAAAGTAAATTGTATAAAATGTTTACGCGATAAGCCTTCTATTAATATATATTGCACCTGTACACTGACGTCTGTAATTGAAGGCTTGCATCCCGTTTCTGCCCTTTGACTGAGCACGTGAGTGTTTTGGGCAAGAGAGGCCCATTCGTTTACAACCGCGCTAAGTGAAAGCGATAAATATGAAAACGGGTTTGTGTCATCCGCTACGATTAACATCGCAAATAACTTCGTGTTATGGAAGCGATCATTGAGAGAATTCGCGCGTAATTCAATGTGAAATTATATTGTTCCATTTAAACTTCATCGTCTCTCTTTTTTATCGCTCATCACGCCCATGGACGCACTTTGTTAGCCACATAGTAACTCTCGTATCTCGAGGCGACGGCGGGTCGGTGTGCAGTGTTGCCTGTCGGGAGGGGGTGGGGGCTGTCCGGTCGGGTGGGATGTTACTTGTGTAGCGTCACGTTGGCGGCCGTGGGTGGGAGGAGGAGCGGAAGTATCGCATACCTGCGGGCATGAATAGCTGGGCGCCCGGCGTTGGGATACCTTTAGACAAAGGGGACGCCAGCTTGACCGGGAAGGTCACGTGGTAGACGCGAGCCTCCCTCCTACATCTAGGACGGTCACGTGACGGCTGCACTCTGGTATAAATCGAGCCGACGAGCTCAGACGGCGGGTTTTATTCTGGAAACCTCGCGCGATGCGCAAAACTTTACGCCCAGGCTGGAGCGTGTCGTGCCTATTGCACGGGTGACGACGTCACGGTAGTGGCGCGGGAGTAGCGTCAGAGGAGGCGGGGCCCCTCTAACTATGCGGAGTATTCACAGGGAAATACTTACAAGTGTGTAGTTTCGGAGCAGAAGTTGATTATTGTACATACTTGTAAATAAACTTGTACATACTTGTAAATGTCTGTGTGTTTTTCTCTATGACGCCACACTTGTCGAGTTGGGAGGAGCTTGGCGTGGCAATCTCGGACGTGTTCGTAGAAGATGACGCAGGAAATCCTGCGTAAGGCGGGATGCATTCCTCCGAAAGAACAAAGAGTGACTGCTTATATGATATACAATAATCCTTGGGCAACAGTTACTCGAGAAATGAGATAATGCATTAATGGCATTTCGCCCGAGGAAGATCGCAGAATCGTGGCCGAACGTTGTCACTTGCGCCTAGGACGCGGCGTCTCCCGGACAGCTAGGTAGTTAGTGAATCTAGCCGCGGAAGCCTGTGCTCTCGTGAGATAATGCAGGCTTTACCAGGTGGAGGCCATGGTTAGTGTTCAATGTGACACTTTGCAAATGCAGTTACATTATTTTTACGTCCTTCAATATTGTATTATTTGCTGTTTTTTTGCTGCTTGGGGGCGGGGGCGGGTGCAGGATGGCACCGAGCGCGGGGAGGAGCTGGGCGGGGTGAGTCTGGTCGGGGAAGGGAAGGGCAGGGCGGGGAAGGGCGGGGCAGGGCAGGGAAGGGAAGGGAAGGGCGGAGAAGCGCAGTGTATGGCAGGGCAGGACAGGGCGAGGATGGTCGGGGCTGGACGGGGCAGGGCGGGGAGGGAAGGGCGGGTCAGGGCAGGGTTGGGCAGGGTAGGGTGGGAATGAGCGGGGCATGGAAGGGTGGGGAAGGGCGGGCAGGGCGGGGCAGGGCGGAGCAAGGTGGGGCAAGGCAGGGTGGGGATGAGCGGGGCTGGGCTGGGTGGGGCAGGGCAGGGTGGGGATGAGCGGGGCAGGGCGGAGCAGGGTGGGGCAGGCAGGACGGGAGCGAGCGGGGAAGAGCGGGACCGGTTAAGAAGGCGAGAGGGGACGCCTCGGCTGACGGTGGGCGCGAACAAAGATTCGGGCCTCGCGCCCGCCCGCGTGTAATCGTGGGGAAATATATTTTCTCCGCCGCGGGGACGCGCCGGGCCAGCCCGGGCCCGCCCGGGCCGCGGGAAGCGAACAGGTGCGCGCGGGGCGGTGGCCGGGGCCGCCTGGGCGTTGGCCTCGGTGCGATCGCTCCGGCAGTGGGGCAGCCCGCCCATGGCGCCGCTCAGCACGGCAGGGCGTTTGGAATCTCCCACATGCATCTCTTGGATGTTCACCCACAAGCAGGATGAGTTTAGTTTCGGTTTATTTTCGTAAAAATAAAATGAAATAAAACAAAAATAAAACAACAGTGAAAACTGAGTATGACGTAGGGGGAAAAATACCGTAGGCGCTTTTCTTAAACTCTAGATTCCCTACCTTTGCAACGGGTACAGGAACAGCTAAGTACGTAATGCTTGCTGCAGAGCTGGAGAATTCACGTTTATTAATATTTCAATGAACTATATTTATTATCATATTATTAACACGTAGTTGCCAGACCGCAGTTGAAACTTCGTAGACCAAGCTCCAAAATTACTCTGATTGCTGGTTTCCCTGGATTTCCTCCGATCTAATTGAGACAGATGTCGGAATAGTCCTTTTGATATTCGTATCGGAGGCAATACGCCGTATTTCCTTCCCTATTCTTACTTCCTGCGTAGGACTCTTATTTAAGTACCTGAAATGTTAACAAAATGAAAAGTGTGAAATTCACAAAACTGCAGGTAAACTTGGAGGGAAAATTTGAAAAAGGAAATTGTATAAAGAAAGTTAAATTGTTGATAGCAATGAAACTGCAATCTGATACTATCTTTGCTCTGCCACGCTTATTCGCATTTTTTGCCCAATTTAATTTTGTTCCCAGATTTGGCACTACGTTGTTTTCGGGGATTACATTATGAAGAAATGTATCCGCACATGGTGACTATTCTGCCATGCCCAGGGGTTTGTAATGTTTTGCCAATCGAGAAGAGCCGCATCGCGATAAGGCACGGCGGGGAAATATCCTCGTGAGCGCTGCGGCCGTTTGCGAAGATACGTTTCCAATCCGAACGCTTCTGTGTTTACCAGCAGTTCCGAGCTGGCGTGAGAATGCTCTACAGAATGAATGGCATGGCTAAACTTTGATACTGATGTGACGTCACGGACAAGAGGTAGCCTGCGAATACTGATTCATTACATTCGTTTTGTACCCATTTCCATTTGAGTTCAAGCAGATTTGTTTGTGATGGAGTCGTGTATACAGCATGTGAGGAAATGTATGAGTATTAGGATTTTATCAACTGGAAACTTTGTGCTGGAAGCTTATTTTGTTCACCCTTATGAAATGGACTTCGCAGCGGTAACTGTGAGATAATAAGTTAACCACTCTTGCCTGTCAGGCGAACAGTGCGCGAGTGTTCTCGTTGTATAATCAAAGATCTACTGATATATTTCATTAATTTTCAAACTATGTGTGGAATGTGAATAATTTGTATTTTGGAAGAAAATATAAAACTAACAAATGAAAAATACAAATAAACGAGATTACGGAAATTATTAAACGCGTATGATTATGAATGGCCTGAAAATCAACACCCGACTCTGACGGTCAAGTAAGTCTGTGATTTCGTTTCTTAATGAAAACTTACATCCACTCAAGAGATTTTGTTACATTTATTTATTATTTCGAGTTTTCGGGTGCGTCAAATATGGATCATTAGTTCCGTAGGTTAGGGCGTGTTAAAGATCTGGAGGTGGCGGTTTGCCTCTCCCCCTGGAACGTGAGATTCTGTGCCGACCTACACGTCAGTTTGCTAGGTTTTCCTCTCCATCCCAGCCGGGACATGCTCCAAGGTCCCAACGGGTCTCCCAACATTCGTGATTGTTAAATGCTAGTAAGTGTGTGTTTTAGGAAGAGACAAGGATGAAGTAGGAAAGATCGCGTATCGCCCGTGGCCCGTTTCTGAAGACACTCCGCGATTCGCCTGGAATTCATCGGAGAAAGTGCAGAAAGTAGTTAAATGGGGAGAGTGTCATTAATGGACAATAAGGTAATAAACGAAACTCAAATAATGTTTCTGTTATAAACAAGCTTTTTTTTAATTGATCTTATAAAGAACTCATTGAAATATAATTTATAAATAAGTTCGTTATACAGTGAAATATGACCAATCGGCCACCTCTATTCAGCGGTCACCCCTTTACGGCCATTTTTTCGTGGAAACGATTGATTTTTCCCGGAAACGGATGTAAATATTTCTTTTCAGCGACTACCTGACTGAGCAGACGATAGCCAGGTACATTTCGTAGATAGAACATTATGCGGTCACCTCACGAGATTTTGATCTGTGTTATAACAAGTGGAAAAGTGTGGGGATAACTGTTGATTTGATATCTTCTAACGCGGGACGCATTGTAGCATGACTTTGAATGATATCCAGTGTCTTATCTTGCAGGTGGTTTATTTTCCCTTTGAGGTAACAACAGACGATTTCAATAAATATCTCTCAGTGAAATAACAACACGTTTGCGTCTCCCATTTCACAGCATTCGTATATTTTGCTAACTCGCTCTATCCTTCTGGGGAAATCTGTAAGACCCCAATTGCACGCTTCCTTTTGACGAACCATTAAGAAGATTTAGCGAACGCACTCGTGTGCAGTGCGGCGTTTGGGGATTCAGAAATCACAGAGCGCATGCACACTTTCACTAAAACTCCGAAATCTTTCGTCAAAAGGAAGCTATAAATCGCGTCTTCAGGACTCGCGGAGCACGCCGTGTGCACTGATACGATCTAATCGAAAGGTCATTCGGTAACTTCGTCAGACGGCCCAGCTGTCTACAGGCTATGTGATTGTATCGTCAAGTCTCCGTTACTTTTTTGATTCGAATAACACGGGAGGTGAGTTTCTCGACTAACAGGATGAGAGGGAAATCTGTGTGTGTTTTGATATTCGCCGAGAAGAAAATTATCCTAAATACTCTGTTGAAATTGCATATTGTCACTGATGGTAATTAAAAAAAATTAAAGAGAAAACATTTTATTTTACAGCTATTAGAACAAATATATTCCATTTTATTTAGATGTGATTTGCGATTCGAGGAATCTCAAAACCTTTATTAAGCGGTCACCTCATAAAACGGCCAACTTTTGCTGTAATCATTGGTGACCGCTTAAGTCAGGTGTCGCTATGGGGTTTAAATTGCAGATCTGATTGCATGATTTCTGTTGCACAGAGGTGTTCAACATCGGCGGGCTTGTGTATCTTCTTCCTTCGCTGGCTACGTAAGACGGCTCCAGTACGGCCGCCGCTCGCTCTTCTGCCGTCGCGCCCGAGGCGCTACGGCGGCGGCGGCGGCGGAGGAGGAGGAGGAGGAGGTGGTGGAGGCGGCGGAGGCGGCGGTGGCGGGCGCAGCCGGTCCGCTGAGCGGCGCGCGCGTGGGACCTGTTCCCATAACGATTTATGCAGTTCGCGCGCAGCTGATCTCTATCTCCCGCTCTTCTGTTCTCCTTTCTTTCACCTCCCTCCCGCTCGCTCTCGCGACTTTGCTACGGAGCCGCCGCCGCCGCCTTCTCCGCCCGCGGGTCTCGACGGAGTAAAAATAGCTCTCGCGTTGTTTATACCGCGCCGAGGCGGGGCGCCCGTTCTGTTGCCGAGCCGCCGCCGCCGCTGGAGGAGGGGCAGGCGCGTGGGTCGGTCTGGGCGGAGATGGCGCGCCACGTGCGATCGCTGAAGAGATACCTTTCGGCGCGTGTGCACGGCGCGGCCGACGGACCGGCTGAGTTTAGCCGAGATCCAGCATCGCCGCTGGCTGCAGCGACTCTGGCGGTCCCGGAGTTTGAGATCCGACTAACTGTGGTGGATTTTCGACAAACTGCGTCGCTAGGTCGAATTCAGCTCCTAACTGGAGGAGAATTCTAGTGGCCGGCTGCTCATACCGGTCGATTTTCATTCGGTCAAATACCACGTGAACACTGGAGCAGTACCCTAAAACACGGACAGCTCGCGATCTTTCCTTTCTCCTATTCTCTCCCCTTATAAACACACACACACACACCTATTAACTTGCACTACACTGCGCCCCTTGCCTGGGGACCAATCGGGGCCTGCAGCTTGTCCAGCTGGGACGTTGACCTGCTGGGGAGATACGTGGGGAAATAAATTCCCTGTGAATTCATGTGACTAATATCTATAGTAGAAGACGGGCCCGTAAAATCAATCAATCAGCAAGTACTGGCTGGTGAGGTTCTCACACTTTCAAGATTTGTTAGCCTTAGCGTGCAGTTTGACGCGTAGTTTCCAAAATCTTTTTGTTTTTGTGGGTATGCGTTTGCTCTGTTATGGAATTTTAGAGCAAATATCATTACTTCGGAGCAAAGCGAATCGATCCGAAAGTATGAAAATGCATATGTAAATTTCTGGATAATATTTGGTAGAAATGTCTAGATAAATATTTTTTCAAAGCGTTATATGTAGCTTGTGTGAAATAGTGAGTTTAGTACATCATTCATTGATTAAATTTATTGAGAATCGTAAACAGACGCTGCTGGTGAAGATGAAATTTAACTTTATTTTGTGTGTAATAGCTATTAACATACTTAGAAATGTTATGAGTCTTATTACTGCCGAGGCCAAAATTTAAAAATCGAGGAGGGGGCGTAGCGGAGCCGAGATTTTTAATTTAGGCGAGGCAGTAATAACACAGTAACATTTCGTGGTACGTATGATCAGTCTTTTATCGGTCACCACAAAATCTCACGAATTATGCGAAGATTTACATTACTGCGATAGTAAACACATGAATTCTGTTGCTGCGGCACGTTAGTACGATATTGTGGGGTGTTTGCTAGCGATATATCTATAAAAACATTATTCGCATACCGTGGTTCGAGAAAATTGGATGCAAATAATTCTCCTGAATCTAATGATACGTAAAGGAATGATGTTCGGTTAGGAAATTGGCGCATTGACTTACAGTGGCGGCACCTTCACATCGTCAGTAAATATGATTACCGGAGTAGTTTCATTTGATGAAAAACGAGGGTAATTTACCTAATATACATTTTCTAATTGTACTATTAATAATATTACAATTAAGACTAATTATTCCCCAAAACAATGTGAATTACTTCTGAATTGTTTGAATCTGATGTTTTGTATATCGCCATGTTTTTTCTTAACAAATACTTTACTTGCGATGAATCGAAGGTTGTTTACGTTGCTAAGGATGTTAAAACCCGTTCCTAAGGATGTTAATTTTTTTTAACATACAGGTAGGTACAAGTGCACTTAAACAAACTTGCAGGGTTGCGTGTTAACAGGGGTTAAAGACGCATGTGACCGATAAAATATTTTTTATGCAATTTAATGCAATTTTGTTATCCTTTGACCCATTACTCATTTTTATTGACTCATTTGTTCTCAAACGCTTGTCCCATTGGTACTCAGGGTATGCTTGCGTACTATCGTATGTCATTTTCTTCAAGAGGAGGAGGCTGGATACTGACGTTAACCATTCTTCTGGTTTTCCCTCCGAAAACATGATTGTAGTGCATTGAATTGGGGCAATATCCTTCTGGATCAGGTCAGCAGTACAAGTCTAAATTCACCTCCCCAATTACTGATACACATCACAAAAGTTTGAGATTTTGGTATAATAATTTGAAAAAAAACTTCAATTATTTTCATCTCCAACCTTTTTCTTACTTGCTCCTGAATATCAATTCATACTGTAGCGTTTCACGTTCCACCAAATTTGTATTGTAACGTTCACGTTCCACCGCTGACACATATTTTATGGTATAACGTTTCGCCACTAACTCCGATTTTCAACTTAGAGCGTTCTGTATAATTTCCATCGTTCATATTTCTTTAAAACAATATCTGTAGATTCCTTTTCAAAACGATTCAATTCGACACTTTCTCTCATTCACAAAATTCTATGTCTATCTTTTTCTTACATTAACTTCTCCGTTGCTATCGTAACTCTAAAACATATGAACAGCTTTTTCCAAATTTGTTTACAAACAAAATCATTTAACATATGTGAAATAACAAAAACAAAAAAAAACGTATGCGTATCGTTACAATACCCATAAATACGTAATGGAAGTGGGACGTAATGACACATTTTAAGCATCCATATTTTGTTGTGCGAATATTCTTAATACGTGTTCACAATCTTTTAGGGATTTAGTGGATTTCCATTTGTGTGGCATAAATTTTGTATTCCCGACATAGCACGAGATGCCACGAGGCGTGGCGAGGCGAGGTGGAGGGTGGGAGAACGGCAGGGTTGCCAACAATGTTCATGTAAAAGTAAGGACTCTGGCTAAGCAAAAAGAAAAAAAGAGAAAAAAATCGCATCAACACATCTTTTTACAAATATTTAATTCAGACTAACATCAGCTCTATGTCTTTCTTCTCTCTATTTGCGATTCAAATGAAAAGTTTCGTTTACAAAATGCACATGAAGATGATCTGAGCGTCTTTTTTTTTAATTTTAGTTGCTAGATATAGACACTATCATGGATGCGTGTGTCAGTGTTCAGAAAAAGGATATTCATGTTTTCTATTCCAAATTTAACAATAAACAATACAACGTAGCAGATGTTAGACTTATGATAACACAAATGACAGCAAATGTAAAAAAAAATTGGAAGAAGGACATTTAAAACACAAAGAAGGATAAGAGAACAATTGACGCCAATGGAGGACTGTCCTCCCCAATGGAAGTCGGTTGGTAACCCTAGAGAAGGGTGACACGAGGCGAGACGGGGCGGAGGGTGGGTGGGAAGAAGGCGGGGGCGCAAACGACGCCTTTGCGACGCGTGTATCAAGAGCGTCAGCGCTTAGGCGGCGCGGCGCGTGTGGTTTTATGGGCTATTCCCCTCTGAGCCACATCGCCCCACGTGCGTCGCGCTGTCTTTGAAATGTCTCTGCGGGTTGCTGACGTCGTCGTTCCTTTGCGACAGTGTTTGTTATCGGGTTCGCTACACACGCTGAAGATTCTAAAAGGGAGCTAAGTGAAAATTGTTTTCGAATGAAGATTTACGGTTGTTTAATTGTTTTGAATCAGATACGTATGTTTTGACGGGATCGTATTCTATTACATACATTACAGTTAACCACTGAGATTTGTTATCTTCGGTTTTATTGTTTCTGATAGTTGAGTTTGCCTGATTTTCTTGTTGCATTGTGTCATATTTCAAATGATACGTTTTAAGAGATTTGAGAAATATTTTTGTGTTTTTCCTCTTCTCAATTTCAAATAATTTTCAGGAAAATATCACGGGAGACCATTATTAAGTTATTGCCTTAACCTGTGTTTTAAGTAAACTGTGTTGACGCAATTAAATTGGCAGTGTTTAGACAGAACTGTGTTTTTGAAACGAAATACGTTTCTGAATCATGTAATATTAGTAAATTATGGAAAATTGGCTTATCTCATTTTCAGGAATTTTTTTAGGAATAATGTACCTCATTTAGATCAGTCCTTTTATATTGAACTTATTTCATAATAATATAGTTTATATTATCGTAATTTTTCAGAGACTTTTTTCTGCTTTTGGATGACGCAACTTTTTTCTGGTGTATTTTAACGCAATTATTTCAATGGTAATTGCAGATTTGGGAATTCACGTTAATTGGAGATTTGTAGACTGATTTATTTGCGTCTGCTCTGTACGATGTGTGAGAAAATCATTTTAGTCAACATAATACGCAAGTGACAATGGCCCTTTTCTTTTTAGCATTTTCAAAGGGAAGAATATCAATTTATTGACTGATTCCGGGCGCGTCAACTATTAAAGTCATTAGTCCTGTAAGTGTAGGGCATGTTTTTAGTGCGAGAGCTGGTAGTGATCTATCCCGATGGATAGTAAGATCCGGTACCGACCTATCTGACAGCTAGCGGGGTTTTCCTCGACCAGATATCTCCCACCAAATATCTCCCATCGCGCACCGCGCCATCCGGGACAAGTTCTAAATTCTCGACCGGTCTCCCGACATGTGTGGTAGTGTAGTACATGTTTGTGTAAGGAAGGGGAGAGGATAGGACAAGAAAGAGGAAGGAAAGGTCGTGCGCGATCCGTAGGCCATTTGTAGGGAACAGCTTGGGCATTCGTCTGGTGTTGATCAGAGAAACCACGGAAAACTACCGATCAGAGCAGCCGGCCGTTAGAATTCTCCTCCAGGCAATGAATGAATTCCACCTAGCTATCTAGCTAGAGTAAAAATTCTTTCCATCGTTGGGACTCGAACCTAGGACCTTCCGGTCCGAGGCACTGTAGTGACCTCAGTTAATGCCCTGAACTTGCTCTCCATGTGGGAAATTTATCAAGAAGCTGCGAAAACTGTAAACTAAATTTCAGGATAATTTGCCAAAGACACGTCCTCTGATTGGAAGTAGTCATCAGGAAATCCAAAACACATCGGACTGGTAGGAAGCAGTAAATATGCTAACCATTGGCGCAAAAGTTACGTTGTTATTTCGAGAGTGAAACTCAGGGATTTATCTCACTTTATACTAGAGTTCTGCCGGAGGCGCCGCCGACCGTTAAACGCCCAGCGGCTTATCTTTAGTGGGCATAGCCTCAACTCGGCGGCCGCCTTTGTAAAAGGGAATCGGAGGTAAAGGTTTCGTTAACTAGGCTTAAGAGGGTAAGGACTCATCGCTGCGTCGTTTCCTCGAACGTCTTGCCTTGAAGGCCTGGGCTTTCTCGCGGGATTTTCGTGTAATTCCGCTTATCTCGTTTGTAAAATGACCCCCTCTCTCACCCCCGGCAAGACCGAAACCGCCGGCTCTAACGAGCAAGGTCTTTCTCTGAGGGTTTCACTGAAGACTTCATGCGGAGAAAGTTCGTAAAACTTTGGCTTGTCGGGAAGACAAGGGATATGAAAAGTGGTATAGTGGTATTAATGTTTTTTTTTCTATGTGGAGAAATCCTGATATTTCATGGTACATAAATGTGTGCTTGAAAGAGTGTTAATTAAAACTTATTGTTTGGGTAGGAGGCTTTTGCCCACACAATAAGATCCTAGCTTTAATGAGAGTACAACTAGTTGTAATAGTCTTTACGAGAGTCTCAAATTTCTGTCAAGTTGTGAGGAAGTTACTCTTCGTGTTCTTTTCTAAAATTTCCTGTTCATGATATTAAAGGAGACTGTTTTAAGGAATAAATTCAATTTTCTTAAAAGTGAAGAAATAAAAACTCAATATTATCACTATTAATTTATACACAGGTGTGAGTAATAAATAGTAACGAATCAAGTTTAATATATTAAATAAAATGTGTTCCTAGATTTTCTCACCTAGAAATGTGCACATCCAATTATATTTTAACACACGCGTTGGTAGGAGGCGGGAATTCAATTCATGTATGATATTACACTTTTCGCTATTTATATCTTTGCATGATAATCCTGTGCAATCTCTTTTCATACTAGTGCATACCTACTTCGAACTTTCCCGTTAATGTGATACCTCTTCCGCACTGCAATGCAATGTTTCATTTACTTTTAAATTGCGAAAATTGAGTACATAATTCAATTTATTAAGGCACCCGTAAAAGGCACCCGTACAAGGTATAGACCAACAATGGAAACACCAAGAGGATTACTGACTTCGAAATTGTAGGTCATTCACAAATATCTTCTTTATGGACTTATATTGGTAAAGTTTGTACAAAAAGACAATTTTGCAGTTGTAGTCTTTATATTTTATTTACAGTCGTACTTAATTTTACTTTTTATTTTTATATTGAAAATAATGTTTTATTTGGTTTAATTAGCGTAACCCTGATACATTAAGTCACGATGCATATAATACTGAAATGGCAGTTTAGTATTTCACAGCGTATCACCATCGTAGGTGACTCCCCAAATCCATTTTAGGAGCTTAAAAGCCCGCCAAACATTTTTTTTCCAAAAGCTGTAGAAAGATTTGAAAATAATCCATTCCTCACCAATTGATCGAGATCTGTAGAATGACACCACCTTTGTCCCGGATGGTGGACCGGAACGGTGAACAATCCATTGCACAGGTTGTCCGGTGAGGCAACGTCGAAAATAAGTTCTTTAGACAATTTTAAGTATATATTGTCTAATAAATTACTTGAAAATTCTGAATTGCTGAGCCACAATAAGCACTCAAAATTTGGTTTGAAAAAATACTTTGTAGGCCAAAATTTGCATTGCAGAAGCATAGAAACGCTCGAAAAGCATGTAAATTTGTTACAAAAGAAATGAATATACTTGTTCAGAAACAAAAATTAATCCAGAAAAAAATGCACCCAATTTACACAATTCGTCTACTTTTTTATTTTTGTTAGTTTCTCGGCAATATTCTGGAGTGTTTGTAAGCTTCTGTAATGCCAATTTTTTCCTAGAAAGCATTATTTTCAAACCAAATTTTGAGTGCTTGTTGCGGCTCAGAAATTCGAAATGTTCAAGTAGTTAACTAGACAAAATATGCTTAAAATTGTCTTTTATTTATTTATTTTTATTTATTTATTTATTTATTTTACGTCAAAAAACAGTTGAAACTGCGTATGACGTGCTATGGGGAGAAGTTAATTCTGTGCACATTTTCAAAATTCAAACCGTGTTGTCGAATTTTCGACGTTTCCTCCTCGGACACCTGTATAATGGATCCATCTGCTTTAAACGCGAGCCGACCAGTTTCCCACAGGCGCCATCCGCGCCTGGTAACGGCGGCGGTGGCGGCGGCGACTTCTTCCCGTTGCTGCCCCGCGTTTCCGCCTGCAGGAGTGCTCTCCAGGCCCTGCGCACATGGTGACGCGGCGGTAAATCAAGCCAGCTCTCCTGGTCGCCTTCGCCACCGCTGCAGCGTGAGCTGCGGCCCGTGATGCCAAAGCTACCCCAAAAGCATTCCAATACCAAGCACAAATGGCGTCTTGTCCACGTCGCGTCGCACTGATTGATTAGGGATTCCTGGCATATCAACTGCTAAGGTCATTACTCCAGAAACTGTAGTAGAGGTTTTTATCGCGAGAGGTGCCGGCGATCTTCCCCCGCTGGATGGCGATCCGGCGGCGACCTACGCCGGCTTGCGAGGATTTTCTACAACCAGGTATCTCCCACTAGCGGGACACCGCCCCTGCCGGAACAAGCTCTAAGCTCCCGACTGGTCTCCCGACATGTGTGGTAGGTAGTGTAGTGAGTGTGAGTGCAATATCAAATTGTCACGATGACGATCGATTGTTTACCGGTAGCGATAGCTCAGTGCATCAACTGATGTCACTGCAGCGCCTCTGACCGGGAGGTCCTAGGTGCGAGTCCTGTCGGCGGCAGGATTTTTCGACACTAGCTTTTCAGCTAGGTCGAATTCAGTCGCTGTCTGGAGGAGAATTCTAGCGGCCGGCTGCTCTGATCGGCAGTTTTCCGTGGTTTCTCCGATCACTACCAGGTGAATGCCGGAGCAGTATCCTACCAAACGGGCCACGGACCGCGCGCGATCTGTCCTTCCTCTTCCTTGTCCTATCCTCTCCTCTTACACACACACTTACTCTAACATTCACCACACTATCACATATTTCCGGTCGGGAGTTTAGAGCTTGTCCTGGCTGGGGCGGTGCCCCGCTGGTGGGAGAGTCCTGGTTAGGGGGAAACCCCACTAGCCGACGGTAGGTCGGCGCCGGATGTCGCCATCCAGCGGGGGAAGATCACCGCCATCTCCCGAGAAAAAACATGCACTACACTAACGGGACTAATGACCCAAGCAGTTGACGCGCCCGGAACCACGAAAAAATCAATAAATCAACGATCGGTTGTTTAGAATTCTTTCTGACTCCCAATCAGGTATCTCCCACCAGCGGGATATCGACCCAGCAGGGACAAGTTCTAAACTCCTGGCCGGTCTCCTGGCAGGTGTGGTAGTATAGTGCAGGAAGTGAGAGTGTATGTAAGGGATAGGACAAGAAAGAAGGAGGAAAAATCGCGGGCGGCGCGTTTCTTAGAATACTGTTCCGGCATTCGCCAGGTGTAGTCGAAGAAACCACGTAAAACTGCCGATGAGATCAGTCGGCCGCTAACATTCTCCTCCAGACAGCAGCTGAATTTGGTATCTTAAATGAGTCGATTGCCGCTGCTCTTTGGGTTCTCTGCCGAGAGGTGCACAATGCTTTGCTCTTGCATCGTGGACGCGATGACGGCGTCCGTTTGTGCCGTCGTTTCCCGCGGCTCCATACCCAGCGCACCCCGCCACGCGGCGGGAAATCAAGGAAGCCCCGTTCTCTGCCCCGCTTCAGGAATATAAACAGGAGATCCGTCATGCAAAGGCAACATTTCAGTCACGAAACTAAAATGGATTTAGACGAATGTAGCGTATTCAATGAACAACAAGTGGGGGATGGCAACAGTTTAATGATGGAGTACTAGAGCGCATTAAAAAACAATATGATCTAGTAGAAACGCAAATTTAAAATAGTTCCTAAATTACTACTTCAGGTACTTGTGTGTAACTGACTACCCTCTTCGGCAGCTTATAAAACTCCCTTTAACTCGGGACCTTCAAAAGTCACGAAAGTCCGACAGTGCTTATTGAACGCACTTCTGGTAAATACGCCAAACGACACCATTCTTCCTGCACCATGGGAGCCAGGACGGCGGCGGCGGTGGTTTATGCTTTATTTTACCGGGCGAGACTCAAGCCATCAGACCCGCTCTTCCGTCTGAGCAAGCAAATTTCGTTACGCTCATTTCACCATCTAGCGGAGAAAGAAGGTATCTCGGACGACGAAACAGGCGATTTGAATTTAGCTCAGAGGCTTTTTTTAGGCTTGAGGATCTTTGACATGAAGTAAATCTACTACATGGGACAGCCGGCTTTACTTCCCCTCCGAAGGAAGGCGTACGAAGAATTTTTCGCCCTTAAAAATCCACGGCTTCGATCGGGTTTGAACCCGCAAACTTTGGGACAATAGTAAGAGTACAGTACCTACGGTACGGCGGCGGCGGCGACTTCTCAGAGGCTTCTTTTAGGCTTGAGGATCTTTTAGATGCAGTGAATCTACTACATGACAGCCGGCTTTACTTCCCCTCCGAAGGAAGCGTCCGAAGGATTTTTTCGCCCGTACAAATCCACGGCTTCGCTCGTGTTTGAAACCGCAAACTTTGGGACAACAGTCCGGTACGGCGGCGACTTCTCTCCGTGGCTGTTCCGCTCGTGTACGCGGACGTCTTCAGTCCCACTGCTCGAGCGGTCTTCGCGACGCGCCGGTAAATCAAGGCAGCTCCTTGCTTGGCGCCGCTGGCAGGCGCTCAGCGCTGCTTAGTATTTATAATCCGGAGCGCTTGCTCGCGTCTGCCCACTCCAGCGCTCCCGAAGCAGGTTGTTCGCCGGCGGGGGGCGGGGCGGGACGGGGCGAGCGGGCGAGCACCGATCCGAAAAAACAACAACAACCAGACGTTCTGGGTTATGAGTGCGCGACAATCCTTCTGTTTGTTTGGAGCTAACCTCTGCGTATGTCGACCCAGTGTCTGTTGACTTGGGTCAACGGTCTTGTGTGAACGGTTGTAAAATAGCGCCGTGGAACAGCTAAGTTTTGTCAGAAGAGTACAGGAACTGTTAGCGTGATTTTTTTTTTCTTTCAGAAGGATGCTCATTGTTTCTCTGTTTTCTAGAATTGGGCAATGTGGGTAATAATAATGTATTGAAGTGAGGCAACTTTAATGGCTTACACCCTTCTTCCGTCGACCGCCGTCATTTCCTTACCTGGCCCGTCCCTCTACATTCGTGAATTCGACTCCTCTTTCCTGTTTATAATGACTCCACCTCTTCCGTACTAAATGATAACTGAATGGAATCCACATAAAGTGAAATTCTATCCTGCTGCTCTCTCCCTCCTCTCCCTCTCCCTCTCTCCCTCGCTCCGTTTTCTTGTTGTCACGTAAGGGGTACCTTTCTTTTAGGACATTTAATCCTCCCTCTTTATTATAGTCATTCTCTTTCGTTACTATTGTGTTAGATGAAAGTATATGGGAAATTGGATCAATCTGGATAGCGAAATTGTTCTTTTTGTCTTGTTAATACCATTGCCAGCGTGACATTACAAACGTCGCTCGACAAATACTTTTTATAATAAAAAATAACTTGTGTTAGAAATTTGGTAAATGAAAACGATCGTTTTCTTTTTCTAAATATACAGCTATTACTTGTTTATGTCCGTACCTTTTATCTATCTTACAGCTTTGTTCCGTAGTGGATTTCGATTATTGCGTGAATGGTACGGGAATGACGTTTCGTAGAGAGATCTTGTCCCCTAGCACTTCTCGTTTAGATTGAAAACAAAAGCAATCTGCTAACGACCATTATTCCCCGATGGTTTGTCTTCGTCGAAGTTTGCGCTCTACTCCCGTCGCCTCTCTCTTGGGATGTTTAGCGCGCGAGAGCGGTAACGAACGACTTGTTGAGGAAGATTCGCTTTACGCCGGCACTCGCTCTTCGCAATGAACCCTCGAATGAGGGTCCTCTCGGCGATCATAACGAGACGCGGACCGCCTGGGGTCGCCCCCGCCTCTCGCTCGCTTCACGCTCCCGCCCCCTTCGCCATTTTCCCTCGTTTCGACGTAGTCCCGTATCCGTCTCCCGTTCGGCCCGCACGACTCCCGCCCGCCTCTCGCCCGTTTCTCGCCCGCCCCTCGTCGACTTCTCGCCCGCCTCTCGCCTAGCTCTTGTCCGCCTCTCGCCTGCCTCTCGCCCGCCTTTTGAATGCCTCTCGCCCGCCTCTCGCCCGCCTCTCGTTCGCCTCTCGCCCGCCTCTCGTTCGCCTCTCGCCCGCCTCTCGCCCGCCTCTCGCCCGCTTCTCGCCCGCCTCTCGCCCGCCTCTCGCCCGCCTCTCGCCCGCCTCTCGCCCGCCTCTCGCCCGCCTCTCGCCCGCCTCTCGCCCGCCTCTCGCCCGCCTCTCGCCCGCCTCTCGCCCGCCTCTCGCCCGCCTCTCGCCCGCCTCTCGCCCGCCTCTCGCCCGTTTCTCGCCCGCCCCTCGTCGACTTCTCGCCCGCCTCTCGCCTAGCTCTTGTCCGCCTCTCGCCTGCCTCTCGCCCGCCTTTTGACTGCCTCTCGCCCGCCTCTCGCCCGCCTCTCGTTCGCCTCTCGCCCGCCTCTCGTTCGCCTCTCGCCCGCCTCTCGCCCGCCTCTCGCCCGCCTCTCGCCCGCCTCTCGCCCGCCTCTCGCCCGCCTCTCGCCCGCCTCTCTTCCATCCATCTCAAACCTCACCATAGACTAAAGAGGTATAATTCTTTACTCTATGACCTCACTCCCGCCCATCCTGCGTCCGTTCCGCCCTGACTTCTTCTCACCTCTCCCACCCCTTCCTGCCCCCGCTCCCCTTTCACGGTCCACGCTTCGACCCAGCTGAGGCGAGTATTCGCGTTGGAGGGGAAGGTACAACGTGACGATCGATGTAGCAGCGGTCGATGGGAGACGCAAGCGATGCCGAGAAGCAATTTTGTTTGAACGGTGCAGATGGAATGGCGTAGGTGAAGGAACTAGAACGACACGCACGAGCGAAAACAGAAGAACCTTATAAATGTATTCAAAGAAAAAAACGAAAATGTGTTGGTTTATTTATTGAATGCTTGATCTGATTTGATGTTGAAAGTCAATAGGATGATATCCTTTTTGTATTGGAAATGATTTTGTATCGGTCCTCCAAAATTAATTTTCAAACTTCATTATGTGAGGAATCGTACAAATGGGAAACCGCCGAACGAAGCAAAGGCTTGGAGGACGAGGTAGTGATGGAGTAGTAGGCCCGGAAGGGAAGGGTCTTGCTGTGTCGTTTGCCGGAAAAGAAAGGTGGAGGGAGGATGCGAGCGGAAGGCCGCGCAATCAGTGCCGGGGGGTGGGCGGGGTCGGGGCCCCGGCCGCTCGTTCCGCCGCGCGGTGTAGTGGTGGGCGGCGCACGAGCGGCTCGGGGGCGGTAAATTGCGCGGAGCGGTGGAGCACGCGCGGGTGGCGGGGCGGCGGGGCGCTTGCATTGGCTTCCGTCCTCGTCTGGGAGGCCAGCGACGCAGTCTTTAGTGCCCCCACTTTGCGACTTCCACACAACCACCTCTGCCTCCAGCGTTCGCTCCTGCGGTCGCCCTCTTCTCTCGAAGGGCCCTGTGCCTGGGACCCCTTTTGCGCGGCTTGCGCTCTCCCTGTTTTATATTTTTTTTCTCTCCCTCTCCCTCCCCCTCGCTCGCTCTCTTGCGCTCTTTATCTGTATCCCATTTTAGATTTTTCTGCTGCTTCTCGCATTTCCTATGTCATCGTTGTCTCATCGCTCATCTTCCGTTGTCTCATCGTTTTCCTCTCTCCCGTTTGAGATTCCCTTTTTTCTTTCTTTCTTTCTTTCTTTCTTTCTTTCTTTCTTTCTTTCTTTCTCTCTCTCTCTCTTTCTGTTTCTGGCGTCCCCTCTCTCTCCCATTATAGTCTTCTTGTATTTCTATCTCGGAATCTCTCTTTAGAGTTTTGTGTTGTTTTCTTCTCCTTGCATCCCCCGACATCTTTGTTTTTCATTACTTCTCCGTTGTTCCCTTCTTTGCTTGCCCGTGTTCTTTGGCCGTCTGCCAAATCTGATCGATAGACACACCTGCTATCTGATTAGTTCCTCCCCTTTCGTTCTCCTGCCTTTTAATGTATTTTCGTCTTAAATTCTACCATCGTATAGAATTACTTCATTGCCTTCCATTGGGTCTTACTCTTCAGCTACAATACCTCAAATATTTACAATACTTCCATTAGCTTCAGATTCATACAATATTTGTCCTGTGATCGCTTTCATTTCATAAATGTTTTCTAACCCTCCGGACGACTCCTTTCATTTTCATTTTTTCGTTATTTCCCATCACTTCCATCGGCAGTATCGCCATGTAGAGTGCCAATAGTGCGTCTCTGTCGCTCTCTCATTAAACTTGCATTTCCTCGTTACAAGTAACCCGTGCAACATCGGTCCTCTTGCTCTTTGATTTTGCATTTCATGTTGTTAAAGCTCTATCACTACTCCAAACCTATCTGCACGTATTCTTTCTGTAGCTCGCTGTGCCTAATCCATTGGTCGTCCCGCACCCGTGTTTTCTCCTGTGTTCGTCAGACGTCCCCACCCCGTCCTCCCAGCCTGCGACGCTGGCGCCACCGGCACGAGAGGGGCGCGCGCTGTAATTACCGAGCGGGAAGAGCGTAATTGGCGCGGCGAATTATGAAGAGGGAATTTCAGTGGCGCTGGCTTCGCCCCTTCCGCCTTGCACGCCCCTCCGCTGGCTCGCCTTCGGGGAGCACGGGGTGCGTCAATGGGGACGAGTGGACCGTGAACAATTCTTTGAGGTATTATGCGCTTCCGATCGAAAATTCCAATTGAAGCTGTTCTCGAGTTTCGATGTATCTGCTAAGCAAAAAACAAAATCTTCTTGTATGGCTGAACATAAAATTGTAGCGTCTGTGGATTTAGGCTGTAATTAGTCTGTGTGTTCAAATTGCGTCCGACTGATCACTGAATATTCCTGTGAACGTCCGCTGCCTTATTTCGTAGAAACGCACTCCTAGTGATGTAGTATTGAAAGCTCTTCACAATTTCATGGTTCTTTTTCATCGCTACTTCTCTATCTTGCCAATGAATACAGAAATATTAAAAAAACATCCCAATAATTCGGCTGCAGAGCTAAAGTGCAGAATGTTTGGTATGCCGGCTTGGCTTCAAATGAGAAGGGCTGTTGTTCAAATTCTTATTAATTGCCGATGTGTATTGGGCCTTATGCATCCTAACGGATCCTCCACGTACAGCGAGAGAAACGTGGGATCTAACAGTAACAAGTTTAAATTATTTCAAAAGCGATACATTGGTGTATTTATCAAAATGTTAATTTTATTTCCACTGAAGTGGTTCTTCTACTTATGAATTAGCTTCTCTTCGTTGCAGTTCTTTGTGCACCGATTCCGTTTCTGAAGTTCTCTTTCATTTCTATCTACAGGTCCGTAAAATAGTTGAAATGGAAATTACATTTAAAATTCAAATTTCTGTACAACTTTCTCTCTCTGCCTATGTCACAGCTTCCCTGATGAAGCCTTTCACTAAGCGTTAAATGAGTAAGCATTGTTGCCCAGAGTAAACTATGCCCAAATCTTTCACCATTACTAATCCTTGCGACTAATAATAATTATTTTTTCAGTTCTATGCTCCAGTTTCGACACCGTAGGACATCATACATCACACATGACTTTCGTATGGCATTATTTATGTGTATAAAAATTTTTGTCAGGGGTCGGTAGTTAATCAACATTATAATAGAAGTTCTCTGTGTAGGTCATAAGTAATAGATATTTGTCATTGTAATGACATTCAAAGTATATTAACTTTTTTACCCTATTGCTCGAAAGCGAGAGTCATTTTTTCACTGGGAACTTCAGAGATATTCCACCTCGCATAACAATGAAATAATGAGTGAAAGAGCGAAGATTGAAGAACGAAACGATATATTTTCAGCGTGGAAGTAACGTTCAATGCGTGCAGTTACTTAAAAACAAGTTGGTTTACTCTAACAAAGTAAAGTAATACTACAGCTTAACGCCATTTATTGAACGAATAAACATACCCGTTGTGCTAATTCGTTTTTGGGACATAAAGGTGAGTAGCGTGGAAAATAATCCAGTCGATTCCATATTCACGATAATTTAATTCGATATGTTTGTTGGCGTAAACAGAAACTACACAAAACAATTTTATTGTAGATTAATATAGTCAGTGTTTGAAGATCAAATTTACCTCTTTATCAAGGTTGAAGAACGTATACAGAGATAAAATAAAAAATTGTCGATAGTATTATAAGAAGCAAAGTTTTGAAAGAATATCACATGAATCATATCAATACTACATAGTATCTAGTATCACATCTATATTCACATAAAATGATTCCAAATACATGCGAACTCTTCGACTCACATACGAACTATTAGTACATTGAAATGATACCTAAAAATGAAGGCACTGGTGGACTATGTCAACTGAAACTATTACTAATTGGGTTCATTTTTGGAACAATATGTGTGCGAAGAGAGCTGAGTATGTGTTGAACACCTTTTTGTGGATGCTGAGGATTCGTCTACAGCTGAATGAAGGAAGGTTTAGCGACGATGTCAAGCGAGACAGAAACGATCAGACAAAAGCGATTATTTTCAAGAAAAATTACAATTCTGGCTGGCTAATACGGTACCTATTCTTGAACATCACTGGTCGAAATAACATGAGTGAACAAATTTTCACTCGCCCACCCATCATTCAACTCCATCGTTACTCGCATATCCCCTAACTTTCCGAGGGCAAGTGCGCAAAATGTGAGTCGAGCGTCGGCAACTGACGCATGGGTTGCGCATGCGGCGGCGGCGGTGGCGGCCGCTCCGCTGGGCGTCTTGACGAATGGCGGCGCGCGCGTGAGTAACGAGGCGCGGGGCCCCCCGGCGCCCCCCCCCTGCAGTTGCCACGCTCGTTACCCGTTCGGCGCCGCTACCGCCAAAACCACCTCCCCGTCATCGTCACCGTCACCGCCTCGGCCTCCGCCACCGCCACAGCGCCTCCACCGCCGCCGCCGCCGCTGCCGCCGCCGCCGCCGCCGCCGCCGCCACCGTCACCGCCACCGCCAGCGCTGCTGCCACCACCACTGCCACTGCCATCGCGCCACCACCGTCACCGCCCCCGTGCCGCCGCCGCCGCCGCCACCGCCACCGCCACCGCCACCGCCACCGCCACCGCCACCGCCATCGCCACCGCCACCGCCACCGTCATCGTCACCGTCACCGTCACTGTCACCATCACCACCACCGCCACATCCACAACCACCGCCGACATCGCCCCCGCCCGCTTCCACCGCCGCCGCCGCTCCCGCCGCCGCCCCGCCGCCGCCCCCGCCCCGCCGCCCCCGCCCCCGCCGCCCCCGCTGCCGCCAACGCTACTGCCCCTACCACCGCTAACGCCACCGCTACCACCGCCGTCGCTCGCGCCCCCGCTCCTGCCGCCGCCACCGCCACCGTCGCCGCCACCGCTGCCGCCAACGCTACTGCCCCTACCACCGCCAACGCCACCGCTACCACCGCCGCCGCCCGCGCCCCCGCAACCCGCCGCCGCCCCCGCCGCCGCCCCCGCCGCCGCCCCATCCGCCGCCCCCGCCGCCGCTAACGCTACTGCCCCTACCACCGCCAACGCCACCGCTACCAGCGCTACCACCGCCACCGCCGTCGCCGTCGCTACCGCCTTCTCCTCTCCGACGCCGCCGACGGCGCCACGGCAGAAATGTACTTTCTAAAAGTTATTGCGCGGCGCCCAGCCGGTGGCAGTGGGGCGGGCGAAGGGGATTCATGCGATAGGCGCGACGCCCGCCCGCCCGCCCGCCCGCCCGCCCGCCCGCCCGCCCGCCCGCCCGCCCGCCCGCCCGCCCGGATGACGTGGCGCCGCCGACACCGCAACCGACGCACGCACGGCAATCGCGCCTAGTCACCACACACGGAGCAGTGGCTGGAGGCTGCTGCTGCAACCCGCCTCACCGTACCCCGTTCAACTCTCAAACCAGTGTTCCCTTCCTGACTGTCGGTCTGTCGTGTCGTTTCCCAATTTCTCTTCCTCGTTTGTCGTTTGCTACCCGTTGCGCAATGCATTTCACCCTCGTTGTGTGCAGTTGACTGCCGTCCCCACGACCCATTCTAAAAGGGATTTCGCTTTCCAATGCCTCCCCTACCATCCTCGCCGGCTCTGTCGTCCTCTTCCGTCGGTGCAGCCTCCACAGCGTTTACTGACCGCCCATGCTGTCCTCCCTGCCCCGCCGCTTCTCTATCCCCTGTCGCCTCCTGTCCTTCCCGCAGCCCTCTCTCTTCGACGATTCTCCACCGTTATTTATTGATGCGCTGCTACCCTGCGTTTACATTGCTGCCGTTCGTCGCCGCCAGCCTGCCACGTGCGTTGTCGACCTCGGTTTCTCCTGTTTTTATTTTTCTCCCACTGCTATCGTTTCCCACTTCTCCCAATCACCGCACGGTGATTGCCGCCTCGTCCATCACTCAAGTCATACCCTAGCCCACCGGTAGTTTCTGCCTTCTAGTGACACAACCGCCATTGTTTAATTACTTGCTTTGCGTGAAAGTGAGCGTAGGTTGTATGAGTGTCGAAATGGTGGAATTGTACATGAAACAAGAAATGACTCCTGGCTTTGAGCAGGCACGGACCATTAAGTGATGGGTAGCCGGGAGGCGCAACTTGGCAGGTGGGAGTGAGTGAGTGTTAGAGAGGGGGAGAGAGAGCGAGCGAAGGAGAGAGCGCGCGATAGGGGAGAGGGAGGAAGGGGTGTGGGGGAAAAGAGAGGGAGGGAGAGTGAGAGGGAGAAAGGGATGGGGAGAGAAGAGAGGGAGAGGGGGAGGGAGAGAGATGGAGGGAGAAAGGAGTAAGGGAGAGAAGAGAGAGGGAGAAGTAGGGAGAGAAGAGGTAGGGAGAGAAGAGAGAGGGAGAGGTAGGGAGAGAAGAGGTAGGGAGAGAAGAGAGAGGGAGAGGTAGGGAGAGAAAGTTTGAGGAACAGCGAGAGGGATAAAGGTTGTGGGAGAGAGTGAGGGACGGAGACAGGGAGAGAGAGGGAGGGAGAGAGAGAGGGAGGGAGGGAGGGAGAGGGAGGGAGAGAAAAAAATGAGGGAGAGGTAGGGAGAGAAAGATTGAGGGAGAGCGAGAGGGATAGAGATTGAGGGAGGGAGAGGGAGTGAGTGAGGGAGGGAGAGACAAAGAGATCAGGTGCGGACAGGCAGCGGGTGGAAGGTGAAGACAGCGGTGTACGAAAGGCAGTGAGCAATTTGGGAGTGAGCGGCAGGAGTCAATAGACGCCAGCTCCAACGGGCGAGCTCGGAAGGCGCGGCGCGGCGCGGCGGTGCCAGCCGACAGGCGGGTGGGTATGCGGGGCGAGGCAGCGGGATTGCGGGTTGCGGGTCGCGGGTCGCGCGGGCGCCGCGTGCGGCCGGCGCCATCTGTGCGCTAGATGAAGGTGCGCGTTGATTGCTTCGCGGTCTGTGGGTTTCGCCTGCGCAGCCTCTCCGGATTCGCTAGACGGGCGCGCAGTGCGTGTGAGGCTTCGTGGGCGGATTGCACGGAATCTGCAAATGGGAGTATTTCTGGTTCTGTAACGTTTGCGTGGCGTGTAATATCGTTGCTCGATGGCAGCGGTGATTACTGATTACATAGAACAGGGAAATAATTCTTCTATCGTTGTGGAAGTCGTCCATGCTATTAAGGGACACGAGCATGTCTTTGGGTTCCGAGCGTAAGGCATGCATTTTTGAGGTATGCTGTGGTATAATGTGCATTGCCAGTACACCATGCATCACTCCTATACCCGAAACGTTTCTCTAATCTCTTACTTGGTAATTCATGCGTGGGTATAGAGGATTGAGAGCGACGCAACTGGTCTTTGGAATACCATGGTCTATTGTTAACAAAGTTAATCTTGTCCTTGTGCCGTCGGGCTTACATGCTACATTTGAACTGTGAAGTATAGACTTATCCGACATGGGTTGTCGAGTCACTTTAGCATGATGATTTAGGCACATCGACATGATCCTGACAGGTATAGGGGGCCGAAAATTGGCATACAATAATAATCAGAGGATCTGTTCTTTTCTTCATCGCATTCTTATGCGATACAATTTATAAAATGCAATCGCATAAATCTACGATCAATCCGAAATCATCTCTTAGCTTTTAAAGTTTTTTTGCCCTCGTTTCTTTAAGAATTGAACACTTCCAAGAAAATGTTTAAAATGTATGTCATGGTCTTTACTTACATACTGTGCAGTCATATACATGAGGGCATTAGTATAGATTTGAGGAAACCATTTCGCTTTAAAGAAATCTCCCAGCTTTAAACAAGACCCTCATTATTTTATATTCCAGCACAATTTCTTCTCCAGCACTATTGGGTGAATGTTTCCTTTTTCAATCAGCAACATTTACAATGAAAAACTGTAGCTATTTTTTTCAAATGCATTGGTTCATCGTTTATCGTTCATTACAACTATCGCTGCACATTCATCTGGATGTACTATTGAAACGAAGAATCAATCTCCACGAGAATCGAATAACGCAGCTTTATTGGATTGCAAAAAAATTCATCAAGCTTTTTCTGGAAGTTTTGAAGTACTGATAAAGGACGTGTATTGCTCGACCGATGCCGGAACTTATTAAATGTCGATGGCACATTTTGTCTGCGCATAGGTGGCAATTCTGGAGCTCTTGATCGGTGATCGATGAAGGGCACTCCGGGCATCTGAGCCAGTCCTCATATTTCGGCCGGCCGGGTGTAATATTGCGAACGAAGCCGACCTGTACCGCTTGCTGTTATTACACCATCGCGATTCGCAATAAAGTCATATTAATGTTTGCCATTCAGAGATAATAGCAGGCGACCGTAGCTTAGGAAGGTCTGCCCAGAAATGGTTGGGAGGATGGAGTGGTGCGCGCTGTACACAGTCACCTCTTGCCCGGAGGCTCTGCTGGAGATATACATTCGTATTTAGATATATTGGCTTTATTTTAGTTTTTATTGTTTTGACTGGTACCATCCTGTTATTTCGTTTCGTATAATCAAGTTTTATTGCGAACAGTCGTGCCCGAAATTGGATTGGCCTATGTTGATAGGCTTTTCTAACGACCGGAGTCGTTAGGAACATCGAATTTGTTGATTTTATCCGATCATTGCGTTTTATACGCGTCGAGGGCCACATGGGTTTGGCGTGCGGTTTGCTGTGCTCGTGGTGCCTTGTATGTTTTATTTCTTTCCGGAATTATGTTATAAACTACGTTTACTAGTCTGTTTTGTGATTTGATGTTTTCATTATAACTTCTGTAAACTGAGTGAATTTATATGGTTATGTTAAAAGTGTTGGACGACTTCACGAGGAGTTTTTTATAGCTTTGTATTATTTAACAGCTGAGAAAGTAGGGGAAGATCTAAATCAGGGCGGTAAATGTACTTGAACTGTGAGTGTCATTGTATGAAGTAGCATTTATAATAAAAGCGGCAGATCTTTATAATTAATAATTCAAAAATAAAATAGCAATAAATAGAAGATAAAAACACCGAACACATAAGAGAAAAAGCGGAAAAGACAAAATTTTAAAATTATCTAGAAATGCTTTGGTATGTGTCGAAAGGAAGTTGAAAAATTAGCTCTTCTTATTTTGTGAATGGAAATAGTTCAGTAACGGGAAGTCAGGGATAAAATTTATTAATACAAGTCATTTTGAAGTGTTCTTTGGGTTATCCGATGAAAAAGTTTAATAAAATATGGAGCCAGTTTTGCGAACATTTCCCACATATTATTGAGACTTCACGTAATGTATCTCCCCAAAATCAAAACTTTTTCAAACGCATAGGGCCTCGAGTTCGGCTAGATGTATCGGTGAGTATCAAGTTTAGAGAAAATCGCCTGAACGGTTTAGGTGCTAAGGGTGCGTTTATGTTGGAGCTGCGACAAACGATGAGAGCAGCGATAAGAGCGAAGCAACGAAAACGTCCACATGGAAACAGATGGAAGTGTTCATGTTGACAGCGCGCTGATCACGGGATCAGCGCTGCGACCCGCGATAAGAGCGAAGAAAACCCTTTGGTAGGTTTTCGCTGCTAGTATCGCTGTTCCGCACTCTTCACAGCTGGTCCACTTCAGGTGTTGTACATGTCGGATAACATGAATGCTGAGAAATTGATTACTTGTGTTATTGTTAGGAGTCAATTTTGGGACGAAAGGGACACAAATCGCCGTAATAGCTTCGTTTTAGACAAATTGTGTGCCGCAGAAATGAGTACAACATGTAAGTTTTAGAGGTTAGGTTACATTCGTTTTTCACTGAACGACAAGTATACAAATAATTACGGGATAACTGCCATTTTTATTGTTATGTTGTGTTGTGCAAAACTAATTGTTAACTTAGGTAAAGGACATAATCATCTGCCAGTGATAATGTTTTATTCTAAATCATTAATAAACCTAAATCTTTTTTGTATTGCAAACCCTCAGAAGGTTTGTTCACTTTGTTTGCCATAATCACCCATTTTATCTGTTAATGAATTTGTAAATTGCATCCACACCTTGTAAAACTATAGAAGAGAATTTATTGTAGTTGTGAGATATTGACCCAGAATGATTGGGATGATTAATTCTTGTGTGCTTGCTGCCCATGGCACACAATGTGGGTGCAATTCAAGGAAGTATAATTTATAACAGAAATTTTAAAATGAAACAAATGAACTTATTTTTAATTTTGTTAGTTTAATTAAATGATTGGGATGTTTTATCAGTGAATAACTATCACTGAAGAACAATATGAATAAAATGAAATGCCAGAAACAGAATATTTTTTTTATTTTTAAACTAGAAAATGTATTGAAAAAGAATTATCTAAATTATTACTTTTGATAGTACATGTATCTCATTTCGTAGCACAACATTTCGAAAGGATGAAAATTGAATGTTTGCAATTAATTCAAAATTGAAGTGATTGAAATCAGCTAGTCCCAAGCCACAATTTGGCAAAATATTGAGAGGTTGCACTCTACAAAGCCGTCAGCCTTCCAGTTTTGTCATAGTTTAAGATTTAAGAAACAATTTTAAATAAAACAAATATGCCAATTACCTTTATCACTTCCCTTATAATCTGTTTTCCTTGGAATTCAGAGTAGTTTTTACTTCAGAATACAAAATCATTTATTTACCATGGTCTTTGCAAAACTCAATCATTTTAGAAGATATCCCTTGTACACTTGGATAATATTTCATGAAAAACTTACAAAATTTTGGGAGAGAGTGATATGTTATTCAGTCAACATGAACAGAGGACACCTAAAATATTAATCATATGGAAATATTTTTAACATTAGATAGTTTATTGTACATGTAATCTTCAGACTTTACATTCAGTTAAATTAAACAGGCAAACCACCAAAATATAGGCTCTTTACAGACACAATAGGAAACAAATACAGAGAATTCAATTAAGATTGGTAGAACTAACAGCAAAATTATTGTCTTAGACAATATTAAAATGAGAAGAGTCCTTCCTTATATCAAGACAATAACAATGAATTTGAAGATGTTTTAATTTTTCTTATTTACTCCATGACAGATATTTTTCTTATTTTACAGAATAAACAACAATAAAAAATACTACTTCAAATTAATTATCTTTAAATAAAAAATTATACTTCTCCTTTTAAATACTGAAAATGTACCAGACTGAAAACTGTTTTATAAGATGAAACTTGACAGACTAATAAAATATTAGAAAGACTATGAATAATAGAAATTGGCAGAATGGGAGAGCACTGCACACATTTGAAATTTTCTGTACATAGTCACTTTTCTTCACACAATTTCACACTTGTCTTCACTGTTTTTATTTTTCATACAACCGGGCATAAAATACTATTATGTTTGTGAGATTCACATAGGCATATAGTACACAATACATTTCCTTTCCTTCTTAGAAGACCCAATTCCATACTTTTTTCTTAAACATTCATTCACATACAACCAAATTTCTTTCAAGAGACTAGGCTGCTTCTCTCTGTAAAAAAAGGAAAGGCTATTGAATTCCTCAAATGAAATCCATCACTAACCTCAATACTAAATAGTATACTATAGTTATAACCCTGCTGGAAATATACATCTGTTTCTCTTTAACAGTCAATGTAAATATATTTATATGTATGACACTTAATTTTCCATAAACACTAATGTGCATTAACACTCATTATTGTAGCCATGGCAGCTTACCTTTATAATCATCGCCACTTCAGCCAGGATATCACTTTAGACAATTTTTTTACGTGTCTGACGTTCTAAAATTCTCTTCCTTATCACTTTCATTGAAGAGTTTTTCGTCAAATGACGACGCATCGATGACAACGCCAAGAAAGATATAAAATAACAATACATTTCCAAAACAAATCACTATTGAATTCGCTCACAGTATAAAAACTTCGAAATACGTACGCTCTAGGACTAACTCTCTCGACTGCACACAGCTGTTTGCTGCATGTTGCAGAGTCGAGAGAAATTGACACATCTCTCTCACCAAGCATGCCAATATCAAGCCAAGAAAAATACTTAAGGTGTAATGCTTCCATTGCATAGGGGAATGATGTTGAGGTTGACTCCTACTGCGCTTCAACATAAACGGTAACCAAAAGTTCCTAAGCCAATTTAAGTACATATGGCGGGTGATTTACGTAAGGTTGGTATTGAATTGACAAGTTAGTTTCGCCGAATGTCCTGTAGATGTCTCTGGTGGATTCGGAGTGGCGCTGCTTCGCACTGCTCCGACATGAACACCGCAGCGCTGCGATTTCGCAACACCTACTCTCTCTTCGCTCTCATCGTTTATCGCTGCTCCAACATAAACGCAGCCTAACGTTGACTACACACGGACGGACAGACAGACGTGCCATCAATCAATTTTTCGATTTCAAGGACCCACCAAACATGTTAGGGGAAGTATTTCATACCATAAGTGAGTGATGGCTCAGTGCATCAACTGATGTCACTGTAGTGCCTCTGACCGGGAGGTCCTAGGTTCGAGTCCCGACGGATGCAGGATTTTGGACACTAGCTTTTCAGCTAGGTCGAATTCAGTCGCCGTCTGGAGGAGAATAATTGTAGCGGCCGGCATCTCTGATCGGTAGTCTGTGGAACCCTTGTAAATGGTCCACGGACCGCGCGCGATCTTTCCTTCCTCTTCCTTGTCCTGTCCTATCCTATCCCCTTACACACACCTGCACTAACATACACGGGGGAGACTGGTCGGGAAGTTAGAACTGGTTCCGGCTGGGGTGGTGCCCCGCTGGTGGAAGATACCTGATTGGGGGAAAACCCCGCTAGACGACGATAGGTCGGCGCCGGATCTCGTCATCCAGTGGGGGAAGATCACCGCCACCTCCCGAGGAGAAAAACATGCAATACTCTTACGGGAATAATGACCTCGGTAGTTGACGCGCTCAGAATCACTAACAATCAATCAATCAAGTATTTCATTGCTTGTTTTATCTACTTTTCGATACCAGGGCGTGAGAGTATGAGTTTTTCTGTCGAATTACCGCGGTGCCTCCTGGCCATGAGGCGCGGGGGCTGCGGACGCGGCGCGGAGAGCGAGAGCCGAAGGTACCCGGAGCGCTAATCCCATCGTGGAGGGTTCACTGCACCAATGGCTCTGCGCGCGTCGGTCCTTGTTGCCCTGAGTCTCAAGATGCCTTGCGCGATTGCGTACCACAACACAATATCCTCGTTACGGCTCCCCTGCCCTGGCCGTCGCTCGACGTGGGATATTCCCCATAGCCCGTGGTCCTCGGAAGGACCCGGGAAATCAGGAGCGGACCCCGAGCATCTCGGAGCGTAGAAGCAGACGCGCTACAACTAAGCGGCGAAGAAAATAAAACTTTCATTCCGCGGGCGCTAAAATTTTGATTCACAGTTGAGCCTCCCTCCCTGATCATGGGTTGTGGCGGGTCAAGCTTCACCTCCATCGTTGAACGTAATGTCGCCATGCGTTCGCTATCGGTGACAGTTCATGCCCTTCGACCTCTGTACCACGCATAAGGCGCAAATCGAGTAGTAGCAGTTGATCGATGCGTAGCCTCAATGGCTCTCGTACCCGCACACCAACTCGCCAATTTGTTGACAGGTGGTCGGATGGAGAAGATATGGAATGTTAGTGAAGTCCCTTCCCCACAAGCTTTCTGAAACAAGTTACTTCCTCAAGCCTTTCCCCCTAAGGATCCCTCGCTCAGAGACGCTGCAATGGTAACAGTTGTTGCCCTGAGCCATTTAAAGTACACCTATAAGTATGACTTTCCACTGTTGCGTAGAAGGAGTCTATGATCCTTGTGGAAATTGGGAGGTTCGCATTTTCTTGGGATTCTGCAGATTCTTCTGTTTTTCTTTTCACCATTGCTCCTCCATCATTTATTTAATCTGCATCCATCACATCTACTCATTAACTCATTGATCAACTTCGGTGTCAGTGTTACATTTTTGGGTATAGGGAATCGTAGATACAATTGTCAATGCTTGTTCACTTGTGAAGAATGGTAGGCATATGTTGCAATATTCGGTGACTTCGGTATGGCTGATTGGGCGTGCAAGCCGAACGTACTGCCAGGCAGTATCTAATAAATACCTCATAAACGAGAGAGGAAGTCTGTTGGTTTGCAATACTTTAAAAACCTTATTTTTTCTTAGAGTATTTTCGTGCTTAAGCTCCTTATATTCAAGTTTTGTTATACGGTCCAATTGTAAAAACGTGTTTGCTCATCGGATCTGAAGGAAGCAAAACACAGTGATAACATATATTGATATGATTAATTATTGTAATGTATTTCATTTTTTACGTAAGACAAGTGCATTACCTTGACATAAGTTTGAACTATATCCACCTCCTCCTGCTACTACTACCATTAATGACCAACGAAGGTGAAAAAAATTCATGAAATTCGTATTTGCTAGTTTGCACTAGCATCATGGCGACAGTGTTAATGACTACAACGCCCATTGCTACTACCGTCACCATAAAGAATTCTTTCTTATATAATTAAACAATTTGCCTTCGATATTCGCCTTATTTATTTAATATTTTAGGCATTGGACTTCAAATAATCTTTAAAGTGGCAAGAATGTCCCCGCTTCACAAAATCTCCCCCTATCCTATTCCGCCAGGCAAAGCAATATCTGAAATCGTCTCAGCACCTACACCGCTAACGTCTTTCTGATGTTCTCGTACCGCCCTCTTAATCGATGAAGTGTCGATATTCCATTGTCGTGGATATAATGTTTTCTGCCTCCTTCTCGTAGGATTCAGAATATATTTTTCTTGCATTTTCTCTTTTTGATTCAGCCAAGTGTTCAAGCAATACCAATTAAAGGAACCCTTGGTTTAAAAAAACATCATATAGATTCCTCTTTTAGTTTGTGATTATTTGAAAGTGATGTAGAGCTTTGCTTGCGTGTGAGGAATAAAATGGTACTACCGAATTACGAAACTCCTAATGATTCTTCTCTGTTAAAAAAAGATTTCCTGATGAACCTAATAAAATATTTCCCGCTCATCAAATGTTACGCTGTGAGTACGTGCTATACTTGTCTATTTTTATCTCATGAAGAAAATACCCTTGATCAGGCACACGGAGAGACAGCGGATGCTGCACTAATGTTGTGAAGTGTGTTCAGTGAAGATTCACCTCTTCGTTCCGGGAAGTCACGCGTCAGATCCACGGGGAGAGGGATCGGTGGAGGCCGTTGGAAGTGACGGTGGTAGAGGCAGGTAGGGGCGGTGCTAACGGCAGTGGTAGAGGTGGCGATAGCGACAGTGAAGGTAGCAGTGGCAGAGACGTGGGAGTAGTGGCGGAGGAGGAGTGGTGATCGGCATGTGCTTCGAGCTCCGCTGCCGGAACGCGCTCACGCACCACGATCGCCACGAAAGGGAGCGCTGCCCGTCGCCGTTCAGATCGTGATCCTTGCGGAGCGCCCACATTTCAATGGTACCGCTTCACGTGAGGATTCTCGCATGTCGGATATGAATAGGTTTAACTTCCGTTGTGTCGCTTCATTTAAATTTGTGAGCCAGTTACTGGGAGAAGTCAGTAATGAGGCTGAAAGTCTGTAATGAGGTTGAAACATAATAGCTTTTTTGAGCGTTTCCTTTTTGTAAGCAAATTATATAATAGAATATTAGTTTGTAAATGTTCTATTATCGTATAATTAATTTTTGTCATCATTCAGTCAGATGATGATTTATTCATGATCTTTCACTTTAATGTAGTGGAAGCTTTCGGACTTAATCTTTGAATTCTTTTTATAATTGTGCCACTCATCAAGTTAAATCTTTTAATCTTTCCCATTATCGGTTGTCGAGAGACATGATATGTACAATATCTAATGAATCTAAGGGTACTGTAAATGATTCAATTATATTATTTTCCCATACTAGCTGACCTTATTACTCTCAGTGAATGAGAACCTTGAAATACAATGGTCTTGGTTTTGCGATTAAATACTTATGTATGTACACTGTACAGCTTTAGTATTTTATGCAGTTCCTAAAATTCTCTCTATAGGTAGTCTTCGATATTAAAATGAACAGGCTGTTTCTTCCACTCACCCGCAACTACATCAAGATGTTATGCTTCGTAATAAGGAAATGCCACATGCGGTGTTGTTGTATGGAAGAGTCGGATCTTTTTGGCGGGGGTCGCCCAGTGCTGCACCGTGGACCCGCTCGTGTTGCGCCACGGAGGGCGGCGGCGGCGGCGGCGGCCGAGAGTGCGTTTCGTTCCACGCCAATCTGCGTCGCTCGATCACAGCGACTTATCTAAAGCGCTCCTTGTACGGCTGCCCGGGACGGTAGAAAATGCCCGATGCGGCTTAGATAATCAGGCACTTCGAACGTCTTGTTCCGCCAATCGCTCCGCCCCACCCCGCCCCACCCCGCCCCACCCCGCCCCACCCCGCCCCGCCCCGCTACGCTCCGCCCCGCCCCGCCCTGTCCCGCCACGCTCCGCCCCGCCCCGCCCCGGCCAGCCCCGCCCCGTCCCTCCCCGCCCAGCCCCGTCCCGCCCCGTCCCTCCCCGCCCAGCCCCGTCCCGCCCCGCCCCGCGCCGCCACGCCCCCGCTACGTCGCACCGCCCCGCCGAGCCCCGCCATGCTCCGCCATGTCCCGCACCGCGCCGCCTCGCCCCCGCTACGTCGCACCGCTCCCCGTTGCAGCTGCCAGCGCCACGCACGTGCGCTACGATGGATCACTTGGAGCGTTCTGGTAGTGTTTCTTAGGAATTATCGGTAAATTGGAAATTGCTACGGGTTGACCACTTCGGAAACAATATCTAAACCTGCGTGAATTTAAGATAACCTGCAAGCTGAGGTTTTGTAACGGGTTAAGTTTGGCAGGCATCAAACACCGGTTGAAGTGAGCTCTATTGGATTCAATTATTTCGGTAAAAATAATAAAAAAATCTATTTAAACTAATGAAGAATCGACATGAAAATATAAAAGAGCAAATGAAATTAAAATAAATATATATTTAGGACATCCAAATACCCTTCCAATTCGGCAATGACTTCACATGGCTCTTTTTTTGTTGAACAAATTCAATGTCAAATAGGAACCTTGAATGTACTTTCGAATTTATCATTCAATAGCAAGTGCATTTTTATATTCGTCTTTTTTACATTTCTATCAAAACATAAATTTTCTTTTTATATTTTTAGAGCCTTTAGTGTAAAAATAAATAGTATTATGTTTCCTCCTTGCAACGTCTCTCTTACCCTCGACATGAAACGTCATGTTATTTTAGAAAATTCAAAGGTTTAAAAAATATTTCTGTCGTATGACTCAATTTTTAGTTGTACTCGTATATTCGTTTAAAGAAAAAAATGAGAAATTTTCGAGTACTTTTTACGTATTTTTTGAAAATTGCCACGATTTATTTCAAAATGAGGCAAAAACTGATATTTTGAAAGGAATGAAAAAATTATTTAAATTGTTAATATTGGCAAATTATGAAAGGAATATATATTTTGAAAGGAATGCAAAAATTATTTAAATTGTTAATATTGGCAAATTCAATGACAAGAAAAAATATACAGCTTGAATAACAAGATTCGAAAATACTTTTCAACTGTTGAAAATGCACATATATTAATGAAAACTCTACTGTATTTATAAGAGCACTCCACGTCAGGAAGAAATTGAAGGAAAAAATCTGGAGCCTTTTCGTAGGAAATATTGAAAGGGATGAGATGCATAAGAAGTTGCCCTTCGTAACTCAAAAGATCTGTTTCAATTTCCGAGGTCCTAAAGTTAAAACAGACCTATTGAAGAATATCAATTTTGGGGGAACATCCTTCGTACGGTTGAGAAGCCAGTGTGTACGGTTGAAATGTTGTACCACTTCATTATTAGTTTCTTATGACATCGATGGACACCATTCTCAGAATATCATTAAATAATCGTACTACCGTGAGATTGGGAGCAAAGAGGAAAACGCTTTAAAAGCAGGGTTCATTTAGATTAGTTTAGATTTATTACTAATTCTGGAAATAAGTTCGAGAACTTGCTGGCAGAATACATTAACTTAACTTAACAACTTTACAAAATTTACAAACTTCACAAATTCACATTTCGTGAACATTTCAACGTGCAAGCTTTCATAGCACTCCACCTCATCACACTTAACTTCACGGCACTGCAGATCACTGAGTTTTAATGTTTCTTACACACTCGTTTTCCACAACTTCACAACACTACAACACTGCACGCCACTTCACATAATTATTATTATTATTATTATTATTATTATTATTATTATTATTATTATTATTATTATTATTATTGTTAATATAATAATAATAATAATGATAATAATAGTGATAATACTTTACACAGTATACTAGTTATTTAATAATATTAAAGATATAATACACATATAAACATGTAGAAATCTATTTTATTTTTAAATTTGCTTAGGCCTTTGCGAAAGTTATGCTTGAAAAACATATTAAAATATCCCCTACACGTAGTATATCTTGCTTCCTTCAAACTTTGTTAAACACGATGGTAAATGCTTCGGAAACGCAAGGATGAACAAACGCGAGAAATTAACAGTTATTGGTTGGCAGAGATATAGAAAGGAAACAAAGAAACATTACATACTTATACTTACTGGATTGCACTAACATTCCACAAGTTACAATTCGTCGCCTCTTCACTTTACAATGTACCCTTGCTTGACAGCTGCGGTGCCGGCTCCAGTGGAAGAATGAAGGGGAAAAAGATTACACGTAGCCAGTTCTTGTCAACGAGAGCTCGCTTATGATGCAAAGAGTTCTGTCAATTAGAGCTCACTTATTTTACAAAGCGTAGATGGTGCTCTCATACGGTGAACGAAATTTCCTTTTATTCAGTGTGGACCACATGCGATGTCAATACTATGAATTCAGTATGTCGGATTGTTTGGAACATTACAAAAACAGAGCATCATATTATATTTGTTTGCTTATTTAATTTGAAAACCAGTTTAAAAAAGGCTATGTTTTGTAAACGATGATATGAATTACATTTTATATTTATTTGGCCAATTAATTACGGACAGACCACATTAGTAAACATGAGGTTTGTTCACTATTTAACCAATAAAAGAGCATCAGGTAAATTTTAAAAAATGAATTCGTTATTGCAACCATTTCGAGGCAATCGATTATCGAGGTTATCGCAACCGATTCTCCCTTGTCATCGTAATATACATTTACACGAATAGAATCATTACATCTACGATTTAGCTGGAATATAAATCGGCAAGTCAAACGATTTGAAAATTAAAAACAGTGGCTCATATTATCGATACATGATTCCATTTAAACTAGCAATTACGGCGCTAGACTGAGTGCTTACTGCCTGTAGTAATGGACCATGCTTAATTTATAACTAAAGTCATTACATTTTGAATTAATTATTTTCTCAATTTTTCAAAAAACATGATCAAGGATTTCGCATGAATTATTTAATTTTAAATTATAATTTTAGCTTTAATATAAGGAGGTAGATATATACAACAAAATAAATGCAGTAAGTGTTAACTATAATAATAATTGGGGAAATCTAAAGTTGTTTTCCAGAAAGACGAGAATGGACCACATTTACTTAAGTACACTCGATGCAATAACATTCTATAGAACAGACTCAAAAACTCACTAGACTTTTGCTTTCATGTCTGCCCTTAGAAATATAGATCAACCATTTTTAATGAATATCACGAACATTTTTTGTTCAAAAAATAGTGCATGTCGCTTTAGGGGAAATTTTTGAAAAATTATTTATTTATGATTCCCATTAATTCAATTCATCAAGATAATACGAAATTGCCTTAATTTTGTTTTTCGTTTTTATCATTTGTACAAAAAACCGCATGCTACTAATGAGAGCGTAGACTTCCGCAGCCGGAGTCAGTAGCTGCTTGTCTATCCGGGACACGGTCTAGGCACAGTTGTCAACTGCGCCTGTTCGGACGCCATTCTGCGTCCTTTTTCAGGGCGAAATGCATTTCGAAGGCCGCAGAATGACGACCGAAACGTTGGCACCTGTGCCGAGGACGCTGCGTCTTCCGGACACATAAATATCTACCTACGTCACTAGTTATCCCTTTTTGCTTAGATTGCGCGCCGACTTCAGTCGAAGCGAGCGTGCCGCGCCATCGATTGCGTTTCGAGCCCCGCGATTGCGCCTCGCCGGCGATTTACTTCGCAACACTGACGCGGGAGGCGGCGCGCGTTTTTAGGAGCGTCCGCGCGCGCGCGCGCGCTGCGTGAGGACGCGAACCAGTTCCTCGCCTAATGGGCGGCGCGGTGCGCGACAGCCGGACGAAGACGGACGCGACGCGACGCGACGCGACGCCCGAGACGCGAGATGTGGAGACACGTGCAGCGAGAAACCGCCTCTCGCTGAAATATTTCGCACGACAACGTGGCGGGAACATAGTAGTGACGCTGGTTAAAAAACCGACACTCGGGATTTAGGGGTAGACTTCAACAATACGCTGGGTAACTCTAACGTAACTTTAGAGCTCTTAATGTTTTTTAGAAAAAAAATTGTTGTCGTGAAAATTTATATCTTGCTATGTGTCCGTTAAAGTTTATAGATGACCTCAATTTCGTTAAAGCTAGTTAATGTTTCATTAAGCAGTGTGTGACGTGAAATTCGTCCATACGAGAAAATGCAGATAGCTGTGCATCGGCATCTACACTAGCCGATGACGACCACGAATTGTAACGTCAGGACCCATTACCTTCCGTGCAGCCACCGATTTTTAGGGAAAGGTAAAATATGTTGAGTTTCTAAATTGTCATTGCGGAATACGTTACGCTGGTCAATGTCTTCGCGACCATCCTCTATAAAATCTGCTAAACTTCAATACACAACTGAACTGCAATACATCCTATACTAAACTGCAATACAAAGACAACAACCCCTAACCAAAACCATCACTCACTAACTGACTTTGAGTTATGTCGCGACTAATTATTTTATTTCATTTTTTTTTTCTGAGAGTAAACATACGCTGATCTCAGAGTTTTCAGTTTGCAACCGTTTATACACAAAGCGGAAGAAATATTGGTGAAATGGAACATATCCTTACAATTATTAATTTCTCTAGTTTACTGAAGTTTCATTAGCTGCATTTTAAGAAACCGTCACGATATTGTTCGATGGTGACAACCGGATTTAGTTGCCGAAAGGAAGTATCAAATATTCGTGATTGGTTTGGAGTAATATCGTGTGCGTGTTTGCAGCATGGAGAGGCAAGGTATTATCCCCGATAATGCTATTAGTGTGTGTATTTACTAGAGCTGCGAGCACTAAACAGTTAAACAGCAGTGTTTGTGTCCTGAAAATTGTATTCATAAAAAAATTTGTACTCGTAATGATTTAATACCAGATCCTATTGTGACGGTCGCGCGCCGTCAAGAAAGTTTTAAAATATTAGTTTCTTATTCTCGGTGGAAAGTGGAAACAGCTAAATATTATTGGCAAAGTAATATAATTTATATTATATCCATATTTTATGCAAACATTTGCACAGGGAAGGAAAGATTCGAAAGACTGTCGAGGGTAGATAGTTCCAAGTGTTTATAGTCCATTTTAGTAGCGAGCACAATGCGTATATTTGCGTAAAGAGAAGTGAAGTAAAGGCGAGCCTAGCCGTATGAACCAGTTTCTCGCGTAATAGGCATTACGTTAGACGGGCTGACGGCTGTCGAAGACGGACGGCGACGTAGACAACGACGTGACGTCGAAACTTAGAAGTGTGGATGCCGCCACAAAGAGAACGCTAGCTGAAACTCTTTACTCGACGTTACTATCGCAGCCGAATAACTCTGTTAAAAGAAATGCTGAAAATTACACTGGTAATGTGGGGCGAGCAGAATTCGCCTTTGAATGAACTAATTAAATGTATAAATAAAGAAATAACCAGTGTATCTCCTCAATAGCAGGAATTCATAATTACTCCTAGTGTTGCCTGTTGCCCTCTCCGGTAAACCGTTTGGAAATTAGTTGTATCTCACAAAAACAATGTTAACAATTAATTAAAAACTTAAATATTAATAATTATTGATCTTTTAATAATAATATTTAGCATTATGTTAAAAGACGTTTCAACACATCCGTGCGATAACTTATCCGGTTCGTTAAACAGGGCATTGGGGCATCAGATTGTTGCCTTCACTGCCGGTAAGTGGTTGCGGTAAGTAGCTTAGCACGTCGAAAGCGCCCAGTCTTCTCGTAGCTTCTCATATTTCCAGGTGATTTTCGTATTTTATTAATCAGAATATATATCTTTGAAGATGATAATCTTCTAGTCATCTATAGGAAGAAATCACTTAGATTTTTTAAAACAAGATAACATCTGTGCGTGCGTATCAACAATTATGTTCCAACGATTTTTTTAAGCTTTTCAACCTCCTTAAGGAAGGTATTTGCTCTTCTTTTTAAATTAAACTGTAGGGGAACCTGTAGGAAGAACACGTACAGATATCACAAATACACACAAACATCCATGCCCAAGGCGGGATTCGTACCCGCGACCCTTCGGTCCGAAATCAATACGACACTACTGCCTTAGCGATCTCGGGCCACCGGGCCGACAATCCAACGATTATGTTGAGTACTTTCGCTTGAATATATTTCATCTGATGCCTGATGATCATCTGATGCATCTTAAGTTCACTAGAGATTAAGATCTTATCATCAATTTTATTGATTTCAAATGTAACAAAAATATTTAAACTGTAGATAGAAGTAATCTTAGAGCATAAATACTCGAACTTGTCCCTGCACGTAATGGGCGACAGGCCGACGAAGAGAAATGGGCACGTCTCTGCAGGAGATGGCGCGGTCATCTGAAAATGTAGTGAAACTAGATCGAGAACATCGCGTCTGGCTAAAACGTGTTGCTAATAAGTTCACTTTGCTTTACGAGTGTGTTTTTTCTCGATTGAAGAACAGCGCCAGAAAATCTAGCCTACCTGACTTACTGAACTCACGCATGTTTTCGAGCAATGGTTGTTTGAAGGATCTGAAAGAATTCTCTGTAAGGGTAATTAATCTATTAATTTGTATTTTAAAACAAACAAACAAACAACAAAACAAAAACGAGTGAAATCCGAACGTCTTTGAACAGTTTCTGTACGTTATCCGATCATCCACTGCGCGTATGTCATGGTTTGTGTTTTCTCGAACTCGCCGTGCTGGTTCACTAGGATCTTAAAACACAGCATAGCATACAGTAACAGCGATTTCGATCTTCTGCATGCGCAGTCCGAGATGCCCATCACTGTTGAGTATCTGCGCATGCGCAGAACGTCGATATTGCTGTCGATTGTTATATGCCAAGCTGTGTTGAAAGTCCCTACTACCTCTCGCCACCCGCGGGAAAGCGTGTGTGCGCGCGCCTCAGTGCTCCAGCGGGCGCGTTAGTTCATCTGCCTACCTGGCAGGCGGCGCTGCATTTAGTGATGACAAATATAACCAAAATGTCGAAGCATCGCTAAAGAGTTTTCGATGTCGATGAAAACATGGGCGAGAAAACATCGATGTTTAAAACATCGTTTTGGTTACCAGCATGTTAATAGTATGTAAAAATTATTATCGAATGTAAATAATAAAATTAACAATAAAGAATATCGTGTTTTGCTATGTATTTCGTGTTTCACTGTCGAATCAGGCCATGGCACGCCTGGTGATAACACATATTCATAACAGGAGTATCTCCCAAACTTCCTCAGATTGTCCAGGCGAAATGTGCAGCGTGATAAAAGCGGATGACGCAAAACAACCACTGCTGTGGATTGCTGCTACTCTACAACATGCTTAAACCCCTTTATTAAAAGAAAATTGAAAATATCGATGTTTTTGCCACAAAATATCTATGTGAAGAAAACATCGTAAGCAAAATATGGATGTTAATATATTGATGATTCTTGTGTAAAACATCGATGTTTTAAAAACTTCGATGTTTTTGTCATCCCTAGCTGCATTTGATGTCGCTGGATAGCATATTTTATCTTGTTGGTTCATCTCTCCTTGTTAGCGGGCGTGTGGGAGGAATACGCCTCCGGCGCCGCGGCGTACGTATACGGAGTCCGCGCCACACAAGGAGCATTCGGCCAGTACCGAGCCACGTCTCACTTTTTCCCGGGCGGTGAGGACGTGTTGATCGTTCTTTGCAGAGGACGAGTCATTCGGTGGTCGCCCTACCCGCAGCTTGTCGGTCTTTTGTGGCACATCAAAGGAAATGAATATTCGCCGAGCACCTCGGCTGCTCGGTTTGGTTTGGTTTGTTTTTTTTCGTGTTTCCGGGCGCGTCAACAGCGTTGGTCATTGGTCCCGTAAGTGTAGTGCATGTTTGTTCTCAGGAGATGGCGGTGATCTTCCCGCTGGGTGGCGAGATCCGGCGCCGACCTACCATCGGCTAGTGGGGTTTCCCCCAACCAGGACTCTCCCACCAGCGGGGCACCGTCCCAGTCGGGACAAGCTCTAAGCTCCCGACCGGTCTCCCGGAATATGTGATAGTGTAGCGCACGTTAGTGTAAGTGTGTGTGTGTGTAAGGGGAGAGGAGAGGACAAGAAAGAGGAAGGAAAGATCGCGCAAAGTCCGTGGCCCGTTTGTTAGGGTACTGCTCCGGCATTCGCCTGGTGTTGATCGGAGAAACCACGGAAAACTACCCATCAGTCAGCTGCTCGGGATTCGACGAGCATACGCTCAATACTCGCCGAATGACGCTTGTATGGTCCCGCCTCACGCATACGGAGAAGGAGGGATGGCATGAGGTGGTTTATGGTTTGGTTTGCGTTAAACATGGCTTGCACGGTTGCGGTCAGGAATAATTGTATTGTATCAAAAGTAATTTTCAATTCAATATTTTAGCATTTTTTCGTAGTTTACCTTCACCGCTGAAGAATACATCCACCATTAGGAATTAAACCTTTTAATTGGGTACAAATTGCACTTTTAAATTCAGCTATTCTTCTAATATCAGCTATTTGTTTGCAATGGTCCTTTAGAGATTTTTAGAAAATAATTCTTAAGATGCATAAGGATATACAATTGTAATTAAAATTAATATATTAATTAATACAATATAATTTAAATTTAATAAAACTACACATTAATAAATAATAATTAATCTACACAATAATCAATATAAATTATTACGATAAGTTTTTCAAGATTATGAATATATTGAAGTCCTAGTCTGGAGGAGAATTCTAGCTGCCGGCTGCTCTGATCGGTAGTTTTCCGTGGTTTCTCCGATCAACACCAGGCGAATGCCGGAGCAGTACCCTACCAAACGGGCCATGGACCTCGCGCGATCTGTCCTTCCTCTTCCTTGTCCAATCCTTTCCCCTTACACACACACACACACACACACACACACACACACACACACACACTAACATGCACTACACTACCACATATTCCGGGAGACCGGTCGGGAGCTTAGAGCTTGTCCCGACTGGGGCGGTGCCCCGTTGGTGGGAGAGTCCTGGTTAGGGGGAAACCCCACTAGCCGACGGTAGGTCGGCGCCGGATCTCGCCATCCAGCGGGGGAAGATCACCGCCATCTCTCGAGAAAAGAAACATGCACTACACTCACGGGATTAATGACCTAAGCAGTTGACGCGCCCGGAAACACGAAAAAATCAATCAATAAATCAATTGAAGTCCTAGTCACAATCGCAGATTCTGTGAATGGTTCATCCTTTTTGATGTGTGCTATATTGCATGAACCCTACAGCAAAATTGGAACATATCTGTATATTTCTATTGTATTTGCGTATACTACACATAATACAATATTTCACTTCTCATCGAATCATACTTTTTCTATTTGAAGCAGAAGTATGATATTGATGTATCGTAGCTTTTTTTTTTAATATTCTTAGGTAATGATTTTTTTCCTTCAAATGTTTCGTGAGAACTCCGGAATCATGTAAGTAAGAAAAGCTCTTCAACATTGCGGGGAATACGAAGGAAGTAATGGTCGAATACAGTTATGTTTTCCTGAGGATGAGTTTCCCCCTAGTTTTGCTGAAGATGAGATTGCTCGTTCTGTTACTCGCGACTGCAATTGGGTCGTTACGACCTAAATGGCTTAATAAAATCGGCAATTCTGGTTAATTTGGAGAGATAGAGTTCCATTTGTGCTTCCGGTGAAATATGATTTGCAATAAGAGTAAGAGAGCTCTCTGCAGCAATCATTATGATTTGTTTGCTTATTCATACCTGATGCGTGGAGTTCTTACGTCTCTTTCGTATATATATCGTATAGAAATAGATGTAAATAAAGTACGAAAGTTGTTTTGTTAGAAAATTGTATTATGACAATGTAGGTTCGTAAAAAACTGAAACTCATGACTCATGTTCTCCGCTATTTGAATGATTTATTCGCCGTACGTTCCTGGTATCACTTTTGCTTCAATACGTTCAGTTGACCTATACTTTTACTGTTGGTTTTAAACTTCAAAACTTTATTGTTCTTTTAACTTCCTTTTTTCTGTCTTGAGCTTGAGATTAGAAAGAAAATACTCATAGAATTGTCATCAGAATTTACGGTTTACGGCCTTGTCTACGCGATCTCGTTCAGTGCCAACTCCGAGTATAGAAAGATTACCTTTGGAGTTCGGAAACAACATATCTCAAACTCTTGCTTTCGGAATCAATATTGGAATCTGAATGCGTCGTGTCCCGCGGGCGGTGGACGTGCTGTCCTCTTCGCTTGGCACTAATGAGTGCAGAGGAGAACGGACGAGTCAGCCGTTGCAATACCCCTGGAGGGTGGCGGCGGAGGTCGGCGATGGACCAGGGACAGTGAGCGACGAGCGACGAACGTTGAGTGATGCTGATGGCTGACACGCGACAGCGGCGCGCGATTGGAGACGCATAATTTCGGAGGATACTCGATAATACGTGACGTTTGAAGGACGTTGAGCAGGAGGGCCTAGATTATTTGTTGGTGCGATGCAGACAAACGGGATACCCTTGGGCAGGAATTTAGTGATATATAGACCCACTTGATGAGAGAAAGATGACCTTTTCCGTTGTCTCTTAGGTACCTACTGAGCAAGCTTAGGAGTAATTTAGGAAGTACTCGTACTTCAACGATATTTGGGAGTGACAGTGTTTAACTCCTTGCTACGAAATCGTACGATGAGGAGAACTGTACTTCTGCCTGCCAGTAATGATTCTAACTTATTGTCGGAGTTCAAAATTCAGTAGATCTTAATTATTCTGATACTTATGATTGTTCATTACGAACGTTTGGGAGTTTCTAGTGAATTGTTTTTTGTGTTTTTTTTTACTATGAATTCTAAGTTACTGGTTGGCATCAATACTGGTTGGCAACACTTGCCTCGTAAATGAATACTTTCCGGTAGTGGAGTTTTTAATTGAATTCTTTTTGTGTGTTCTAGGTGAGTACCTGTTGGTCCTAGTTGTGGAATAAGTTCGGTGAGTTGCTTTCATAACATTTTTCTTCGAAATACATTATTAATTTCATGGAGTTCTTTTTTGATCCAGATGGTTATCTCTGAACGAAAATGTGTAATTTTGTAAATTGTGGTACCATTTTGTGTTGATTCGTAAAAAAAATATTTTGCCTGGACATGTTTGACAGCCGCTTTTCTTTAAATTACGGTGGGAATTATGAGCATTTTTGTAATATGCCATGTACACATTCGCATACCGTAATTAGTTTTATTCGAAAAACCTATAATTTTCATCTCATCACTGTTATACGTCGTAATTAAATAATGTCTTGTTTTATTTACATACTTGTATCCTAATTCCAAACTTATTTTTGAGAACCGTGGTGATTTGTAAAATCATTACAACAGAGTTATATACCTATAATACTAGGATCTCCATATTTTTTCTCCTAGATTGTATGTTTATTGCGTTATGCGGACAACACAAGAAACATGCAAATTTAGGATTACTGTTTGAGTACGTGTCAAACAAAACCATTCGTATAAAATCGGACGATGGGCATGTATAAACGAACCTCTTTTTATGGATCCGAAGGATGAGAATCGTTTTTGTGATATCCATGAGCAAATTTGGAATCCGACGATTTGGCGAACGATTCGCGACGGTCTCTTTCTGGAATTCGTTTATTTCTGCCGAGATGGCGTTTCAGATATCGAGTTCTTCTCCCTTTTTTCTGCCTGCTGTGAGCTCTGTTCTTGATATTGACGTTTTAGACTGAAGCTGGGCCAGCGGACCATGTACCGTTTTACTTTCAGTTTATAGGGAACTTTTGAAGTACAGTAATGAAATTACTCTTTAAAGCTGGTTTGACCTTTTTTTGTGATTGGTGATGCGTCGGTCAATAAGTAGCAATGTTATCTTGTATTATTCATAAACTTTTCATCATTGGAAATTAATTACTCTCCGTTGCTTTCATTTATAACTAATTAAACGGCGAATATAAAATCAAAAACTGTTGTACGAAGCTCCCTTATCACGAACATTCTCCTTGTTTTTGCAATTCTTCAGTATTTCTATCGTCATTCGCAACTTTTGTTCATTTGCGTAGTTGTGCAATGTGTATCATCAAATGTTTTTCTTACTCTGACTGAGAAAAGATTGTATCATAACTACGTATTTTTTAATGTTTTGACATACATGAAAATTTAATGTTTTTAAACAATGCAATTCAGAATATTCCGTGTAAGCATTAGCTGATATATATCAATGGAGAAATAAAACTACAGTTGGATGTAGAAAAAGAAGAATATGAATAAGAAAAAAAATTAAAATATTATATCCAACACCTGTCCCAATTCGTTGAATATTCCACAATTTATTCAGTGTGATATTGGCTGTAAATTGTTGATGTAGGGAGCAAATGTAGATATGCAGAAAATGCGGATAAAATCCAAGTTCACAGTAATTTACATAGACTTACGTACACAAAATTGGACTTTGGATTCATCGTGATAAATTATACATTGAATAATAATCAGTAGGTGTAGTTATTTTGATTTTAATTGCAAATATTTGGTTTGCAATACTAAACAAAATTAAATTACTTGATTCACTTACAGTGGTCTGCCATATTATTGTACTTAGCGCAGAAAAACCCATCTTTGAAAGAGAAACTTACGTTTTTTCAATTCTTATTGTTGTAAGATGCACATTGTTTAGTTATTTATTGTTACAACTGTTAATTACATTGTAAAATACATGCCCTAAAAATTGAAAGTTGGTAGATCTGGATATTTATTACACTTCTGCAAGAAATAATCAAAGGAGCAGTTTTCAGTAAGAATATTCCTACAGAAAATAAGGCTTAGACGATCCCTTACTTGGAAAAATTAACAAGAAAATGTATTTCAGATATGTCAAGACGATTCTTGGAGTGTATGCGTCGAATGAAAATGAAGATACTAGTATTTTAGAGGAATTTAATTGTAAAAGATATGGTGTAATCAGCGAATATGGGGTAAATAGAGGACTTGTTTTATTGGGCGATTTTAATGCTAGAGTGGGAAAATCTGAGAGCTCAAAAGTCGTTGGACAATATGGAGAAGAGGTGGAAAATTTGAATGGAAGAAGATTGATTGAACTATGTAAACAACATGAACTTACAATTAGAAATGGTCACTTCCTCCATAAAGGTAAGCATATGTTCACTTGGGAAGATAAGGTAAGAAGAAGGAGGCCTATATCGATTATGTAATCATTAGACAGTACTTATCTGGTCAAGTAAGGGATGTCGGGGCACTCGGAGGCCCAGAATATAGGCCTATCACAAGCAAGTATTTAAATATTTATTTCAAAACAGATTGGATAATTTACCGAATGAAGACATAGTTGGATCAAATAAGGAGATATAAGAACACCTCAAAGATAGTATTCATGAAACGGCTAAAGAAGTACTTGGAGAAATACCTTTAAATAAGAAAAAGAGAGGGAGGAGCTATTGGATTACTCAAGACCTGGAGCGTGAAATACAGAAGAAGAAGATGAAGTATGGAGAAGGGTTGAGTACCAAGAAAGCGGAAAGTATGGAAGAATAAAATACCCAGCGAAATAAAGTAAGAAATATAAGGAAATAAAAACAACAATCATGGCAGCGTAAATGTCAAGAAGTAGAAATGTACATGTGGAACTAAAACAAGCGAAATTCGAAAGGTCACAAAACAGATCAAATTTCCCTAAATGGAAAAAGGCTGCATACAAAGTATATTTGTAATTAAATGAGAAGAGTACTTTAGAAAATTATTAAATGACGGAAGATCAGATTTTCTTGGAATTACAGAAAGGGAAAAAATAACTACGGTCAAAGAAATTACAGTAACCGAAGAGAGGGTTAAGAGTTGTATCAAAGAAATGAAAGAGGGTATGGCTCCAGGTCCAGGAGAAATTCGAAGCCAATTGATCGTGAATGGACCACCAAAGCTAATGCTAATTAATAGGTGTATACGTATTAATTATACGTATAAATTACCTGGTATTAAAAGGCGATATACCAAATAACTGGAAAATGGCTTATATAACATCATTATATAAGAAAGGAAGGAAAGACATGTGTGAAAATTATAGAGGGATAGCAGTGAAACAAGTTTAGTAAGGTATTTGGAAGAATGTTAAGAGAATTAATAGAAGAGGAATACAAGGTGTACGAAGAAGAAGAACATAGTGGTTTTAGGGCGGGTCGATCTTGCGTAGATAACCTGTTTTGTCTGTCCCAGGTGATGCCAAAGAAATGGCAAACAGGACGAGAACTTCATATGGTCTTCCTCGATGTAGCAAAGGCCTAAGATATTGTGCCAGTCATAAAGTTATGGGAAGTTATGAATAATAGTAATGTAAATAAGATATTAATAAATGTGGTGAAGAAATTGTATATAAATGAAAAAGGAAAAGTGAAAGTTGGAAAACAGATGACCCAAGCGTTTCCTATATCAAAAGAGCTACGGCAAGGATGCTGTTTGTCACCTACCCTCTTTAAAATGTATGTTAATGCGGTGTTATAGGTATGGAAAAGAAAATGTGCTGAAATGGGAATACAACTTGATGATAACACAACACTTTATACCCTACAATTCGCTGATGGTCAGGTGCTGATGGCACAAGAGCAGGAAGATTTTGAAAATATGTCTAGGAAGATAAAAGAATATTATGAGAAATTGCGACTAAGCCTCAGCCTAGTAAGAACAGAATACCGGATTCTAGGCAATATACATGACGTATTGACTATGGAAAAGGGAGAAATAATAACAGCAGAGACCATAAAGTACTTGAGAACAACAATATAGAAAGTAGGTTCGTATGCAATGTAATATGAAACCCGACTCATTAAAGGAAGAAAAATTTTAGGAGTCCTAAATCCAGTTATCTTGCATCCAAATATAATCAAGAAAACGAAAATTAGAATATCTAAATGTATGATTGAAAGTGTTACATTGCATGGAGCAGAAATATGGCAACTTCCAGAACAACAGAAAAAAAATGAGAACTCTGAAAATGGATTTCCTCAGAAGAGCGGCAGCAATATCTAGAAGTCAAAGAATTAGAAATGAACGGGTTAAGGAGATAATCAATCTCCAACATGATAATCCAGAGGAAATTGAAAAGAAACAACTCACTTTGTTTGGTCATTTACAGCTAATGGACGTGACAAGACTCCCCAAAAGATCATTAGAATGGCAACGTAAAGGGAGAAAACGAGGAAGACCAAGACTAGGGTGGAACGACCAAGTCAGAAAGATAATTGAGAAGTGGAAATTACCTCGTAATTAGTGGAAAGAAGAGAAGAATAGAGAAGACTGGAAAAGAAGATCAGGCGCGGGAAGATCGAAGTAGCGGTTAAGAAACCGGCTAGGAGAAGAAGATATGTCAAGAAGGTTCATTGCACTTATTGATAAAAATGGTTCCACAAATTATTAATATTCTAAAGTAAACTGGGGTACTTAAAATATATTGTTTCCTAGAAATTTGTTAAAAATTATGTAAAATACTCATACAATAATGAAAATTTGAGATCATTTGTCGGAAATGTGTTTGTTTTGCACAAAATTTAAAAAAATCTTAGTGAGTATAATAATTTGCCAGAACACGGTTGATTTTTATATATATATATATATATATATATATATATATATATATATATATATATATATATATAGAGAGAGAGAGAGAGAGAGAGAGATTGAGTATAAATAGGCGAAGTTAGTTCTGTAGTCTGAAATGTGATACAAATTCCCGGACAATTTTCTTGCAAATTCCATTATTTTTCCTCGGAGTTTCTCTCCAGGAAATTAAAACAGAATATTTCTTTGTTTCCATTTTTTACCTCCTACCAGTAACACTGAAGTCCGAGAAGTGGCTTTGACGTAAGCACAAAATTAGAAAAAGAAAGAAAGTCTTTACCTCGGCGATTCTTTTCGTGGGGATTTCAGCCACTCGAGTGCACGGAGAACACGTTTCCCGCTCGGGGTGGTGCTCCATCACGTCCAGGGCTTCTAGAATGGTGAATGCGGTTTGAGCCTGCGGCAACACCCGGTCTGCACGAGGAGCGAACACGCTGCACCGGGCATTTGCGCTCGCTTGCTGCCATGTCGCTCGGGGCACTGCTCGAAAGAGGAAGGCGGTGAAGAAAGAACCTTAGCTGCTTGGTCTATTGATCTTTTTTTATTTTTATTTCCAGAGATAATTTGGAGTAATGCAATGTGGGCACCTGCATGGCGTTGTGTCTGACCGTTTGTCTTCCATCTCCCAGAATTGGGGAAGGAATTCCAGTCGATCTATGCGAAATTTGGAGTGAACAAAGCAAGATTGTGGTAGATATTTTAATGGCTTTCCCGTTCCCGAAGCTTCTCATTCCACCGTTGCTTCATCGTTCATTAGAGCATCGTAATTTTCAGTCCATTTAAATAGATATATAACTGTATTTCTCCTGATACAGCTATAAGACATAAAAACTGGCATTGCTCGTATAATATATATATAATTCCATTGACACATTACTCTGCTGAAGGTTTCAGTGGTTGGTGTGGCCAAACGTTTTGCTTGATTATTGAACAAATATTACGTCAACTAGTGACCATTGATTGAACTCGTAGGGCAGTATATGAACGGCTCAACTATTGTTAGGAGAATAAAACAGAACCAGAGAACATTGCTTCGAAAAAAATACATTTTAATAAATTGCTTTTTGCAAGCATATATTCAAAATGTGGATGAGAAATTGCAAAACTGCTTCTAACCAACTCGAGATATCGACGTTGGGTGGTTGAGTCCTCGATGAGAGGTCAACGCAGTAAGTCAGAAACTCTAATCGGGAAGGAAACGGAAAGGCTGTCTAACCAAGAATATTAACCAGCAGCAACTCTTGGTGTGCCACTGTATTTCGCGACGTGCCTCATGCGAATTTTTTTCTTCCTAACCCTTTTTTTGTTGCTTCTCTGCTTTTGTATAATTTTGTCGTTTTGTGTGTCTTGGGTGGGCGAAGTGCGTACTTCGATATTTTGTATTTTTAAGACTTACCCTCTCGTATCGTATTTGCTGTGGAATTAAATCTCCATAGCAGTTGTGTGTTTTCTTTATTTGCTTCCCTTTCCTGAAAGTCGAGTATTTTTTCTTTTCTTATGGGCATGTTCCTGTCTTCTTTTGCAGAGAACGTAGCTCGTTTGTATACATTCCCTTGAAAATAGAGGTTGCTTTATTCTCGTCTTTTTTCGAAAATCAAGAAAAAAACAGTGCCATGAAGATAATACGTATTAAACGTACTTTATGTTCTCGTGTTAATTAATCTTGTAAATTAATTTACCCTTTACACTAAGAATAATAATTCTTTACGGTGTGTAGAACAATTTCTCATTTAAAACTTACGGTTCCGTTAATACCTTTGTAGTACTAATTCCGGGTACCAATGGTGATTTTTCCCGTGACCTGCAAATCATTCTATGCCCTTCATTTAATACTATTCAAATGTTATTATTTCGACATCGTATTAACCCCAGAAGTTATTACATTAGGCATTTTAAATGATTATTAATCTTTAAGTAAATTTTCTAATGAGATATTGACATTTGTACTTTCTTGTGTGTTGTAAAGTCTATGAGAAATTGCTTGAACGAGTCTTATTAGATGTTCGGTGTTAGTTACAGTTATGATGTGAGGTGTTTGATGTTATTGTTTTATTTTTATGCTGTACATTTGGCAGTCTGAAGTGTTGTAGACGATAGTATTTCTCACCTCGGCTGTATCGTCCTGTTATCTCACGAATGCCTCATTTTTAATAAGATCCCTTGGCTGGGATTGGCGCGGCAACTCATGAATAAATTTTATACACCGTCGCGTATCTTCCGGCCTAGTTGGAGACACCATCCGCACTGTGTCCCTCGCCGAGGAGCCGAGCGGCCTCATCTTAATATTCATGTGTGCGTCGCGCGCCTCCGTCTAGGGCGGGGATGGGGAGCAGGGCAGGTGGAGAGGACTGGGCGGGGAGAAACGGCGGGTAGGGAGAAGAAACACGCGGAGGGGCCTTGGAAGCCGAAACCTAGTGGGGAGAAGAGTATGGGAGTCCTCCAGGAGTATGGGTACGGTGGAAAGGCGTAGTGTAGGAACGGAGAAGGGGGTCGGGGCGAGGAGAGTCGGTTGATTGATTGATTGGTGATTCCAGCCGCGTCAACTACTGAGGTCATTAGTCCCGTAGGAGTAGTGCATGTCTTTCATCGGAAGGTGGCGGTTTTCTTTCCCCGCTGAATGGCGAGATCCGGAACCGACCTACCGTCGAGTTGCGGGGGTTTCCTCCACCATGCATCAGTGGATGCCGGCACAGGTTCTGTAGCAGTGATCCCACCCTTGTGTCGACTTCCACTTTACAGCCGGTATAAGGAAACATTTAGCAGTTTTGAAAGTGTCAAACTCACTGAAGTATCTCCAGCTAGCGAGGAACCACCTTGCCGGGAAAAGCTATAAGCTCCCGTCTGGTCTCCCGACGTGTGCGGTAGTGTATTGCACGTAAGTATTATTGTGTATAAGTAAGGGATGAGGATATGGCAAGGAAGAGGAAGGATAGATCGCGGCCCATTTGTTTGGCTGAATTCGACCTTGCTATATGACAAATGGCTTCATATAATAATAATAATAATAATAATAATAATATGAAACTTATTATTACAAATGACCATACTGTGAGTGGCAGTTCATCAAAAAATGCAGTAAAGCGTTATTTGTTACATCACTATCTCAATATTTACATAAATATATAGATAATCAATGTAGCGAGTACATTAGTAGGGTTTTCTTAATTTGGACGATAATGTGGAAAAGGACTTTTTAAAGTCCAGCCTTTTGCATAAGATTGCATAGTGAATGGTTTCCATCAAGTGCCTGCACGGTTCTGGTTGATATTTGTGAAGGTCAACCGTTCTCTAGCATCGCACGTCGTTCCTTCCATTCTCCATCTTTGTTTCCGGTAACTCACTCGTTCCATTGCGCAGGTGGGAACAGGAGTCGCCTGTGAGTCGTCTCGAGAATCGGCGCGTCTGAGTCTGGGATCGATTTCTGCCGAAAGGGATATTAAAGGTCGGAGGCCCTGCCGCCACAGAAACCGCTAGCGTTCTCTGCAACATTCCTTGCTCCTAGGCGCTTTGTGCGGTATTGTGAGACAATAATTTTCTCTCATACTCGTGATTCAATCTTTCATTTTCTGAGCATTTCTAAAATGTAGACAAATTTACATAAAATGTGGGCATTATTCAATCACAAATATTTGTCCAAGAAAAACGACGTGGTTTGGTTGTTCGAATTCTGGCTAACTTTCTTTGCAGGAGAACATTCCTGGAGAATTATTTCAAGTTAAGGAAAAATATGATGTAGATGAATCGGAAAAGCTTGCATGAGAACCAGCTATAGCCGAGAAGCTAATACAGACAATGATGTCGACTTTGATTGAAAGGGTTGGTCATTTTCGTTTATAGTCTTATTAGAAACTATATGTTTGTATACAAAAATAAATGGTGAACGTGGTTAAAACTAAGGTTAATGGTGCCCAGAAAACGAATAACCTAGATACGCAATGCAGTCGATTGCGAAAGCTTAGCGGTTAATATAAAGCGGTTGATTTAACAGTAATAACCGTTTAGTTATTATATTACTGGAAATACATTCCACGTTATGAATAACAGGGCGTTTTAAACCGAGTTGCCGTGCTGTTATATCGCAGTGAAATGCCTTCCAGACTGATCGTGATTCCGATATGCGAGACAGAAGCCTTGACCACAAGACGCTCTTTCCGTCTTCCGGGATCGGAAATTCACTTTTCTTCTTCGTCTTTGTTTTCTCGCTGCGGCACTCCCAGCCTCGCTCTCTGCGCCGCAGTCTCAGCCGCAGAGTCGCGCCGTTGCCTCTCCCGCCCGCGAGGCCAAGTGGGCCCTTATATTACCCAAAATATGGCAAAGAGTAGCGTGGCACCCCACACGGAATATGTAAAAATAAAAGAAGAAAAAATCGAAGGCGTGACTTGTCTCGCGAAGCGGGGTAAAGCGTCTCCCTCCAAATTAAGAAATAACTATTCATTAAATACGACCTCTTATACGCCATCTTTTGTTACATCTTTTGTTTTGATTGTTCTTAACGGACGGCGGACTGTAAAATTCGTTAAGGATGCCGGCCGTTTGGAGAAGGATTTCGTTCGTTATGTCGATATGACAGTACTACATTACAAAAACGCAACAAACCGAGGAACGCTTTGTAGAATATGGACAGCGGAAATAATGTGTTTCTGTGGAATTGTTCGTAAATTGATCGCTTTTGCAAGATAATGCCACAAAAGGAACGAATCTTGGAATTCTAACCGGTAGCGGTAGCTCAGTGCATCAACTGATGTCACTGCAGCGCCTCTAACCGGGAGGTCCTAGGTTCGAGTCCTGACGGCGGCAGGATTTTCGACCCTAGCTTTTCAGCTAGGTCGAATTCAGCTGCTGTCTGGAGGAGAATTCTAGCGGCCGGCTGCTCTGATCGGTAGTTTTCCGTGGTTTCTCCGATCAACACCAGGCGAATGCCGGAGCTGTACCCTAACAAACGGGCCACGGACCGCGCGCGATCTGTCCTTCCCATTCCTTATCCTATCCTCTCCCCTTACACACACACTTACACTAACATCCACTACACTATCACATATTCCGGGAGACTGGTCGGGAGCTTCCGGGAGCTTATTCTTTTCTTTGCATTTCCCTTTCCCACTTTTAATTTTTGTTACTTTTTGATTTATTTAACTTTCCTTTCTTATTTTATTCCCCCTTATTCCTTTTTCTGTTCTATTTTTCGTTCCTTTTTCATGTCCTTCTTTAGATTTTCCCTTCTAGTATTTGTGCACATCTTTTGTCTGATCCCAGGCCATTGTGAGCTTTTCTGCGACTCGCATTCGATTTCGGCGCTGCCGGCTGGTCGCTCGTTTGCGTCCCCTGATGAGGATTAGCGGTGAGCGCGAGCGGGAAGCGGTGGAGGGGAGAGTGTTGCGCTGCCGGCAACGTATGTGTTTTGTTTTGTTTCGTAGTCTCCACTGTAATGCTTGCGCTCTGTCTTTCCCCTTTATCATGAGGAGGAGTCTGTAACAAATCTACATTTGATCATAAGTGCCATTCTCGATCCTCGAACATAGGCGAGGACAATTTTATGCCTTCTCATTTCTTGCGCAGATGATGGCAGTGGTTTCCTTCTATCGTGTAGAATTTAATATTTATTTTACATTCTGATGTGATTACGAGGTTGTGTGAGAAACCAAGCACGCCACATTTACGTGGTCAAATGACCTTGTCCTGTGTGGAAACCGAACCCACAGACTTCGGCTTCGCGTACTTGGTCGCTGCTGCAAATCCCGACTGAGTAATAAAGGCGAGAACGTTTGGTAATTGGAAGTTCGTAGTTGACGCTTGGTGAACTGCGAGTTCCTAAAACGCTCGGTGGAAGTTGGGATAGAGTTACTCTAGATGAAAATTCCGAATTCCCTGATTGATCGTTTCAGTGGTTTCCAATCATCCTCTGGCGACCCGTTTACACATCGGGTGACGGTTTGCTCAGCGAACACGATACTTTCTTCCCAATGACGTGTACACTTTTATCTTCGGGCTGGACAATGAGCAATACCCACATCGTCCTAAGGCCCATGATCTAAGATCTCGAAAGACTTCCCCTGCACTGCGAATGTCACGCTTCAGGGCTTTAGGGAGCGCGAGAGAGAAAAATGGATAAATATTACAATAGGGTACACATATGCATTGGTAAACTTGAATTCTCTCTTCTTTGTGTTTAAATTTACTCTGTTTTGTTTGTTGTGACACATTTTGTAATTTCTGTAGAGTAGAAGTAGGTAGGCTTCATTATTTCATTTTGACGGCTATATTTCCTACTTTCTCTGCTTCTGGTTTCTTTCTTCCATACCAATATTACCATGTGATGTTTTTACCTTGCGTTGTTAAATTATCCATTATGAGTGGTAAATCAGTGTGTATATTGCATAGTTTGTTTTTCTTTAAGATTGAATTCTACTCTCCGTTCTTTATGATTTCAATGTTGTTTTTGTTTCGATAAAGGGATATAAATTCAATTTTTATATTCTCGTATTTTTTCTTGTGTAGGCTGTAATTGCTGTTCGTCAGATTGAAGAAAATAGAATAAAGTTTGTTGGTAATGAGTAGGCACATCCAAAATTACGAAGCATTAAAAAGTAATTTTGCGGTCTGATTTGGTTTCCATGTCTCGCTTGTGAACAATCCACCGACACGGACGTTTCAGTCGACATCCAGGTATTAATACATATTAATATTGGGAGCTGCGTGTAATTTACATTAATTTCGTCCTCCGAACGGACCAATATTACGCGCGCATGCAATTCAGATTGAGTACGCTTCTCCCATCCGGTGGCGTGCGGGGAGAGGGTGCAGAACCCGAATGGAGCCATGCTGGTAACGGTGAGAGCGCAGCCGACGGCTAACACTGTCGGATGTTTGTAAATAGTTATGTGATCGCGATTTTGTCTATAATTCTGGGATGGCTGTCGACGGACGTAATTGTGAATTTCGTAATATGATAGTGTTTTTGTTGTTGGTAGTTGTGGTGGTGGTGGAATAATGTTGGTGACGGAGTGGTGGTGTCGGAGTGGTGGTGACTTGTGGTGATGGAGTGGTGGTGACGGAGTGGTGGTGACGGAGTGGTGGTGACGGAGTGGTGGTGTCGGAGTGGTGGTGACTGTGATGGTGACGGAGGGGTGGTCATGATGGTAGTGTGATGTTCTGTTTGTAGTGGTATGGTGCTGGTTTTAGGGTTGTTGTGGAGGTGATGGCCGTGACGTTGTTAAGTGGTTCTGGTTACGGGGACAGAAATTACGCATAATGCAGTGAGGGAGGAAGAACTTTTCGAAAAATGCATCCGAAATGTTTACTGTTAAAACTATTTTAACAAGTAATTTTTGAGAAACTATATTGTTGCTTTGGGAACAGACCATAAACTGGGCTCTCATTGCCCATCTTTACATTAGCAGCATCTGGGAAGTAACAAATGAAATTCTTTTATTATTTCTAGTCTAATGGTTTTTTATGTCAAACAGTGGATTCACCCACAGTTGGGAAAATCATAACTGTAACGCGATGGACCCTGAAGTCACTATAGAGTCGCCTGTGATCTTTGCGGTGATAGAGGTGAAGCGGAAGCGACGTGGGAAGTAAATCTGTAAGTTCTCCGAAGATGTGCTTTCGATTATCGCAGTTGGGTCTTTTCAAATCGCCCTTAACAGTGTATTGTAGTTGATAATAAACTAACGTTTTTCGTGTGTATATCCACGTATACGCTAGTAGCATTCATTTTGTGTCCCATCTATGGTAATGCAAATCTGTCAAATTAAATGTGTGTAAGAATTTGCTACCATGTTGCAAAAGGCCTACTTGCAGAAATGAGAAATAAAGGACCGAGGGAGTTTTAACAAGGACGGCGTTCAATCCCCTGATTCCATAAACTGCTCCTCCAATTATTATTAGTTTCAATACTGCCTAAGCATAACTCATCAGTTTCTATTGCCTGGGCCTAATTTTTGAATGTGCAAAAAATTATAAGAAATAATATATCAAAAGATTTTTAATAGTGTCATATATAAGAAGAGTAAATAACACGGGATATTATTACTTGTATTCAGCAGTGTATTTTCAAAATAAACGTTTTTTCTCGAAGTATCGAAGCATTTTTGGCGGATTCCCCTCAAGAACCTAAACGGCGGAGGCTGTATTGGAATGCGGCGGCATTTGCTACATACTTTAGAGCGGTTCTATGGAAGAGGAGGAGGAGGAGGTGGTGGTGGTGGTGGTGTCGGCGGAGGCTGTAGCGGTATAGGCGGCGTGCGGTGGTGGCGCTGGCGAAACGAAGAAGGTTTAGGAGGGGGAGAGGGGACTGCGGCGGCGGACGGCATGTGTAAACATGTTGAACATGCGTGCAGGAATTTATGGATGGACATTAGGGGTTTGGCCTCGTACGGCGACACGGAAAGGGGAAGTTCTGGGCTGCAGGCGGCCTCGTGCTTTAAGCGGGATGTTTCTCACTCTCTCTCTCTCTTTCTGTCTCTCTGTCCCTCTCTCTCTCTCTCTTTCTCTCTCTACCTGCTGGAGCAGGAGATGGAGTTTTGAGGGAAGCAGTGCCACTTCTTGCGGCCGGACGCGATTTATCTCGGGGACGTTCGCGATTTTTGAAGATCGCCCTCACTTGAACTTGACAACCTGCCATTTAATGTAATTTTTCTTCCTTACGCTGCAAGTTGGACGTTGGCTGAGTTGTCATAGTAATCTGACGTGATAGAGGTTAATTTTGTGAATTTGAGAATGACCTACATAATTCGTGAAGCAATTATATAGACATACTATAACATTAACATAGATTTGGGTTTGGAAACACCCGTAGCTAGTCGAGAGTATTTTTATAAAAATCTTATTTAATTTTTCTAGTACATTACACAACATTAAACTGATCTTCGTTTGTTTTTTGTGAGAGTATTTCTTTAGACTGTGAAATAAAAAAAAGGTTTCGGTTGTTTTCTATCAATTTCTAACACATTTTACATATTCTCACAGATTGTTATTTGATCATTCAGAATTTATTGCTTCTTTTCATTTTCTGACATTTATCATACTTTAAGAGAAAAACGAAAGGGAGATAAAAGCGGAAAAGGATGTCCAGATATCTCTTATTTTTTATGTATCCTTGCAATAAAGTTCTAGATAAAAAATTCAATTAGAAAATAGAAAAGCTAAATGTTTAAATAATTTTTACTTTGAGTGGCTATTTTTGACGTTGTAGAAAACGAGAATAGAATACTAGATTAAACAACACACATAATTACGGTAAATTTACTTCAAACTTTTTACCGTTGGTTGTGTGCAGTAGACATTTCGATATGAAAGTGACATGGGACAGCGTATGCTTATTGATAACAGCGTATAATAAGTGCGCTAAATAAATAAAAAAGGTATAAATGTGGACGAATTGCAGATGGTTTCAAAAATATTCTCACAGAAATGTGGTGTGTCGCAGTTAAAAGGCGCCATACGTTATGAAAATGTCTTCCTCTCTTCCCAGCAACTTAGTTTTCTCTAAAACGGCGACATGCTTCCTCAGTCGTCCACACTTCCTCAAGTAATTTCGCACCGTATTTCTCTTTCTCGTGCGCCTTGGATAATGTGACTAAAGTCGCGCACCTTTTTCTTTTCTCCCCTCGTCTCCGATGCGCAACGCGCGTTTCTTGTGTGTAGAGCGCGCGGTGGGTGGGGTGGGGGGTTAAACGACTGCGACCGCGTTATTTATTGCGTATCGCAGGAAGGCGGTATCTCGCGGGCTGGCGTTAATGCTAGTTCGGCCGCGTGCTCCCGAGACGCATGGCGCCTGCTCGAAATAGCCCTCTGGTTCAGGGCTGCACAACATTAGCGGCCCCGAAGTGTTGGGTTTGCGAACAGTTGAGGGCGTGTTACGCATAATCTCTGAATCAAGGTAATGGTAAATATGATTTTTTTTAAAAATTTAAATAAGGTTCTGGAAAAGTAGAATGGTGGTTGTCTTATTAACTCTTTATCTGCCCGAATTATTTAAAAACCTTCATTACACCATTTTATAATTTTAAAAAAATAATATTTTTTCACTTCAAAATTTTTAAATGCACATGGTGAAATCTTTTAGAATGTGATGGAAAACAACATGAAGTTCTAATTGCATTTCTGCAATTTTTAAGGTGAAAGTTCGAACTATCTATAGCCTCTGTGCAGCGTGCCCATACGGGCATGCTAGGCAGTTATGGGTTGATAATGAATGATTGATGAAATGCAGACACGATGCTGAGGAACATAGTGGTGTAAGTCAATTTCAAGTTAACTTCGTTTTCTGTATGAGAAATGTAGTGTTTACCTTGCGTCGTAGTGAGGTTAGTAATAACTCTTTCCTCTGGTACTAAAGTTAGAGTTATGATTAATCTCGCTATGACACAAGGTACATAGTACCTTTCTAATAATAAATACTATTATTAATAAACTATATTAATAAATACGATTAAGCACTCGCTTTTTCTCTTCCCTGCACGAGATGTGGGTCCTCTCCCCATCAGCTCGCGACAATAAATACTAATCCTCAAATTTTTTAACACTTAAATTATGATTGTCTGTAATACGTTTTATTGATTAAAGTTTCCGAATCCAATTTTAAGACTCACTTTTCTTGAGACAGTAACATTTTTTTAAACAATTATAATAAATTATTCCATCGTTTACTAGTATGTTGATTGTTAGTAAAATTCTGTTGATTTTCAGTATCTTACATTTGAAGACAATCAGCTAAATATTTTTTAAAAGAATCAGTACATTGTATTTTATAGAAATTATACAATAATACAAAACAAGTTATTTTCTCGTTTCTGAGATAGAGTATGTTTCCATCTTCAGGTACAAATTGGAAGCTAATATACAGTAGTAAATTGCATACATTATTTTATAAACTATGTTATAAGAACAATTACTTTTAATAAAACACAATTACTTGAAAATAGTCTGTGGAAGATATCACGTCCCTCAGCAGGATCGCCCGTTGTGAGTGGCTTGTGGCTGCATGCTCCAGCCCAACGAAAGCTGACACGCGGCGGCGCTCGGAACAATCCGTGTGCAGCCCTGCCTAGTTTATCTGGGAGTCTCGTTCTCGCGGAGCGCTCTGCGCCGAGGGCTTTGTGCCGTTTGCATCATTAAGGAGAAAGGTTCATGGCTCTTGTGCGTGTTGTTACCTTTTTTTGTACTCTTTCTTTCTTTTTTAAAACTTTTTTATCTGCGAATATTTTCCTCTCGTTTATCGGAAATGTTGGGATCCGCGTGAAATATGATGGGGGGCGGGATATTGCAGGTTCCGCTGGCTTCTCTTGGCGCTAACGAGTTGCCTTCTGTTGTATAACTAGTTGACGCTGGTCGGATGAAGGTATTTTCGACTTGCTGCTAAATGCAGGGAATTTCATGAAGTGTTGTTTAATGAATGCGCACCGGCAAAGCTGGCTCAGATCATCAACTCATGTAACTGCAGGGCCTCTGACTGGGTGGTTCTAGGGTCCGAGACCCTAAAGAGGCAAGATTTTCGACACTAGCTGCATAACTGGGTCGAGTTCAGCGTCTGCCCGGAGGAGAATTCTGGCGGCCGGCTGTTCTGATTGGTAGTTTTCCGTGGTTTCTTCTATCAACACCAGGCGTATGCCGAGCAGTGCCGTAACAAACGGGCTACGGACCGCGCGCGATCTTTCCTTCCTCTTCCTTCACGTATCCTCACCCTTACTTACACACACTGACACTCACATGCACTACACTGCCACACATGTCTGGAGATCAGTCGGGAGCATAGAGCTTGTCCTGGTTGGGGAAGTGCCAAGCTGGTGGGAAGTTCGTGGATGACAAAAAACCTGCAAGCCTACGTAGGCGCTGGATCTTGCCTACCAGGGCCTTGCCACCCAAAATAGAACATGCTATTACGTGAAACATACTATTCCTACAATTACGGAACTAATAACTTTAGACGTTAACGCGCCCGAAATCACTAATTAATCAATCAATTGTCGATTGAACGTATTTTCGACCTACGGCTAAATGCAAAGAATATTGTGAAGTGTTTAATGTTAGCGCAGTTGGATGAGTGTGCTCTGATTCAGCGAATATGTTTCTGTGCCATGCTACTTTAGTAATTGAAATCACTGGAAAAGCAAATATGTGTTTGGAATGTTTTACATTGATGGTTTTTAAATGTTTGTAATTAATATATTTGTTGTTTTTAGTGCAACAACTTTGCCGTTTTTAGGGCGAAGGTCCTTAAAAGATAGCTTTTACGTTGTGACCCATTTCCTATCCAAATGTCACCACAGTTACATACGCATTCATAGTGGCACTTTTATTACTGTGAGAATTCAAAGTTTGTTTTAAAATTATTAAAATATATTATTATTGTGATTTTTTAAAAGTATTATTAGAATTTTTGCAACACTGAAGTATATAGTTTTTCCGCCCATTACTTAAAAATATTTTTCTTGTCTCTTGTAACAGCCAAATTTAATTGTGTCTACTTTGCGCTGTGTTAAAAATTTGAAGGTAATTTCTATTGTTGGTATTTTTGTGTATATTTCTTTATTTATTAGTCGTGAGGACTGATATGGTAGAAAACTCATTTATGCTTCGAAACATATTCTGCAACGTCTCCAAAGTTCATGTTTAATTTATTCTTAAATTATTAAGTGTAGGTAACGCTAACGTGATAAATTGCAAAATCACACCCAATATTTCGAACACAGTACTGTTCAAATGGCGCTACCTAGCAAACTGCTTTCAACACGGCACTATGCCGAAGAACTCTCGCTGTCGTAACAGTACAAGTATTTCCGAGAGTTTTCATAAATTATCAAGTTTTATTTAGATACAACAAGAACTAATTAGAGATCCGTTAAAGAAGTTTCTTTGTAAATGGATAATAGTATGCTAATTTGTTAACTCTTGACAAATCGAATGACGCTAATTTGAAGTTCATTTGAAGCCCAGCCTAAAAACTTTTGTACCATTCAACGGATTAGACGAGCAAGGGACCAAACACTCATTTCTTATAGGACACATATAGGCTGTAAACACGTAAATGAAGACCAATGTAGCTAGAACTAACAAAAAAAGGTGTATAACGAAAGTTTTATTTAAGAGAGAAATGAACCTGGATTGTGGAAGTATTTTATTTTGTTTAACATAAAAGCGTTTTGCAAAAACATTAAACCACACTAGTCACAATGACGATTAAAACACCTTACATCAGCAGTGCTATAATCAAACATAAGCAAGCTGTACTTCATAAGTCGGTTGGGGCCATCAAGTTTTTATTATAAACTCGTCTTTCTTACATAAATTTATCCAGCAATAAAATTTAAAATTCACCTAAAGCCGGGAATTTAAAAAAATGTCGATGTGGAATAAACGAAAATTAATAAGAGTTGAGATGTCATTTGACGCGCATGAAATATTCGTGTAGCCTCTCTTTGCGGGCGTGGCGTTGCGGCGTTGCCACCCCCTCTCCGGTCGCTAACGAGGCGCGGTGCCCGCGTGCGTCGCGCCGGCGCGGGCGACGCGTCAGCAACGGCGCTGCGACGGCGGTGGCAGCGCGGACGGACATTTTTTGACCTTTGCCTAATGGCGGGGTCAAAGGGTGAGAATTTCATAAAGCGGCGCTAATTAAACCTCATTACTCGCCCGTCATTAGCGCATATCTGCGCCGGGTGGCTGGACCCGAGAGGCAGACGCTGCGCGCGTGTGGGTGCGGTTGTGTGTGTGTGTGTGTGGGTGGGTGCGTGCGCGCGTGTGTGAGGAGACGTGCTGGCGTGGTCCTCTTCACGAGAGTGGAGTCCCAGGGAGGTAAACTGCTACAATGGCTGCTCGATGGAGTAGAATTGAAAGTCTCGTTTAAGTGTTGTTATAGTTGTTGTTTGTTGTATGTGATTGTGGTAAAGGGTGAGCGGAGGTGGCTGCAAGTTCCTACAACTTCAAATACTCGCCCAACGTTTAAACACTAATATTTATACTCATGTGACCTCTCGGTAATGTATAAATTATTTTGCGTTTTTTTATCGTTTTCTGTTGAAATGAAAATGCAAATAACACATAATAAACTGGTAATACGGATAAAATGTTCGTGCATTCTTTTGCCAAAGCACAAGATAATGTAACGTCCGAAGCCGACAGAAGGTGCTGCATCGCCGCTTTGAATCCACAAGCGGGCGACTGATGCAGCAGCCGGGAATCGTTGATCATGAACCCCCAAATTGCAGGTGCAGTCGCAGTCGCAGTCTCTCGTCCAGAGAGAACATAGAAAACGTAGAAACGGGAAAGAGGTGTAAGGTCATCGGTGGTGATATGAAATTCAACCCATATTTCTGCTACGTCAGATCGGTCAGTTCAACAACGAATTCGCCACCTCGAATAGTGGTATCGTCGGCCTCTTCTCACCCTCGATTTGCCGGAAGTGGTCGTTGCTTGATTTGCGAAAACTGAGTGATTATATTTAAATCCCGGTCACTTAGAATCAGTTCCATTGACTCACATTCTTCTTGGACATGTTGCTGGAATTTCTTCTTGGCATGATTTTATGGCTGCCTGGCTTTTATTGTTTCTCTACCATTAATTTAATTCATCCATTATCTCATTAATTTATTACTTTATTCGTGTTCATTATGGGTATCTGGTATTCACTTAATATTCCACTCAATCAAACCTGGAATATTTTCAATATTATTCCGAGATTCTCTGTGGGAAATAAATATAATACTGCCTTAAATGGTTTTGATACCATAAATGTGTTGAAAAAGAACGTAAAACTATTTTTAAAATATGTACTTAATACATTATTAGCAAATTTCGAACTAATTCTATAGCGGTATATCTCAGGGCCTTCTGCTTATAACAGACGAAATGCATTTGCAGTCGAGTATTTCACGAAATTTCATTAAAAAAAAGTGGACGTACTTATTAAGGAGGGACGCATTGAAGATGTTGTGTATAAGTCTTGGCATCACAATGGAGTGAGAAAATGGAAAGAGATTTAAAGTCTGCCTTGTTTGATCTCCTCTTTCCATCTTCTGTATTTCTTCCCTCCTGCGGTTGGTATTTCGATGTCTGAGTAACACCATGAACTTATTGTTAACAATTTTCCGTCAGTATTTGCAACTGTGAAGTATAAATAAAAGGTTTTTTATTTTGAGCCGTGAAAAAGCGCGTTACTGCTTGTCCACTGGGGGCCGTATTTCGTGACCTCGCAGAGTCAAGCTTAAAGACCAGCTTTGAGCTTGCTTTAGTCCTCATGCGTGGAGTCCTCATCGGAAGATCGGGGTGAAAGTTCTTGACATTCAAACTCTGTGAAAGAGTTAAGCGATAATTAGAATTTGGTCACAAGTCCATCGTGATTGAGATTTACTCTATTATTTAGTTACTCACGCACTCAATTGATGTGTATCGCGAGTAGCACCAAAGGCTTTCTATAGACCCTTGGGGAAAGCGCGAAAGATTGTGGAACATCAAACCCGGTCCTCTCGCACGCCGCGAACACTAGTTATTGCATCGTTAAATTTTACATAAAATGGAGTGGATGTTTAAATATTAAACCGGAAATCCGTTTTACTGCAGGAAATTTGTGTACTGTCTCGATTTTGTAGCGGGACATTTTTCATCACTCGCAGAGGCTAAAATTCGCCGACTGCCGGTGCGTTGCTGGCCACGAGGCTGGAGTGCTGTGCTAGCAAACGACAGGGCCGTTGGTACGTATGTCGGGAACACAACTCGTTTATTTCTGGTTATCCCACAATGTAGGCTGACGCTGCTCGCTGGTGAGTGAGATATATTTCATGAAAAGTTCTCCTCTATGTAGTGCTTGTTAAAGCGAGAAATATCACGTATTTCCAATGTTAGGTTTGTGGCTGCTTGTCATCTTTTCAGGTTTTGTCTTCATTAGAGATTCAAAGCAAATGATAAGTAATTCAAAGAGATAAGTGATTCAAAGTGAAAGAGATTCAAAGGAATTGACCTCTTCATTACTAAGACACGAATATTTTGCCATGTCATCAATAGCTTATGTTCGTTACCGTTACGTTGTTGGGGGCTGTAACTTACGTGGCGTTTAATGCTACGATATTAAATTTTTATATTTTTATCTCCTTCGCAACTCGATCGAAGCATCTTCAGCATTCAGAATGGATATTTTTTATGTTTTTTTAAGCCGTTGGATGCTGTTATCTTCTAGTGACATTGATAAGTTACTATCTAATCAAATATGCAAATGTATATATAATTCATGCAACATTTGTGCCTGTATGTTTTTACTGGTAATACCTGTGAACGTGTTTTATGGTGATGTAAGATTCTCGGGAACAAAACTACCTGCTAAAGTATTTCGCAATGTAAGTGCTTAAGAAGTGGTAACCTAGTTAAAAAACTCCACTTCAAAAAATGTAAATCATATTTTCCAATTCTAAAATTCCCAAGCCAAGGTTAGTAATTATCATAATCAAGAACCCAAAGTCAGTTTTCTCACTATTCTTGTTTCATATGATCGTTCCTTGCCGAGAAGCACAATAAAAATATATGCAAAGCTATTGAGATTCGTCAGTTGCGGCAGTGCAGTGATTCGTCAGCATAATCAGCCAGGAGTGATTAATTGATTAGTGATTCCGAGCTCGTCAATGGCCAAGGTCATTAGTCTCGTACGTGAAGGGCATGTTTTCCTCCGGAGGTGACAGCGATATTCCCGCTTTAGATGGTGAGATCCGGCACTGACCTACCGTCGGCTACCGGGGTTTTCCCCAAGCAGGTATCTCCCACCAACAGCAGGGCACCGCCCCAGCCGTGACAAGCTCTAAACTCCCGATTGGTCTCCCGACAATTGTGGTAGTGTTGTGCATGTTAATGTGTGCGTAAGTAAAGGGGGGAGAATAGGACAAGGAAGAGGAAGGAAAGATCGCTCCCGGTCCGTGTCCCATTTGTTAGGGTACTGCTCTGACATTCCCTGATATTGATCGAAGAAACCACGGAAAACTACCGTTCTGAGCAGCCCGCCGCTAGAATTCTCCTTCAGGCAGTGGTAGAACTCGTCCCAGCTCTCTAGCTAGAGGCGAAAATCCTGCCACCGTCGGGACAAACCAAGGACTGAGAGTCAGAGACACTGCAGTGACATCAGTTCCTGCCCTTAGCCACCTCTCCCGGTAAGATGAAGCAGGAGAACCGCTACATGGCGAAAAGTTTTTATCCCTTGAGGAAATGATGGAGCTGGGACTGGGAGTAGGTCCTCGGCGCGACTGGGAGCGGTAGCTCAGTGCATCAACTAATGTCACTGTAGCGCCTCTGACCGGGAGGTCCTAGGTTCGAGTCTTGACGGCGGCAGGATTTTCGACACTAGCTTTTCAGCAAGGTCGAATTCAGTCGCTGTCTGGAGGAGAATTTTAGCGGCCGGCTGCTCTGATCGGTAGTTTTCCGTTGTTTCTCCGATCAACACCAGGCAGTACCCTATCAAACGGGCCACGGACCGCGCGCGATCTGTCCTTCCCATTCCTTGTCCTATCCTCTCCCCTTACACACACACTTACACTAACATGCACTACACTACGACATATTCCGGGAGACCGTTCGGGAGCTTAGAGCTTGTCCCGGCTGGGGCGGTGCCCCGCTGGTGGGAGAGTCCTGGTTAGGGGGAAACCCCATTAACCGAGGGTAGGTCGGCGCCAGATCTCGCCATCCAGCGGGGGAAGATCACCGCCATCTCCCGAGAAAACATATGCACTACACTAACGGGACTAACAACCAGAGCAGTTGACGCGCCCGGAGACACGAAAAAATCAATCAATCAATCAATCCTCGGCGCGACGCACCCATCTGAAAACGCAGGCGAAGGAGCGCGCCGATAAAAGCTGCGTGACGCGGAGCGGTGTTCGTGGGACGGTCTCACGGCGATCGGTCATCTGTCGCCGCGCCTCTTGACACTGAGCGGGGCGATTACGCCCTTTGACGCCCTGCGGTCCCAGCCGCCTCTCGCCTCCGCGCTCGAGACTGAACCTTCCATCCATCTGGACAAAAGACAAACAACAACAACAATGACTTTTTGCTGATACGTTATTGTCTTTTTTCTTAATAAAAGTTCCAATAATTGCTTTTTATAGACAGGCACAAACCCATTTTATTAAAACAAAATGAATATTCCATTACAGTGGTATCTTGGAACAAGAAACAACATGGCAACGTTTCAGAGGTCAAGTTGTGCCTCCATCGTCAGGCCTTAAACATTATGTCAACTATAATAAGAAATTAAAGAATTAATTTAAATAAAATAAAATAAATATTAAAAAATTAATATCAATAAATAAAAATTAAAACTTACATTAAGATAAAAACAAGTGTGTTTGACAATATAAGGAATTCACAATAAATTTACAATGTTGAGTTGAATACATATAAATATCGTGATAAAATTATATTTCAACCAATTCTTTGTATAGTATGTATTCATCTCAACATTGTAAATTTATTGTGAATTCCTTATATTGTCAAACACTTGTTTTATCTTAATGTATGTTTTAATTTTTATTTATTGATATTCATTTTTTAATATTTATTTTATTTTATTTAGATTAATTCTTTAATTTCTTAATTTAGTTGACATAATGTTTAAGGCCTGATGAAGGAGGCACAACTTGACCTCTGAAACGTTGCCACATTGTTTCTTGTTTCAAGATACCATTGTAATGAAATAATCATTTTGTTTTAATAAAATGGGTTTGTGACTGTCTATAAAAAGGAATTATTGGAACGTTTATTTGAAAAAAACTTATTAACAGACAGTCATCTTGATACGTTATTGCCTGATATTGCCTTCGAAACGAAGCTCGATATTCACAGCATAACGTACCTGGATTGAGAGGATCGTGGTGATAATGGAAATATGAAAACAGTTGAATGTTGCTACGTGTTCTCTTACGGAGGGAATTATGGGAGGGAAATATGAAGTGACAAACTGAATCAAGTTAACAAGTAATTGATTATTAAATAAGTAAATATAAATAATTAAAATTATGTAAAAAAATAAAATCATGTATGTACCGTGTACTGGTTCTAATGATCTCGGACGAGAAAACGCCCTTAGGCCAAAGGCCCTCGGCCTTTTTGTCGCAGCTCGATCATTAGAACACCTTACAACACCCTTGTTAAATAACATAATTAACACCCATAAATAACTATTTAATTGCGAAACACCTGTAATAGTTATACCTTGGCAAATCTAGCTACTGCGTAGATTTTTTCTAGATGAATGGAAGTTAGACCATTGGGGGATGGATGATCAGCCTCTCGCTATGCTCTAAGGGGAGAGGAATTGGAGACTGGAAGCGAAGGAAGAATCTCGCGCAATCCTTTGCCCATATTTTACATTGCTGCTCCAGTATTCTTCTGGAAGTGATCAACGAAATAACGAAAAACACTGATCGGAGCAGTCGGACTATAATAATAAAAATAATACAATTTGAAATAATAGTTTTCGAAAACTTTTATTTTGCAACAATAAAGAAAACGAAATAAACCAGAGGTAGTAGTCGTTTTGCTGGTTGACGCTCAGTAAATAGTACGTCAATTTATAGTGAATTGTATCAGTTATAGGGAACAATAAAGATATTTATTCCTGATAAAATTGCTTTGAGTATTAAAGTAAAAGGAATAGTAATTCAACATTTGCTTAAAAGATGAGTCGCTGGGATGGTAAACTCATGTGCCATTGTCGAAGTTTGCGTATACTGCAGGTAGCCGGCAATAAATTCTAAGCATTTTCTTGTTGATACTTCATTTAAAAAATAGATTTTCGAAAGTAGTTTCAGTGGAGTTTGTGTTACGTTGATACTTCGAAGCCTCTAATGGCAGCAGTGTGGTAAAAGAGGTGTGTATGGATGTTCTTTACGGTTCCGGCACGGTCAAGAGAATGAGGTCAGAAAGATGGCAACAATCTTTGCAATTAATTTGTTGTGAAATTGATACATTGATTACGATTTGGTTCTGTACCAGTCACTTTTTCGTCTTTGTTCAAAGCCCTTTACCTAACCACAATGTATAATTAATTGTCCTTGAAAAATCTGTCAAATCAAACAAGGAAAAGAGAAAGCTCATGATATTCAGGTAAGTAAAAGTTAATGCAAGCATTGCAGAAAATTAATTCTCATTATTGCATTCAATGATAAATAGTTTTCTGCATTATAAAATTAATATTATGACTACTATCGTTTACGAACTGAATGATTGGAGGAGCAAAGCAGACATAGTAACATGACTTTCAAACTACGTTAACAAATACTTGAAACTAACTAATTTGGCATATTCATGACAACATTATTATATTCGTTACTTTTTCCTGCTTTATTTGAATATTAATCGCTCGTCTAAAACGTTGTCGAACGTTTCGTTTTGAAAATATTTCCGAATTACAGATTAATATAATATTATAAAAATGCAATAATCATTTTACGTTCAAATATTTTTTTTCGTGGAAGAACAATAGAAATTCAAAAAGTACATATATTTATCTTACACGTAAAATAGAGACAATAGTTTGAAGTAAAACGATGTGAGGGTGACTGTTAAATGACTTTAATTTGTATCACTTAATTTTGAGACTATTGTCTCCGAAACGATGTCGCTGTAGATCGTTGCACAAATAACTGATATGTGCTCTTTGACATTTGCGGGGCGATCGTGGAATTTTGTCGTGCGCGACGTCCCCGACTGTCCCCTCATGCCTTGCTCATTCAGCCCATTCGCCCATTGTGCGCCGCTTGTCTGTCTGTCCGTCCATCCATCCCGGCGGAGCGACCTGGCGGACGTGGCCCCAGGGGCGGGCAGCGAATTACACTGCGCCCCCCTCACCTCCCTCCCCGCCCCTGGACTCTCCCCCGCCGCCGGCAGCGCCGCCGATTGCTCCCCACCCCGCCGCTCCCTTCACCGCCCACTCGCTGGCCCCTGCTCCCTTCCATCGCCATACCAGCCGCCACCTCCTGCCGTCTGCAACCGCCCGATCAGTCCCTATTCCGTCCTTTCCAACGGTGCCATCTATTCGCTTCCTTGTTCCCTCTCCTCTGCCGGATTCCCTTGCCACGATCCGCCACTGCCCGCCTCCTCCCCGCCCCAGATCTCTCCCGCCGCCAGTAACGCCACCGCATGCTCCCCGCCCTCTCCGTTCTCTTCGCCAGCCGCTCTCTTGCCTCAGTCCCCTTCCGTCGCCTCCGTTGCCATCACAGCCACCCCCTCCCGCTGCAGCCGCCCGATCAGTCCCTATTCCTTCCTTTCATCTATTCTTTTCCGTACGATCTCTCCTCTGCCTGATTCCCTTGCCACAATCCGCCACTGCTCGCCTCCTCCCCGCCCCAGCAGCTCCGCCGCTTGCTTCCGTCCTCTTCGCCGGGCTCTCGCTGGCCCCCGCCCCCTTCCATCGTCACCGTCGCCATCCCAGCCGCCATCTCAGCCCCCCCCCCGCTGCAACCGACCGATCAGTCCCTACGCCCTCCTTTCCAACCGCGGCATCTATACCCCTTTTGCCATCTATACTCCCTCTCCCCTGCCTGATTCCCTTGCCCCAATCCGCCTCTGCCCTCCTGCTCCCCGCCCCTAACACTTTCTCCCCGACACTACTCCTACACCTAACTAGGTCGCTGCTATTGTGCCTTTTTCTCCCGCCACCACTTCGCTCGGATCCGCTGATCTCGTCTCAGTCCCCGTTTCATTTCCCTCTGCGTTCTACACTTCTGCCTCTTTCTCCACCTGCCTCCCACCCCCAACGAGATCACGGCTGCTGCGCGGGTACGCCCGCACCGCGGCTCTGCGTGTAGGATCTCTCTCTCCGCCGCCGTCTCCCATTTGCCCCGTCCCAATGCCGCCGCTGTCTCATTTCGCTCCCCGTTCCAACCTCCGGCCATCTCTCCGACGGGCCGTCTGGGGCAGCGCTGGCCGGCCGGCCGGCCGCTCCGCTGGCATTTGTCAATCTGATTACGGGCAGCCCGTCGCGTCGCTCGGCCGTCTGAGGGGCGCGAACCGACCCGCCGGTTGAAGTGGCTGCAAATCGCGCTCTTTGAGCTCCGAGGCCCACGTGAACGTTTTGACGTGTTTCTCTTCCGCTCGGAGATTGATGACGATTTCGTTTTGCTATTGCACGTAGCTTTGTATGCGGTACGAAATAAATACAATTTTAAATCTGGTGTTACATCTGCTGAGATTTTCTCGCATTATTTGTTCGGTCGACCGCGGTGATAGTGATATTCCGGGGACTAACATGTTTAGTTTACGTTATCCGTGGTTCAGTATATCCGATGATGTCAAAATTAAATGGAATTTCTCCATAATAATTGATTTTATTAATATAGAGATATAGGAAAGTACAGTAACGGCACAAACTGACAATTTCACTTTATTTATTTGTCCTTAAAAAATCAATTATTTTCAGTTGTGTACGTTGTTCATTTTTCATTAGTTACTTTTCCAGAGTTCGTGCTCCCTCCATTCTTAATTCTGTATGGTCCTCTGTCTCTAGGTACGGTAATGCTTCTTGCACTGTTGGAACACCTGCCCACTCTCCGAAGGTCCTTTCAATCACATAATAACATACGAGATCCAATTAATTTCCAGGACTTACTTCCTTTGTTGACTATAGCCGAGGTTCAAGTTCACTATAACCGAATCTTGTTATGCTTATATGTTATGTAAGTGAATAGGGACTAGTGACTTAAGTTCACTATAACCGAGGGTTCAACTATATCCGGAGTCAACTGTACTTTGCGATTTTTGAAAATTCTGAAAGGTCAACGAAAATGGAACCCGCCCAATTTTTATGAGCGTTCTTTGCTGTATTTGAGAAAAAAGACAAGAAAAAAATTTAACTGTTTTTGAGAAAGAAAAAGAAATCTTCTCTTCTTGCAAAAATTACCTTAATTAAAGGCTTAATTTTTAACAACATATTTTGCAATGTTAATTTTCGAAAATTCAGAGAGTTCACAGAAATTGAGACGCGTCAATTTTGCTTCATCTGAGGAAAACATTTATTCAAAAAAGTGTTGTCATTTTTATAAATATTGTTAAAACATGTAAAGTACCCTCAAAAATGTATTGGGAAGGCGTTCATGCCACCCGCAATACGTATTACACTCGTACGTATTATAACATTTATGGCCATGGAATTCGAAAGCGTCTTAGGCTCTTCAATCCAGGTTGTCGCATTACTTTTTCGAGAAATATTGTTTTAGAGGGTATACCTACCCTGTAACACGTGTCAAAAACGTTCGAGGTTATGTTCCTGAATTAAATTATTTTCATTTTGAAAACATCTATTTAAAAGGTGCTGGATGCCAGCAAGGGTCCAACCAGTATTTTTTTATTTTGGAAGTATATTATTAATAAAATTAATTTACTGTAATTGAGGATAGATGTGTAAAACGGCACAATTAGGTCATTTAGAAAGTTGATACTTCCGTTCTCTGTACAATACGCAGAGGATTGAACAAGTTTGACCTTTAGATCAAAATTTACTTTGCAAATACTATGGAAAAATATCAAGTAGTTATGAAGACAACATGCAGAACTTCTAAATGTTAATATCGTTGCATATATCAATGTAAAATTATTTGTTTCTACCCAAAAAATGAAGACAATTTAAATTTTTTCCCTGGGGACATTTCAATATTTATTTTATTCTCATTTGACATTGATGCACTTTGACACTACGTGTTCTGATTCGACTTGCTCCTTCCAATGACCTAAAGGGCATTGCTGTGAAACTCGTTCGCCTTTGGAGAAAACTGATAATTCGTTTTGGACGTTCGTGACTGTTCGTGGCAGTTCGTGACAGTGTAACGAGCTACTACGTGCTGCGTCGCATCTGTTTTAATGGCGTGACGGCGTGTGCGTGAGAATATGGGCAATCGAGGCGTCTTGTTTTGCGAAGAAAACGTGCGAACATTCGCGAGTTCGTAATATCTCCTTCCGTGCCGTTTCATTCATATCGAAAAAAGTCAACCGAATTGTGTCGCGAAAGTGCTTATCGTGCTCGTTTTTGTGAAGCGGAATGGGCTGATTATGCGTTTTTGTATTGCGCTCGATGTAGCATTGCACATTAATAGGACAGTTAAATGCTGGAAAGAAAGTAAATGTGGGAAAAAAGGGAAAGAAATCCTTTGGTGAAGAGAATGTGCTGTTTAATAAATCACTGATGCCATTATAAGAAACTGACGCATCAAAGGCAGTCGAGTGGAATCTTCCTTTGTAAGCGGTTTGTTTCGGACATTGTTTAAAAAGCCCTTAGTTTTTTTTTCTCTTCAACAGCAGTGGGAAAAATATTCTTTGTTTTGCTTTAATACCCGAGATCCTTTTATATTAGTTCGAAGGACTGTACTACAAAGATAATGTTTGAGAGAACTGAAAAATTAAAAGCGAAAATAGGATTTTGTGCGTTTCTGAGTGTTTTCATGTTAATGTTGGTGAGAAGAGTTTGTCTGTGTTTTATCTTGGAACTGGCATTTTATACTTATTTCCCCTCCGTGAATTTGGAACAGGGTGGAAATGAGTCTCGAATAAAGAGGAAAAAAATTAAAACGACACAGTGTTAGTTTTATGTGGTTCTCAACGTGCATACTACCTTATTGTTGTTGGTACAATGCCAGAGAACAAAAGAGGCATCAAGAACATTTAATCGACTGTGAGAAAGAAAGGGAAAAGACAGGCAAACAATAGTGTACATTTCGGAAATTACATTTCTACATGTGCACATGTAGACATGTCACATATCTACGTCTGCTGAATCGATTTCCATAGAGCACAGGGCTGTGACGACAACAGTCTTAGGATGGCCTGTTTGAAATCTTCAAAATGCATGACTATTTTTTTCATTGATAATGTGGTTTTCGACACACTACCCCGTTTTCGTTTCAAAATTTTCGAAGTCTGGAACATCTCTAACACGCAGCCACAGAGCCCATCGTAATATCTCGCTGTGATTTTGCATTTACCATTGTATCAAATCTTACAATATCATAGGTTTGCGCCTAGAAAATGCGTCTAGAAAATCAGCATCTAGGCCACAAAGAACCTTATCCTCGCCAAACTAACCAGCAGAGTTCTCTGGTCATTAAGGGACACATTTTGAGGGAATTCGACCGAAAATACTCTTATTTGTTGAAACCTAGTAAAAAATCATTGTCTATAGTTTTTTAACGTCAAGCGGCAGCACTCTGCATATGATTTCTTGGTGGTTTCGTATTGCCTCTAACTGCTTTTTGTGACTTTTCTTAGTGTTAAGTTCGTGGTACTTTAAAGAGTTTGAGAATTAGAACATGAGAAAAAATTATCCAAAAAAATGTTTATTAAAAATATTTTGAAAGGCAATTGATGGCCAATCTATAATGGCGTTACCTATTCTATTGTGGAGAAGGAAGTTGAATATTACAACGTAATCCTTTCGTAATTATAACAGGACAAATTACAATGTTGAAAAATTATATTTGAGACCTGTCATTTTCATTCCAATGTCTGCGTTCAGTATTCAAGATCAAAATAAACTAACTAAAATATATTGAATGACTCTTAACGTCGGGTCCCAATTTTCTTTGTATGTGAAGGGTTTCTGTACTCGGCGTTCATCTAGGGTCAGCCTCGCGAAGAAATAAAGCGTCCTAAAAAAAATTCTTCAAACACTGAGATTCGAAAACATCATTCAAACTCAAAGCACATAGTTCAACCTCAGCGGTTCTTTGCTAACAGGCGAACACGAGCCATTTCCCTCCAGCCCTCCTACCTTGCAATCGCCGGTAACGAACGGTAGCATGGAATTGGGGTGCAGCGGCTCTTTCACGGTCGACTCTGCCCGCCCTTCTCTGCTCCGCCCCGCCCCACCCAATCTTCCCATCTCCAATTCGCCTCGTCCCGCTCAATTTTCTCCACCCTGCCCAATATGCCACTGTGAAAAATCTGTCCGATCAACCCTCTTCGACCCAATTCTTTCCTTCTCGCCTCATTCGTTCCCCCTCCCGATCTTCTCGGCCCTTGTTCGCTCCTCCCCGATTGCCCCGTCCCGATTTACCCCACCCCGATTTACCACTCCCCGATTCATCCCGATCCGTTCTGCCCCGTGACACTCCGCGTCAGTCCGCCCCTCCATGACCCGTTCCGCCCGTCCCGTCCCGCTCCGCCCCGCTCCACCCCGCTCCGTCCCTCTCCACTTCTCTCCGCCCCTCTCTCCGCCCGCTCCGCCCCGCACCGCCCCGCTCCACTCTCTCTGACCCGCTCCGCCCTCCCGCCCGCCACGCTCCGCCCCGCTCCGCCACGCTCCGCCACGCTCCGCCACGCTCCGCCACGCTCCGCCACGCTCCACCACGCTCCGCCACGCTCCGCCCCGCTCCGCCCCGCTCCGCCCCGCTCCGCCCCGCTCCGCCCCGCTCCGCCCCGCTCCGCTTCAGTCTGCTCCTCTCCGCCCGGTTGCAATTCGATCCTCCCACCCCTTGGACCGAACCTGCTTGGACTCGTCTTGCCCTTCCCCATCCCGCTCTTAACCGTCCGTGCAGTTCCCCTCCGCCCCCAACCTCCCTCTCACCGCTTCATCTTCTCCACGCAGCCCCGCGCTGCCCGGCCTACCACACCTTGCTCCTTTCCGGCCCGTGCCGGAAACCGCGTGCATTGAACGCTTTCCACACCTCCCCCACCTTCCACGATCGCAGAGTACATAAAAGGCGGGGAGACGTCGGGACTCGGAAATGAAGGTGGGAGAACGCTCCGCCGAGCTTCTCGGCGCGCCGTGGCAGCTCTCGCGGCTGACTCCGCGCAGTGGGACCGGCGCACAGAAGACCGTCGAAAACAACGAATTCTTCAATTTGGAAAAGATCGTACGAATGGTTGAGGCGCTAGTAGTGTTCACAGACAGACGGACGGACGTTTTGCTTTCACTTGTTTTTTCGGCATCAAGGACCCACAAAACTGGCATTACATAACTTTCTCTGCACTACGTATTATACTCCGTATACGAAAAAGTAAAATGTATAGTGGTAGGCTTCCGCGGCCAATGGTTTGTGTTTACACGCGGCTGTCCATGTGCCTCCGTTTCGCGTGTGCCGGGTAGTCCAATGTTCCTCTACCCGTCTGTAGCTATCTTCATGTCTGATGCTACAAGGTAGCCTCTTTCATAGTGTTGCTTGAACGGTAGATTGATGTTGGCTAGGCTAACGGCTGTTTTGGTCGAATCAGACTTTTGGGTCGTAACAACCAACGGCGACAAGCCCGTAACGCATTTCAGCCCTGAAGAAAGCTGTGAGAAAATGGCCGAAGGTTTGGCTAATGAACCCAAGATACATTGAAAGAAATCGTTGTGCAATGGCGGATTATTTACAGAAGTTTGAACGATGTTTATAAGTATAATAATAGATTCATATTAATATGAAGATTGTGAAAAAAATCGAAGTTTCATTAGGAAAAGCCAAAGGAGAGGATTTAGAAGTATAAAACGTACATTATTACAATTTTTAAAATCAATTTTTGAGGTGAAGTTTTGGGATTCATTCCTCTTGAACAATATGTTTACAATTTTTCTCTTAAATCCGTATTATCTAACTTAAAACTTGGTCCAAATTACTGCAAGCCAAAAACAAATGACATATTGACGTTACCAAACTTACTTCGTATTCTTACATTCTGAACCACTGTATATTGCCACTGCCACCCTCAGGGGCTATCACATTTCGCGGGGCCGGCCGCCGCAAATTGGCTCCCATTGTAAGAGCCAGACGCGGGTGGTTGTCGTGATGATAGGAATGGGGGTGATGGAGGTTGTAGCGTGAGAAGAAAGGGTTTGTCAAGAGCGGAGATGGATCCTAGAAGAAAACTGATGTGCGAAGGTATTACGTTGGAGGCGGCAAATTTGATTAAAATAGATAGACACTGGATCCTAGAAGAAATCTGATGTGCGAAGGTATTACGTTGGAGGCGGCAAATTTGATTAAAATAGATAGACACTATACGTCGTTCCTCACAACGGCCAAATAATCATTTTCTATTATCACGGGATTCTATCATATTATTTATCATATGGCATATAATAAATACTATGATAAAACCGCATGTTAATAGAGAATGGTTATTTGATCACTAGGGGGCGTATTTTGATGACCTAAAACATCGCCAATAATGATCAATAAAATGCTCATAACATGCTTTACAAACTTTAGATGCTTTACAAACTAAAGAATAATGACGTAAAAAGCTTATCAAAACCAGTTCGGATGAACAACTCAAGCTGTTGGATACGTTACTAATGTAATCGAGGCTTCTTCCATTCGTTCGAGTGAACTCAGCTTGCAAACGTTTGGTTTAGAATATTCTTTACCAGTAAATCTCTGTCGTCAGTTACCCCGAAATCGGCCGAACCGGCAATGACGCCGATATGCGTCACCAGAATTACATATTCACAACGACTGCCAAAACAATTTCTGAGCGAACAAATCGAATAGGCTACTGAGTAATTCTGTGGAGAACATTTGTTACATCTCATAAATATTATTTGAAGCAAGTACCATTAAACATGACATTAAAATTGATGAAATGCGTACAAATGCATACAAATGACGGAAAAGGTAAAAAATGACTTATTAGTCGAAATCGACAAAAGAATGCAAAATAATGACCTATAAAAAAGCTAGTTTTCTTTTGTCATAACATATAATAAATTTCTATACTAAACGGCATTGTTCTAAAGTGAAAAGAAAAAAATGACATTTCATTAAAATCCTCCCTGTTGATAACTATATGGAATGCCAGAGAAATTGGCAGTGACAAAGGCAGAGCTGCTGGGAATTTTGTACATCTGGAAACGTAGTATTGCGAGACAGGATTGCGGCGGCAGAAGGGTGGACGGTATTACGGCAGCTTATATGGCGAGCAGCTGGAGAGGATTCTGGTCAGTAGTGTTGAATGTGCGGTAAGCATTAAAGGAGTAACGCAGGGCTTTACTACAAAGCTAAATCTAGTTTAGAATTGACGGGGGTTCAGAGGAATGAAATATTATCGATGCAGTTTTTAGTACATTCTGTAATTATGGATAATACGATTTTCTTTAGTTGTATGTTCCCACATAGTGGTTCATGAATGAAACGAGACTGCTTTGTATAAATTGTTTCATTCTTTGGTTCTCTTAGGAAAAAATCCAAACTCAATAAAATTGTATTTTCTATATTTTTCTTTTCATTCTGTATATATTATAATTGTTATTATTTTGCATGTTGTGACATACGATAATGAATATTTGTAGTATGTGTTAGAGGAATTCTGTGATGTGATATAATTATTTCTCAGCTTAGTTGTAATAAATTCTTTGTCAAAAATTCTGGAGTATGGATTTTGTCCTTTTAATGCCTTGGAATTTCGCCTTTCGCAATTGGGTTTTGCGAAACCAGGAAGTTTGAAGTTATAAAGATTTTACCGTTTGCGGCAGGTAACAACCACAACAGCACGTACTTGCTGGTTGTGGGCGCAGGGGCCACACGGTTAACTTGAGATGTGCGTTCGTGGTAATCTTATCACAAACGATTACTAGACAACTTCGCAGATCAGGCTTCAATGAAAGTCTTCGAAGGCACAATAAACGTGAATCTTCGACAGACCCGCGCGTCGTCAGGTCATTCCGACCTTCCACCGACCTACCTTCCCACACTACCATTCTTAGGGTGTCTCACTCTTTACATTTCTCTCTCTCTCTCTCTGTCTCTATTTCTCTCTCTCTCCCTCCCTCTCTGTTTCTCTCTCTCCCTCTGTCTCTATTTCTCTCTCTCCCTCCCTCCCTCTCTGTTTCTCTCTCTCCCTCTGTCTCTATTTCTCTCTCTCTCTGTTTCTCTCTGTCTCCCTCTCTCTCCCTCCCTCTCTGTTTCTCTCTCTCCCACTCTGTCTCTGTTCTCTCTCTCTCCACTCAAATGTCTATTTCTCTCTCTCTCTCCCTCTGTCTCTATTTCTCTCTGTCTATTTCTCTCTCTCTCTCTCTCCTATATGGAACATATATACTCTGTCTCTGTTCTCCTCCCTCCCTCTGATTTCCTCTATCCTCTCCCTCTGTCTCTATTTCTCTCTCTCTCCCTCTCTCCCTCTGTCTCTATTTCTTTCTTTCTCTCTCTCTCTCTCTCTCTCTCTCGCGATCACCCAAGCTCTCAGCGCGTCACCCACCCACCCACCAACGCCACTGCGTCTGCCCCGTGGCGGCGAATAAATCTCTTGGCCGAGGACAAAAGCGGGAAAAACAGGACGGATCCCCCCGGCGTGTGTGATGCGCTTTGCTTCGGATTTGGAATATTGCGAGGCCGCGCCGCAAATATTCGCTCTGTGCCCGCCCGGCCTAGGACCGCGGTCCGGCGCCAGAGCGACCCTAAGCTTTTCCCTCTCCCCTCCTTTCCTGTCCTTCCAACTTCTGTCCAGCGGTCTCCCGCGCACTCCCCCCTCTCTCGCTTTATCTATCTCCTCTAACTGTCTGGATCCCCAATCTGTCCCAATAGTTCAATCCTTCACGTTCGCCTCCGCCCTTCATGTTCACTATCCCCGCCCGGTCTCCAACCTCGCTGTCACTCCCCACCTTGCTCTCCCTACTTGTTTCTGTGTCCAATCTTCTCGCCCCCTCTCCTCTTTCACTCTCCTCATTACGTTCCCCGTCCATTCTCATTGCTTTTCTCCCCGAACACTCTCCCGTCTAATTCCTCGGTCACTCCGTCTACTCCCCGCACCACTCATACGTCAACTCCCTCCCGACTTCCAAACTGTCAGCTCCCTAGACCACACTTTTCCTTCGCATTATGTAATCGCATTTCGCGACCACATTTCTCGATTCTCCCGACTTTCTATGCTTTCTACCCGTCCACTCTTCTCGTGAGCTTCTATCTTCGCCTGTTCCCCGTCTCACGCTACAGACGTACTTCTACCTTTACCTCTTCTACCCCTTCCACCTTCTGCCTCAACTTCTACCTTCTTTTGCCTCTCCGCTACCCGCCTGCCTCCTGCACCATGCCCCCCTCCCCCGCGCGCGCACGTCCCACCCACGTTGCCCGGACCCACACCTTTGCGCCTCCCCGCCACTTGCCGCCGCCTCCCGCGTTCGATCTTCCCCGTGCGCTCCCCCCCCCCGCCCTCGCGACCTCTCGCGGGAAAAATGCGCGGGAACTCTGCGATTCGCGCGTGCTGGCAAATTAAACCCCTCCCCATCCTCCCCTACCCGTTTTGTGTGCGTTTTTGTTGCTCGGTACTGTTTGATTTCACTGATACGAATTTTAAATATTTCCCTCCAACGCTCATTTATTCTTGAATAATATATTTTGCGAGGATTGTTATGCGGTATCGGGGCGATGGTTGAAAGTACGCAAGCAATTTTCGGAGGCTTCAAATGCGGTTTTGTAATTACTGATTATTTACCGTTTGTTGTGTTTGTTTGTGTTTTTTATTGCCTCGAAACGGTTCGTTGGATTTTTCCTTATTTGTGTTCGAGTTATTAATGGAAATGCTGTGCTACGTATGTTATTGGACTTAACGATACATTTTCCCGAACATTTTTATGTGGAGAATATTAATGTGTTTCTGTGGATTTCGCATTTAAAAAAAGAGATGGCTCCCAGATCCAGTACATTCGAGAGGACGTTGATCGTGCTGAATAATCTACTGTCTCTTGCGCGAGCGAATGCTGCTATGAAGTAGTCGCCGGTGCAGCGTGGCCAGGCGAGTCTCCGTATTATCTGCCCGCTCCTGAAGCTGGCCCGCGGCGCGTGGGATTGCAGTTCGAGTCCGAGTGATGGAAGAGCTGCGAGATCGCCCGGACAAGTGGGAAGAACGGCCATTATTCAACGGCGGGCCAATTTCTCGGCAGTGGTCCGCTCAAACCGTGCCATTACGCCGAGTATTTGCATAACTCGCTGCGGCCACCCCGGAGTAGCAGCTGGGGCAGTGGTGCGCACACTGTACATGCGAGGAATGTCCAAGAGTGGCTGCAGAGAAGAGGGAGGCATTGGACCATGGCTCTCCCCATGAAACTGTAAAGCATTTTTTTAAATTAAAAAAAAAAACAACATAAATGTGATTCAAATCAATGTATTTGTGAATTTATTTTAATAATATTCAAAATTAAAGTCATTTTATTGTTAAATTATTCCAATTTTGAAAGATAGTGTATAATCGAACTATTTCAAGTTGGAAAAGTTAAAATAATAGAGATAAATAATGTTATCTTTACATATTTTATTTTAAACTGTTTATAATTAATACATTCAAACTGAAAGTAGTTAATTAATTCAAAATTAAGTTTATTATCATCAGTAATTTAAATTCAAAATCCTTCATTTTAATTTTAAAATATATTAAATGTTTTTTTTAACGGCTCTTGGGAACGCCGAGATTATTAATTCGCCAATGAGCACTTACGGACATGTGTAGCATCATTTAGCGGCTCCGTTCACTGTTCTTTTCTTCTAAACGATTGAGCAAGTGAACATCTGAAATAACAGAATTACATTTTTTGTCATGTGATGAATCAAACAAATATGTGTTAGCTCCCTGATAACTTGTTAACATTCATTTTATGCAATCAAACTATAATGTCGGTTCTGATTAAAAGTCAATCTTTGGCCTTTTTGTTTAGAAATTGTTTCGCAAAAATTGCGGACTTAAAGGAGCTTGCTAGATATTCCTTTTTTACTGAAAGGAAAGACAAAACAATAATATTAGAATTCCATTTCAACATACGTAAACATACTGTATTAATTGTGTAAATTAGCAAATGAAATTTAATTATGATAGACAAATTCTGGAGTGTAGTGCATGTTATACCAATGCGGTGTTCTTCATCTGCTAGAACTTGAGATTCGGTGCCGATATACACGTCCGTTTGCAGGGATTTATCCATCCAGGTATAAGAACACTTCTTATACCAAAATGTTTGTTATTCTATTTGCCTCTAAACATGTTTGTAATGAATTTATTCGCATTAAAAAGGTCAGACCACCAGATTTGACCATACATTTTCATGGAAGGAGTCCATGTTTGGCCCGTCTACGTGACGCGTGGGCTACACTGCGCCGGCGGGCGCCGCGACGCCGGCGAAGAGCACGGGGAGGGCGGCGAGTACTGCAGCTCGGGCCAGCCGGGCGGCGAGGCGCGGCGCGCCGGCCGCAGGTGACGGATGAAGGCCCGCGGTGCGACAGCGGCCGCGCCCCTCCCTCGCCGTGTACCTGTGCTAATTGGGCGCCCCGCTCCGCTCCGCTCTTCCTTCTCTCTCCACCCGCCCCGACCTCACCGTTCGGCGTCCCCCTCGCCCACTCCGCATTCTGCACTCCCCGCATATTTCGCCCACGCTGCTCACCCTGCCCACTCCGCATTCTGCACTCCCCGCATATTTCGCCCACGCTATTCACCCCGCCCACTCCGCATTCTGCACTCCCCGCACACTCCACATACTCCGCATATCCCACGTATATCGCTCAATCCGCATATTTCCCACTCCCCGCTCTCACCGCCACACCCCGTTCTTGTCGCTCATCCACCACACTCTGCACGCCCCGCACCTCCCGCATATTACGCACACTTCGCTCACCTCGCACAACCCGAACACTCCGCACACTCCGCTCTCACCACGCACCTCGCACTGTGTGAGGTGCGAGGATGTGCGGGGAGTGGCACATCCCGCACAGTTCGTACACCCCGCACACTGCGCACATTCCGCTCTCACCGCATACCCAGCACACCCCGCACACTCTGTCTTCCCAGCACTCCGCACCCACCATCCATCCCTCCTCGTACGTCCAGCTCTCGTTACCCTCCCCGCCCACTCCGTCTGCCCCGCCAGTCCTGCTTCTCTCGGTCTTTCCGCCCTCCCCGCCCTCACGCGCTCGCCCACACACGCCCTTCCCGTTCTGCACGACCCAACGACCCTTTCCCACGTCCTTCCATGTGTCGCGCTCCGAGTCTGCATTCTCTCCCTTTCTCTCATTCCGCTCCGTCTCGCCCCGCCCCGTCTTGTCCACCTCCGCTCCACCATTCCTCGTTGTATTCCTCTGCCCTCCCTTCCGACCGCCTGCCACTCTTCCCGTCTCCCAATGCCCGTCACGCAAGACACCGTCTCTCACCACCCACCACTACAACCGCACGCCCCCGCTCATCAGCTGCCAGGTCTCCATAGCCGCTCGCCGCGCGCAAATTCTTTCTCCCCCGTCACCACACCGCGGCATATGAAGGTCCTACTCCCCACACGGTGCACTAAATGCAGATATTACTCACGTGCGCAGATGAAGTCAATGGTTACTCTGTGGAGTGGCAGGAGGAAGAGGTCTGGCAGAACAGCATACATAAAGGATTTTATCAATGTTCTTCTTCTTCTTTTCTTCTTCTTCTTCTTTTTCTTCTTCTTCTTCTTCTTCTTCTTCTTCTTCTTAACAACTTTTAATTTAATATTTAAGGTCAGGTTACAGTTTTTACTAGTGGTCATAATTCGGCCGCATAAGTGGAAAAAACGTGGATATGCTACCTGTAGCTAATGAGTCACCTTTCAGCAATGCCACTGTTTCGTTCCTTTTTTCTCCTTTTTTGAAGTTCGGAAACAGGCTGAAAAAGCGTATAGTGGCCAGTTCGTAACTGAAACTTGGTAGATTCTACACTTCTAGGGTGGTCTCCCGTCAATGACAGAGTTTTCGACACTAGGTAAATAGCTGGATCGCTACCAAATATACCTGAAAGTGAATTCTTGTGGCTTTTATCCTCCGTTTCTGTGGTTTACTCCGGGCAATTTCAGGCGGGTACCGGTGCAAAACCCTAAACAACAGGCCAAAGATTACTCGATGATCCTTCTTCAAATTTGCATTCCAATCGAATGATGCCCAATGTCGTACGATGAGCCGACTACCCATTTTTATATGGTTCTTCCCACATTGGCAGAGACAATCTCAGACTTGCCTCGGGGATCCGGGATGTGACAATGAGATGAAAAAATCCGACACATTCTTCAGCAGAGAGTGGTTCCTGGCTTAACGTCACTTAGCACTTTTTAAAATTGACAGGGTTTTTGACGTACATTCTGAAGTACATAGCAGTAACTCAGAATTTTCAAATGAATCATACAAGCGTAATTTAAGAGCTCATATTTTAAACGTCTGGAATTACCAATTCGTAAGTCATACAAAACATTGACGAGCGTGCGCAGATGATTTTCTCCCCGTCACATACAGTTTTTTACGGTTTTTGACTAAATAAATACAGTGGAACTTACTTTGTTGAACAACAGTGCATATCGTAATTTTGTTAATAGAACTGTAATCAGTAGAATTTTGTACTACAAATACATGTTTGAGTGGATGTTGAAACCTGCAGTCGTTCATGACCGCTAGTTTTTCATTAGACACTTTAACTATATAGGTTTTTTCCTCGAGTTGGCTTACCTACAACCTGAACTTCCTTACCGAAGCTGGTGTGCATAGCACAAGTGGTAAGAGCGGCAGAGTCTGGAAATGTGTGTCTCTTGGTGAGATTCCGAACCGCACTAATACCGCACATTGAAGTTCAGACTAATATTTGAGCTAGCGTTCAAACTCTGAGCTTTTTTTTCCCCCTAGGGCTTTTATCCAGCCGACAGCCGGTTGCTCTTTACGTCCCGAAGGGACGCATGTTCGACCATACACTAGACAAACACTTGCGGGCTCCTCTGATCTGGGGTCAGCAGAACGCGAGGCCCTCCGCGACAACACACACACAAAGTCAAGGGACAAACAGCCATGCCCAAGGCGGGACTCGAACCCGCGACCCTTCGGACCGAAGCGCTGAGTCGGTACTCGCTCTTAGCCATCTCGGCCATCCAGGTCGGCACTCTGAGCTTTTGCGTCCGTTCATTTTGGGAAATTGAGCGCCGCCGCCGCCCGCCGGCAACTGACGTGTCGCGACGCGCGTCGTCGTGTCCCGTCCCGACCTCGTCGCAATTTATCGGCGCCTGCCCGTCGCGGCGGGCGCTCTGCCGCCTGCACCTGACGCCACCGCCGCCGGGAGGTGCGGCCGTTAATTCCCCGGGGACTCGCGATGGGCGTGCCCCCGGTGCAAGCGGCGCTTCTTCGCGGGGAAAGGTGGAGAGGGGAGCTCCGCTCGACGTTTCACGTTGGACTTTTCATTTATCTCCACCCGGATTTGGCTGAGAGAAAGAAACCATCTCCGTGATTAACGGTTGAATTTTTTGGTGAGTTGTTGGCCCGGTTAGTTTGCGCTCTTTCATTGTGTAGCCAAGTTACTTCCTAATAATTTTTGAAGGATAATGTGCATGTTTTTGTAATTGATGAGAAACAAATTTTTGTTGTGTTTGAGTAGTAAACTAAGCTTTTTGTCTCGTTCTGTTTTCAGAAATGATCGAGAATAATTTTGTTCCCGGAAGGCGTGGCGATTCGTCATAACGTTCGTGAATTCACAATTATCATTGCAGAAAATGCGTGATTGGTAATATGCCTACTAATTTTTGGGAGTAAGCCAAGTACACGCTTTTATGTTTTGAGTTGGTTTCAATAAACCTTTTTACTTGAAGAGATTTATTTGAATTTACGTTTAAAACACATTTATATCTGTATTTTCCTTTCCTTCAGTATGCGCTGTTTCGATTCTGGGAGTGAGATGTTTTGTGTAATTTAAAACAGGTGAATTACATTATCAACTGCAATTTGAACGCGTGGTCCTTCACGAATGCTTAATCTATATGATTGCACTTACGGTCATGTGGTACAAATGTCTGTATATGCTCTTCCTCCCCCTCTTCTTCGACTATTCTTCTGTATAATGAGTAATATTAGAAAAAAATGCACACCTACGTCGAAAACGTTACCTTCATCTTCTAGGAAAATATGAAGTGTTGTTGAACTTTTAGAGAATTGGATTCGGGGGTCATTCAACATCTATTTTTTTTAACTAGTAGTATTGTTTGTGGTGTTCAGTTACCCCTAACGTGCCGTGGGAAAGCCAATTCGTAGAATCAGATATCTGTATAAACATAATAAATAAAATAAACAAATCCTAATTTCACATTAAAAGGCCATGTTACATATGTATTTGAATATTTGAATTTTCGTATCTCTAAAGTGAGCCATAGCTCTTTTGCAGTAGAAGAGTGTTTATTTAGTAAATATACACTGCGTTCTTGTGAATCTGAGGTGACGCTTCTACACCCTTGAGCTTGCACTGTACTTACCAAGTTGCACTGTACAGAGGTTCTTTATTTACGTTCCTGAGTATGCTCATAAATGAAGTTTTACTACCACCTTGTGACAACATGCCACATTCCATGTTTTGTTTGCAATTTCATAATGTAATATCTTACATTCACTTACTCCTCTTGACGTTATTTTCTTTACCGTTCTTGGTTTATGAGTGTATGTGACCGTAAAATCACAGCAGTAAAACGTCCAGAGCTCTTCATGAAACTTGCGATTGTTTGTATATTAATGATTTGATAACACAAATGAAGAGAACGGGAGAATGAAAATGTATATTGCGTAAGTTATAAAAAATGAATGCATATGAGATGCGTGAGTTTCAGCGTCACACTGAATTGACTTCAAAAGCCTTATACCCCAATAATTGGCGTGTATATTTTAGCAGAAAAGTCCTCTCCTGTACTTACTTTTGAAACTCTCTTGGCCGTTATACTCGTATGTAAGAGAAAATTAAGATAGTTGTTGTGGTGATACAATATATCTTATTTAAATTTAACTGACTCCAAAAACCATGTTGTGACATACCAATATGTCACTGAATATTGTACAACATTTATTATAAATGGCGGCAATTAAAGGGGATAAATTATGTGAATATGGTAGCATAGCAACGGTAAGCGAGCCGTCGTCAAGGTCAACATATTCATGCAGTGACAATCGCGGAGACGGCTAGTTAATTCTATATAGAATTCAGGGATTGGCCGAAAAAGCAGTGACAGTCGTGAAGACGGCTAGTTCGTTTTGCAAGAAATTCAGAGATTGGCTAGGTACGAAAGTACATCAAATGTTATCTGCAAATAAACAATCGAAATTATGAACCGAGCTTTGCAGGGCTGAAAGAATACGAGAGACATTCATTCTGACTGATGCCGTGCTCATGAACGGATCGTGCTCCAATTAATGTTAGGAGTTTTTTTTTCTTTGGGGACTTGTAAGCATCTACTAGGGAATGGATATTGAGAGAACATCAAAATTGGAACTCTAAGTGTGACAGTGGAGCTTAAAATATTTCATGTGAACGAGTTGGAGGGACATTGAGGGCTTGGGCGAAGTTGTCAGTGATTGGACTGGAATGTTAGCAGCAAATAGTTTATTGATCTGATGAACGGTGATTGAAGTGAGCTTCCGAGAAAAGAAGAGAGAAGATGGTGTCTGGACCTGAGGACGGCGGCGTCGGAGATGGATAAAGATGGCCGAAAAAGCGCGCGAAGACATAAGGTTGGAACGGTCATGACAAACGTTTAATTTTATATTGGGTAAAGTTATACAATACCAAAATTATTTTAAATTGTTTAATAAATTTCCATGTTTTTGTGAAATGAATATATGATTTTTCATTGAGCCAATTCTAGCAATGAAGTAGCAAGATAGAAAGATATTTGCTTTTCAGGTTCCTCGACCGAGTTTGTTTGAGTATATTCAGTTTATTTCAATGTGGTTAATACAATCAAAATGAGTGTGCACAAGTTGTTGCTTCTCAGAATTCCGTGTCCGATAATTTTGTTCACAACTTCAAATGAAGTTGAAACATGGACACACGGTACTTTACAAACTACTGATAATGATAACATATTATTACTAAGTGTCAGTGATTGTTAATAAGTACACCGTTTTCTGTTAACGTTCTCACTGAAAGATTATTGAGAATCGTACTTTTAATGGGCATATCACGAATTTTCCTGATACTGGCCTTGTCTCTTATTCCTGATTATTATTATTATTATTATTATTATTATTATTATTATTATTATTATTATTAGCGATAAAATACATTTTATATCCGAATCCTGCGGTTTTTATCTTTTTGCTGATTGCCTAGTTATTGTATTATTACATAATACTAAAATTGAATGAAATGAAAATTATGGAGTTTCTTGTAGCATGTGTCTCATTGTATATCTGCCGATGTGAAATATTGAAATCTTTATCTCACTCTGGAGAAATCATGGTGGATGCAGTGAGTAGTACATCTTGTGTACATGGAGTACTCTCGTTTTCTCTCCTTTTAATTCCGGTCTACTCCAACTTTATCGTTTTCTCACTTACTCCGTGCGCCTGTCTCCTACGTTCTCCGTGTGGAAGTTAACGAAACCTGTAGTGGCACTCCCTTTAGAAAAAATAACAAACTTACATGACCTCAATCGCAGACCTTATTAAATCAACTGATTTTAGATCACGTCGCCTGCCTCATCTTACGGAGCTTCTAACTCTGGCCTTCCGCCTCTCGGCGCAAACTTCCCAATCCTGAGAGGGAACTTCGGCGGGCGGTTATCATAAGTTGTGATCTCCAGGTGAAGTGCGGTTGATGCAGACCTCCTCCATCCACGCAAGGCCACTTACAAGACTTCTTCCAAACTTCTCCCGAGATTCAAGGAAGTTGGTTCTTCTTCTTTCTACTGTATTTAATATCGGCGGTCCGCCGCTCGAGAGCTTTCGAGTAGCTGTGTGCCGCTGCCTGAGCCGTCCGTGTTTATGAATTCCGGCGGTCGTTGTGGGACCGCAATGGTGGCTGCGTGGCGTGGGCGTTTTTCGGTGACAGACAACGGGCCGGTGGAAGCGGGCGACGTGACCGAGGTAGACGAGCAACACAAATTAGGTCCCAGGCGCTTCGGCATGATGAAAGTGACATTTGATTTGATTTTTTTGGGTTTCCGGACGCGCCAGCTGCTTTGGTCATTCGTCCCGTTAGTGTAGTGTATGTTTTTCTCGGGAGATGGCGGTAATCTTCCCCCGCTGGATGGCGAGATCCGGCGCCGACCTACCGTCGGCTAGTTTCCCCCTAACCAGGACACTCCCACCTGCGGGACACCGCCCCAGCCGGGTCAAGTTCTAAGCTCCCGACCGGTCTCCCGGAATATATGGTAGTGTAGTGCATGTTAGTGTGTGTGTAAAGGGAGAGGATAGCACAAGGAAGAGGAAGGAAAAATCGCGCGCGGTCCGGGGCCCGCTTGTTAGGGTACTGCTCCGGCATTCGCCTGGTGTTGATCGGAGGAACCACGGAAAACTACCGATCAGAGCAGCCGGCCGCTAGAATTCTCCAGACAGCGGTTGAATTCGACCTAGCTGAAAAGCTAGTGTCGAAAATCCTGTCGCCGTCAGGACTCGAACCTAGAACCTCCCGGTCAGATGTGCTGCAGTGACATCTGTTGATGCACTGTGCTACCGCTCCCGGTTCAAAGTGACAAACCCGTAACACATGAATTTGGCACTCCGGGTCGCCTCTTTAGACTTTGCCGCCTAACGGCCCATGCTTGGGCCTAGTTTAAATCCCTCTCTTGAGGAGTAAGGGACATGTGACGAACATGATGTATTCCCTTCACCGTCACTAGCGAACTCCGCCTGCCTGAGCTTTTCATCGTCACGCAGCTACAGAAACTGAAGCGATTTTAAAGGAAATCTACATCTCTATGTTTGCTTCGATCGGGAATCGAATATGGGATCACACCACGGGAAGCCAGTACGCTGCCCATGAGCCAGTCTTGAGGCAACCTGTAACTTACGTGAAGTTTAAAAAAAGGTTTCAATTCAAAGAAATTGTATTTCACAGATTATTGTTACAAATGCTTTAAATACTCGTAGATTAATTTAGAAACGATTAACTTAAACGCAAAGGTGATTTGAATCTGAGGTAAAGGAATTTTCATGACTTTGAATCAGTGGAATGGGAAGCCGATTATGCACAACTAAAACATTTCGATTCACTTCTTTGCCTAATGTATATTCTATCGTGAATGTCTTGTTATGACATGAAGTTAGCTGTGCCCTGAACATTGGCCATCTGACTAAAATAATTCAGTCGGTGCGCGTAATATGAGAACAGGTGGAATAACACAGTCAAACATTTGCAATTTTCCATCAAAACCGAAACTATTGAATTTGTTTTCGATTTTGCCCAAGTTTCTGGGTATCTAACGGAACTATAGACGTCTCCCGTATGGCAGAAGGCTGCACAGTTTTCTTTGAATTTCCGCGCGTGTTTGAAATTAGTAGTGATTGTATGAACTGAAGGACCCACGTTCAAATCCCGGCGTAGGCTGGCGATTTCCATTCAGGGTGGCTCTGAGGTCGCCTCAGCCTCCTTTCCAAGTACTAGGATCTTTCCTGAGGATAGAGGCAGCCGGAGCGTTGTGCTCGCCACACAACCTTCCCCTTGTGAGAACGAATAAGTGGAGCCTTAACTTCACTTCCTCTGTGGGCCTCAACGGCCTGTGTGCAATTACACAGGGAATTATTTACCTTTAGTGTGGTAGTGTAGAATTTAGCAATTTTATTTATGAACTTCAATAAATTTAAAAGCGTAAAAAACCAAACAAGTAACGCATGCACCTTGGGCATAGGGCCGTTCTTTTTTTCTCGTGACCTCCGAACAGCAAACTGATGAACCTGAGGCCCCTTAAGATGACCCTCAGCGCAAAGGCTTTCAGAATCAGTTTCTTCTAGTGCTCTGATTACTTTTCACTTTGTTTTGTCAGTTAAATCTGAATTATAAACTAATAAACATGGCCACTCTCAAATTATATGCTTTCAAACATTGATGTGTTGATGTCGAAGTGTATCTCTAGTTAGAGAGCGAACACGAAGGACAGCAAAACATGCAACTTAGCAATATGCATCCCAGATTCACGACCATTTTCTCACATTGTATGAGATTTCGCGTTTGGTGATCTATTTCGCATTTTATCACAGATTGAAAACCTTTAGAAATATACTGCACTTACCGTCAATCACATAATTACTAATTTCTTTCAGTGTTTGGTAACATTTCGATTTTTAGTAGTGGCTAAAATGTACCATCTCTAGAAGTTAGTAGTACAGATAAGGCGGTTGCAGTGAGAATCCGTTGGGTAAGGTGGGGCTGGAAATGGAGGCGGTGGCTGGGCACTGTGACGCCGGCGGGGAATGTCGCCGCAGACGGGGTCTCGTCGAAAGTTTTCGCTTCCTTTACTTCGCGCCGCCTCTTTCCGCGCGAGAAGGAATTGTTTTCCCGAAGGACAAGATTGTATCTCCGGCTTGATCATTGTGCGCGCCCGCTACCGAAATGCGAAACCCTTCCGCGGGCGGAGCTTTTGTCTCGCAGCGTTGTATTCATTTATTTGCTTCGTTACGTTCTTGAGTCGGTGCTCGCTTTGTAGCTGCGTTTTGTGCCTGCGTTCTGTATTTTCTGCAGCCTTGACTCATTTTGTGGGAGTGCCCTTTAAGATATAAAACGACGGATGGCGACAGGGGAGGAATGAGCGTGGTGTAGAGTTACAGGGCTCGCTTTAGAAACAATGCAATATTGGTTGTGGAATTGAAACGACGAACTGTAGAGATTTGACAGTAAAAATTAAACCTCCGTTTAATATAGAATAGAGTAAGTTTCCCTCTCTTGTTAATATTAGAATATTATGAATTTCACTTTTTGAAAGTTGACAGTTAACACTAATAGACGGAAAAAATATTGAATTGCGTGTTTTAATAGATAGCAGTTTTAGTCAGGAATTGTAATATTAAAGACGTTTAATTGAATTTAAGGATATCAGTAAGTGTTAGCTGTTGTAGAAACCTTTTAGTATTTCGAAGTGACCTTCTTTCTTTGATGGTTAATTTAAAAAAATTCGGTTTGTTTTGCAAAATTGTAATAGGATATTGTACATTACTTCTGGACAAACATGCTGTCTACTTTCTGCTTACTTAAAAACTACTAACTGCTACTTACTTAAAAATTGTCTAAAATAAAGGATGACGTAGGAAGATTCATGGTGTCATAAATGTTCACAAAATTGGTTTTTATTCATTATTTTATTGGTAATTCAATTTATCATCAATTGTTAATTATCTCCTTCAAAACAATAAGGACGAGCTTATTCGGAATCAAGAAAAATATTACTCATAAAATGAAGTATAGTATTTATCTTACTAAGACGTTTGAAGAATAATTCAGATAGCTAGGCACTACACTGTAATGGGGCCGCAATTTCTGAGTGCAACTGTTTTTAAGGGAAGTATTACGAGCAAATGAAATTGTTTCATTTATTTTAACCTTAAGCTTACACTGTTGCTTCTTGTAGGCTACGTGGGAACACCGTCAATTGTGAATGAGAAACCATGTTCGTAACAAATTTTTCCATGTTAACCTTAGTAGCACCATCTTCTGTTTGTTCACATGGAGTTCAAAGGAGAGTACATGTTTGCCCGGCCAGTCTTTTGTCAACATAAGTGCACTAAGTGAACTAGGGGGCAAGGAACGGACAAGGAAGAGAAAGGGAAGATTGTGCGCGGTCCGTGGCCCCCTTTCTCAGGGTACTGCCACCATTCGTCTGGTGTTGATGGGAGAACCACGGAAAACTACCACTACCAATCAGAGCAGCCGACCACTAGAATTCTCCTCCAGACAGCGTCTTCCTATTCGACCTAGCTGACAGGCTAGTGTCGAAAATCCTGTCACCGTCGGGACTCGAACCTAGGACCTCCCGATTAGAAGCACTGCAGTGACATCCATTTAAAGCCCTGAGCCACCTCTCCCGGTCTGGCGACGCTGGAGTGCGCTTCTCCTCAGCGGCGAAAAGCCAAACTCCAAGTGGGCCCCTGACGGCGGCAGGATTTTCGACAGTAGCTTTTCAGCTAGGTCGAATTCGGTCGCTGTCTGGAGGAGAATTCTAGCGGCCGGCTGTTCTGTTCGGTAGTTTTCCGTGTTTTTTCCGATCAACAACAGGCGAATGCCGGAGCAGTACCCTACCAAACGGGCCACGGACCGTGCGCTATCTGTCCTTCCTCTTCCTTGTCCTATCCTCTCCCCTTACACACACACTTACACTAACGTGCACTACACTACCACATATTCCGGGAGACCGTTCGGGAGCTTAGAGCTTGTCCCGGCTGGGGCGGTGCCCCGCTGGTGGGAGAGTTCTGGTTAGGGGGAAACCCCACTAGCCGACGATAGGTCGGCACTGGATCTCGCCATCCAGCTGCGAAGATCACCGCCATCTCCGGAGAAGAAAACATGCACTACACTAACGGGACTAATGACCAAAGCAGTTGACGCGCCCGGAAACACGAATCAATCAATCAATCAATCAAAAAAACCAAGTGGGCCCAAGGGCAGCAGCGGAAGGGGCGACGCGCGGAGAGTAGGTACAGAGAGATTACTATAAGAAGGGACCGCTTTGACAGCTTCTTCTTGGTCACTGTTGGCAACATAACAGTAGGTTATGTTCATGCACTCACTTTGTCAATGTGTTCGTTTACAGTTAGCTGATTGTTAATACATTTATCACTATTTCTTTCCTCGTCAATGACCTGCATGACCTTCATTTGTTTCCCGACCTGACAAACTGGTCCTTTTTAAAGAAACTCTTCTACGGGAGGCGGGAGGTAGGGACGAAACTGAAAGAGAGGATGAATGAGTCGCGACAGTGAAATGGATGGCACACTGGAATGAGACTAGATAAAGAGGGAAGAGAAAAGACGGGCTGATAAAGTCAGGGATAGACCTGAAGAAATGTGGGAGCGATGAGACCGAGAAAATTGGGAAAAGGGAAGACGGGATGAGGTGGAGTGTGACGAGGAAGGGCACGATGGCATAGGGGGGTTCCGGTAGATGTGACGTGAGGAGAAGGCAGGCCAGTGGAGGGCAAGGAGCCGGAGGTGTCGGTGAACGCCCAATCAGGACCACGTCTTGGTCGGGGCCCACAGACAGAACCGCACAAAAGAGAAAGTTGGGATGCGTAGCGAGACAGTTTGAGACTCAAGTGATGGGGACAGGTTGAGTCGGAGAGGAGCAGGCTGGATGCGTGACAAAAGTGGATGGGGCGGGGCGGGGTGGCTCGGATCGAGTGAACGCCGGGGCGTCACGAAGTATGAGTGAGAAGACGCGGCGTGTAATGGAGGTGTAGTGCAAGAGGGAAGCGTACTGGGTGGGAGGGCTAGTGAAGAGAAGGCAGTGGGGGAGGGCAGGAGATGGGTCGTGGATTATGGGGTGGGTGAGTCGGGGGAGGGAGGGACGGGGTAGGGGGATGAGCGGAATGTTATGAAGCGGGGTAGGAAGGTGCGGCGTGGCCCGGGGCGGGAGGCGGGTCAGCGGCCGGTCAGCCGGGCCTCTGTCAATATTGAACCCGGCGTTGCGTCACCGCCGGCCCTTTGTCCGGCGGCGGTGGGCGGGCGCTCCGATGAAAATTACGAAGTGCGTGAGGCGAGGCTGCGCGGGACCGCGCGGGTCGGGTCGGGGCGGAGCAGAGTGGTGCGGGGCGAGGCGAGGTGGTGCTGTGCGGTGCGGAGCGGTGCGGGGTGGGGCGGTGCGGGGCGGCGCGGGGCGGCGCGGGGCGGCGCGGGGCGGCGCGGGGCGGCGCGGGGCGGCGCGGGGCGGCGCGGGGCGGCGCGGGGCGGCGAGGGGCGGCGAGCATCAGCCCAGAAGCGACCCGGGCTAGTTAAGGTGGGTCTCGGCCGCGGCCCCGACAGCCGATCCGTTGGGGACAGGAGACGGCGGCGGTGGTGGACCCTGTGGGGGAGGGAGAAGAATTTGGCCAAGTGAATTACAATTAGCGACCCAACTTCGGGAGGCAAACTCTTGGGATTGGTTGGATGGACATTCTGGATGAGCGTAGCACAGCCACGCCTGCCTCCGCCTTTGCTCGTGCTCTTGCTAGTTCACTCTGAATTTTCGTGTCGGTTTTACAGCAGAATTACGAAGTGTCTTTGGCGGGGCAGTTACTTTTTTGAATTTTCTTTTGTATTACTTTTCTAATTTATCTATCTCAATCTTGTGGGAAGAACATAATGAACTCTAAAATTGGTGACTAGTGATAAATATTTCGAGTCTAATTTACATAAATTCGGTCGAAATTTTGTGAATGTCGCTTTCATTGGAGTTAAATTACCTTATTTTGTTAAAAAAATGTTTGTATATTCGTTAATATTATATAATGCCTTTCAAACAAGCGTTCGAAGTTTGAAGGAAACGATAATTTTTGAAACTGTACAACGTCAAAAGTGTAATTGTTCCTGTCCAGACTTCAATGGAAACTGATAAAGTTTACCATGAAATTTCGAAATGTTATAGATAATCAGTAAACAATTCTTCAATTAATAATATTTTGTGTTTTGAGTGTTCCTCTGCGATGTTCCATTAATATTGTATCCATTGCAATTTGAATATTTTTTCAGTGATGCATTATATTTTTTGCGGTGAAGGTGAACTGCTAATATTGTTGTCAATAGCCTCATACACTCTGCCCGGGATGAAAGCTTAATGTACCACTCACAAATTCTAATCTGGATGAGGGGGTGAAAAACGTCTCAAACAGTAACTTATAATAGTTTGAATTTTAGATATTTAATGGTTCATATGCTAAATTATTGTCGCCACTGGTAACACTTTTCCTAATTGTCCTCCAGTAATGGCAGCATATTAATCGAACAATCATTCATAACAATATCATATTGTAATTAGTTATTAACCATTTGTAAAAATATTGGGAAAGATCTTTTCATGTAGAAAGCTTATTACGTTTCCTTTGAGGATATTACAGATCTAATTCACTTTTAAAATTGATATTAATGCACAGCAATCCTTTTACTGTCAGAATCGCAATTCGTTAAAAAAATATTACAATAACAATTTCTATTGCCTCACTCTTGATCACAATATGGCGGTTGATGCGGTAACTGTATCGGCTTTCCCTCTGAATGAATGCCATTTAAAATCGGAGGAGTGTAAAACGCGATTCGCAATCGGAACTGCGGTTCGTAGAACGGATTTCCCACTCCATTCAGATCGTCCCAGACTGCGACTCAGTCGCTTCCCTCACACCTCCATTCAGCTCTTTCTGCTTCGTTGCGGTCCTCCTCGTTTCTTCTCGCAGAAGCTCCGTTACCCTTCCCTCCTCCCACACCGAGCTCTGCCCTACTCACCCCATTCCGCCTCGCTCCGCCGCGCTCCACCTCATCTCACCCGCCAAGCCATGACGCCTGGAGGAGAATACTAGCGGCCGGCTGCTCCAACGAACACCAGACGAATGCCGGAGCAGTAACCTAACAAACGGGCCACGGCCCGCGCGCGCTTTTCCCTTCCTCTTCCTTGTCCTATCCTCACATCATACTTACACGTACATGCACTAACATGGACTACACTATCACACATACCGGGAGAACGGTTGGGGTTTTAGAACCGATGGAGCGGTGCCTCGCTGGTGGGATATACCTGGGTGGGGAAACCCCCGTTTGACGTCGGTAGGTCGGCGTCGGATTTCGCCTTCCAGCGGGTGAAAATGAGTTCCCAAACGGATTTTCGACACTTGCCAGATAGCTTGGTCGATTTCAGTTCCCCTTAGTTGCCCTGACATGCACTACACTATCTCACGTGCCGAGAGACCGGTCGGGAGCTTAGAGCTTGTATCGGTTGGGGCGGTGCCCTACTGCTGGAAGATTCCTGGTTGGGAAAATCCCCGCTAGTCGATGGTTGGTCAGCGACAGATCTCGCCGTCCAGCGGGGGAAAATGAGTTCCACCTCCAGAGGGGAAATCATAAACTACACTTATTGGGCTAATGACCTTTGCCGTTAATGCGCTCGGTATCAATAATCTATCAATCAATCTACACCACTCATCTCTTCATTGCGGCGGCTAGGTTTTCCTTCCTCTTTCCGTTCCCATTTCGTCCCAATTTTCCTTCCTTATTCCCCTAAACCGTCCATCTGTAATTACCCTTTTCCTCTCCTGTCCTATTCGCGTTTTCCTTCGAACCCCGCGCTCGGCTTCCCATCCAGCCCTGCCTCTCCACACATCTATGGTTTTCCGCAAATCCACGCCCCGACACTACGCCTCACTTTCCCACGTCCCGTGAACACTCTCCCATCCACAGCTGGACCTACTTCATGCATCGTCGCTCGACCTTCCTTCATCGCATATCTCCCTGCGCGCCCTGCATTTCCGTCCTCTCACACGCCCTGCCGCTTCAGGCCCTCACAGCTCCATCGCCCCGCCCTTCTCGCGGAGCCCGCCCTCTTTTTCACGCTCCACCGCCCCTTCGCACCTCGGCCCTCTTCTCTTCTCGCCCGGGGGCGGGGGCGGCTGAAGGCCCTGCCCGTGGCTATTGTGCAACGTCTGCGGGATATTGACCCGGCGGCGGCCACGGCCGAGCTGCGAGCATCGGTCGCATCGAAAGCTGTCTTGCCCGCCACTTCCTCCCACGGGCGGGACTTCGGCGCAAACCGCATCCGCGAGGAAGTCAATATGCATAAAATACTTTTTACTTTTACTGATTACTACGGGGCGGAGTTTGATGACCTAAAACATTGCCAAAAATGATCAATAAAATGCTCCTAAAATGTTTTTAAACTGATCTAAAAGCAAAGGAAAATAACCTAATAACTTTGATGAAAACCAGTTCAGATGAACAACTCCAACTGTACTTACGTTACTGATGTAATCGAGGCTTCTTTTATTCATTCAAATGAACTCTGATTTCAAACTTTTGGTTTGGACTGTTCTTTACCGGAAAATCTCTGTCTTTAGTTATCCCGAAATCGGTTATACCACCAATGACGCTGACATACTCACAATGGCTGACCTTACAACGTCTGAGCGAAGAAATCGATTAGGCTACCATATATAGGTACTCAGGAATTCTGTGGAGAACATTTGTTGCATCTCGTAAGTATTATTTGAGTCAAGTACCATTGAAATCGACGAAAGCAGGGAAAAATGCATTAAAAATAAGGGGAAACGTTAAAAAATGACTTATTAGCCGAAATCGATAAAAAATGCCAAAAATTACGTATACAAATGGGTCATTTCCTTTTGTCATAACTTAAAATGAATTTCTATGTTAAATGGCATTGCTGTAAGTGAAAAGAAAAAAAGATATTTCATTAAAATCCGTCCTCTACTGATTACGTTATTGTTTGCTATTGCCTTTGGTTTGGAACCCGATATACGCTGTATATCTTATCTGAATCGAGAGGATTATGAAATACAGAGAATATGAAACGAGGGAAATATGAAAACAGTTGAATGATGCTTATCGTTCTTTTATGAAGGGAATTACAAGAGGAAATTATGGAAAGGAATTGTGGGAGGGAAATATGAAATGGCTCACCCTCCACAAGTTAACATCTAGTTAATTAGATAATAAGTAAACCTGAATCATGCTAATTGGGTATAAAATAAAATCTTATATGTTCCACGGGCGTTAAGTGGTTCTTATGATCGAGCGGCAACAAGAAGCCGTTCGATCATTTGTACCCTTTAACGCCCTTCGTGCGTAAATAACAATTTTAAACCCTGCAGTATGGGTTGACGCGTCCAAATGTCGAAGACAGAAGATTCAATTGGAACGAAGGGATAATGACCTTTACTACCAGGCGGCATCTCTGATAATAGCTAAGACTTTGGTAGCCGCTTATCTGATAAATAAGCTCGTCAGTAAAGACATCAACCATAGAAGTTAATATATTTGAACCCGGTGAATAAGCTGGTAAGTCAAAAGAACTTCATTTTGCAGGTGAGCAAAAAACACTTGAATCAACGGCTGTAAATCAGAGTTTGATGTTATTCAAACAAAACCTACACTCAAATAGTTTCGTTTGAGTATTACTTTCGTTTAAATATCACTAATCCCTGATTACTTCAGTTGAAAGTTGTTCTTTGCTCTCCCGTAAAATTAAATTTTTTGACTTCTCAGCTTATTCGCCGAGATCAAGGATATAATATTCGTGTAAGTAAGTAGGCACAGATGTTCCAATTCTTTAAAAAAAATCATATCTACAAAAAGTCGCAAATAATGATCAATCATTTCGTGATATTAATGGACGTTATAAAATGGCACTTGTATTTATTCAGATAATTTATATAAAGCAGCGATTAAAGGAAAATTCAGTAAATTTTCAGTGAAGCCAGATAATACAGCAAGAACATACACCGGAGGAGACACTCATCTCCTACTCTTTCGTACCCTGCAAATGGTAATTTTCGGCTTTGCTACACACCACTTCTTTGCAGACTTCTAGATTCATCTCTTCCCTCTTTCCATCTCTATTTGATCGTACGCTCTTATCTTTTGTTCCCTCATTTCTTTATTTTCTTCTAGCCCTTCCCCTTCACCGACCCCTTCCAGCTTCGAACGTCCTCTATCGATCTCAGTATTCTTCGTATTGTTGTGGCACTTTCATATTTTGCAGGAATATAATTATTTTTGAAATTAAAATTTCGCCACGATAATTTCAACAACAGTAAACATGGAGATAAACGCTTTTGTTATCCAACACATTTTCAACATTTTTCTGTGTCGGAGGCTGTTTACAATATTTGTTACGAGAATTTTTATTTTAAACAGAATCGTAAGTTTAAAATGTATTAGTTATATTCAGTACCCGAACTCTTTCGTCACTTCCTCCTCTCACTTCCTATTTCTTTCCTTCTTTTTTTAATCTTTCCACATTCCTTTAGCATTGCCCTGACTCGTATTTCTACTCATCTGCCTTCACTGCCTCCTGTCAGTGTCCCTTCACACGCCAAATCCCTTTTTCGTTAAGCCCGCCGCTGCCCTGACACACAAAAAAGTGGTGAAAAAAGGAACCCACGAAAGAGTCAAAAGAATTCCGTTTACCGTATATAGAATTTGTGGTCCTTTTACTGCCCGCCGCTTTGACGAGGCTCCGTCCTGCCAGCATGCCGCCTTTTCTCTCGTGTTCTTTATTTTCTACACGTCCCCCCTGCCCGTCTCGCCGTGATCCTCCCCGGAAAATCTGCCTGGGCGCGAGTGTCGCTTTGCGTGCGATGTCCCTAGGTATTATATCAATTTTATTCCCATCTGTTAATTAACACTATCCAATCCAATTCTCACTGAACTCAGTTTCTCGGTTACTCTGCGGATTGGATACTAGTGCACATATGGATATTATACGCAATTCTTAGATCAACTAAATGGGCAGAGAAGAAAAACAAAATGAACAGAGTAAGAAGAGAATGCGTAAAGCAATGTGCTTTAAAAACTAGCGTAAACTGGCATATCAGAGTACGGGTTACCCAGCAGGAAAGAGATCAGGAAACCTCAATCACAAACATAACGTTTTCCTGAATTAGTATTGTCGTTAAATGTATTAAACATTAACATAAATTTATTAATAAAAGTAAGTGAATGAATATTTATAATTTGTCAATTTTTGACAAATGTATATACTATTATTATTATTATTAATTTTTGATAGTATAACATTCATTAGTAATGCTAGAGAAATAGTAATAGAAGTGCAATTAAAAAAAAAAGTGAATAATGCCATTTGAGCTCACAATCAGATCTGGTTCGGTATGGGAATAGACATGTTTCCTGTTCATATTGTCAGGATTAACCCAGGATCAAGGTGCAAATGTAGTCACTGATGCACACTCTTCAATTATAATTACGGCGCAAGAGGAAGTACAGACCTTTCAAGATCAACATTAAGATAGAAAATTCAATAGGTGGTACATGAAGCAACTAAACGTAAAGAACTAGAATAAGGAGAGGAAGACAGTGGAGAAAGAGCACAAGAAGAACAAGTGGAAAAGGAAGAACTTAATCAAACTACTCCCTCCGTGTTCGCCTTCTAAGTTTAGATTCCACCGTGGAGCGGGGGAGGGGGGGGCTGGATGCTGAGCATGGTTGCTGCATGGCGACTTTCTCGGCTTCGCGACAACGCAAATCGCGTCGTGGCGTCTTCAATTACGGCCCAAGAGGTTGTAGAAAACTTGCTGGATCAACTAAAAGATGGACAATTCAATAGGTGAAACAACTAAACGTGAAAAACTAGAACAAGGAGAAGAAGTCGAAAGAGGAAGAGCAGAAGAACAAGTGGAAAAGGAATCAAACTACTCCCTCCGTGTTCGCCTTCTAAGTTTAGATTCCACCGTGGAGCGGGGGAGGGGGGGCTGGATGCTGAGCATAGTTGCTGCATGGCGACTTTCTCGGCTTCGCGACAACGCAAATCGCGTCGTGGCGTCTTCAATTACGGCCCAAGAGGATGTAGAGAACTTGCTGGCTCAACAAAAAGATGGACAATTCAATAGGTGAAACAACTAACCATGAAAAACTAGAACAAGGAGAAGAAGCTTAAAGAGGAAGAGCAGAAGAACAAGTGGAAAAGGAAGAACTTAATCAAACTACTCCCTCCGTGTTCGCCTTCTAAGTTTAGATTCCATCGTGGAGCGGGGGAGGGGGGCTGGATGCTGAGCATGGCTGCTGCATCGCGACTTCCTCGGCCCCGCGTCGCGTCGAATCGCGTCGCGCCGTCTCGCGCGTTGCGCGGGCTGTCGGCCGGAGGCTGAAGGCGGAGGCGCTGATGGCGCCGCAACGCCGTCGCTCCGAGTTAGTATTCCGACGGCGCTGGCTCCCCGCCGCCGGTGCTGCTGTTGCAGCGCTGCGGAGACTTCTCTAACGTCGTTAGGCCGGTCGCCGCCGCCGCCGCCGCCTCTTCGCCGTAGACGCTGCTGGGGTTTGCGAGCGCCTGGGAACGGTGGTGACGTGTGCTTGTTGGCGTTGTTGACGAGGTAGTGGTATAGAAGAGTTACTCTAAGGAGGAACCACTTGGAAAGGTCCGGAAAGAAATGAATGTCATGCAGGGAGATTGGCATTGCAAGAGATAGTGATGAAGTCATTTACAAATGAGCTATCTGAACACGAACGCACTGGCAAAATGAGTGCATGGGCATAAACTGTAGTTATGATGTCAGCAGGGGCCAAGCAGTAACTGTCAAAGCCGTCCCTTCTATAGTAATCTCATTATAGATGATGTGGACGTGGTGAGAGTTGTCGATTATGGTAAAGGGGGATGGAATGGAAATAGTGGTGGTTGTGGGAAACGCGGTGGGGATGGAAGATGTGATGGGAGGATCTGGGGATTGGGAAAGTGTTATGATACAGATTAAAAGTCTCGGAGGAAGGGAAATAAACATTTGAAATTGAATGAAATGGTGATGGAGAGGGAAGAAGAGGACGTTTCTGTTATGAGAGGAAGACTTACATTTGATGTGAAAGATCGGACAATGCTGATGATAAATGGCGTTGAAGTTGAAACTGCGTTTTTCAAGAGAAACGAATAGAAAGAGAGCACGATGATTTACTTCCGCGAGAAAATAGGTTATTTATGGTTTCTTCAAAATTTGAGTTTCGTGTTATTGCCTATTCCAATTGCGCCACATATACGTATTGATTGTTTCTTGTAACATTCTTTTTGAGTCGTGGTAAGGTATTTTAAAATAGTCTTTCGTGGGTTCTGTAGATGATGTGAGACATTCAATCGCGCAAGCACTGTAGGTCTAACCGCTAGATTCTAGGGCTTCAATTAGTAGGTAATAAAAAACGGAAATGACAAGCACTTTAAATGTATTGAAGGTAGGGCTCTCGAATAATGTTAACGCTGAAGACGACGAAAGCGACGAGTGCAAACGCTGGAGACATGAACATGGGTTTGGGGCGAGCAGCAGCTGGTGCGTTTGAAGGGGACTTGCCTCGTCGGCCGCCTCCGCACTCGTCTGGCCGCAGGTCTGGGTCAGAGGTGGCGGCTTTGACGCTCAACTCTGCGCTGCCGCCGCCGCCGCCAACGCCGCCGCCGCCACGCCGCCGCCACGCCGCCGCCGCCACCGCCCACGCCGCCGCCACCGCCGCCGCCGCCGCCCTCGCCGCCGCCGCCCTCGACGCCGCCGCCCTCGCCCGCCGCCGCCGCCGCGACGCCCTCGCCACGCCGCCCTCCGCCGCCGCCCTCGCCGCCGCCCGCGCCGCCCTCGCCGCCCTCGCCGCCGCCCTCGCCGCCGCCCTCGCCGCGCCCTCGCCGCCGCCACCCTCGCCGCCGCCGCCCTCGCCGCCGCCGCCCTCGCCGCCGCCGCCCTCGCCGCCGCCGCCCTCGCCGCCGCCGCCGACGTCGCCACCGCCGCCGCCAGCTACGCCGCCGTCGCAACCGCCGCTGCTCCCGGCGCCGGAAGGCAAAGCGGCGGTGGCTGAAGCCACCGCGAACACGGCCTGTCACCCGGCGGCGGGAAGCTTTCGGGAGACGGAAGGCCGCAATCGCGGTGGCGCCGCGTCGACCGGGGTGACTTAGGGCTCCGAGGAGACGAGAGTTTCTGCCGGACGTTCGGAGAAAGCGTGTGGTTCCTGGAGGTGGTACTGGGAGAGGTGGCTCAGGGCATCAACTGATGTCACTGCAGTACCTCTTACCAGGAGGCCCTAGGTTCGAGTCCCAGGAGTGGCAAGATTTTCGACACTAGCTTCTCAGCTAGGTCGAATTCAGTCGCTGTCTGGAGGAGAATTCTAGCGGCCCGCTGCTCTGATCGGTAATTTTTCGTGATTTCTCTGATTAACACCAGGTGAATGCCAGAAGAGTACCCTAACAAACGGGCCACGGACCGCGCGCGATCTTTCCGTCCTCTTCCTTGTCTTATCCTCTCCCCTTACACACGCACTTACACCAACATCCACTACACTACCACACATGGCGGGAGATAGGTCGGGAACTTAGAGCTTGTCCCAGCTGGGGCGGTCCCGCTGGTCGGAAATAGCTCGTTGGGGAGACCCTGCTAGCCGACGGTAGGTCTGCGCCGGATCTCGCCATCCAGCGGGAGAGGATCACCGCCACCTCCCCATAAATAAAGATGCCCAACACTTAAGGTACTAATGACCGCAGTAGTTGTCGCGCCCGAAATCACTGATGGAACGAATGACTTCAGTAGTTGTCGTGCCCCCCCCCCGGAATCGCTACCAACCAACCTACCTGGAAGCAGTCTATTATATGAGTTATTTGTTAATTTAAAACAAGTTGCTTTATAATTATTTTAAAAAGAACTCTTAAAATTCGATTGTAGTTATTGGCGAAAATATCATTCGTAATTATAAATCGGATTTTTCTATGTCGTATACTTGCGGTACAAAAAAAGAAACTTGTCATGAAGAGATATGTGAGCTGGATTCTCCAATAATTCGTAGCTGTAAGGATACCTTAATTTTCTACTAAACAGAGTAGTGTGACGTACTAGGGTGAAAAACACAGACGACTGTTCTGATTGATATATACAATATATTTACAGAATATTTACAGTTAATGTACAATGATTATCATACAAAAATCTAACCCCTTGGCAACCTTTTAGTTCTCTTAGCCACGAAACCCCGCGACCGTCCCCTAGGCCTCGCCCAGAACCACTGCTTCGGAAAAAGCAACGCGAGGTGCGAAGCTGTCGGACATAGAGTCCCGTAACTACACCAGTTACATGGCTTGTCGCCAAACCGATCTTCGACCCGAAGATCACGTGCAATGATAGCACTGGAGATACCTCTCGTCTTTCGACACCCAGCGTATCCCGCGAGGCGCCTGTCGGCGCGGCCTTAAATATCCGACGGCTCGCCCCCACCCTACAAGCAGCGGGCGTCATACGGCTCGCTGGCCAGCCTTTCCAGAGCTGCAACCGACATCTCTTAAACTCGCCTCCGCGCGCGTCCTTTTTCAAGGAAATTCCAGCCGGGATTCCTAAGGGCTTTTCCAACCGGCGCGGCGTGGCGCCGCCGCTCTCCACCCCCATCCATATCCGGCTTAACGCGGGTTTCCCCGAAGCGGCCCGACGCACCGGCGCCGGACCAGGCGACGCTACAGTAGTAACGACCGTCCCGTTTCCTATCCCTCAGTCACTGCTTCTTTGATAGCGTAAAAAAATCATATAAATATATAAACCGGATGATATAAACCAATAGATCCCCGACGGTAAAAGGCATCGGGCATAAAAAGCACTGCCGAGTGGAACTGAATAGAATACGGTACTATTTATGTTTTATTTATTTGTATTGCCGTAGCGGCAAAATTTCTTCATTGTATGTTATTCACCTATCAGTGCTTACTCATAAAACATTTTTCTCTTCAATAACCTATTTTAGAACAGAAAGAAGTCATCGTTAGAAGTTAAATTTGTAATGTACTAGAGGTTCATTTAGACCGATATAAAGCCCAGTAAAACAACGATATTAATGCAAGAGAAAATTGGAATATTTCACTGAAGACTACGAACTAGCTTCTCCAATTCTCATCCGTGATAGGTTTTGAAAAAGCAACTAACATTCGTTCATTCACCACTAGCTTACAACACGTCGTGATTTATCGGAAACGCACAGGCGAGTACTTTGAGCGGACATCTGCGTTTTATACTTTGTCTTTCTCGAATGCGTCAGTAAATCGATCTATCGAACGCTACCCAGCCCAAAACAAATTTCATTAACTTTTCATTAAATCTCTCACAACAGTGCCGTACTGGAGTGGAGGGGTAATTCGGGTAACAGGTAAACGAGAGAACTTCAGCGGCGGGAGGTCGGTGCCCCTACCTGCCTCGATGCCTCGTCCCGCCGCCTACCGATTCCTTCCCCTCCCGGCTGTTTCGGGCCGCGGGAAATCGCCTCAGCGGCGCTTTCTTTCCGCGATAAACCCACGCGGCGAGGAGCTCTCCCGCTTTATGGCCCTGCCTTTGAGGTTTACACCGGCATCGCTTTACGGCGGCGCGCCGCGGCAGCGGCGGGCGTTCTGTCGCCGACCATCTCCTCTTCCGACCAGAGGAATGGGCGTGGCGGTTCGCGGTTTGCTCGCGACGCTGTCACTCGGCGCGCGCTCTACAACGCCCGAGGCGAATGCCGGAGCAGTACCCTACCAAACGGGCCACGGACCGCGCGCGATCTGTCCTTCCTCTTCCTTGTCCTATCCTCTCCCCTTACACACACACACTTACACTAACATGCACTACACCACCACATATTCCGGGAGACCGGTCGGGAGCTTAGAGCTTCTCCCGGCTGGGGCGGTGCCCCGCTGGTGGGAGAGTCCTGGTTAGGGGGTAACCCCACTAGCCGACGGTAGGTCGGCGCCGGATCTCGCCATCCAGCGGGGGAAGATCACCGCCATCTCCCGAGAAAAAAAATGCACTATACTAACGGGACTAATGACCATAGCAGTTGACGCGCCCGGAAACATGAATAAATCAATCAATCAATACAACGTCCCGCGACGCTGCTCTGGTCTTGGTTTTTTCTAACGTGGCATCTGAGGGCACTATCTCCACGATGGAATATGGCATCCTTTTTTGCGTCTATCTCCGTCCTGCCGCAAGATGTCACGTGATCGCGACCGTATCATGCAATGCTGCAGATCGATCGACTCAAGCGGCGCGACCGAGAAAGACGCGAAAAGCGGTGCCATATTCCATCTTTGAGATGTTACCATCAGATGCCTCGTTAGAAGAACCCAAGTATAGCCCCGCGAACGTAGAGGAGTTACTCGTGCGCTCGCGCGATTTAGTGTAACAGGCGCGGTCGCGGGGCGGTATTTTTTTTCCTAGGGCTTTTATCCAGCCGACAGCCGGTTGCCCTCTACGTCCCGAAGGGACGCATATTCGACCATACACTAGACAAACACTCTTGCGGGCTCCTCTGATCTGGGGTCAGCAGAACGCGAGGCCCTCCGCGACAACACACACAAAGTCAAGGGACAAACAGCCATGCCCAAGGCGGGACTCGAACCCGCGACCCTTCGGACCGAAGCGCTGAGTCGGTACTCGCTCTTGGCCACCTCGGCCATCCAGGTCGGCGGGGCAGTATTTTTACCGCCGATAAACAGCCTTCCCTTTTCTCAATATTACAGCTTCTCTTGAATATCAGTCATGGGAAATTTATTAAATAACATCAACTGTGCTTTGTAATAGTTATTGAAACAATTATAATTATTCTCCAGAAAATAAATTTCTGAAGGAGATAATCTCCAAAATGTGTCTTCAACTTTGGCTTCACAAAGTCCTGATGACAAATACAGTTCATACAATATAATAATGGCATAATAAAAATGTAAATTAATATCCAATGAAGTAGGAAGGTAACAATATAATAAGATGAAAATGGTAAATGAAAATGCGTATCTCGACACACACCTGAGTATATTACATGCATACGCACATACAGAAGTTATGGCAGTGTGGAGCAGATTCCAGAAGGCATTTGTTTGGAGAGTGCTTTTGTAGGGAAGCAGGACATGGACTGCCAGGTAGACAAGGAAAATGCCAGAAACAGCAGAGATCTGTGTTTGTAAGAGGAGGAATATATCAAGTACCTCTGCAAGGAAAAAGAAGTTGTTTTTGAAAGAAGTAGGGAGAAAGGAGAGGAGCCGAGCGAACATGTTGAAAAGAAGGAAGGCTAAGCTAAGAACTAGGGTAGGCTAGACAAGAGGGCAGAGGGAAGTATGACCTACCTATTCAACCTTAATCGACATTCTGTGGATCTATGTAGTCAGTTCATAATGTTGCAAATGAATATAATTTTCTGTGTTGTGAAATGGAATACTTGTATTAGGTTAGGCATTCAGTTTTGGAAAAAAGAATGCTTGAACTTTGATTTCGACATTTCGATTAATTTCTGTGTTTTGGTATGGATTGAAGATGTCTGGAGCAAGTGTTCTTCATTTCTTTTCTGTAGTGGAGCATCATCTGGAATTGAAATGGTACATTATTCATTCATTTTCCATTTTTAAAAAAATTTGAAAATTAATTCACGGTATCTTCAAATAAATGAAATATTTTGGAAATGTTTTGTTTAGTGTAGCAACTTTTAATCTTTCAATTAGCTCAATTCTATTTCAGAGTCTATAGCCACCTCTCTCATGGAAGTTTTTGCCACTCTCTGAGAAAGATAAGCCACTCAGGTGATGGTTTCCACTAAAGACTAAAACCAGAAGCGTTAAATGGTTTTTAGTGGGATTCTTGTTTCTCATTACGTGGGGCCTTTGGTTACAGCTCCGATGACGTTCTTACCATTTTGGGACATAATACTCCTAAGGGTACTTAAGAACCAAAAAACATATTAAGATTAGTATAGGGGATAGTCCATGATTACATGGGGGACGCCCGTGAGTGCAGTGAGTTACAATAAAATAATGTTTTTGTAATGCGAGCCATTGTACGCGTCATCCAGCATCTAGATTTCAGTTCATTTGGAAGTAGAAATGGTTCCAAATTTTGACGTAATTATGCCGTGTGTCTTTTGCTTACATAGACAACGAATTTCTGTTTTATCCGTGAATTTTTTTATTTGTTGATATGAAAATTACTTGGTTAATTCTTTTTTTTTCAAGTTTCATGAGAAACGTAGTAACTATATATGATTCATAGTCAATAAAAGAATTGAATTATACAGTGAGTACAGAAATTGTACAAATATTAGAACATTAATTATTCACAGTCGACAATTTATGGCAAATACGTCGTAGTGAATTTGATTCGTGGGGCTCATCTTGTATATTACAAATGTTAGTTAATTCAACCTTTTAACGTACTATTATTGTACACTTTTAATATTATACTATTGTTTTCTAAAACCACATGGGAATAAAACCACTTGAATATTGTCAATCTGTAGGATAAATTGACGTTCACGGATTTATTTTGTAAATGACTGAAGGATATGGACAATTGGCAATTGTTAATTACATGATTCAGACTTTAAGAATGCTGTGTGATTTAACAGATATGCGTGAGTTAGTTTTGTGTGTTAATGAAATCGGATGGGAGAGACAGCTTTGATCTTTGTGATTGAATTTTTTGTTGGTATTTTCTTTAAAAAAATCATGAATACTTTTATGTTGACTTTTTTCTCTCTTTCCAAGTCGTATTCATTGCTTTATCAGGATCTTGTCCATGTGATTCAATGCAGTGGACAGTGTTGTGACAATATGACATTGTTGGAACAACGTTTGTCTCACTTGAGATTCATCAGGTTTGTCGCTATTGGGCTTCCATACTTCGTAACTGGACCAGCTTGCTGGGGCGGAGACTAAAAATGCACCCTTTTGTCTTGTTTACTTAAGTGATAGCACAGTTCGTGGATTTAATGATTACTTTCGACTTCTGGTTAGAGCTGCTGATTTGGTGTACCACAACAACAGACACAGTGTAAATATCACTGTTGGTGTCGGGGGACTGGTTATTTTGAATGAAGACATCAGAGCTTACGTTTCAGCTATAATAGAGCTACAATAGTGGTGCTCAATCTTTAAACTTATTCAGCAGTTCAATCGACCCAAAACTCAATAATCAATTGTATCGTAAGACACAAGAAGACATTACATATGTACGCATGAAAAGTGCTATTTGGAAACTGGATATGGATAGTGTGAAGATGTACTTACTGTATAAAACAAATATTTTCTCTTTCGTATAGAAAAACATCATTCCTAAGGAGATGTTGGTTTCATGTGTTGACGACACATCACATTTATGTTCGTGGGAGGGAATCTGTTTGTAAGACTCAACATTTTACGAGCAATGAATAATTCAAACGCGGAAGGATCGATGTTGGCCTGTGTATGTTCACCACGCTTGTCGCGCGAGGAAGTACCGAAGGGCTCGTTTTCAGCATGTAATCCCTTTGGTTTGCGAGTTTGATTGTCAGCACGATAACGAAAACTAATTGTGAGTTAAAACAACATTCGCTCCAGCATTTTTAATAAAGCGAAATGTTTACTGTTTGTTGAAAACTTTCTTGATTTCTGGGTTTGCACGTGTAATTTAAGCCTAATTTATTTCCTTTTTTCTTATTTTTAAGGATGGGGAGGCAAAAGAATGTTCCGAGGCTGAGAATTACCTCTTTCTAAGCCTATTTACCTCAGAGGAACCCCTGGGTTTATGTACTAAAGGGCAGATAACTTGATTAGCCTGATTGGTTCTTGTTGACGTATTGGAAACTTTTATTTGCTAATATTTTTATATTGTTCACCTTACCATCAATATCCATCTTAACTGATCGTTTGAAACTGTCTTTCAGATATTAGAGCACTTGAAAATACATTTGGGATGTCTCTAATGTTCTTTCAATCTGTTTTTGTTTTGTTTTTTTTAATTGGTGGTTGGCAGCCGGGGTCGTTAGCCGAATTGCTTAAATACACTCTATGAAGTCACGGAAGTTAAGCAACTCGAGAGATCACGAATTCTTAGGCGGGTGACCGTCTGGGAATCCCGGTTACTAACAGCACCGAGCCTTTCGCCGCACGTGAAGAAGGCATTGACTGACTGCAACGTTACGAGACAAAAGACAAAACTTAACGGAGAATTACTTCAGAAATATTTACGCTCAATACCCAAAAATGCTAAGTGACAAGAAAACAAAAGACAAATTTGTAAAAAACGAGGAAAGGTGAAATTACAACGTATACTGTTGTTGCAAGCGTATAATTAAATAAGATATACTTATGTTTTCCTAGTAATAAATTCAATAAAAGTCGTCAAATGCTATTAAACAGACCTGAAAAATGTAATTAACCGTATTTAGTAGTACTGATTCTCTGACTGCAGCTCGTAGTCAGCCCTTCATTCGGACACTTAAGTATTTGCCTATTTTAACAATGAAAGTGTCCTCTTCTGTTTCTAGTACACATGATTGTAGCTTTCGAGAATAGATCGGCGTTGCGAAATAATTGATTCACCATTTAGATGAAAGGTGAGGCTTAGGGTGCTTCGTGCTAGTTGCAGATAATAGCGGCGTGAGCTTGATTCCAGTAATTAGAGCGGCCAGCTGCTGACCGGATGATGCACGAGTCGGGTGAGCTGTTAACGATCGCAAATGGAGATTGGCGATGCTCTGCCCGCGTAGCGGCCAACGCTGTCCTGATGCATTACGTGATGGCATGAGGCTGGTATATTGTGTACTAATATTCTACTTGCATCTTGGAACTTGAACTATAATTGTTTAAAAAATATTATTGTATCCTTCTTAACCTGGAAACTGTATGAAATGATACCTAGTGTTATTAATTTATTTAATACATAGAATGGGAATCATGCATTTTATAAAAATAAAGATGAAAGAAATATGAAATCATTAATTAAAAATTATGCAGATCATTTCTTGATGCTGGGATATCTTGAAAATTGACTTTTCTCAAATTTCATATTCCTTCCCAGAAAAAACCTGCGCAGCTGTAAGTGTTATTAGAATGATGTTTCCAAGGCATTCAGAAATTTAATTTTATCGTTTACAGACTGTTGCATGAATGTAACACATTTTTACTGCCAACATTCCTTTGCTTTCAGTTGTAGTATATTCTCAACACGGCCGTCTTCTTACATACTCGTCTTTCCAACAATCACACGTCCTCTATGGCCGGAAAGGATGAAGTATGCGTTGATCGTATTGCAATGGAATATCAATGCCAGATTCCTTCAGATGCATTCGGAACCCGTTCAAGTTGTTTGCTGTTGGAAGCCGCTTTGAAAAGAATCTTGCTGCAAAAAGAAAGTAATCGAACTGCCACTCCCTAAAGACACAGCGATTAATTTTTTCTTGTTTGTTGCTTTTCTCCGGTTTCTTCAATTATCTAAGTTCCGCGACGGTGGTCTCAGCTTCTGGGGGAATGATTGCTCCATCGCTGCTCCCAACTCTTCAGTTTTCAAACATGGTTGTGGTAGAATATTGTTGACGTGTTGGCGTTTGCAGTCCATCATATGGTGACCATGAATTAAGTTTTTTGAATTTGCAGTTGTTGATAAAATAAAATAGACGTGATTTAGTTACTTTGTACTAGGGCTAAATGGTATTTATATATTTATTTATATTTCGGGTGAGTTTTGTTTATTCTGAACCTGTTTTCTTCACTATATTTGCTAAAATAACAAGTAGAATTAAGTGTATTAGTGTCGCTTACAGGGCAGCGTAAAATTGAATAGATTTTTGTGGAATGATGTAATAATTATTTATGAAATCGTAGGACATACTTTTACAATAAGATATTGAAGAATTATTAAACGAAGCTGTTAGCCGAGTTAGATTACCAATCAAGTATTATAATAATATGTTAAAATACGAATATCGTTCAACGTTTAATTCACTTTGCAAAAATCCTAATGAATTATAGTTTTCGTTTTAATTGTCTATCCATCCAAGCTGATGCTGAAGATGTCATAGTTCACAGGAGACTATTATGAAACTGATTTAGTTGCTAATAATGGGCCATGGATTATTATAATACTTGTGTTGTAATATCTTTTATTACGAAGATGGTAAAGTTTGACAAATGTTAACTTTAGATAACATTAGTTCATAAAATATTTTCAAGGAACAATATGAAATAAAATTTTGAAAATGAAGTGATTAAAAGAAAAATAATTTTTTGAGCATTTTTTCATGTTTCTGAAACTCAAAAATTATTCCGAGTAGACACGTTTTATAAAATGTAACATACAAAGTTTAATACATGTTCAGTCGAGTCAAATAATTAGTTTCTGCTATCAAGATTTTTCTGTTGTTTCTCTTGTTTCGCTGTTTAAATACTAATGATTTTCTTTTCTTTGCAGGTGAGTTGCTATTTCTGCACTCTTCAAATATGAAACATTCAGAAACAAGGGAGGAACCTACACAAGTAAGTTACAAGTTTCTTGAACCACACGTTTCGTAGCTATTGTGCGAATGTATACTGAAAGGAGAAAGTTACGAATTAACTAGAATTTTTTGTATTAGATAATTGAAATCGTGCCACATTTATATTACTAAAAAATTACATACAATAATTTTAGCTGTCGCACTAATTACTTCTTGCGTTACTTGATGAAATGGTATATAATTTTATTAAAGCTTTCGTGGTTATTTCGTGAATCTGTGGTCTTTACAATTATCAATAAATTCATTGCATGGGGCACATTTTTTGGAGGCATCTTAATTCTTCTTCATAATTATGATATAGGCTAACTTCTATGTAAATATTGTGCGCGAATCTTCAGAATTAATTGAGATATAGTTGAAGTAATCTTGTTAACAGGTCTGCAAAAGATTAGGCGTGTGGTAGGATCCCACATTTATCCTGCGGTTCATGAAAGTATAAAGTTAGTTTTCATCTAAAAGTTGGCTCGTAAGTTTCCTGCAATGCGGAAATATCATTGATGTTATACCAGTAAGAAAATTCTGCCGAATTGTTTTCGTGGATTGTACAACAGAAGATTTTTTATCCTGTAGTGTGTGTAAGGTTCAAGATCGTTAGGACTAATGGTATGATGTATATGTCTAAATTTTTAATCGTATTGAAGGAACAAACGCAACTTTCAAAAGTTTGGTTTAATTAATCCTATTAAAAATTCAGAGACGAATGTCAAAACCATTTTAGTCTAACAGAAATTCATGACAATCCCATCAAAATTATCATCATGCCAGTATATTATGATTAGGGAACGGATTTTTATGTAAATACAAATTTTTACAGGGACAAGATACCTACATTCTCAAATATGTTTTAGACCTAACACGACATTTTGAACGAATTGGAACAATTTTTATTTTATATATTTGTAAATATTTTGGTGTAATTACATATTTTTATATATTTTATCTATTGATACATATTTTGTTATCTTTTAATATATTTATAGGTCAAAAATGAACATTTCACATGCGAGTCCGAAATATATGTTACTCGAAAACTAAATTTGTTACTGAAATACTTATGAAACCACGCAATGCGCTTCTATTAACACCGGACCATCGTATTAATTGTCAAGCTTACCTCCCCCGCCCCATCTGCGTCTTGGAAACCGCATAGACTGTATCAATGATGAGCGGATGTGGTATGTGAAGCAGAAGGAACGTCACTCACGTGCTTACTCGTGTTTCATAGACCCCATGCGTAACTCGATTAAAAACCCAGATTATTATCTTATCCTTTTTCTGGAGTTGGGGGGGGGGCGTATGCTCCTTTTACCCCCTCCCCTTCTATCACAGGCTAAACGGTACTGTTCGCTTAAGCGCTGGCTCCTCGTAAACAACATTGTATATACTACGAAAGTAGTATATATTTCGAATGAAATTAGCAAATAATTGCTTCTGTAGATGTATAAATTCCTTTCAGCCTCTCTGAATTCATGCTAAGATCTGATCGGCAATGTACTCTGCTCGGAAAACGCTTGAAGAATGAAATTTTAAACATAACGAATTTTTATTTCACTTATTTCCTATTTTTTGTACATATTTTAGACAAATGAAGTACATAAATATGTACATATTTTGTTTCTTATTACAATAAATTCCGTTCCCTAATTATGTTTAAAATGAAATCACAATATGGAGTGTTAATGCACTAAGTACATAACGTATACATGTCTCAGAGTATAGTGACCTGCGTAATATCTGTGCTTAACGAAATGCCTTAATATTCGTTTTACGTGTGTAACTTTATTATGAAAGTTTACGCTTCATTTTCATTTGCAAAAAGTTTTAGAATCCTCTACATGCCCTGGAAGTTCATAATATTTATTCTGACACAACTGTTTAATAACGTAGTGTTGAAATAGTCTTCAATTTCAGTAAGTTTTGAAACCTATGATTTTAAATTATAAGTTAAAGACCACAGGTATATATCAATGTCTGCCTGAATTTTATAATTTTGGAAATTTTCTACCAATCGCTTTACCCGTATTCTGAGTGTTATCAGAGAATGAAGCAATGTGGTCTTGACACCATTACTCAGTCGTAGCATGTACGCAAAAAGGTTTGACGAGAGGGCGTGTTAAACAACGAAAGGAGTGGGGCTAGTACAGTGTGCGGTGGCGTTACCGACTCAGCACGAAACTGGTGCGGGAGGTGGCGCACCGCCGCTCCCCGCCACTCCCCCCGCACCCCTCACTTTTCTAACTCACTGCGCTCCGCTCTACTCCGTTTGGTCCCACTCTATCCCGCTCTAATCCACTGCGCCCTGCTCCATCTCGCTTCAAATTCCCCCTTCTCATTCCACTCCACTCCACTCGGCTCCGCTCTACCCCACAACGCCATGCTCGATCTCGCTTCGCATTCCCCTTCGCATTCCACTCCACTCCGCTCTTTCCTCACTCCGCTTGGACCCGCTCCATTCCTCTCTACCCTACAGCGCCATGCACTAGCTCACTTCATATTCCCCCTTCGCATTCCATTCCACTTCGACTCCGCTCCATTCCTCTCTACCCTACAGCGCCATGCACTAGCTCGCTTCATATTCCCCCTTCGCATTCCATTCCACTTCGCTCTGCCCCACTCCGCTTGGACCTCTCTATCCTTCTCTACCCTACAGCGCCATGCGCCAGCTCGCTTCGCATCCCCCCTTCGCATTTCACTCCACACCGCTCCGCCTCGCTCTATCCCGTTCTTCCTCACAGCGCCATGCGCCAGCTCGCTTAACTTTCCTACATCGCGTCCCACCCCATTCCGCTCCGCTACTTGCCGCCCCCTCCACCCGACATCCGCCTCCCCCCTTCCACCACTCTCCGCCCGGCCCTAATCCTCTTGGACCCGCTCTACCCGCTACGCCATGTTCCAGCTCGGTCCACCCTGTACCCGCTTGTTGTATCCCGCTCCGCTCCGCATCCCTTCTCCTCCATTCCGACATTCGCCCCGCTTCCACCCCTCTCCATCCTCCCCGCCCTGGTCGTTCCATCCCGCTCTACCCTGCTGCGCCATGCACCAGCCCGCTTCACACTCCCCCATCAGGCTCGCCCTGCTCCGTTCTGCTCTCCCCCGGTCTGCTCCGCCCCGCTCGATGCTGCGTCGCCCTCGGCCCTCTTCACTCCCTTCCCCGCCCCGGCCGCGGCTTGCCCCCCGGCCCTGCCAATATCACGCGCCCCACAATTAATGTTACCTCATAGGTTAGCCCCCGCCCGCGGGCGAGCGGCGTGGTTTACAGCGCGAGTACCTGCAATTATCGGAACGGATGTTTATTGCGGCGTTGCATGTCGCTGCTACTGCTGTTGCCGGCGCAGTAAAAGAAAGCGTCCACGCAGTTTTTCACCGCCCCGCCCCCTTCGTTCCCTTTCGCCGGCGCCGTCGCTCCTGTTGGCTTGGGAAACGCGTGGCGCGTGTGGAAACGGTTGCATCAGTCGCGTGCGACCCATGTGTTTCCAAAATGAGTTTGTTCCGTTGTTGCTCTGGGCGCTGCCTGTGGAAGCTTCGTGAAAAATGGGGTGTACATTACATTATTTGGCCCACAGAGGTCTGAGATGCCGAGGGGTAGGGGAATAGGAATATGGTCGGGGCGAATATCATTACTGACAAGTGATGGTTCTCCAAATATATTTTCTTTCTTTCAAGTACCTTTCTGATTAAAAGCCTGTATATCGAACGTTCTCTTTATTTATCATATGGTGTGTCGTGTGAGGCATAGTGTCTGCAGTTTCGCGAGATAAATCTCAATCCGGGTCTTTCAGTGACGGGCTGAATTGTGATGGTTATATAGTATGACGACGTGAGTAATAAGAAAAAGACGAAGTTAGTAGTGAAATAAGGCACGTGATACGAACGAATTTGTCACAAACCTCCTTTGTCCATTGCAAATTCCACAGGTATTGATCGGTTTTGGAAAAGCAATATATACAACGAAAGTTTGATCATTTCACGTGTTTAGAACTGGTAGTTTTCGATAAGTTTTAACACATCCGAGAAAGGAAATCTATCGAAACGTTCGCGAACTAGAGGTAGATAATCAAATAACTTTGAAGGTAAATTAATTATTTTATGCAAAGATCTCCAAAGTGAGAGGGATATGGAAAGATAAAAAGATAAAAATTGTAATGTGTGAATAGTGAAATACTAGGGAATTTGAAAGATCTAGCCAGCTAAACGTTCATTGCAATGCGGAACAGATATCAAAAGAAAACAAATAATGAATGGAGCGGACAAGAAAGACCAAATAGTGAATTAGAAATACAATCGTAAGAAAAGCCCACTCCCCCTCATTTATTGTGCACCAAGGAAGTTTAACGCTGGCGAAGAAGTTGAAAGAGGAAAAAAGTGAAGTAAAAATAGAGGAGAAATCGAAAGGCAATCAGAAGAAAATCGAGGACAATGGATTTTGGGTAAGAAATGGTAATCTTCGATTTATGAATATCGAAAAAAATGATGCGAAGTGTCCGAGATATCAATAGAGCACTCAGTTTTTATCTTGTGGTATGTTTCGGAAGTTATTTTTGCAGAGTGGTTCATCAAATTAAATTTTGTTGAATTGATTTTTCGCATTGATTATTATTGATTGCGACGGCGCTTTTATTTCACAAGCGGTCACATCTGAATTACTACGATCTTGTCCACTTCTAACACATGGAAATGGTGAAAAAATAGAAAAGAGCGAAACATAGAAAGCACGAAGGTAAAATCTGCCGCTCGCAGTTTGGTACCACCAGCTTAGGTGCCTCAGTGCATCAACTGATGTCACTGCATTGCCTCTGACTGGGTGGCCACACATGCCATTCGGGGACTTAAAAACTTCCTGTGCCCCTACGGTTCGCATCCCGACGATTGCAAGATTTTCAACACCAGCAACATACCTAGATCGAATTCAGTCGCTGTCTGGAGGAGATTTCTAGCAGTCGGCAGCTCTGTTAGTTTTGCGTACTTTCTCCTATTAACACCAGGTGAATGTTGGAACTATACCATAAGAAACGGGCCAGGGATCTCGCGCGATCTTTCCTTCCTCTTCCTTGTCTTCTTCCTCACCTCACCTTACTTTCATACACATTTACATGCACTGCACTACCACACATGCCGGGAGAGTAGTCGGGAGCTTAGAGAGTGTACCGAATAAGACGGTGCCCCGATGATGTGATACGTGCTTGAGCAAAATCCCGCAAGCCGACGGGTAGATCGGCGCCGGATCTCATCCTCCAGCGGGGGAAGATCACAGCCACCTGACAAGAAAAACCCATGTACTATACTTACGGACCGGGAACGGTGGCTCAGTGCATCAACTGATATCACTGCTGTTCTCTGTCTGAGGGGTCCTAGGTTTGAGTTCCGACGGAGGCAGGAATTTCGACACTAGCTTTTCGGCTAGGTCGAATTCAGTCGCTGTCTGGAGGAGAATTCTAGCGGCCGGCTGCTCTGATCGGTAGTTTTCTGTGCTTTCTCCGATCAACAACAGGCGAATGCCGGAGCAGTACCCTAACAAACGGACCACGGACAGCGCGCGGTCTTTCCTTCCTCTACTTTGTCGTATCCTCACCCTCCCACACACACACGCTCTTACATTACCATGCACTACACTGCCACACATGCCATTCGGGGAGTTAAAACTTGTCCCGGCTGGGGCTGTGCCCCGCTGGAGGGAGATACCTGGTTGGGGAAACTCGCTAGCCGACGGTAGATCGGCGCCGGATCTCGCCATCCAGCGGGGTAAGATCACAGCCACCTCCCGATGCAAAACGTATACTACATTTACGGGACTAATGACCTCAGTAGTTGACGCGCCCGGAATCACTAATCAATCAATCAATACTTAAGGGACTATTGACCTTATTAAGTTAAGCGTCTACGATCATTATTCTATCAATCAATCAAACGGTTCGGTTCCCTCCCCGAGTAGCATCAGTTGGCAGGTCCCGTCCGCCGCGGCCCCGCGACGTGTATCGGTCGCAGGTGAATATTTAGGGCGACCCTTCGCCCTTCGCGCAGGTCCCGCCGGGCCACTGCACTTGCTGCGGGGCGGGGGCGGGGGCGTGGCGCCGCTGCTGCATAATGCATGCGGGTGGACAGCGCCTCCCAAGGCGGTCGTGGGGCTCCGCGTTTATCCCATTGACGTGAGTTATGAACTCGGCCCGTCCTCGCCTCGGCTGTTCGTCTAACCCTTGAAATTGTGTTGAATCGCCGCCTTCTTTTGAATTTTTTAAGACGCGCCAGCCGAATGAGTGTTTCCCAGAGCCTTTGTGGGATCTTGGTGGCGTTGTTTGTTGCTTTGTTGGGTCGCGTCTTGTGTTGCTCGCTTCTCGGAATCGCCATCGGTTCTGTTTAGTTCCACGTTTGATCTGGCTACCGAGCATGTCGCATGCCTCTTGCGCAGTGCTGTGAGAGCTTGTGCTGATCTATTATTTAGCGTTATCTCTAGGGATTCTTCTGTGTTTGCTTGCCTTTACTTGATGTGCCCATCGCCTTTTTGTTCAATATGTTTTGTCTATTTTTTCGTACGTAAGTGATGCAAGATATTCGTTTTTTCCTGCTGACCTTTGCAGCGTTTTTCTCATTTTCTTTAGTGCAGATTACAGTGCATATGAGGTGCTCTGCTGTAAGGAAGAAATATCTTTTAGTGTTGTAGTCACACCAGTCTTATCAAACCGACAAGGCGTTAAATTCATTTTTGTAGTCCTTAATCTTTGTATTGGGTGTAGGAGGGAACGGAAAATGCACATTAAAAAATCACTCAGATACATTGTTTGCTCAAATGTATTTAATCTGTAGCAGCTACAACTAGAGGAATTTTACATACATTTTATATGGCCTTTCGCGCTGTCTGCTAGCTTTGTAACTAATGATTAAAAAATAATAGATCTTTTGCGTACTCTGTTTACGGTGTATTGGTCATTCAATAACTTCTGTCACCTCTGTGTGTAGCGACAGAGTCTGTAGCCATCGTTGCGAGCAAGTAGCAAATTGGGTGAAGCAGCCCTGACATCGTTCGATTGCTCTCTCTCTATTGACAGGCGAAGCGAAGATGGCGTCGGTCCCTGGTGACGGTGGACGGCGTTTCGCATACCCATGCGACCAGCGCCATCTCTCGTGGCAGCAATTACCAGTTCAATTACATTAGAAGCACGCATAGAACCAGCCCAGGCTCGATGAACAAACACACGGTCTGTCTGGAGCAGCGGTTATCCATTCCCAGTCGGATTGCAGCTCGGTGCACAAGTTACTCTGCGGTCGCATAACTTACTAGAGCGTCTGCTCTACGTATGCTGTTAATATAACTCGTCAGTACTTGAGGTTGCGCGGATTGTTCGCACTGACATACAACGGAATGTTAATGTCGACTGGCTCTTCCTTTTCCTAAAGTCTTTTAGAGCCGGCGGCGCTAGCCGAATGCGTTTACTACGCTCCGTGAAGTCACGAAGGTTAAGCGCATTCGAGACTCGCGGGTTCGTGGTTGGGTGACCGGCCAGGAACCCCGGGACCTAACGTCGTCGAGCCCCTGGCCGAAGGGATAAAAGCCAATGACTGACTGCGACGTGACGAGACTTGACTAAGATTTAAAGTAAAAAGCACTTTAATGGAGGATTACTCCCCCGTGCTAAAGCGCTCAACGCCCCTTAACGGGGCTTGGAGACGCGTAGCGTCAAGGTGGAGACGCAACAAATTAAAAAAAAAATAAAAAATAAATAAATAAAAAGCCTAGAAGTCTATGAATGGCTGGGCTCGCATAAGCCTCTCGCCCGGAGAAGTTCGTCCGCTCTCTCCGAAGTTGATCACCCAAGTAACTTTTGCTGTTGTGCACTCCATGAGTAGAGCTGTGCCTCCCTTCTCCCTGAATGTCACTCCCTGCCATGGGTCTCGTCCAAACGTCCGATAAGTAATAGGATAGAGATGACATCCAAACAAATTTGAAATGTCCGCTGCGGACCATTCATCATTCTTTTCGAAAGCATGCCTCCTTAGGGTGAGGTTTCTTAAATTTCGTTAGCTACATAACTGGATATTGCCTGACCGCTCTAGGCTCACAAGGCTCACAACGGCGAATACGATTTTTCTCTTTCTCCAGATAAGCCGGATGTGGGGAAACGTGCGTTTCGCCCGTTCATCCTTCTTTTTCATCATTTTTCATCATTATTTTTATTTTTCAGCATTCTTTCAAAACGACGTACTCCTCTCCGCCGCTGAGGAATTGACGAGCATTTACAATGCGGCTCGGAATTGTAAATTCAGAGACATGTACTTTGGAAATGCAGAAGTGAGTTAGTGAGATATTTCTGGTCAGCGAAGGAATTTCTAGAGCTGGCTCTAGCTTGCCTCTCGAGACGGAGTGGTGGTGGCAGAAATGGCGACGGCTTGGCATTGCCTGTCGACAGCATGAGCCGCTTCAAAAATACGTTTTATTGCGGCGATTTATTAAGGCGGGAATAAATTGAGGAGATCGTGCTGCGTGGAAGAAAGTGTTTTTTTGATGTGTATTTTAATATTGCTTTGTTGGATTTTTTTTCTTTCTGCCTGAGTTATTGTGATGTGAATAGGCCATCCGCTAATTGTTCCTCCGGTTCACAGTAGGAAACGATTTTTCGTATTCTCATTAAAATTTGATATATTTCATTTACAAAATAACAGTAATTGGAATTATTTTTTTGTTTGTGGATACGGAACGATAATAATGGACGAAACGTGTGCACAATTGAACGCAACGTTCATTTTCTACACAGAGAAGATAACATAGTTCATTTTCTATATACTCTTTGCCCTTGAGTCTTGTCAGTGCGCTAATTCGGTGTATCTCGGCTGTCTGTCTATCTGTCCAGATGTTTGTTCGCTTGTCTACATCTCTCTGCTTTTTTTGTTTACCTACTTGTCTACATCCTCTCTTATCCCACATTCAGTCTCGGTCATCTTTGACCAATTTCTTCTCCGCCGTTGGGTCTTTTACTAGGGAGCGGTTTCCTTCCCCTCTTCCCACCTTCGTGGATCCCTGTGTCCCTGGCATCCGCCCTGTCGCTCCGCGCCGACCCGGAGTCTTCCTTTGAATAATGCATCGCTCCCGAGGAGGTTCAAAGGCGATCTGCCGAGGATTGACCGGGCGGGGCGCGGGCCGCCTCCTATCACGAGCTCAAATCCCACGGGCATTAGCGGCGTCTTAAAGCGAAGCGCCACGGACCCTGCGACCCATTCCACGCGCGCTCCGGCGCGGCTCGGTGTGGCAAGGCGCGGCAAGGCGCGGCACGGCGCGGCACGGCGCGGCACGGCGCGGCAGGGCGCGGCAGGGTGCGGCAGGGCGCGGCACGGCACGGCGCGGCACGGCGCGGCACGGCGCGGCACGGCACGGCGTGGCGCGGCACGGCGCGGCACGGCACGGCACGGCACGGCACGGCACGGCGCGGTACGGTGCGGCAAGGTGCTCGGTTCCATCAAGGGCCAAACACTGGGGCGGATATCCATGTTGTCTGGATGGCACAGAGGGTAGAGGTCCTGCAGACGCATTTATTTGACCGCTTTCAAGCTGTCGCTACCATAATCGGTTATAAAAAAACAACACCATTTGGTAATATTTAATCACTAATTAATTACACAAATAATGTTTTTATTGTTCTTCAAATTATTGCATATTAATGTTGCGTACAGTTAATGGCGAGCTGGCTTATAATTAAGCTAGCTTGACCAACTCGGTTACCGCAAAAACAAATTTTCCATCATGTTTGTTTTTGTGGTAACCAGTTATGTTGCCAGCGTAAGTTTTAGGGGCTAGCTTAGCATTAATTACTCAAAAGTTTGAAGAGCAATTAAATGATTTTTTTGCAGTTAAATTATTTTTTATAGTTCTATTTTGTAACCTAGTTGTTCTTGGTAATCGATTATGATATTCCCAGCTTAAGAGAGGCGGTTATCTCGCCATTTTATATCCGTTTGTCTACAGAGTTCGAACTATGTGTTCTTGTGTGCATTGAGAATCACCAATATTTACAAAACCTTTATTATCTAGCTTGAAAATCTTCGCAATGCTTTCAATTGTCATCTTCTTCTGCGTTCCTAAATGCTGCCTAATGGGGAGGTGAGAGGGTATTAAATGGCGGTGGGCGTACCTACGGGGGTTTGGGAAAATCATGCAGCTGAAAGCGCTTTAGAAATCTTTGAAAACAAGTATTTTACGTTTATTGTGTTGTAAAATAATGTAATTTTTGTATGGACCTTTGCATTGTATTGCTTCTTCTAAACGGTTTTGATAAATCGATTTGTTTGGAAATTTCTCCCTTGCAGACGCTGCGTTTCGCGTCACTGCAGATGCCAATAGCGGAATGGCGTTTGCGTTGGGCGAGGTCCGTCGCGTTGCCTCAGGAGAAGCTCGAGTGCTCCCTCAGGCGCGGAGAGGACGGGTTGGGATGCCTCGGCGCGGGCTCCATACCAACGATTCTGCTCCCGCCCCGGCTCTAAGCTGCACCTCTCCATGTTTCTCCCCACTCCGCCACGCATTGTTCCGCCTCTCGCCGACAATCCCCGCCTCGTCCCATCTCTTCCTGCCTCGCCGCCACAGTCAGTCTCGCCCAGCCTCTTCACGTGATGCTCCGCTTTCATCGCCCCGCTTCGCTCCGCAATTTCGGTCTCTCCCGCCTCTCAGCCTCGTCCCGCCTCGTCCCACTTCGTCCCACCTCGTCCCGCCTCGTCCCACCTCGTCCCACCTCTTCCCGCATCGTCCCGCCTCGTCCCACCTCATCTCCTCTCGTCCCACCTCCCCACCTCGTTCCATCGTCCCGTCTCGTTCCGCCTCGTCCCTACTCGTCCCCCCTCGTCCCGTCGTCCGCCTCGTCCCTACTCGTCCGTCCTCGTCCCCCCTCGTCCCCCCTCGTCCCCCCTCGTCCCCCTCGTCCCCCCTCGTCCCTCCTCGTCCCTCATCCCTCGTCCAGCCTTCTCCCGCATCGCCCGTCTCGTCCCGCCTCGTCCCGCATCGTTCCGCCTCGTCCCGCCTCGTCCGAACTCGTCCCGCATCGTCCGACGTCGACCCTACTTCGTTCCGACTCGTCCCACTCTGCTCCTCTTTGCTTCACCCGCAACAGTCCGCTTTCCCCCTTCATCTCCCTCCTTCATCCGAACCATTCACCCGCTCACCCTTCGTTCTCTCCCCCACCTCTGCCCGCTACCGCCACGCCCCCCTCCCCCCGCCACCCTGCCTCGCCGCTCCTCGTTCCTCTTCGCGCAGTCGCTTCTCGTTCCGTCCCTTGCACTTGCCGAATGCGAACGAGCTTCCGAGATTGCGCGGCGGCCCATAAATAATGCAGCTGGCGCGTTAAGCAGCGATTTGGATCGGCCTGGCCAGCGCCGGCGGTGCCCGCCGCCGCACCGCCAACGTCGACGTCGAGAAAGTTGGTTGCGCCGGTGGCTCAGCCAATGCAGATGGGGACGATGCGGTGCGCGACTTGTCAGGCATCGGAATGTCACCTGCATCAGGATGAGAAGTCCGATATTGTTCCGTTAATTAAGAGGACGTGTGTTCAAGTCACAATGGTGAAGAAACGAAGGATTTTCGACACACGTCACAGTCAATAGTTCGTGGGTGTTGGTGTCATGGGTCATTTGCATGCTTTTCTTGTGTGCGTTCTTTGGGATGACAGTAATAACTTGAACCATGGTCCAAGATTCCAGTCCAGTTCAGCTGGCGACATGGCTGTGCGCGTCTCTCGACGCATTAGGCTCCCGGTCGCCTTAGGATATGTACTTCGGTGGTGATCTGTTAGGAACTGGTATGTTGAAAATTCTGTTAGTGATGAAACGAAAGATTTTTCGAGGCCAGCTAATTGGCTCTGTCAATTGAAGCCAATATCGGAAGGAATCATCTATCTGTAGAAACTTGCTTAGATTCCTTAGATCTTTGCCATCGGTATTACGGCTACAACATGGGTCGCCCCCTTTCTTATAGATTTGATGGAAATATTTGTCACTGTGTGGAACACTTTATTTCCGAGTGTAATGAGGATATATGATGATAATGAAATTCATTGACACTGCTTCCTGCTCGTTGAAGTTGTACGCTGTTCATTTCTATGGTGCTTCTCGGAGCGGAATTTCCTGCAAAGGTGGCTCAGGACATCAAATGATGTCCCTGCAGTGCCACTGACTGAGAGTTTCTAGGGATCGAGTCCCGATGGTGGGAGGATTTTGAACACTAGCTAGATAGCTAGATCGAATTCACCCACCAAGAGAAGGAGAATTCTAACGGCCGACTGATCTAATTGGTGGTTTTCCACGATTTCCCCGATCAACACCAGGCGAATCCCAGAGCAGTACCCTAATAAACGGGCCACGGACTCTCACTACACTACCACACTTATAGGGAGACCAGTCGGGAGCTTAGAGCTTGTCCCGACTGGGGCGGTGCCCCGCCGGAGGGAGATACCTGGTTGGGGAAAATCCCCGCATGCCGACGTAGGTCTGCGCCGATCTCGAAATCCAGCGGGGGAAGATCACCGCCATCTGCCGAGATAAAAATTCTTTGCACTTACGGGACTAATGACCTTAGCAAATCACGCGCCCAGAATCACTAATCAATCAATCGTGACGTTGTACGCTGTGCATTTGTAGGGTGCTTCTTGGAGCGGAATGTCTTTGTGAGATGTGATCTAATTTCGCGTTTCCAATTCCTTATTAAGCGGAATATCACATTAAAGCTTGCTTATTTCCTCTCCTATCGTGGATGCGCATAGCAATGTTCAAGATGAGACTCTTGAGATAACATGAGATAGACATTCGAAGAACGCGTGTGTTCTGAAAGAATTTGGACAGGTCCGGACACCTATACCGACAACCCTACCTAAAAAATTAGGCTCACGTAATTGCTGAGCTGATATGTATTTTGGAGTGTGGGCTCGTGATTGGAACTGAATGTCAATAATTAGTGGAAAGTGCAAAACACTTAATTCGGATTCAATTTTCAAAATAAATTCTTATTATTTAATGTAATGTCTGATATACTGCGCTTCCATACCACGCATTGGACACTAAAGTTGGCAGTGCCTCTGGGGTGTTCCACCGTTCCCACCCTACTAAGCAGTGAACTGCAGAGTACTCCTGGGAATTTAGAAGGCGGCTTTATAGTGATTTTGCTCATAACAACATCTTCTGAAGGCAAGGTCGAGATTTCTTCTGGCCCAGATGTAACGTAAGATCTTCAAGAGCAACTTTAGGTTTGGTAAAGGAATCTCTAAAGTTTTATGCCTTTCATATGGTGGTTATGAACTTTTCCATTTTAAAGGCGCAACTGTGTTATGTTTACTCACGTTTGTTTGGAGGAAATAGACCTCTAAGATCTTTAACGTGTTTGGGGAACTTTGAGACCAATATTTTGAGTTCTTTATATTCTGTGATATATTTTTCTCATTGTTCATCCTCCTTATTCTTAGGGTTCTTCCTCTCACTTATTACATATTTATCCTGAAAACGCTTCATGTGTAAAACAAATGAAAGATGATTCCTTTGTCTACCTCTCCTACGTTATTGAATTGTCTTGCACCGTATCGGCAGCTGTACAGTGGACATCACATGAGAAATCATGAATAATGAATAAATGAATGCAACTATGTTATTCTGAACAATCTTTTATTCCGCAAAATGACTGCTACCCCCATCTACGCTGTAACCTACGTTATATTTTCCCCTTGCACTCCCTTTTAACTCTCTTCCAATCTACTTCTTATTATCGTCTTAGTGTGTAAAAGCAAGCGCACGCGTATCAACGCAGCGGTATCCGCCGTAAAGAATCTGCGCGTACTTTTTGAAAAGAACGTTTAGTTTTCCCGATGTAATCAGTTACTCGTGTACTCTAACATGCCCAGAGCCGATAACATCCCGAGACCGGTGCTGTGGACTTACGAATAAGGAACAACGTAGTTCCAGGTTATTCGCACGGGAGTGGGAGTGGCGAGGAGTGTATGCGTGGAAACTATGCCGCCGCTAGTCCCTCCTGGCGCTCCCAAAGCGCTGTCCAGGGAGAAAGTGGCGCCCGGCCCTGTTTCTTCGCGCCGCCGCCGCAGCCGCAGCGGCGGGCTGTGCGTTTTTCTGAAAGAGTTGCGATAGTTCAAAGACGCATGCGACCGCCGTGTCAAAGGTGACGGCGCGAGCGGGCGGTGACAGCGACAGAGGCGGTCTCGGCTGTTGCGATGGCGTTGGTGGTTGTGGCAAGGAAATCCGTGTGGTGTCCGTGTGCTTGACAATTGGAAGTATGCTCTTTGCTCACGCATTTTGCTGCATCTCTTGAAATCGTGCAGGGTCGAATGTGTCACATTGGAAATAACGGATAATAATGCAGACAAATAAAACCGTTGTGAAACGGAAGACTATGATGGTTATGATTGTCATGGTTCCGTCGGTAGTCGTTGTGTCGGCAGGTTGACCGGAACGAATATGAGCTCGGAGGAGGACAATGGGTTGGAGTACCTGGCTAAGTGACACATTGAGCGATTTGTCCTCATAGTAGACTTTGCGTGAGAATTATGTGCATACGGCTGGCGGCTGACATCAAAGAGAATGGAGGCGGCTGAATGCCATCTCAAATACATCGAACATGTAGCTTTTCGACAGGCACTGTCGAGACAAAAAAAATGCACTCACATTTCGTGTAAAAAAAGACCTAAAAAATGTAATGAATCATATTACTAGTTCAGCCAAATCAAGTTTTTAGGCTGTTACAATCTCTAGCTTCCATTGTGCTTCCCGATTTTTCTGAACAGCGATAGTTCGTGGACATGGCGCTCTTGCACATGCAGTATCCATTTTCGTGTATCTCGCTCGCGTTTTATCGGTCGTCCAGTGCGGAAATAATTCGCTCGATCACTAAAAGATGGGCAGATAAGCGTGGAAGCGGTGGACATTGAGTCTGAGGAGACGGTGGTTGCGGTGGCGGAGGCAGCGGCTTGTCGGCTGTCGCCGGGTGGGCGTGGCCCGCAAACCGCTATGTGAGGTGCTCTGCTGATCGCGTCGTTGATTGCTTCACGCTGGGAACGGGCAGTATTACCCGGCGGTGTGTTATGCGAGATGTGAGAGCGAAGTGAGTACTTTTAACCGCATTCTACAACAAAAAAATCCAGTCTTGGATATTTCCTATCTTTCACATTTGCTCTTGCTGTTCTTTCATTATGTTAGCTAACTCGAGTTTTCACTGAAGGAGTGGGTAGCGAGATGTAAATTACTTGTTAATTATGTGCGAGATTACTAATATTGATTTTGGACCCTTTTGTGTTTTTTGTTGTTTTGAGCTAATCTTCTGTAATCTTCCGTGACTATTATCATAGCACGCTATGAAGGCTCCGCTGAACTCGGTTTTACAAACGAGAAATAAGAACGAGCAGACTGCACTATTGAGTTTTTGATTCATTAACGTAACTCAGTATTCGGCAAAGTCTAAGGCCATTCTTTTCTTCTTCTCCCCTTTCTTCTTCTGACTTTTCTTGTTTTTCATATTCCCTCTCATTGTTTTCCTTTTTCTCTTCAGTGTTCCAGTTAAAACGGTGGCATGTTAATTGCAACGTTTACTGAAAAACCTGTTTTGCATAAATGTCAAGTGAGTGGCCTAATAAAGCAATTGACTGACGACAGCAATTCACGGTGCTGAGCTATCATTATTATCCGATTTCAGACGAAAACTGGTTTATTTCTTTGAAGTTCCATGAAATGGGATACCTTTTTGGTGAATGCAGTTTTTCCAAACGTTGGCCCTATTTCATGTTTATATTTAACGGAGCAGAATCCATGGGACACATTCCAAACTTTCCAAAAAATTGGCTCGATCGTTTTTTATTCAATCTTGTTGGTAGATAGTCTGAAGGACGTTTAAAAGAATGAGATAGGTTTCTTGTTCGTTGAAAACCCTGTTTTTTCGAAAATTGCAAAAGTTCACAATTTTTCTCAGGTCTTTTCCTACAACTACAATTACGAAGATAGAAATTTCCTCTAATTAAACTTGTTTCTGAAAGATAGATTTTGAAGAAAATCATGTACAATTTTTTTGAAATTTGAGTAATTTGTGCGTAATTTGGCATGAGAATACGAGCGAGAAAGTTCGTGCTGTTTTTAGCACCATTGTTTATTTATTGAAATAACTCCATGAGTCACGACTTGGCCATCCTTTTCCCACGTGACATATTTGCGCCCACAATAGCTTCTGACCTTTCTCCCTGGCTGATCCGTCTCGCTTCCGACAACCACAACCGTCCTTTCCGGCGTCTGGAGTGAGAAGCGAATCTAATCCGCGAAGTGGCTTGGAGTCGCCCTCGTGTGTAATGTTTGCGTCCATAAAGAGAATCGAAAACAGTCTGAGGGCGCTTCCTCTCATCGATCGTTAGATCGATCTGTGGACGCCTTGTTTGTCGACTCCAGCACTTCCCTCCAAGTCTGAGAGGCCGCTCAAGCGTGCATGTGCTTCTCAGCAACGCGACCGCTCGGGATAAAGGAGAGGGAGGAGGTCACTTGGCCCTAAGATATTTTGGCGCCGCAGGCGAGGTTAGATATTTGCACTCCCTCCCAGTAATATTATTTTTTGGGACTCATACCCCATATAGTATTTGAGTGACTCCTCGAGTGTGTGGATGTGCGGTTCCGTCACTCACGGCTAGACAACTTTCTGTGCCCGAATCGAGACAAACGAGGTGTCATTCGACGCGTCTCGGTCTCCTGATGGGTAACTATTTTCAGATCCGGCCATAAGATTATAATAGCTTAATTCTAGATTAAGTTTCCAAAAATGTGTTTTTCGTATTTTGGCGCTGCGATCTTGGTGAGTATGCCGGAAATTATTTCAGCGCCATCTAAATAGATCTACATAGGTAGCGTTGATGAAACTCCAGTACCCAATGGCATTTTTCGCTCAATACGCGATAATTTTCTTCACGACGTTGGCAACACTGATGTTTGCATCTTTCAGTGAGCAAGTGAAGCTGATTTGAACAAATGAATCGCCCGGCATATTTCATTTTAATTTTTATCCGTAGATCTATTACCATATTTAAAAAAATAAATTTGCAAAACCTACGAACAGTATTGCCTTGGAACTTATTAAATTTGAAGAATTTCAAGTGAATTCGGAGAAAACAAAACTGTGAGTAAAGTTAGAGGATGAATAAACGTTCTTACTTCAACTTCTCACTTTTACGCTCGTAAGTGGACATATACCGATTATCAAATGAATGTGAAATACACCTTCTTATTAAACTTAACTAATATCTTGTTCATATAAATGCATAAAACAGTCGCCTTTTAATAATAGATTCATATACAAAACGATTTTGAGAGCAATATCAAAAGTGGAAATGAACACAAATTAGACTAAGTTTGTGGAGTTTTAATCTCTTCAAAAATTACGGTGAAAAATTTGGAAGTGTTAAGCAAATCCGGTTAAGGATCAAATGTAGATGTGGAAAATTTTGCGACCGAATTTTCGGAACTATTTGAAAATAGTCTTATATTGGAGATTGGAGAATAACCCAGAAGAACAGCTTACATGTGACCTCTGTGCATTATTGTGCAAAAATTGTAAATAAGTGTAGCTGTTCTAAACTAACTATTCGCATCATCATTACATTCAAGAATGTTTCACGGCGATTATTATTTTGATGTTGGAATCTTACCTGTTTATATCCCGTGTGGAGGTAATATACAAGGCCATTGGATGTTGGGAATTATTGAAGGGGAGTATAACATTATTAGCTACTACGATCCAATTCCAGATACTGTAAGAACATATTAGAGCAAAGGTACTCATGAGAGAAATGAAGTACGAAAGGAAACTTCAAATCGTGAAAATACTTTTAAAACAGTTCACAGCGTCGGCGACGCCACATTCCACTAGTTTTTAAGAGAATATTTTACAACTCTACAAAATATATTTTATAAGTAACTCATGTAGTAAGACCGTTGGCAGATACGTATGTTAACAAAAATAATTGATAGGTGTTAGTGATATCATACTAAAATAGTGGTGAATAAAAGTGAATTTGTGACAAAAACTGAGTGTTTATTAACTAATGTGTGCATGTGTTCTCTAATGAAATGGGATTTAATTTTTTCAATCTGTTATTCCTACAAACCGTGGTGGAACCGTGCGTCTATTCTCGTTCATAGTTGTTTATTTCAGAAGAATGTTGATAGCGAAAGAAAGTGCATTGAAACAAATCTTCGTGAAAATTTAAGTATTAGTTCGCGCATCATTCCTTTGGCAGTAAACGCTACTAAAACAACAATAGCCGGCAGAGATGCAATTATTTGCGATGGAACCGTTCATTATCAGGTCTGCGTCACACAATATATCATCAATCCAATCATCCCTTCCAGTGAAGAGATCTGACAAGCTTTGACGAAATACAAGTGAAGACAAAGTGATTTACGTAATGTTGCTTTCATGTGGCGTTTCACAGTGCGTGAATGTCGCCTTGAAATCGCAAACGCCGTCGTGTGCTTTCACCCAGCTCGGCGCCAGGAAACAAACTAATCTGCATTCGGTTATTTCGGACGTTGTGTTGCTCCAAAACAACTATTAATTACACTGTCGCCCGCCCTTTCCGCCCGGGGTTCAACGCGGTGAAATAGTGACGGCGACAGTGGCGCGTGCGATGGGAAGAGTGGCCAGCTGTGGTGGCGATGGAGCTGTGTAGATGGATGCGAAAGTGGATTCGGCTGGTGGGCGAGCCAATGCCAGCAGAGAAGAAGAGCGAATGAGAGAGTGAGAGAGGGAGACAGAGAGAGGGAGACAGAAAGAGGGAGACAGAGAGAGGGAGACATAGATAGAGGGAGACATAGATAGATGGAGACATAGATAGAGGGAGACATAGATAGAGGGAGACATAGATAGAGGGAGACATAGATAGAGGGAGACATAGATAGAGGGAGACATAGATAGAGGGAGACATAGATAGAGGGACACAGATGGAGGGACACAGATAGATAGACACAGATAGAGAGACACACAGATAGAGAGAGAGACACTCACAGATAGAGAGAGACACACACAGATAGAGAAAGAGACATAGAGAGAGAGACACACACACAGATAGAGAGAAAGACACACACAGATAGAGAGAGATGCACAGATAGAGAGAGATAGAGACACACACACACAGATAGAGAGAGAGAGATGGGTAGAGAGATATAGAGAAATTATGTCAATGGTTCAATTGCTGGCAGATCCGTAATGTGGTAGGCAACGCAACAGACTGAATGGCGATATCAAAGAGCCGAAGTTTGAGGGTGAGAGGAATAGAATAAAAAACCCGACTCGAGAGGAGGTAAGGATCCATATAGACGAGGGGCGTGCAGGTAGCTGCTGGCAACGGAGCAGTTGCCGTGGCTATGTATGGAGATCTCGGGCGCAGGCGGGAGGTGATCAGCGTGTGGCGCCTCGGTGGCGAATGGCTAATGCTACTTAAGAAGAATGAGAGGACGGCAAAAAGCGTCTGGTAGATGAAGCAGGGGGCTGCGGGTAATGGTCGGTCGGTGGGTCGCTGAAAAGTGGAAGTTGGGAGAGGTGGGTAGCTACGATCGTGTGTGTGTGGCCTGGGGGGGGGGCAGGTGCTGGGAGGTGATGGACAGTGGTGTTTGGTGGGTCTCGGAGGAGGGGTCAATGGGAGGGAAGGACGCTGGCGTCGGACGGACGGTGGCGGTCGGAGGGTGGGTGTGTAGCGGATGGAGACGAGTATTGGGTGGCGATCAGAGAGGAACGATGGGTGGACAGGGACGGTGGGCGGGAAGAGATCGCAGACACCGTGGCTGCCGTGCGGCGAATGAAGTCGGTAGAGGGGCAATGGGTGACGAGAGGGGATGGATAATAATTGTGGTTTCGAGTCGCGGGGGGGGGCAGAGGGAGAGAACGCTGTCGTCGGCGGTCGGTGGCAGGCGGAGGGGGCGGTTTTAAGGCGGATGGAGGGGAGTATTGGGTGGCCAACGGAAGTGAATGGTGACTGGCGGATGGAGATGGAGAGCGAGAAGAGATCGCAGACACCGTGACTGTTTACCGCACGGCTAATAATGGTCGAGATAGGGGCAGTAAGTGATGAGAGGCGATCGGTTGGTGAGTCTCGGGGAAGGGGTCATTGGGAGAGAGGGACGGTGGTGTAGGCGGCTGGTGGCGGGGGGGAGGGGCGTTGTGCAGCGGATTGAGGGAAACGGTGGGCGATCGATGGGGACGGCAGGCAAGAAGAGATGGCAGACACCGTGACTGCTGCGCGGCTAATAAAGGCTGGGAGGAGGGCAGCAGTAGGTGATGAGAGGTGATGGATAATTGTAGTTGGGAGCTTCGGGAGAGGAGAAAGGGTCTTTGGGAGAGAAGGACGCTGGCGTCCACGGTAGGTGGCGCGTGGAAGGGGCGGTGTGCAACGGATGGAGGGAAACGGTGGGTGGCGGATGGAGACGACGAGCAAGAAGAGATGGCAGACTCCGTGACTGCCGCGCGGATCCGTGGGAGGGTGGACTGGGGTGGGACTGTTAATATGTTACCCCCACCCTATTAATGGGGGTTAATGGGAGGGTGGAATGGGAGGGGACTGGGATGGGGGGCAGTAGGTGATGAGAGGCGATGGATCGGTTGGTGAGTCTCGGGGAAGGGTCAATGGAGAGAAGGGCGTGGGTGACGGGCGGAAGGGGCGGTGAGCAGCGGATACAGGGGAACGGGGGTGGCGGATGGGGACGGCGGCCGCGAAGAGAAGGCAGATACTGTTTGTTTGCCGCGCGGCGAATAAAGGCGGGCCGTCCGCCGCGTGTCAAGCCGGACGGAGAGCGGGGTGCGGAGCTGCCCTGTGCGCGTGTGGGTTTCCACCGCTTTCGGGGCCGGGCGTGCTCGCGCGTTTGTTTTTCCGAGGGTTCGTCGCGCATCCAGTGGCTGTGGGTGGTGTGGGCGGACACGCTTTGCCCTCGCTCTCGTCAGTTCTTTGCCGCCCGTGAGTGGGTTCAGCACACGCAAAACGCGCTCGAGGAGTGGTTGGATTCAAATGGCTGCTAATTCGAAACGATAGCATGCCAAGTGGCAGCTGGCACGGTGTTTAAATTTTTTTAACGTACTTTGAGCGGCATTTTTTTAGCCCTACATGTATGTTGGTTTTCGTATTTTGAAACTATGTATACCATAATGTTATATTTTATTTTTTTGTTTATCAGAAGAACTGTACGGACATAATATTTTTGGTAAATTCCATGATTTAAAAAAAAGTACTTGTAGCTACTCGTAAATCCAAGTGAAGCTCAAATGTTCCATTGTTCCAAGCGTACGGGATGTCTAACAATCGGCCTCTGTACCGGTGTATTCGAAAGGGAAAATAATTAATTTTTATTAATTTTGTTAAATTAATTTAGTCATGTATTTGTTTAAATTCTGTATGATTTCGTTTTCGCTATTGAATTCGAAAATTTGTATGAAACATTAAATTTCTGTGTTGACATTAAACATGTCTAGTTATATATTGTTATGTAGATTATTTTCAAAGAAATCGAGTCCCCCCCATTGAGATTATTTTGTTTTTTGTATGAAATGGATCCAATTATCTTCGTTTTCTCAACTTCCGTGCGAACGTTCGTCTTTATCTTTAACGCACATTCCCATATGCATCTTCGAAGTTCACTTCCACCTGAAATTAATGATGAATTGTGAAAAGTGAGGAGTGTTCAAATTATGATGGAGGATTTAATTGTTTTTAAAATTAGAGAAGGAATTGCAAAAAGATTTTGATTAAAGCCGACTCAGTTTAGTACACTAGTGTCTTACTTGTTTCATTTTCTCAGAAGGAATTAATGACGGACTAACGAACGTTTTCTGGGACTGACGATTCGTCTTCTCCATGGAATATATAATTGAGTGTTTATTTCTTTCTTTATTTATATTACGTCAAAAAACAGTTGAAACTGTGTATGACTTGCTATGGGGAGAAGTGAATTCTGTGCACATTTTCAAAATTCTGTGATCCCTACACTAAGTCATATACTACATGAATTTTGAAAATTAAAAAAAAAAGTTCTCATGTAATAAAATCTATTTTCAAGGATAAATAAGCAATAAATTTTGGTTCATTATATGGCATAAAACAGTGTGCACGGAGATTCATTGAAGCATTTCGATTATTGAATCGCATGATGTGTAATGAAATAAAGCTCTACTGAAGACAGTATTTCGAATTGTAAAGAATAAATACTATTGTATTATTACTCAAAATAGTTATCTGGAGATACCATCGCAATAATTTTATCCATTAGTGATTTTTTTACCCTAATTGGTATTCATATATTAATGAAGAAAATGGCTGTACTAAAACTACCGAGAAATAAACTTCTTGCAGCAGGAAAAATGTACTTCATGACTCTTAAGAATGTTGTCTTAAAATAAATACGGTCGGATGATTTTCAATGTGGAATCTCCCAAAAATCGTTACGGTTCCTCATCAGCAGAAAAAATGGGATAGCAATGCGCTCTTGATTACAATTCATTCCCGACGCTGTTCTCTCTTCCCTTACGCTGACTGCACTTTGAGAACTCTGAGCATTCCACCCCTTCGTCTTCTATCGTTTCCCAGTCGAAAGCAGTCGCGTGTGCCAGCACGCGGAAAGTAATCGCCTGGCGCCGGAGAAAAGTACTGTCTTTAAAGTGAGACTTTTTTCTCTCAGCTTTTGGATCGAATGCTCTTTTGCTGACTCGGGAAGTTTTTAATGGCAAGGAGAGCTGTTGAAGTGTTCCTCTTCTGGTGTTAGAGATTTGGGCATCGGTTTTAATAACTCGATTTTTTTCTTTTATTGTTTGAATCTTCACAAGGCGGAGTCAAGTAATTTTATTATTTCAAAATGTATTGCATTGTGGTGTCACGAATCGTTGTGCTAAACTGTCGTTTATCATTTGAATCAAATCAAGTTTCTTAACCCAAAAGGTTATAGACACGTTAACTGGTACCACACTCACTACCGATCCTTGGCAAGAGAGGTGGCTTGTGCGATTATGTCTTTTTCATGACAAGTAACATGAGAGGTGGTTTACCGTTGTCTTCCACTTGCTGACTGAATATGAGAAGGGAATGGTAATAAGAGATTCATCATAGCGGATTATTGGTTGTGCGTTATTGATCGTGACGATCAAATGAGTTACGCAGGGGCTGAGAAGCCATAGATGAAAATTACAAGATGCATTACAACACGCATGCCATCTGCTGATTTCTGAAAGTAGACTAATAAACGGAAGGATGTTAACCCTTCTCTAAAACCCGTAGACACTATTTATTTGCGATGCTAATCATAGAATGTCCACGAATGATTCAGAGGATAATTAACATATACTGTTTAAATCCTCCAATAATGTTGAATCATCGTTTTTGACATACTTATGTTTATATGTCTTCAATAAATTTGCGCCATTTCCTTCCACTCGCCCCTCTAAGCGCTATCGCCATCCTGACTCCGCCTTTGGCTAATTATCGTAGGTTGTAGTTCAACCTTTCACGCCCACGGCTGGCTCGTTGTTTTGCCGGGGCCATCTCGCCCGTCGACCTAAACCACCTCTAACCTTTGAGTGTGAGCACACAAAAAGGCCTGCGGTGGCGGTGGTGACGGTGGAAGCTACGATGGCGATGGCAAACGCGATTACGAGGACGGCGGAGGTGGTTGGCAGAAACGGAGACGGACGGCGACGACGGGGACGTGAACGCTGGAATCGGGCGTGTCTCCAGCCGTGATGGTAAAGGGTTCTGCGGTACCGGGAGCGGTAGCTCAGTGCATCAACTGATGTCACTGCAGCGCCTCTGACCGGGAGGTCCTAGGTTCGAGTCCTGACGGCGGCAGGATTTTCGACACTAGCTTTTCAGCTAGGTCGAATTTGGTCGCTGTCTGGAGGAGAACTCTAGTGGCCGGCTGCTCTGATCGGTAGTTTTCTCCGATCCGTGGTTTCTCCGATCAACACCAGGCGAATGCCGGAGCAGTACCCTACCAAACGGACCACGGAGCGCGCGCGATCTATTCTTCCTCTTCCTAGTCCTATCCTCTATCGTCTTCCCTTACACACACTTACAGTAACATGCACTACACTATCACATATTCTGGGAGATCGGTCGGGAACTTAGAGCTTGTCCCGGCTGGGGCGGTGCCCCGCTGGTGGGAGAGTCCTGGTTAGGGGGAGACCCCACAAGCCGACGGTAGGTCGGCGCCGGATCTCGCCATCAAGCGGGGAAAGATCACCGCTATCTCCTGAGAAAAACATGCACTACATGAACGGTACAAATGACCTAAGCAGTTGACGCGTCCGGAAACACGAAAAAATCAATAAAAAAAATCAAAGTTTCTGCGGTGAAGGTAGAGGGTGCGGAAGTAGGACTGTATTTGTTGTGGTTGCAATTCCTGTTCATTTGACTCAGTACTGCGCGGCAATCTGTGTTTTAAAGTTCCTTGGTGGTCAAATTAACGCATTCTGAAATTCTCAATCTCAGAAATTATTTTTGTTTTTCTAAAAGTATTTAGTTTTTCTAAAAGTATTGCTTTCTTGAACATGACTTAAGTTTCAAAATGATCATCACTTTTGAAAAATATCCGTAGATGTAGCTGAGTGGAGGCTACACTGATTCTCATTGTGGCTTTTGTAATGGCGCTCATAGAGAGGGATGCAATACCGGTTGATAGTGATTATTGTGAGAAGGAATTGGGATGACTATGATGGAAGCAACGCGATGCTGTTGTTTTCTTGTTGTTGTTGGCTGTGACGGTAACTTGGGAATGACGGTGGTGGTGATGGTGGTGGAGGCGATGGCGGCAGTGGTAGTGGAGGCGATGATAGTGTTGGTTGCTTGCTTGATTGATTAGTGATTCTGGGCTCGTCAGCTGCTAAGGTCATTAGTTCCGTAAGTGTAGTGCAAGCGTTTTTCTCGAGAGGTGACGGTGATCTTTCCCCGCTGGATGGTGAGATCCGACGTCGACCTACCGTCGACTAACGAGATTTCCCTAACCAAGTATCTCCCACCAGTGGGTCATCGCCCCAGCCGGGACAAGCTGTAAACTCTCGACAGGTCTCTCGGTATGTGTGGTAGTGTAGTGCATGTAAGTGTAAATGTGGTGTTGGTGGCGATGCTGGTGGTGCGTTGGTGGTAGTGGCGACGATGAGGGCTGCGGTGGTAGCGGCTACCAACAGTACGATTGGTTGATTGATTGATTTTTTCGTGTTTCCGGGCGCGTCAACTGCTTTGGTCATTAGTCCCGTTAGTGTAGTGCATGTTTTTTCTCGGAAGATGGCGGTGATCTTCCCCCGCTGGATGGCGAGATCCGGCGCCGACCTACCATCGGCTAATGGGGTTTCCCTCTAACCAGGACTCTCCCACCAGCGGGGCACCGCCCCAGCCGGGACAAGCTCTAAGCTCCCGAACGGTCTCCCGGAATGTGGTAGTGTAGTGCATGTTAGTGTAAGTGTGTGTGTGTGTGTGGGGAGAGGGGGGAGTGGGGAGAGGATAGGACAAGGAAGAGGAAGGAAAGATCGCGCGCGGTCCGTGGCCCGTTTGTTAGGGTACTGCTCTGGGCATTCGCCTGGTGTTGATCGGAGAAACCACGGAAAACATCAACAGTACGACATCGCGAAGGCCAGAGTGACGATGGAGGGGCAAGGGGTTTGCGCGAAGTGGGGTCGGCGGAAAGGTGGTGCCAGTGGACGCATGAGCGCACAGGAAAAAGGACAGACATCTATAGCGTCCGCGGCGGCGGCACAGGCGGATGTGACATTGGAGAACACGATCTGAGGACCAAGTGGAGACGGAGGTATTGCATACGCAAGACGTTCCGAGACGTTTAGATCCCGTTACTAGAGGTACGGAGCCCTTCTTTCGGCGACTGCTCTCATGTATTTACCGCACAAAACAAACAAAACTGTCCTCAGAGCCCACGCCCGGGGCACGTCTTGAACATTGCAAGTGAAAACATGTGAGGTATTCCTGACTGCTCCCCTATACGTCTATTGTATTTTTCAGTGCAGAAATATTTTATGACTTAATCTCCCCCTCGACTTTCTAACCTATTCGTAAAGATTGCTTTTTTCATGACGTCTTCTTTGCGATGCGTCGCATGCCTCGTACATCACAACCCTAATGATTTCGTAATAATTGTGAAAACAACTGGACCGCCACTAGCCGCACCAAATGTGAGTGGAGCCTGCTTGACCGTAGGTAGCGGCGTTTGGTTACTTGAATCTAGAGAACTCGTGACTATAAAATGTGACGCGAGCAATTGTGGTGGTGGCAGGGACATTGAGAGGGGCGGGTGGAGACTTCAGTAGTAGGGACGAATGTGACATTGACGATGGGTCTTGTATAGGCATTCCAGCAATGGACAAAATAGATTGTTAGATGATTATGAAGGAACGATATGAAAGATGATAGATCATTGACGGAATGAGTGGCAGGGAAAACGCGAAGGAAACATGCCGCGATACGACAAAGATGGCTCCGGGCATCTGATGTCACTGCTGTACCACTGACCAGGACGTCCTAGGGTACGAGTCTCGTCAGATAGCTAAGTCGAGTTCAGTCACTGGAGGAAAATTCTAGCGGCCGGCTGCTCTGATCAGTAGTTTCCCGTGGTTTCTCCGAACAACACCAGGCGAATGCCGGAGCAGTTCCCTAACAAATGGGACGGGGCGGTGCATCGCTGGTGGGAAATACCTAGTTGGGGTAAATCCACTCGAGCCGACGTACGTCGTCGCCGGATCTCGCCACGCAGCTGGGAAAGATCATCGCCATCTCCCGCGGTAAAACACGAACTCCACTTACGGGAGTACTGACATCAGTTGACATCTCCGGAATCACTGGCCAATCAAACAATCAACATGCCGCGAACACGCTTTTTCCAACAGACCATCACAACCACACGTGGATCGTCCGGGATACGTTGTCCCAGCAATGGAAGGCGAGCGTGGACCTCTACACCGCGTGTCACTCCTGTTGCGCCGGGAATAAGGAACGTAGATTTCGGTACTGTCGACGACGGCGATGGAGGCAGCGTCGGCAGTGGTGTGGCGACGGGGGTATTTTGCGGCTACGGCGGGGCCGACAGAGGTCGCGTAACGCCGCTGTCGGTGACAGCGAGGCAAGGACGGCGTTGCGTGGAATTTGCGGGGGCGTATAGCGCGGGTGGCGAGGGCGGCGGGGGCGGCGGCAGTAACGCGTCGGATTTGTGCGCGGCGCGGTCGTGAATCGCCCGGGCCGGCAGGCGGGCGGGAGGGCGAACGAGCGGGGCGGGCGGCGCTCGTGGGAAAGGGCAGTCGCCGCCGCGTCGGCGCTTTCTCCCGTTGCGGCGACCCGCACCACATCCGCGGTCGCGTCGCTTCGCGGTCGCGGCTTTTTGCAGGGCGGGTTTGGGGGGCGGGGCTGGCGATCTTCTGGTCCTCCACCTGCGTTCTCCCAAATGTAGCTACTTCATCGCTTGAATTTTCCGTTTTGATGTATTCACCCGTGTGTCCCGTGTTCCTGGCAATCATTTGAGAACATTTCGAAAATAAAGTCAAACCTTGTTATAACGCCAAAGTTCGTTCACAGCTCTTATTGGCGCTATAAAAACGTTGGCGTTATAACAATGTCTTCCTGCTACTATTTTGAAGAGCATAAGTGCCTGAATGTGTTTCCTTAATGTGAATTACTTTTTATTTTACTATAAAAGGCGAAAGAAGGTCGTTTGAAATAAAAGTTCAAGTTAAGACTATAAGAAAGTTTTTCCATTAGTATAACACAGCGATCTTCACTATAGAACCTGTACTAGAATCATTTTTATAATATGACCTGTATTTTCTGCAGTTACATATTTATTTGGCTGGCTCTTTTTTCACTTCATCAGTTTGGAGTTCCATTTTTAGTGTTAATTTGCTGTCTCCAAACTACCAAATTACTCTTCTAATTTCTCACTTTTTACACTTGAATTTCTTAGACGTTTCGTCCATACACTTACGTTTTTCGGTGTGAATATCACCCATACTTCGCTTGCCTATCGGTTTATCTCGTAATAAGGAAAAGTGGTTTGAAACGCTCTGCTGACTAGCATAATTTTTTTCTTCACAATAAGCTCACAACTCACGCTTCTTCATTGTAGTCAGATTCATTCCATTGCTCATCGTGCGTACACTACCAACAGGTCCAAACGACTGCTTGTGACTAATCTAACGCAGGCTTGTAAAGGTTGTCAGAGCTGCGGGCCACCCGCAAAGTTCACAGTCGGTGGTGTTCCTGGGAAAGCAAGCGAGGTCGGAAGGAAAGAGACTCTATTGGATTTTCACGTGTCCAAATGATCCGAGAAGAAAGTGCCTCTTTGTCCTGAACTTTCTGTAACTCTGCATTCGAAGGTGAATAGCGGTAGGTGAGGGTGGCGTTTTATCGAACTAACTACCATGTGCTAGCCATAGGAGAACGTATGCTCGTAACTTGGAATGGGCGATAACTGAGTGTGGTGGAATGTAGATAGAATTGCAATACAGAATTTTGACTGTATTATCTGTTGATATTGATTAACGAATGTACTTCATAAAATTATTTAAAAATTCGTTATCTTCTCGTTGCCGTTAGTTTAGGACTCATGTAACAATTTCATAAAATGTGTTCTTCTTTTCGACAGGGAAGTCTACTTTAATAAACATTGTTGAAGTTTGTTTCAATCTAAATTATGTATAAAATGTTGAGACATGTTGATATTTTATCGAGGCTTTGCCATATAAAACAATATGGTGGTGTATTTTTTCCACGAGAATGCTGATGAGGTAAGCAGGGCCACGGGGAGAAAATTCAGTACCCGCCCCGTACAAAGATAGGTATGGATTCTTATAAAAATTATTTTTGGGTATGTCATTATTATTTCTTACAACAAATTATGTTATATTTATATGAAACCTAGTATATTCTTGGAGAACGTATGCTCTTTTCTTGGTCCGTTTTCTCGAATTCGCGGTGTCTCATAATACAGACAGGGATCCATACTTGCCTTTTCAAATTTTGAAAATACACTACTGACAAAATTGAAAAATATATGGTTCAATGAAAATTAAATCAGTGTTCTAATTGAAATACAAATGACGGGGCATGTGAGGCTCCATGTTCCGCTTTAAAAGATTCTGGGGTTCCGGAGCCTCACCTTTCATTGCACCTGCAGGTAAGACATTTTATAATTTATAATGTCAATTAAATTTTACTATCATTACATATGGTTTAGCTATAGTCAATGTGTGTAATTTAGAATAATATAGAAATGTTGTGTAGTCGCGTAAATTCAAAATAAGATACGTCCATATCTGTGATGGGGTAGCGACCAAAGATATTATCGCACAATGATCCGAATATCAGTGGCCGGGCTAATAATTTTCAAATATCAGGTTTTAATCATCTGTGGGTCAAACTGAAGACTTTTTATTTCACAGTTTATTTATTTCGGAGTTTTAATTAATCCATATTGTTTGAAATTTTTCGTTGGAACCAAGTGAACTGTGAGTTAAAAACAATTGAAGATAAGGTGAGAACGTTTTGATTTTCATTTTTAACTTTTTTTACTCAGGTTCACAATTCTCGAATGAATGAGATATCTTACATTGCCATTACAAATGTTAGATTTCATTTACTTCTGGGTAATTCAGAATGTTGAATTAATTTTGGAGCAGCGTTTTACGTAACGCATTTTCCACCTGTTAAGCTCTGAACTGGGGCCTTCCTTAATGGGAAGAAGCGGCCGAGGGAACGGCGTCGATGTTAACGTATTCTCCGTACAGAACGTGCGTCGTCAGACGTCTGAAATTATTCCGTCATCGTCGGCGACGCGCGGCATTTCGTCATCCGCGCCAACTCATCTCAAGTTGGAGGCGCCGGCAACGGCAACTGTACCGGCGGTAATGAGGGTGTGGTGTAGGCAGCGCCGGTGACGTTGGAGGTGGTGAAAATACGTAGAGACGAAGATTGCGATGGTGGTGATGGGAGACAGGAGAACTAGGTTGAGGTGGTACAGTTGATATGGTTGCTGTAATTGATGGTGGTTGATTTGGTGATCGTAGTGTTTTTCGTGAATGTGATTCTGGAAAAAGTGGCGGTTTTGGATTGGCTGGGGTGATGTTCGATGATGATAAGTGACGATGGTGGTGAAGGTGATTGTTGTGGTTTTGAGAAATGGAGGTACAAGTAGGGGCTCCGGGTCGTAAGGGAGGTCGTAGGTTCGAGCCCAGACTGTGGCAGGATTTTCGACACTAGCTAGGTCGAATTCAGTCTCTATCTGTATAAGAATTCTAGCGACCAGCTGCTCTGATCGGTAGTTTTGCGTGGTTTATCTTATCAACACCAGGCGAATGTCGGAGCAGTACTCTAACAAACGGGTCATGGACCGTGCGCGATCTTACCTTTCTCTTCCTTGTCCTATCCTCTCCCGTACACTTACACTGACATGCACTACACTATGACGGGACCATTTGAGAGCTTAGAGCTTGTCCCGTCTTAGGCAGGGCCCCGCCAGTGGGAGATACCTGCTTGGGGAAGATCCCCGTAAACCGAAGTATGTCGGCTCTGGGCTCTCGCCACGATCAACGTCACGTCCTGTGAAAAAACATGCAGTACACTTACGAGACTAAAGACCTTAGCAGTTGACGTACCCGGAATGAATAATCAGTTAATCAATGTGGGTCACTGTGCATTTACAATTAAACGGGCAGCGTTGGTTCCTCAGACGACGACACAGGCGGCGCTAACGGCGTGGCTGAAGTTGCATTACTGGAAGCGGAGACAGAGATGGACGCGAAGGTGGTGGTGACGGCGACTGGAAGTAGCTGGCGTCGCGTTGTCGGTAGCTGTGCGTGCGCATTGTCCCTTCGCTCTTCACCAAAGTTTCGCGCTTCCTAGAAACTTTCGCTCGACGCGTCGCTCCTTCACGTTGCCGTAATCTTCAGAGAGAGCCTCCCGCCGGGACGTCGTGAAGGAACGCAAAAACCATTTCCATGCGGGGTTCAGTGGATCTCCTGTTGTGTTCTCCACTGGTTGGGAAAAGTTGTACATGTACTCATGGAAATAAATGTTTTTGTCCCTCAGTTGGCCTGTATGCAGTACGTGAAGTACTGCATACAAGTATGAAGTACGTGAAGACCATTTAGAATAAAAATAGAATTTGTTGACAAACTATTACAGAAGAATGCGTCGGATAATCATGTGATTGAAAAATCAGTTAACCTGAAAGTTGAAAATTTCATTTGTGCACGAACATTATGTTAGTTTAACAGAAAATATGTGAATAATAATAATAATAGTTTTGAAAATAATTTATTGTAAACGTACTGAAGAGATGTTTTTCTATTTAACTGTATATGCAAAACGAATTTTTTGAACAAATAGAATAATTATGATTTGTGATTAAATTTTAAGAAATAGCATTAAGTGAAATAAATGAAATAGTTCTAACAATGAACATTGCCATTTGGAGTATTTATTATACGGTAATGTCTTCTCGCAATTTTTTTTTTCTGAGAAATTTATTTCAAGGTGTATTGTCTCACAATTTGAAACAAATAATAAACTGCTATTTCATTCACTGAAGTTGTCACCGATAACATTTTTAACATTAGTCTGTACATAGTTTTATTACTACGCACTTTTCATAGAATGCATTTCATTGCATTGTATTTCATGTAAAAAAAAGCTAATATTGTATGTATCTTGTATCTTCATATTGTGAACTGCAGAGCTAACATCTTTCTGGAAAAGTTTGTCACACAATCACTGCTTTTTGTGCGAGGCGTTCAGGGGCTGTGTCGCAGCTCTGGCGTCAAAAAGGTCGTAGAGTTGAGGATGTTCGAGTGCTGGCAAGCCAAGAGCAGCAGCAGGCGAGGGAGGGGGGAAGACAGTGATGGCGCTCCCTGCCTTTTTCCATTAGCCCCTTTATCCGTTATCAGCCCAGCTTCCCGTCGCGTCCTGTTTTTCGACACTCGACCGCCCACCCCGCCGGGGCGGCGGCTCAGGGCGACGGGTATTGGTGTGGTCAGGAGAGCGAGGGCGGGACGATAAAAATTCTGCAAAAACAAATCTCGACTTCTGTGGTACCCCATCCGCAACCCACCCTGCTGTCCTCTCCGCCAGCGTCGCCGCAATCGGTGACCTCGTTGCAGTCGTTACTGAGTCGTCGTATTCCTCGGAATCCACCGATGCGCTCTGGCGCCGCAATTGCCAGCACCTCCGCCTGTGCTACTGGCGCCGCCGCTGGTTCTACCAGATGGACCGCTACCTGCAAAGCCACTCGCAAAGTCGCTTGGTAAACCGTTCGTAAAGCCACTCGCAAAGCTACTCGCAATACCACTCGCAAAGATTCTCACAAAGCAACTCGCAAATATACTCGCAATACCACTCGCAAAGATACAAAGCCACTTGCAGATATACTCGCAATGCCACTCGCAAATATACTCACAATGCCACTCGCAAAGATACTCACCAAGCCACTCGCTAAGCCACTCGCAAACTCACTTTCAAAGCTACTCGAAAAGCAAAACGACTTGTACCACGGCACTTAGATCCTCTTTGTACATCTTGCACATCTGCCCAATCACCATAAATTGCACACAAGGGGGACTGCGCCTCCTCCACCTCCATTGCGTTACATTCTTCCACGTCGCTACTATTACTGTCGCCATTACAATTTGATCCCGCCTCCGCCGCAAAATCAGACATTTCTCCACTGGAACTTCACCTCCCGCTGAGATGAACACCGATTTTGGCTTCACTTGTGTTTTCACAGTTTGTCGGAAGAGCAAATAAAGTAAAGTTTTGGCATGGTGGAGCAGTACTATGTTGGAATCTGAAATAAAATTACGATGTTTCAAATTACTTTTCGGAACCGTTAACACTGTTGGAAATGTATTTTAGAGGTAATTTTAGCACCTTACTTGAGATTTAGACATATTGAAATATCACCGAAGAATTCAACAGACTGAACAATCTGGCGATGTAATATTCATCTTTGAATCATTCTTCGCAATTTTTAAATTTTTGTTCTATAACTTCTCGATTGGCGTTATGCCTACGCTTGTAGTCTGACATTAACATTTATTCATTTGTTTCCACTTTTAGCTCGTTTATATTTGATGAAATATACTAGAAAATGAAATTATTTTTGGGCTCAGGAAATTGACAACTGAAGTGTCTTGAAGTACCTTGTTGCTTGAGTTATGCAATTAGAATTTTAGTGTGACCCCTTTCTTGTTTGAGAGAAGTTTTTAACTTTCAGTACTTTTGTTTATGATTGAACTCCCAATATGTTGTTACGATTATACACATGTTTGTTGAAAAGTAGACGTAATAATTCTTGAAAAGCAGGTGTAAAGTATTATTATCTCCTACAGCAACAAATAAATCTGAATTACCTTACAATGAGGATAAAAGCGGATGGACACTAGATGGTGCTTGCATACCTCTGCAAGGTTCGTTGCTCCATATCGAAGATTACGGCAACGCTAACGTGCGAGGGGGTTTATGCGGCCGTTAGCGCAGGGCGTTGGCGCTGGCGGTGGTGGCCCCGACCCAGGGCCGGGCCGCGCAAGATACCATTACTCTCGGCCCATAGTCTTAATGCCCCCCTCGAGACTCGTTCCCGAGCCCCTGCCCCTCCCCGTACCTTGCCGTGGAGCTCATTTGGATGAGCACCACAAACCAATAAAAATGATGGCGGCTGCCCGCAGAACGAGCTGCGCTGGTCGGATGATAGCGTGTGCAGATCTCCCCGCCCCGCCCCGCCCCGCCCCTCCCCGCCCCGCCCCGCCCCGCCCCGCGCCGCCCCGCGCCGCCCCGCGCCGCCCCGCGCCGCCCCGCGCCGCCCCGCGCCGCCCCACGCCGCCCCGCGCCGCCCCGCCCCACCCCGCCCCGCCCCTCCCCGTCCCGCCCCGCCCCGCCCCGTCCCGCCCCGCCCCGTCCCGCCCCGCCCCGTCCCGCCCCGTCCCACGCCGCTTTGCTCTGGTGATGCAGAGTGCGCTCGCCTCCAGGCAAGTCGATGAGGTACTTTCAGAGCGCTTCCAGAAAACAACCTCATTCCGAAGATGGCATTGCGCTTTTAACGTCTCCTACACGCATCGTTCCCATTTTTCTTGATCTGGTAGTCGGTGTTCGTTGTCCGTGTAGTTTTTGAAATGATTCAATTTTGTGGGAGTTAGTCGGTTAGGATATCAGATTCTGGATTATTTTCTTTGTGTTGCATTAAAATCAGTGAAAGAGAATTTGATGTTTGTGAATTAGCATTGATCTCTTAAGAGTTTTTATCTTGCGTTCTTTAGTGTGATTACGATGGGCTCCATCAGTATTCTAATTTTTCAATAATTATAATAGAGCTATTGAAATTCTAAAACATATAATAGATTATTTTTTTACAGTTTCCTGATCTGTCCCTGTGACATCATTTTTCTCATAATATTTGTTCACATCAAAAGAAGAATATTAATCATGGAGAGTTATATATAGAATGAGTCGGGTAGTATGAGAGCTATAATAAAGACCAAGGTAATGTGCATTTCCTTACATCAACCTTGTCGAAATCGGTTTGTGAAAATTCGTATTCGAGCGAAGAAGATCATTGTGTTGATTTAGTGAACCATCGTAGAAAGTTCCGGAAGTTTACTACTACTATGTCATTGGCACTGTAAAGATATTCGACCTCCCGCTGAAGAAAGCAGGGAAGGTTGTAATATTTCTGAGTGACTTTAGTTGTAGCACTAGATGTGCCAAGAAACTTTCTTAAAATCTTTGCATTAGAATAATTTCATCTTGTGATGATGAAGACAGACAATTCAAAACCAAATACTTATACAAATAAATTGTGCTCTTTTAGGTTCAAAATGCAATTTTACACGATTGCGTCTGTCTTAGACGCTGTAACGTGCAAACATTACATATTTACAATTTTTTAAACAACTTCACAGATTTCAAAAAACTGCTCTATTTTAAAATACTGCTAAAGCATGCTTAAAGTGAAAGACTGATGTGATCAAGAATTTTACTGTCGTTAGAAGTTGCTTTTCATTTGGCTGCTTACAGACTAAGAACAACTTTACGGCTACTGAGAATTTCATTTTGTGAGGTACCGCCGTGAAAACGTCATAAATCCTCCCAGGAGAGTGGATCCGAGTTGGAAGTGATGGATTGTGGCGGAGAGGACTCGGCACCCGTCGAGAAGCGCATCACGGCAGGCGGGCTCTCTTACAGCAGGTGTTCCTCAAGGATCTGCACCCACGCCGTGACCGCTATCGCATTGCACGGCTTCACGACTACACGTCGCAGTGGTAGTGGCGACTATATAAAATGTACGAAATCGATATCCAAAAAACCACCTAAAACGTTTAAGAAAACAAATCTAAACTCGCCAAGTTCGCGATGAAAAGCATAACCATCCTTCCGTTCGTCGTGTAGATCGTCTGGTTCAAAAATCATTTTGACCTGTTGAATTATTAGGTCGAAAAAAATGCACTTGAGTTTACGATGGAAAACATTTAATTCTACTTTTCTGAAAATCGTTTTCTCCTTAAATCATCAAAATCCGTTGACTTATGAGGACGTGACAAAACTTCACAGAAATATAAAAAAGAAGTCGTTTGCTGTCTGGTTAAAGTAAACGGCTGTAGCTGCGCGATGGCTGTACCGGCAGTGGAAGTGGCTATGGCGGCAGGGGCGTAGTCGCGGCGTGGGCCGCACCAGGAGGCGAGTTATCAGGCGCTCATCCATTGTTAATGGTGGCGCGGCGTCGCAATCGTGAGGGACGGGCGCCTCCTGAGCCATAACGCCCGCGCTAAATGTTTAATTTCCCCCAAGGACGAGGCGCGCGCGCTCCGCCGCCACCTGCAGAGGCGTCGCAACGCCGCGCGTTGGACCGCGTATTTCCTCATTCCCCGTCGTCTCCGCGCCACCGGCGCTGCCCTCACCACCACCCTCGAGACCGTCCTCACCGCCGTCCTCGCCGTCGCCCTCACTCCGCCCTCATTGCCGTCATCGCCGCCTCCCTCACCGCTGCTCTCACCGCCGCCCTCACCGACCCGTTTTCGCCGCCCTCACCGCCCCCTTTCCGCCGCCCTCACCACCCCCTTATCGCCGCACTCACCGCCGCCTTCACTCCCGCCCTCACCGCCGCACTCACCGCCACGGCCACCACCGCGCTCATCGCCTCCTTATCGCGCTCACCACCGCCCTCACCGCCGCGCCCACCGCTGCGCTCACCGCCCCCTTATCCCGCTCACCGCCGCGCTCACCGCCGCTCGCACCGCCGCCCTCACCGTCGCCACTGACATCTCCGCCGCCACCGCCTGGTGGGAAACCAATATACAGATAGTTGCCGCCTTCCACCTGTCACCCTAAGAATGATCCTATTACGTCGAGAGTTCAAGCCAACAGTAACCAACACGTACCTTATTTATGTTATAAGATGAGCGGCTCGTTCCCGGCTCATTCCTGAATTACACGGTTAACATTCACATCATTCAAAATGGGTGTATAAAGTCCGAAGTAGGAAGAGCTTCGAAGCATATTTTGAACTTGAGCCCAATGAAGTTGACTTTTGCTATTAGTGTCTAGGGTCGAGGGTGTCTAGGGTAAATTACGTAAAGAAGAAAGGAAAAACAGATATGCTAACAACATGGGATCGACTGCAAGTGGGAAGTTTCTAGGGTTATTGGAGTCAAGCTGTAAAGTGTTACGTTTCACTGTGTCGTACCACCACGCCTAAACTCACTATATTTCAGTTGACTCTTCTCTTTACATTTCCAACTTGGCGAAAGGAAGCCGACTTTCGGGCTATGCGATTTACTTAAAATGACTGCGAATAGCTCATAATTTCCAACGCATTTGTGTGCCAAAATACTTCTGCAAACAAACTTCTTGAGAAATTTCTAAAAATGTTTTTGATGGATACGCAAAAACTCATCCCATCAGGAGGCAGGGACGTTTCGAATGACACTTTATTCACGAATGATGCCGCAAGTGGTTTAACCGTGTGTGACGGACGATCGGGCAGCAGGACTGACACAGCTTACTCGACTACTGTATACGGATATAATTAGTCTTATTCACGTTTTCTATTAATGTATTTCTTAATTGTGTTACGTTACATTTTAAATTTCCCATTAAAACAACTGAAGGTGAAAATGATTAAACATATTTTCAACTGTTGTGGTAGTAATAAATCATGCATCGTACATTATTTTAACGTCCTGATTCATATTCGCGTTTAGTGATTCTAATGAATGTTTTGGTCCAATTCGTTCAATTTTGGCCTTCTGATTGTTCACAACTGCTGCACGCGATTTCGCAATGTTCCGCGAGCCGCTGTGGATCCACTTGTGGGGAGTAATTTCCCCCGTGTAATTCACATTTCAGGGAGGCCTGGTATGTGTGTGGCGGAAATTGGCACGAAGTGAGGTACAACGGAGGACTCTTCATTCCCTTGCGGAGCATTAATTTGTGAGAAAGCCCGCGGCATGTGATATTGTGTTACGGGGCCTCTGCGTGACGTGGTGACCTCTTTACGAGATGCGAGGACTGATTAATGAAGTTTTGAACCCAGAAAAACGGAATTTTAGGCATGTATTAAATTATGTTGTTTCAGAGTTGAGTTGCCATTAGAGATTTACTACTCGTGCTCTGTAATATTGTCTGAGTTATGTTTGTTTTGAGTTTCCTGATAATAATTTAATTTCGTACCTGCATGAAAATGTGTTATCGGTAACACCTGTCATTTGTCAGTATTACTGTATTGGAGATTTAACACACTGCAGCATTTTTATAATATACTGATGATTATGTTATTTGAAAGGAAGTGGTTAGAACTAATTATAAAATATACGTCGTGCTCGGGGCGTTTTACCTTAAAAACGTGCGGAAATTATACGAAAATATTACAGTTGAATTTTCTAGTAACCGAACTGGGATGGTTGTATACCATTCGTTAATATTACTTTATGGTGATGTACGTAAACAAGTGTGGCATGTTGAACTCTGCAGGTTCGTGCAGAAAGGATCGTAGAGTTTTAGTTACACATTGAATTAGCATAAATAGATTTCTAACAGAAAATAATGTCTTACGTTTCCAGCTGGAGTAACTTCTATTTTTTCCATCTGAACTGAAAACAAGATAAGTGATATTGTCGGTCGTATCACATCCCGTGGTTGTAACATGACGCGGGTTCACAGAGGCATTCATTGTGGAATATTTGCAGTACATTAGTGTTGGTTCCAACCCCCTTCCCAACGAATTGCAGTAGTCTCCTTTCCGCATGAGTACCTGGAGAAACGCCGCAGGTAGTGGGACTAAGGCCTTTGAAACTGAAAATGCTCGATTGGTGTAGTTGTGGTAGCAGGATGGGTAGTGCGGGTTCAGGTAAGTTTCTTTGAGAGGGGGATTTTTTCCACCACCATGTGAGTGAATTTCTTTTCGGAACATCAGATTCCGTTTTATTGATATATTATATTTATTTAAAAATATGCAGTGAGATTGGGTTAAATATGATACTGCTTTCATATTTAATACAAATGTAATTCCTAAAAACAAGATGATAATAATAATAATAATAATAATAATAATAATATAATAATATAATAATAATAATAATAATAATAATAATAATAATAATATTGTCTTTATTATGGCGAGGCGACGTATTCTAAGTAATTGTTTCACCTTTGGGAGAAATATTGAAAACTCATCTTTTTTGTAAAGACCCCAGTGTGAAGAGTTTCAGTAATTGAATTGGTGGTGATAATTTTGGACACCTTGCAAATTGCAATGATTGGCATTGTGTCAGTGGTTCTGTCAAAGGGGCGGAGTTGGTAGCGAGGGCACTGGCGATAGAATAGTGGTGGAGATTTTGGTAGCAGTAGTAGTGGGGGGTTGGTGGTAGAAGTGATTTTGGTGTATGTTCGTGTTATTTTGATATTGGCTGATTTTCGTAGTGGTAGGCGTATCGTGGTGATGGCTATTTGGTGGTAGTGGAGGATCGGTACAGTGTTTACGGTGGCCAGTCTAGTGATGGATAGTGCTGGCGGAGACGTTGTTACGGTACAGATGTTGATGGAGTAAATCAGGTTGTGGATGTCGTGGGGTGTACCATGTTGACAGTGTTTTTTGCGTTTCTTTTGGTAGTGATTCGGTATTGGTGGTGATGGATGGTGCTGACGGTGTGGCGGTGACGGTGGTGGTGACCGCGGCGCCGCCGCCGAGGGCGTGGCTTTACGGCGTTGTGGCTGTGGCTGGGGGTCGCAATGGAATGATGTATGGAGAACGTTTTGTGTGGCGCTGGGGGACCGTAAACATAAAGTTGGGAAATCGGGGGCTGAGATACGAGCTTATTGCGACGCGTTTAATTAATAGCGCGCCCGCGAGCAGCGCTGGCGGCGCCACAGTCGTGTTACCCTTCCCGTTTTCGCTGCTGCCCCTGTCTCCAATGCGTTTGCGGTTGTGCATGTATCGTATCCTGCTGCGACTTGTGCTAGCTGGTGGGAGGGTGCTGGAAATTAAGCGACCGACAGTTATTGCTCGGTTACCTGTTTCTCCAGGTAATCAAATTGCCTCGATATATATAGCTTTGTGGCGGAATTGTATACATTGTTAGAATGTTCTGCCTCTCATTGTAACGCGAGAGTTTCCTTGCAGCTTTTTAATGTATCGCCAGATATGTGAGCTCTTGGCCAGATACGTGAAACGTCTTTTTGGAAACGTTAAAGCGTGAAATGGAGGAAATTCCGTTAAATGACGTGGTGCAAAACTAGGAAATTTAGAATAGATATTTGCACAAACAACAATGGGGTACATTCTTTATTAGAAATATTTATTGTTATTATTTTTGAATGTCAAAATGGGCTCTTGACCTTTTAAAGGGAAACATCCGACGCTTAAAGATCTGTAGGCCCGAGACACATTTCTCCTTTTTTAATACTAAGTTGTTGTGGTGATCCAGTTTATTTCTTGAACGAGGTGAAATTTTAATTCTTACTAAAACAAACATATGGAGTTATTTTTTCCTCACAATCATCAGGGCAAATATATTTTTAATAGCAAGCTTTTGGTTTCAACTACCATTTCATGAATCCTCTCACTGAAGTGCTAGAATTAACATGAAACTCGTTTGCAATTTACAACTTGCATCTTAAAATGTTATAAGTATTAAATTGTTTAAATTTATCCATTAATTACGTTCTTAACCGTACGGCACACGCGGTAGTAAAAGTTATTCAATCTCGCGGAGTGAAGTGTCAGATGCATCATTTCAATTGAGCTTATCTTGTTTCACAAACTGACTATTCCGTATTTCAGGCATTAAACATATTTACTAACGTCGAAACCACTGACCAACAATAACGAGAACATGTATTAAGAAGTTGCATCATTTGTAAATTATACTATTCACTTCGCCCTGCGGTATACTGCGCACCACGTGGTTTCATTTAGATTATGCTCGTGACGACAGCATTAAGCCTATTGACTCGAACTGGATGCTATAAGATCTGAGAACAATAATAGAGAGATATTGAGAAGAACAGTGTTCTCAAACTTACTCTGTCACTGTGTCAACGGTAGAACAGTTCATTCATCTGGGAGTTGGACCGTGTGTGCCGCACGATTAATGCACGTAATATATACCGCTTTAGAGTTTCCGCACAAGACGTGTTTTCGCCAAGTGTGATCCTACTAGTACTCTACGAGGGGCATTCACCGCGGGGTGGGCACCTCGGCGCTAACCTCTATCCGCACCCCCCGCTGGCGCACAAGTACGCCCTTGGGCTGGTATCTGGGTCCCGCCAAAACGCAGTTGACCCTCACGGTAACCTCCCCTTACAATGCCTGGGTCAGGCCGCCCTGCCAGCTCAGAGCTCCTAGCTATCTAGGCTAGTATCGGAGTCAAATCAACGCGCCACTCACATGCACCTAAAATTTCCTCAGATTGCACAGGTGAATTGTGCAGCGTGAAAGAGAGGATAACGCAAAACAACGATAATGGTGTTGCTTGCTGCTACTCTAAAACGTGTCTAAACCCTTTTATTAAATAAACAAAATAAAATATAAAAAAATGGATGTTTTTGCAACAAAATACATCAACTGATGCCACTGCAGCGCCTCTGACCGGGAGGTCCTACGTTCGAGTCCTGACGGCGCGGCAGGATTTTCTACACTAGCTTTTCAGCTAGGTCGAATCCAGTCGCTGTCTAGAGGAGAATTCTAGCGACAGGCTGCTCTGATCGGTAGTTTTCCGTAGTTTCTCCGATCAACACCAGGCGAATGCCGGAGCTGTACCCTACCAAACGGGCCACGGAACGCGCGCGATCTGTCTTTCCCCTTTCTTGTCCTATCCTCTCCCCTTACACACTCTCACTTACAACAACATTCACTACACTCCGGGAGACCGGTCGGGAGTTTAGAGCTTGTCCCGGCTGGGGCGGTGACCCGCTGGTGGGAGAGCCCTGGTTAGGGGGAAACCCCACGGTAGGTCGGTGCTGGATCTCGCCATCCAGCGAGGGGAAAATCACCGCCATCTCCCGAGAAAAAAACATGCACTATACTAACGGGACTAATGACCGAAGCAGTTGACGCACCCGGAAACACGAAAAAATCAACAAAATATGGCATCGAAAACGAAATATCGATGTTCATATATCGATGCTTCTGTCGGAATACATCGATGTTTTAAAACCACCAGTGTTCTTTTGCCGTCCCTAGTCGTGATCGCGTAAGAATTGAGCATTAGCAGCTCGTTCGCCGCGCCTTCACGGCCGACTTGGTCGCCTCCCTCGCCGCAACTGTGCCTCTCCGCCCCGACTTCCTCCTGCGCGGCGCGAGGCTGCGGCGTTGCGCGTTAAATGGGCCCGAAAATTCCCGGCGGGCGGCGCTGAAAAATTGACGCTCCGCACGCGGAGGCGCGAGCAGGAGGGGAAGAGAGCGGCGGCGCGGGGGTGGGGGGGCGCGAGGAACGGAAGGAGACGGCGAGAAGAGGAACCAGAACGATGGAGTATGAGGAACGGGAGAAGGGGGCGATGAGGGGATGTGTTTGAAGGGGGCGAGCGCGGTGCGGGGAACGAGATGCAACAATAAGAAGAGGAAGGAACGATCAAAGTGAGAAAAAGAAGAAATTTCGATGGCTGAAGATGAGAAATGGAAGAAAATATCAAGGAGAGAGAAAGAGAAGAAGAAAGAGCGTCGAGTGAAGAAGAAAAGGAAAGGTCGTGGGTGTGTGTTGAGTGAGTGAATGTGGTCGTGTGTTGAGTGAAGAAGAAGAAAAGGAAAAGTGGGGTCGAGAATGCGAAGAGTGAATGAGGAAAGTAAGGGGGCATGCCAGAAAGAAATAAGAATTCAGGATGTGATATAAAGGAATAGGTTATAAAAGATAATAGACTAAAGAGCAACGAGGAGGGTGAAAGTGGAGGGGACGGACAGTTGTACTATTGCGAAATGTACGATATGTAACTTAGTAAGATGGAGTAGAAGGGACCTTGCTTATGAAGTAGTAAGTTGCTTGGCGAGGAGGAGTACTGTATCCCGAGGTGGCAGCGCAGAGGAAGGGCCCAATCTGGAAACGAGACGCCGAAACCGTTGGGGTGGGCGGGGTGGGACGGTATGACGGGCCGTCGTGGAGCTGGCAGTATAGGCGAACCGAAGTCTCGGAAAGTCGGCCGGAACTTCTTTACATCCCGGGATTATCCGCAAGTTCTAGACACGCGTCAATATCCGAAATGAAAGATGCACGTCCCAATTTATTGCGCGGCCGGGAAACTCCCAACTCCCGCACGAGTAAACCCTCGGCGTCGAGGGAGCGATCGAGCGCGGGAAGGCACTTGTTGTCGGGGGAGGGCTGGAGAAAGAGGGAGGGGTTGAAAAAGGGGAGTGCGGGCGATCGTTCGAAGACTCAAAACGAATTGCTTTCACCGGGAGGCGGGCCGCGGTGGTGGGGGATCGTTTCGTACTGTTTACAGAGCTTGCTCGACTGTCCTCAGTTAATGCTCCATTCGTCGAAGATCTTAAACGTGAGGCTGGCGCCCGATGCTGAAATTAATGGAGATTTATATTTAATTACAGCGAGTAGTCCTTTTTACAAAGGATAGCGCACCCTTGAGGAAACCTCATTACTCAAGCTTTCATCACTTAATTTCGCCACGGCGTTCTTCCTTTTACGCTTCCCAAAAGCCCAAGTTTCCTGATAACTCGGAGCCGCATAATAGATTTGCGCGTCCGCGCTTGGAAAGCAGGTTGCTCGGTCGGGGGGGGGGGAGGAGGGGGAAACGGGAGGGGGGATGGGACTAGGTGGCCTAGTGAAGCCTTTGTGTGGTTGAGCGTGCATACACCTCCCTTTAATAACTCCCTTATCTATGTAGTTATATCTGAAGTTCTGCTGCAAGATTTTTTTCATGAGTTGAATTTTGCTTGAAGTCTATAATAGAGTACGTAGTGTGCAGAAATGGAATAATTCTTGCATGCTCTTTTGAGAAAATACGATCCCGAAGTTCTTGTTTTACGCACTCAGTTTCGAAATCTTGCGGAGTTATTAGATTGCTAATGATGGTGTTGTAACAATGTTGAAGCAACGCCATCCCTTCCAATCCTTCATTTGTTGAAACTTTTAATTAATCGCAAAAAACTGAATACACTTAAGCAGCCGGTTTCAAGTTTTAGCTATCCTGTACCGATTGTTCAGATGTTTTGATACATCTAAACTCTTGTTAACGATATCTTGCTTATCAGACTTTCATCTCATATATTCAATTAGTCGTCTTGTTAGTTAATATGGATCGATAAATCTCTGTCTTGAATAGTATTGTGGTAATAATATGACTGTAATGTTTAATTACTTATGCATATAATATTCTGAGATCTTCATATTTTGACCGTTACTGTACCTGTAATAATAATTTATAATTTGTATCTATTTATTATTTTCTTAGCAGTTTAGGAAAAGTTAAAGCTGGATTAGAAACTTTGGAGAAAACCTCTATTACAGAATCTACAGCTAAATTTTTCATCTATAAAATTTTAATTACCAGAATACAAACGTATTACTTGCGAAGAGTAGAATATTACTCGCGAGGGATAGAATATCGGGCCCATTGGAAAGTGGATGGATCGTCAAAGCAGAGAAATCGGAAGGGAAGAATGAGGTGGAGAAAATGCTGACGTATGCCGGCATTCTTTGATGACCGGCTTATGCACCTGCCTCGTGCGATAGCGTGGAGGATCAGCGCGGCTCCTGTCAGTTTAGTTCCGCCCGGGTGCAGCTGAGAGTAGGCGAAGGTGATGGCAATTGAGGTAGCGATGGCTGTGTTGATCGCTGGGCCGGAGGCGAACGTATCAGCAGTTGCGGTGGCCGATGTCGGAACCGATGAGGCGTTGAGGCAGAGGGGGAGGCAGTGACAGTGGCGGAGACGGAGGTGAACGCAGGGGTGGAAGCGGAAGCCATGGCCGGAACAATGTTGCTGGCGGAGTGGAGGGGGAAGCCTGAAGCAATGGGGGTGGGGGCATAGGCGCGATGACTTGCGAGTCCCGGCCCTCTACGCCTCTATTTGCATTCGATAAATCAGGGCCCCGTGCCAGACAGCCTAATTGGCTAAACACAGCGCGCGCACCAGCACATGCCGGCGCAGGCTCCGATGAGGAACATGGCTTGCACCGGCGCTTGGCGATACGACGGGAAGGGAGTTTGGTTCCAACACCAGAACGAAACAAGAGATTCATACTGCACACAAGTAAGTGCAAAATTAAATTCTGGGATTAGCGAAATCTCATTGGTATATCACACATTGCGTTTTGTCTGAATGTATTTCGTGATTATCTAATAAGTAGATTAATGTCGATAATATGACGAGGTGAAGATGATGAAGAGACGGTGAAGCGAGAGGCAGAGGAAACGGGAAAACCTCACGAAAACCTGCCGAAAGCTCGCTTTGTTCTCCATCCATTGGCCGGGGATCGAATGCGAGCCCCTACAGTGGAAGCCTACGCGCTAGCCATTTCCCCATGAGCGTCTCCACGCCTTGCCACATGTTCTCGCGCCCTCTCCTCCTTCAGCGGCTTCAGTGACACACTGGTTAGCGTATCGGACTATTATACGTACACAAGTTCGCAGGTTCAAACTCGATTGAAGCCGTTGATTAGTAAGAGCGAAAAAATCCTTCGTACCCTTCCTTCAGAGGGGAGGTAAATCTAGCTGTTCCATGTTGTAGATTTACTGCATGCAAAAGATCAAGCCTAAAAAGCCCTCAAAGAGTCTTCCTTTCGTCTCCCGAATGATACCTTGGCTTGAGACGAAAGGAGGGTTGCAAAATTTGCGTGGTGAGGCGGAAGAGCAGGCGTGATAGCCTGAGCCTCGCCACGTCAAATAAAGCATACTAGAATAGAGCCGTCTTCCGCCTGAGCGCGTGCACTCTCTCTGTCGTCTGTGCTTTCGCGTGGGCGCTTGGCCGAGGGGGCGGGGTCACGCTTCGCTCGCTCGTGCCCCGCGCCGCTGCCGCCGCCGCCGCCGCGTTTCGTTCCGCTGCTCTTTGCGGCAGTTCGGGCTCCCCTGCGCGCCGCTGCCACCGCAGACTCCGGGACGCATCTCCATATCCACTGGACGAGCGAAAGGCATTTTTGGTTTTCATTCGCATAAAATGAATACTTTGTTTCAATTTCACTACCTACACGTGTATTAGAATTATCAAATGTAATAGATGAATTATTTGAAGGATAAGTAATAATGACGTTGATATATAATGTACAAGTATCTTAATTTTTTGTGAGATTTATGGACGCTTTTTAACAACTTGGTCATATAGCGAGTCCTGTGATTGGTTTTAACTCTAGGAGGAACTGTAGAAAAAACACGTAAGGACAACACGAACACTCAAACATCCATGCTCGAGGCGGGATTCGAACCCGCGATCCTTCGAGCCGAGGCAGCTTCGGCCCTTCAGCCTTAGCGACCTCAGCTATCCAGTCGGCTATCTTGAATCTTTGTTAAATAAATTAAATAACAACACCTGCGCTTTGAAGTAACGGTTCCAACGATTTATGTTTCAAAAATTATATACATTGTGTGATTGGTGTTTGATCAGTCTTGAAAAGTTGTACATAAAAAATACTAAATAATTCTCTTATTCATTTTCTTTACTTTTATCTGTATGTACGCATGTCTGTCACCTGATATAGGACTCTCACTAAACCGATACACACGATACGACGGATTTGTACACTATTTTTAGTACACTCGGTTAAACTGTCTGTACATACATTGATAAGATGCGGTTCTTAGCCCGTGGTCCAGTCTGTCCATAGACAGTCTTGATTCTGCGCTCGGCTTGTAATATGTCTGCTTGCAATTTACTCCCATTGTCTTTGCCGTATCACTGCAATTCTGTTTGCACTATTTGTAATCGCTTAAACGATACATGTCAAAAAGTGTCATTTTGTGGGATAACGATTTTAACTTAGGCAAAGCCGTTTATTTCGCAACCAGAGGCTGTGTTATACTCGATATGCTGACTGACTTGCGAACTGCCGTTACAAATTTTTGAGCAGTAAAAATATACAATTGTATAAATACCTTTCACTTATCTCTTGTTTTACATGTCATTCTCGTATATAACAATGTTCTTTAATAGTGACCTGTCTTTCAGGTGGAAATGAGCTCTTGCCCTTCTAAATTAGATAAATTTTCATACGTTCACCCACACTTCTATGCCCCATCTACTGCGCGAGGTGTGTTCTGGAATATATAACGATGATGAAGCAGCGATGGAATGAGGGTAATAAACGGCAGCATAAACGGGAGGGAATTACAAACAAGCAAAATCGTCCACTGGACTAAAGATCGCTCGCATTTTCGAACATTTGTATGTTGTTCATTTCCGAATAAAGTGAATATAATTTTAATTTTAACCAATGCTATAATTTGCATACGTACTCCTCAGTTTACTTGCACGGTTATTTAAGTCTCACCGTGGAACATTTAAGACAATACTTTTTATTACATATTCAAGTTGAAGTCTACAAATAAGTCTAGGCCAGGTGTCGTTTGAATTTGCACGCCGCCCGCCATTACTTCGAGCAGTGCGGCCGACCATGGGGTCGCCAAGGCAGAAAGTGATACGCAAGTGATACGCGCTATGGGAGTGATGGCCGTTCTGGTACGAGTGATATTCAAATGCTTACAGGTGTGACATTATGCGTCGGACAAATCGCACCCAAGATGGCTGTGGTATATGCACAATTTTAACAATATGCACTGCAAGAAAACACACACACACACACATATATACACTACCGGAACAATCGTTCCACGTTAGCATCTGCTAACTACCGAACACACTGTTCGTCATGAGCCTGGCGCTCTTACCCTCAGGCTTGCGGCCTCTCACGCACACGCTGTCCTCGCTAGAGCCTCATAGCAGGTTTCTGGAACAATGGTCCCCTTTTCAGGGCCCACCCGCTTTTTAGCCTGGCTGTGACCGCGCCGCATCGCCACTCCCCGGGTGCAACTGCATGGTCTTGCGACACATCTGTCGCAAGTGTGGCAGCTACTCTCCGGAGCTGCACCCTCGCGCTCGGCCTCGCCCGCTTCCTGCCCATTGTGGTGCATTCCACACGTGTCCACGCTGGACGTGTCCACGCTTCCCGCTGTGCACCACGCGGCCGCGGGCGGAGTAGCGGACGCTACACAGGCTTACGACTTAATACGAAAGGAAATAATTCATACTAGTGAGAACCCGTCAAAATTTGACGGTGAGATCAGAGATTAATGTCAAATACTGTGCCCAGACTAATGTTCACAATATGTTGCGTTGTTTCGATCTTCAGGGTATAACGAAGATATTTTGTCGTGTGGAGTTTCCAAAATTTTGAATATGTATGGCCCATGACCAGGTGGCAATGCAATATCGGCACCAAATGACACAAAAGAATGAGCACTATTATACTGACGAATATTAATTCTAAAGTTTTGTGATGTGTCATCAGCTATAAATAACTTTAATTTCTTCTGTCATATTGCTCGAAGGTAAACTTATTTTCCCATTTAAGCAACACACAACTCGCTTGCAGAATTTCTCTCTCATGGGAAGTGCAAAGCAGAACAAAACTGACATTTCATAGACAACGACCCAACAGAGAACGAAATGACCTCACTAACACGACTTCTACGCTGACTTTCTCTTTCCCTGCTTCCACGTAATGTACGTTTGCGTCTTTTGGGGTGCGTGGGCAACGATCGACATAACCTGTGTACAACTTCACTACTTAAGTACAACCGAGCAAAACCCACTGTCCGAATGTTCTCTACAAAATACACCACAAAAGCAAATACATGCCAACTATCAACGCCCCAATTCAATTATTACACTGAAACAAAACCTTGACGAATTGTAAACAAATCTCAACCATCAAAACAAAACATCAAGCAGCGCCAACATGAAGCAGCTTTAGAAGAAAACAATTGACTATTGATAAGCGTACTATTAAAGAATGATTTAAGTAATTAATTTACACCGTTAATGTTGGGGAATCAACACAAACAATATCTGATAACACATCTAGATATCACGTTCTTTCATTTAAAGGAAAAAATACCACAATCGGTTCAATAGAAGCTCTAAACGAAGCCATGGCAGAATACCTTATTTTTTTAAATATATAGATACTTCATATTAGGCAAGGTATGGAACTCAAAGATAGAGTAGAGTTTTCATGTCCGTTTATTGGTAGTTTGCTGTACTACAAGAAATATTATTTATGCCCGGAGAAAAATATATTCAATTCATCAACCGAAGACTGACTGTTGCACTTTGCATCTTTCAAATCTTACAAATTTATTCATTGTTGCGTTCAGGTAAGAAAATAAACTGTGACAGCTGTACACACACCAGAACATTGACATAATTTTTGTTTGCTTACGAAGAACCTCTAACAGATACTAATAAAGAGAACTGGGCTGGGTACTTGAACTGGTAAGTGAGCCGACCGTCTACCGCAGATATTGCCATGTGTATTTCGATTTTTCTGTAGTGGCCAATGACAGTAGGTCATTGTCACACCTCCTGCTTTATAAAATTAATCTTTATAACAGTGGTAAGCACATTTCTGAGATAACAATCCCCATTGAGATGGACGTTCGCGAATTAATTGAAAATATTCATTTTATAAGGCAGAAGGTGTAACACTGACCTAATGTCGTGGGTCTCTGTAGAAAAATCAAGGTATAATGTGCTACTTCCACCAGCTGGCGCGGGGTGCGCGCCCTCGAGCGCCTAGTACACGGAATGCTGAGGCCTAGTCTATTGTCCGATTTTAAATATAGTATCTTGTGACACATCATCAGCTGGACGCGACCGGGAGCGGTAGCTCAGTGCATCAAATGATGTCACTGCAGCGCCTCTGTCCGGGAGGTCCTAGGTTCGAGTCATGACGGTGGCAGGATTTTCGACACTAGCTCTTCAGCTAGATCGAATTCAGTCTCTGTCTGGAGGAGAATTCTAGCGGCCGGCTGCTCTGATCGGTAGTTTTCCGTGGTTTCTCCGATAAACACCAGGCAAATGCCGGAGCAGTACGCTACCAAACGGGCCACGGACCGCGCGTGATCTGTCCTTCCTCTTCCTTGTCCTATCCTCTCCCCTTGCACACACACTTACACTAACATGCACTACACTACCACATATTCTGGGAGACCGGTCTGGAGCTTGGAGCTTGTCCCGGCTGGGGCGGTGCCCCGCTGGTGGGCGAGTCCAGGTTAGGGGGAAACCCCACTAGCCGACGGTAGATCGGCGCCGGATCTCGCCATCCAGCGGGGGAAGATCACCGCCATCTCCCGAGAAAAAAACATGCACTACACTCACGGGATTAATGACCGAAGCAGTTAACGCGCCCGGAAACACGAAAAAATCAATCAATTAATCAATCAGCTGGACGCGGTTATCCAATCAGAAGCTTTGATCACTAAAAGTAAAGTCGTACCGAAGCTTCCGATTGGATGATCAGTCACAAGTCACTATATTTAAAACGGACAATGGAAGATGCCTGGTTGGTGATTTCCAAAGGGATGACGTGCGTGCAGTGCTGTGGCTGTGTTCAATTGCACGGTTCACTGTCGTTCTACGCCAGTCGATTTCCCTTTCTCCGCTCCACGGGCCGCATCCCTGGCGCCGCCTGTCTCCAGCGGCGGTTGTGCCGCGACACCGCGAAATTCCCCTCTAGGAAGCTGCGGTGGTGGCGCGTTGAATGGACGCGACGCCCTGCGTCACGCTTTCCCGCCCCAGGCAGCCTCTAGATGTCGCCCATTTCGACTCGGATGCTCAGTCCGACTCTTAGAAATCGACTCAATCGACTCTTAGAAATCTGGTTTCTAAGAAAGAACTCTAAGAAATCGGTTTATTATTTTTTCTTCGGCAGTGCAGAACGATGCACCTATTCGGATGTTATTAAAAGCTTCACTATGAAATGGATATATATATATATATATATATATATATATATATATATATACATATACATATATAAATATATATATACATAAATATATATATATATATATATTTTTATAAATGTATATATATATATATATATATATATATATATATATATATATATATATATATATATATATATATAATTTTTTTGGACAGAATTATAAGTGGAAATTAATAGAATGTTTTTTGCAAATATTTATTGTTATAATTATTAACTCAACATGTTTACAATATTTGATACAACAATTTTAAAGAGATCTATTAACATCTGTTATAAAGGAAAACCTATTAGAATAGTGAACTGTCATATTTAAAAAAATGATTGATGCTAATCGATAAAACTAAGAAAAGTCGTGATTGTCGAAACGAATTCATTCAATGCGTGTGATTGGCCAGCGCGTCTTGGTGCAAAAGTGATACTTGTGATTTCCATACCACTCTTGTTTCATTAATAACTATAATGGATTCTGGAAGTAAATACAATACTCAATGTTTATACCATTTTTTTATTTTCAGGATGATATTAATGATATATACAATTAAAATTTTCTATGTTCGATTCTACTTTGTATGTTTTATCTCGGTATGTAATGTAATTCTCTCTGTATGTTGCTGACAATCTTAGTAGCTACCTTTTTTAAATCGTGGAAGATTAGTTTTGTCCTCCTGTGATTTGTTCTGTTGCAATGACTGAAGTTGTAATTCCTAATATTTAAAATGAAAAACTAGTATATAATAATAATTACTCTTTGTGAAAGAAGATTAACATTTTCTACGAAATGTGAATGGAAACATGCGACCGTCTACAATGTCCGTCGACCACTCTTCTTCTGGGGTTTAAATGATCTATCGCCAATTAATCGCCATTCAGATGTTTTGTTTCGCATCTTTCGTCTCCAGCAATCACTGACAAATCATGTCTTGACATTTCATCTCTTCTTCAACGAATGCAAAACGCACTTGTTAGGTGCAATCTCCATTCTAAAAATTAATATCCGATTTATCAATTATTTTAATAAAATGATGTTAGAGTTACTAGGTTTGAAATATATAAGGACGATTCAGTAGTGGTGAGAAAAGTGAGAGATATCGGAGAATTCCAGTTATCTAGGTTGTCTCGTAATTTTCCGGATTCGCGTTTTCCTTTCCTCGCTTCCTATTCCTACCAACTAATCTCGATTCCCAATTCCTGTGCCCCGTTTCCTTTCCCGTTAGCTCATCTTGATTCGCGCGCCGGTAGCGGTAGCTCAGTGCATCAACTGATGTCACTGCAGCGCCTCTAGCCGGGAGGTCCTAGGTTCGAGTCCTGACGGCGGCAGGATTTTCGACACTAGCTTTTCAGCTAGGTCGAATTCAGTCGCTGTCTGGAGGAGAAAGTCTTGCGGCCGGCTGCTCTGATCGGTGGTTTTCCGTGGTTTCTCCGATCAACACCAGGCGAATGCCGGAGCAGTACCCTACCAAACGGGCCACGGACCGCGCGCGATCTGTCCTTCCTCTTCCTTGTCCTATCCTCTCCCTTACACACACACTTACACTAACACATACACACTTACACTAACATGCACTACACTACATATTCCGGGAGACCGGTCGGGAGCTTAGAGCTTGTTCCGACTGGGGCGGTGCCCCGTTGGTGGGAGAGTCCTGGTTAGGGGGAAACCCCACTAGCCGACGGTAGGTCGGCGCCGGATCTCGCCATCCAGCGGGGGAAGATCACCGCCATCTCCCGAGAAAAAAACATGCACTACACTAACGGGAGTAATGACCGAAGCAGTTGACGCGCCCGGAAACACGAAAAAATCAATCAATCATCTTGATTCGCATCTTCTGTCCCCCGTCTTCTGCTTGTCAACCTCGGCACCCGCTCTGGCTTCCAGCAGCCTCTTCCTGGCCTCCCAGAGAGTCCGAGGTATCGACAGCAACTCGGTTGAGACTGGACGTGCCCGGCACCAAAAGCGGGCCTCGGAGGCGGGGAAACTAGAGGAGCGGAGGGAAAAGGTGGGGAACGGAGGGGAACTGCGTGGCGTGGGGCGGTGAATGTGGGGAGACGTGGTGAAGGGGTGGTCGAGTTGGGCGCGAGGAGACAAGGCTGGTCGGATCGGGGTGAGGCGGGAAAGGGCCTGACGATCCGAGGCTTGCGAGGGAGCGTGGGAGCTGGACGTGGATGGGGGGGGGGTGCGTTGTGGAGTGGGGATGCGGCGGGCTGGGGCGTTGCAGTGGGCAAGGAGGCGGCGCCGACCCGAACCCAGAACTTGAACTTGCGCGTCGCGGCGGAAGACGCCGGACCCCGAGCTTAATTAAACCGCGCGTTCGGCCGCCCGGCCGACCGGACTGCCATTGTCAGCGGCGCGCTGCTCGTTTGTTTCGTGACAGCCCAGCGGCGCGGTGGCGACCGCTCTTCGATAGCGTGCCCTTAGACGAGGGTCTTGCTTCGGGTCTTAACTCGGGCGGCTGGAGCGCCGACGGGATGCTGGCGGTTTGTGGTCCCAAGATGAAGGAGTAAGAGTGTATCATTTGCCCAGCTCTCAACTGATCAATTTACGAATCTCGGCTGTGAGGGGGAATTTGAAAATTGGGCAGTGAAAAGTATTCGATTATGACCGTAATCGGAATATTCGATAGAGATTGTGGAATTATCTTTATATCTTTATATCATTTGGCAGCAATGGTGTAACGGTTAGCGTATTGGACTGTTTTTCCCGAGTTTGCGGGATCTAACCCGATCGAAGTCGTGGATTTTTAAGGGCAAAAAAAATCCTGCGTACACCCTCCCTTGGAGGGGATGTAAAGCCGACTGTCCCATGCAGTATATTTACTGCACATGAAAGATCCTCAAGCCTTAATGAAGCCTCTGAGCTAAATTCAAATTGCCTGTTTCCTCGCCCAAATAATACCTTCTTTCTCCCCTAGTTGGTGAAAGGAGCGTAGCGAAATTTGCGTTGTCAGACGGAAGAGCAGGCCTCATAGCCTGACTCTCGCAACTTAAAAGAAGGCATCAATTCAATTACAAAGCGACATTATTACAAGTATCCGTTTGTATGCAACATTTTATTATTTGTTATATGAAATGTTCTAAAATTCTTCTGTTTCATCAGAGCCCGCCAAACACTGCAAATTAATTAATGATAATAAATGCATCAATAATAATAATAATCATAACAATGTTAATAATAATAACAACCTGAGGAACTCCACGTGCAATACGCAAGGAGTCGGAAAGGTATGTACATAATGTTCCATCATTCCAGTAAGTTACTTCCACTCTCTGGGATCGTTGTTTAAGGTATGAACATAGCCAATCTAGGGCAATACCACGGATTCCTTATAAAGGTAATTTTTAAAGAAAAATGTCATGATCATTAACGTCAAAAGCTTTTGAGAGGTCTAAAAATAATTGAATAGGTGCTTCATTTTCATTTAATGATGAGGAGACATCTTTAAGAAAAGAAAATATGGTTGTTTCCGTAGATTTTGACTTTCTAAATCCATGTTGGCAATCTGAAAGCGTGTCGTGTTTACTGAGAAATGTTTCCATTCGTACGTAAAAAAAGTCTGTCTAATATTTTTGAAAAAACTGACTGAAGAGAAATTGGCCGATAATTTTGAATTTAATTTTTGTTGCCTTTTTTAAGAGCGGCTTAATCTTAGCTGTTTTCAAATATATGTGGAAAAGTTTCAGTAAGGGTGCATTAAATAGGTGAGTTCACGAGTGTATAATGGCAGGCGCACAGGTCTTTAACAAACAATCCGGAAATTCATGTAAACCGATCGAATATTTTTTTTGTAGTTTACCAATTATTTGTGAGTTTCATAGAAAGAAGTTTGGAAAACGAACATCGTGTCGAAAATTTTTGGACCAATGTCTGATGTTGAATTTTGTGGCTGAAGACCCTTTCTCGTCAACAATTCTTGAAAAGTATTGGTTAAAAAGACTAGCCACTGTTGCAGGATCGTTCTCATTTCTATCGCTATATTTTAAAACAACATTCTCTACAAGGTACCTAGTTGATTTGGTTGTATTTTTAATTATATTCCACATTGTTTTGTTTTGTTACTTGAGCTCAAATTATCCCGATCGAGTTTCATTATTTTAGTCTGCCTTATGACTTTTCTTAATAATAATTTGTGTTTTTTTTAAATAGAGGAAATCTTGTGATACCTTATGATGTTTAGAAACGATAGAAAGTATTCGGTTGTTTTTACATGATGTCCTAATCCCTTGTGCTATCCAAGAATTGCTTTTCCGTGAAATATTTAATTTTCTTTTTTGAAGAGGAAAGCAAATATTAAAATGAAATGAAAGCGTTGAAAAAAATTATTATATTTATCATTTGTATCAACGGTATTATAAACCACGTTCCATGACTCCTGCACCAAGTAATCAATGAATAATTTTGTTTTTACTTTTAGTAAATCTACTTGTACGTGTATTATTAATTGTGTCAGTGTTCGCATTTCTTATAATGGTAACTATTTGTGCATCGTGGTCACTGTATCCTAATTTTTGTGTTTCAACTTCATATCGAATAGTAGTTTTGTTAATGATGATATGATTTCCGCAATTATTAGGCACCATTCCAGCATTTCGACATTAAACATTAGCAATCCGACATTTTGGAACAACTGTTTTGTTTATTAAAGAGTGTCGGGTGTGTGCTGAAGCACTGCAGCACATACGGACCAACTGACGTTGCGCGTGTTTACTCATCGGGATGGTACATTTCGTCCAGAGACTCAGAATTTACACTGTAAATGTGCATCCACTATTTCTTTCTGTCTGTTCTAGCACTGTAGAGTTTCTTCAAATTCCTCTACAAATTATTTCCACGTTTCGCTATTGAAACTATCCTTACAGATGAAATAGTCGTCACGAGATATGTTGAGTTTTCTGAATACTATCAGCAAAGTTTCTTTTACATTTACATCAATGTCGTCTCTCAAAACGTTTGTGTTTTCCCTGTCTGGCCCGAGGAGTTCCTACCTCGTCGTTTGGTGAACGTTTATTCCAAGAATAATCTAAAATCAAAATGGAATTTTATGTGTGTTTTTTTTTTAAATCGACGTATGTATTTTAAAAACGAATATGGCAGTTTGCTAGAGCACGACGTTTAGAATATTCTAGTGAATGTACCAGCCAAAGAAAATATTGGAAATCTTTGATATATGCACAGTGGAAACAAATGAAGTATGGAGAAATATCTCTCAGTTAAATTGAAGATGAGAAGAGCCGGTGTTCAGTCACGTGTGTTTTGCGGTGAATATTGAATATGATCATGTTCGTTTCGAAGATAAATATCTAGACATCAAGATGGAATTTTCTACAATTATCATCCATTCGCATTCTCTTTCCCTTCCGGTTCCTTCCTTTATATTAAGAAGTCTCTTTTCCATCCTACTCCTGGTTGAAGATACGGTATCGTAGTATAGTTTTTCAGGTCATTCTTTTTTCCCTCGATATTTTTTATTTTTCTCTGACGTATTATTCAAGTAAGTTCTTCCTTCACTTTTTCTTCATTTTTCATTCTACTGAGATTTTGTCAGCAAAATCCGATGCTTCATTTCTTCTTGTCAATTTCACACGCACACTCACTACCACCCTGTGTATCACTTTCTTCTGTTTCACATTTATGACCAGTTTCTTTTCATCATCGGTTTTCGCCTCTACATTCTTCTTGTCATGTGTGCTTTGTTCATTTATTTCGTTCTTCACGATCTTCTTTTTCGCCTCCTTGTTCTTGTTCCGTTTTACTTCTTGCACTTCCTTTCCGTTATATTTCTTCTACATTCTCGTAGAGTTTCATTTATTTTTGTCTGTATTTATTTTACTATTTACGTTTTAGTCGCCGGCTTCACGTCTGCTAGTTACTGCATTGAATAGTTTGCATCTGTAACCTCAGACGCTGTCTGCGACTAATTTCCTCTCATGGGATAATGGGCGATACCAGATCGGAGCGACCAGAGGTGTAGTTGTCAGATCGCTTGCATTTCTCCACTTGAACCGGGATTCATTTTCATGTCGATCAGTTGAGGCTCTTAAGAGGAAAGACAAAGAAGCTCTCCCAGCAAAACACTTTAAGAGAACAGAATAGGTTGACATTACAAGACTAAGGATAGGTCACTTTGAACTTCATTTCTGTCATTTATTCAAGAGGTCAGATCCAAAACCCTGTCCAAAGTGTGGTGCAACAGTCTTCACTTTTCACTTCGTACCTGAATGCTCTGGACTAGATAATGTAAGAAAGCTTCTGAAAGTGGAAGGAAGCCTCATATGATTGTTCAGTTCATCAAACGGGTGTGCAAAGATATTGAAACTATTAGAAATTACAACAAAATTGAGAAGTGTTATATAACGATTGAGTATTGTAGTTTAAACATATACTCTGAAATTGGTTATATTATTAGTGATTCTGACACGTTTATTTTTATTAAAACTGTGATTCCTGTGCTTGTTTCTACTGTTGTGTAATGATACGGGTCGCTGACGATCTAATAGTTATAGAACGACCTTAAATGAACAAAGAAAGAAAAAAGTCAATTGATCAACTACTTCAATGAAACGTATAACGTATCAGATTACTTTTATATTCTACTGTGAACTGTCTATTATTTTTAATTTCAATAAACTAAAGATTACTATTTTTTATAGACTTACATTCCTATTTTGAAATTCAACTTTGTTTTGAAAAATTTAAAATAAGAATATAACTGTTTACAAAAATAAGGATCTTACTTGCATCGATGAAATAAGAGAGATTCCTATAGATAATTCCAATGAGATAAGAGAGGAAATCTATCAAATCAGTTTGCCCGTTAATATGGGCTGCCGCCAGCCCGCGTTGTGAGGTTACAGAATGCGCTAGCTGTTACGTTCATGTCCGGACGCGTCCTGGCTCTTGTCGGCGTGTGACATCATCCACGCCCCATGGGTTGCTGAGATAGCTGAGAGACGCCTGTAAATGGTAGTAGTTCTTCCCTTGCACCGTATTGCTCTATTAATAAACATTTTCTCTTCTGGCTACAGTAACACTGTGAGATATGACCTATTAGCCCTCGAGAGAAGGGAAGACCGCTGGTTCATCCTCAAACGTATTTCCATCTATTTCGCGTAACTAAATGCGCGCGTTGTTTTGAACTCGACTAGACAAATTTTCTCGTTGCTATCAACTCAAAAAGATAATTTTGACCTCAAATATCGAAGCAAACATTTATTTGATAATTAAGTTGAGAATAAGAAAATATTCGAGGAAGTCTTCCTGTCTTTCCATCCTCTGAGAATTCATCACTGCTGTTGCTCAATGTGAAATTTTTCGTAAGCAAATCTGGTACGCAGACAGTTTTCTCGGAGCACTCTCGTTTCCCCTGCCTATGTTTCTACCTCTATCATCATATTATATTTTCACAACTATCTATCCATCGAATGATTTATCCGTATCAGGTATGCCTACAAGACTTTGTGCAGTGGTGTCGTAATACAGACGAATACTGCCCTGCAGAACGTCCCTACGGGTTAGATATGCTCCAGCGCATTCAGTTGCTCTTGGTTGCAGTTCGTTAACTTCTGCTCGAGTGGCAGATGGTACGAGATGTTGAGATGTAGCAGCTCTTGTGCGTGATCTACAAATAACCTGCACTAGTCGTTGTAAGTTGTACATTTTTAAATGTTCTCTTCATATTTGTTAAATGTCCTTAACCCCTTGGAGTTATAAGTAACATAAATTCACAAATTTATAATGTATAATATTCTCTTGAGATTTTTCACAATCTGTTCGGAGGCTAATATTCAGAGAACCATAATTACGGGTTTATTGGTTTTCGCCTATAAATTGATTTTGCTTATGTTCTAGCCGCCTAGTTGTATAGAATGCCGGCGATAGTAGATATTTAGTTAACGGATCTGTCACACGAACATTATGTCACAACTGCTTTTATATAAATATTTTATCGCTTCTTGTTTTGGCAGAAAGACTGGCTTCTATCCTTATTCATTTTGCAATTGCGACACATTTATGTACGATATAATGGATTTTAAAGAGTAATGGAAAATGTAGCACTGCGAGTAATTCAGTTTCCCGTTTGTCAAATTAGTTCAAACTGTCGGTTGTAAATTAATGTAATACTAAAAAATAATGGGTCAAATCCATTTTGTATTTTTTTCCTTTTCGAAATATTAACTGCTTTCAAAATCATGAAAATGAAATATGAGTTGACAAAAGTATGTTGAATGCACTTAAAGAGGAGTAAATTACGAACGTACATTTAAAGGGTAGTCTGAGTCAACACAGGAAAAAACATGACTTTTATGATATATTATGATCTATAAGCAGTGGCAATACGTAAACATGCAGTTAAACTACGAGTATTTTTCACATCGAAAGTAATAAATACTTCAAAAAATTCAAACCTCCTCTATTTATACACAATGGTGCCCAAATTGTATAGGTCAATTACAGTTCGAGCTACAAATGCAGTTCAGAATTGTATGAGACATCACATACCTTTGTAATGAATATAGTAAAGCATCTTATATCATTTACTTAATTGTAATGTTTTTTATCTTCATAAACAGACTCAGTATTTTTATAACCATTTTTTTTCAATCATGATGTTTCTACACTTTTTGGGGTCATTTTCAAAGAATTTTATCACTTTATTTTCTGAATAAGACCCCAAATATGGTCGAAATGATTGTATAACAAGAAATAAATAGGTATACAAAATAGTCTGTTTATTAAGGTCAAGAACCATTGCAGTAATATACTTTTATACATTTATAAATGAACATCACAGGTCAAAGAGAAAAGGAAAGACCCTAGGGCAAGTAAGTAAACGTAGTTTAATGAGAAATGACAGCAAGTGGATGTATAAGAAAATAGAGATACAGGATCGTAAAGTTAATGTTGGCCGCCAGTATGACGTGTGACCCCCTTCACAGCATGTTCGTAAGAACGGGGTTGATGAGATCAGGTGGAATACGTTATTTCTCTCGAACAGCAATACTGAAGTCTAAAATCAAGGAGGCAGCTGTCTGGCTGCAAGTCACCTTCACAATGGATCCTATGTATGTTTTGGTGTTCAAGTCCGGTGACCGCTTCAGCCAATCCAGGTATTCCTTTGGAAGCGATTCGATCACCATTTGCTCTCGGTGACAACGCGCATTTTTTTCCCCCTAGGGCTTTTATCCAGCCGACAGCCGGTTGCCCTTTACGTCCCGAAGGGACGCATATTCGACCATACACTAGACAAACACTTGCAGGCTCCTCTGATCTGGGGTCAGCAGAACGCGGGGCCCTCCGCGACAACACACACTAAGTCAAGGGACAAACAGCCATGCCCAAGGCGGGACTCGAACCCGCGACCCTTCGGACCGAAGCGCTGAGTCGGTACTCGGACTTAGCCACCTCGGCCAACCAAGTCGGCACAACGCGCATTTTCATCCATGAAAATATACTCACTGCACTCCAAAGTGCCGCGTATAGGGGTAAAGAAACTCTTTAATGTAACGCTGACTTGGGACAGAACCGCTCTGGAAGACGTGACGCTCAATGAGCATAATGAAGTTGTAGGCTTCCGCGGCCAGTGCCATGGAAATGATCTTGGCTGTCCGAGAAGCCCCTGGGACATTTTAAAAATTTCCTCAAAAAGTCTCCAAATTTTTTCTTTAAATTTCTTTGAAGATTATAGTAAAATACACTTATAAAGGTGGCATATGTCCGGTTTACACGGTTAACTCTGAATTTTCGACAACTTTCAAAGGTTGAATTTTTTTCAGCGTCTTCTTACAACTACAAAATTTAAGATAGAGATATCTCCTTCAAGTACAATTTTTCTCCATATTTAGTTCTTTCATTAGGTCATGTTAATTTTTTTAAAATTTTTCGAAGTTTCGGCGCAATATTGCGTGCAATAAGTGCAATTAAAAAAACAACAAGATTTTCTCCAAAACGGCTCTAATTTTTTTCTTTAAACTTTGGTAGGTATAGTGCTAAATGCACTCTATAAAATGACATAAACGCCGTATGCTCCATTCTTTTGTTTTTTCAAAATTTACTAAAATGTAATTTTTTTGACACTTCTCTCACGTCGTTAATATTTACATAACCGGCAATTTGTTTTCATTATTGTATTTATGAGTATATGTGCTTTAAATAATGTCATATATAGTTTCTAGAAAACTCAACAGCTTTTTGTCAAAACGAGCTGAAAATTACGCATTTTCTGAAAAGCTCACATGTAATTTTCTCAAAAACGGCTCCAAATTTTTTCTTCAATTTTTTCATTCGGATAGTGCTAATTGCAATGTTCAAAATGAAGTAAAGTTCCATTTTTGCGTATTCTTTTGTTGTTTTTCTAAAAAATTACACAAATGTAATGTTTTTGAAATATCTTCATGCCATTAATATGCATATTTTCAGCAATTTGAAAATACTATTGCTTTTGGGAGTTAAAGTAATTCAAGTGACTTCAAATGAATATTTTCGAAAACTCAAAATATTACTGTGAAAAATAGTTACTGTGAAAAAATATTTCTGTGAAAAAAAAATTCAAATGCCCTTTTACAGTAACGCGTAACACCATTTTCTTAAAAACAGCTCCACATTTTTAAATGAAAATTTCTATTAATAACGAGATTTTAGTCTTCTTTAATATTCTTGAAGTAATATTTCGGTTCTACTATAAGGAAACTGAAAAGTTCAGAAAATTTCAAAAAATGTAATTTGGGCGGCGATAGATGGCAGCTGGCAACAGGATGGGGCAAGACCGTAAAGGCTTGAAAATTAGGAAACATTACTACGAGAAATGCTGTGCCATTCTGTATTATCATTAGTTTTTCTGTTTATTGGTGTATTTTAAGCTTTATGTTCCCGTACGTATCGCCGTATTAGCGTGCTTTATATATATGAAAATTATATTTGCAGTTTTATCTGCAAATCTTTCGTATTGAGTATTACTTTCTACTATCGGAACATTTTCCTTATTTTTACCGTGCATTCTTCCTCTACTATTATTTTGCACAAAAAGTTTGCAACTTTAGACTGGTTTACCAATATTTTATTTTTTTGCGGCTATGATATTAATTGTGTAAAAGAGTGTAGGTCTTTGTAAATCCCCAGGTGGTTTTATTCTACTTACAATGCGATGGGAACAAGGATTTTTGCTGATGACGTTTTGTTGTTTCCTCTCATCTCCACATCCAAACTGGTGCATAATTTATTAGGGACTTTGAAGAGAAAATTAAATCTGATGCGCTTTTTTTTCAAGCAGATTACGACTAAATTCAGTTTCCTAATACGATTTTACTTATCTCTCTTGTATCCGAATTTTTAGTTAGTGATTCTGGGTTTAAGGTACAAATTGATTTCCATATTGCCCAGGTCTCGTTTTTTTTGTATTGATTTTTTTCGGCATTACTGAAGTTTTTTTTAACATTCTGCAACTCGTGCGTTTGAAAATTGGAATTACAAATTGTGCTTCTCCCGATTAGTAAATAGCTTGGCGGTGTTCTTTATAGACTTCATCTTTGCAGGATTTCGATGATAAACGAGAAATACGATGGTAATAAATGCTAAGATAGTACAATAGATGGAAACACAGGTTTCAAAGAAGGGTTTATGAATACTCCATCAATTTAGGGTAGTTAATAATCCCTTCTTTTTTAATAAAAGAAAGTGTTTGCGTGGTCATGATACAAGAAAAAAAGTTCGATTTTCATTCGAAACATATTGGCTTGAGATGATCGGTGCATGTAGAAGTGACATGACTCTTTATAAATCATCCACAAGGTGAATTTTAAGTACATATAACAACGGAGGAGAATAATTAGGAAAACTGAGTTTGTAAGCTATAAATTGCGTCCTTGATTCGAAATTGTATGTTAACAGAGAACGCCCATTTGCGGAAGGGGTCCTTATTAATAATCTATGACTTGTATAAAGAATTTGTATTATTATTATTGGTAGAAGCGAGATATTTTTTAACTTTTCAATACACAGAAACAATGTGAAAGTTAAGTTTGTTGTTTATGAAGTCAACAAACACTATTTAAGAATATACCATTTATATAAGAATTTTACTTATACTTAACTTGATACTTAATTTTTCTACCTAAAATTACACTGGTTTCTGGTAATGAGTACCTATTTATAGAATAATTTCCATTCTAAAATTCTTTATAATTAATTTGGGTGCTTTTGTGTGAATCTTCTACAGTAATATTGTTTCTTTTCAGGTGATTTCTTCCTGCTTGTTGGAGAGATTTGGAGTAACGTCGGACAGGTGAGTTTATTTTTTGTGTGAATTAAGAACGTCTATTGCGCACAAGGGTCAACTTAATGATCTCCCTATTATTTGAATATATTTTTAAAACCGGGACACAAAGTTTTCCAAGTAACAGAAGGAGAGCGGAAGCACTACGGCGTACGTATACGAGCGTGCCTCACAGTGTCGCCCGGAACAAACACGCATAATCATGAAAACTCGTTCCATAATGATACATAAGAGCTGTTGATACCTCGTCCTCTTTCTTCTCCCCAATTCTCGAAATCACTATAATTTCTGCGTGGAATTATGGGGTTCCAGTCGCTTTGATGGATGACCACCGATAACGGGAGGCATCAATGCGCTACCTAGTTCTTCGTATCTCCGCTAATGACAGGAAAAACCAGCTTTCTCCGGAATCCGCTCCTCCATTTGCATCTAACCGCGACAGCGCCTTCTGCCGAAGCATAGCGGGCCGATATGGCGCTGAAAATGCCCGCAATGTATGTTTCACAACTTACGCATGGAAACCATATTGACGGTTTAATGATGGAAAAGCTTTACGGCACTTGAGTTACGCGCGCGCCAAACTAGATTCTTTGCGTGATGCGTACTGCAAAGTAAACGAAATGCTGGATTGATTGATTAGTTAAAGTTTCAGGCATTTTTCACGTCAACTGCTACGGTCTTTAGTTCCGTTAGTGTGGTGAATATTACCATCGCAGGTGGTGGCTATTATTCCTTCCCCGCTGGATGGTGAGACCCGGCCCACACGCTGGCTTGTGCGGGATTCCTCCTCTAGGTGTTTCTCCCGGCGAGTCACCGCTCAACCCGAGAGATATTCTAAGCTCCCGATTGGTCTACTGTGTGGTGGTGTAGGGTATGTAAGTATGTGAGGGAAGAGGATAGGACAAGGAAGAGGAAAGAAAGATCGGTCCGTAGCCCGTTTGTGAGATATTGCCCCATCGCGAATTCACTTGGTGTAGATCGGAGAAACCACGTAAACTATCCTCACCCCTTACACATACACTTGCACTAATATGCACTAGACTACCGCGCATGCCGGGAGACCGGTCGGAAGCTTCGAGCTTGTCCTAGATGGAGCGGTGCCCCCTAGAGGGAGATACAAGGGTGGCAAAACCCGTCTATACGACAGTAGGTCTCGCTCGGATCCCGCCATCCAGCGGGGGAAGACAACCGCCTCCTCCCGGGAGAAAACACGCACTACACTTACGGGTCTAATGACAATTGTAGTTGGCGCGCACGGAATCACTAACAATCAATCAATCAATCGACGTGTGTACTGGGAGTCGGTCGTTACAATGTTAACGGCCTTAAATTGTGAGAGGTTTTTTCGCTCTCTTTCGTGTTGGAAAGAATTCGAAGGAGATCGCGAAAGAAAATTGATGAAAGTGAAAGTTTTCCTTTTAACGAAATTATTATATTCAGCTTAATTATTACACATTAAAATGCTTTAGTAGGATTACTCCGGGCGCGAAAGTTTAAGCAAGTCCTAATTGGGTCGGTGACGCCGCGCCGGCGTCTTGTGGCTAACGATAATTACATTGACATTCTTCGTGAGGCCTCCGGCTCGTTTAAACTTTACGACTAAGAGCGGAAAGAAGGGATCTGGAATGTATTTTTGCGAGAAATCGCAATGGAAGGATCCCACGTTACATGGGAGGACGTCGAAGTGAAAATCGAAAATGTCGTGAAGGTGGCAGAAAATATTTTCCGTATTGTAAGTTGCCGGTTGAAGCATGGGTTTTTAGTATTTTGAAGCGTGCTACGTACTGAGACTGTGAATATTTCTTTTGAGATTGTTTGTGAGCATGATTTACTTGCTGAACCAAAAGATGAACAGTATCGTTGTTATAATATAATTTCCCTGATTTACCCACGTACTCTTTTACTTGGCTGTATTGACACCTATATCGATCATTGCTCTGAACGTGTTGCAAGCATAAGTTCTTCTGTTTCCTTGGTGTTCATTCTCGCCTTTTCTTTACTTATCGCAAAACGTTATCTCCAGTTCGTGATCGCAGAGGGGTGAACCTCTGAAATGCATTGAGCTGGGAATTAATGAAAGCCTATGGTATTGAAACTAATGAAGCATGCTTTTCGGTATTTGGAAAAAGAATTTTCTGTTGTTGAAGTTGATATAAAACATCAAAATCTACACGTAATAATATTTGATTTAAATTACTTTATTCGGTATTTTAATAATTCCAAATAAATGTGTTAACAAATACGGTTTCCGTGTGTTACTATTTCTTGATTAAAATTCTTTTGTACATTTGTATTTGTTTGTAGTATTGAAAACCACGTTGGAGACAACTCGATTTTATTTCAACCCCATTATCCCCGTATACCTGTACCTTTATCCTTTTGAGAGAGATGCCGATTCTCAGGAGAGTCTACTCCTATTTGGAAATGCAGGGCGCGTGGTGGACAGTGTGCTGTCCTCGATTGTGGCGTTTTCCAGAGGCTCTGAAAATTTCAGGCGGTCATCCGCAGGGCGGGGCGGGGGAGTGGAGGAGGGGCGGGGGCACCGGCTGAGGCCGGCGTCGCGGCGCGGCGCGGAACAGCGGTCGTAAATCACGCCGGGGGCGGCGGCGGTAGTAGAGGCGGTGGCGTCGCGGGGCAGTAGAGGCGGTGGTGGAAGCGGGGCAGTAGAGGCGCTGGGGCGGGGCGATGCGCGTATTGAACGTGCCTCGGGGAATCCCTTGGTGGGAGCGGCCAGCCGCACACCTCTCCAGCGCAGACGCTCCTTGCAAACGGGATGGGTCAGCTGGTCATCCTCCTCGTAAATAAGATTTTTGTTTCTTGTGGTGAGTGGTGCAACTGTCCTTCGAATCTGCGACGCCTGGCTGAGACTGCCTATATGAAGGGGAATGAAACATTGGAGGATCACTGTTAAGGTGTAGCCACGCATACAAAATTCGGCGAGGAACGTGCGACCGTTCGGCGAATTCCGATTAGCCGAGGAGCTCGACGAATGCTCGCTTCTTCTGTTCTGTCTAAAGGCGCCTCCACGCATTCGACATTCGCCGAGTTCGGAGCTTCTGCTCGCCCAATCCGGATCAGCGCTCGGCGAATGTTCGCATGCTTCGATGTGTCCAAATGACCGACACGTGGTGGGTAGAACGAACACCGAATACTCGTTCGGCTCTGTAAATGGCAAGCAACCTATTCACACTACTCGAGATTCGTTTAATTATGAAATAGGGATAAGTTTAATAATGAAAAAAGATGGTAACAATCGTTATTGGCAAAAAACTAAAAAAAAAATTCGCTATCATGTAGACTAATACTAGTTTATGGAATTAGTTTATAATGTTAAGGTTTATAGCATGATTACATGTTTTGAAAACAAGCGACGTTAGGAGCGTGTTTTCAAATTTATACGAATGCAATAAAGCAACATTATAAACGAGTTGCATACGCTATTTTTTTGTATAACAGTATTATAAATGTATAAGAGGATCAAACTTAATTTTGTGAAAAACCTTTCTTGTGACGTCTCGTGTATTTGACATCTGTGCGACAAAACGATGGTCGACTGTTGCTTTTACCTCTACTTTCCTCGATTCTCTCGCTGCAATTGGCTGAATGTGTGAAGATGCAATCAGCCCTGCCGTAAAATCTAATGTCATCATTTGTGCTCGAATATGAACGATTTCTTGCAAAAGGTGGTTTATAATGCTGGAATACAAAAGAAAATTATTTGCATCCACAATTGAGTTACAAATTGTACCTCTTATATACTACCGGGAGCGGTAGCTCAGTGCACCAACTGATGTCACTGCAGCGCCTCTGACCGGGAGGTCTAGGTTCGAGTCCTGACGGCGGCAGGATTATCGACCCTAGCTTTTCAGCTAGGTCGAATACAGTCGCTGTCTGGAGGAGAATTCTAGCGGCCGGCTGCTCTGACCAGTAGTTTTCCGTGGTTTCTCCGATCAACACCAGGCGAATGCCGGAGCAGTACCCTAACAAACGGGCCACGGACCGCGCGCGATCTGTCCTTCCTCTTCCTTGTCCTATCCTCTCCCCTTACACACACACACACTAAAATGCGCTACACTACCACATATTCCGGAAGGCCGGTCGGGAGCTTAGAGCTTGTCCCCCGGCTGGGGCGGTGCCCCGCTGGTGGGAGAGTCCTGGTTAGGGGGAAACCCCACTAGCCGACGGTAGGTCGGCGCCGGATCTCGCCATCCAGCGGGGGAAGGTCACCGCCATCTCCCGAGAAAAAAATCATGCACTACACTAACGGGACTAATGACCACAGTAGTTGACGCGCCCGGAAACACGAAAAAATCAGTCAATCAATCTTATATACTGGTGTCCTCCAGGTGAAGAAATCGACTCACTATCGCGATTATTTGTTTGTGATTGAGACAAATTGTGGGTCGACTTCCTTCACCTGCTGTAACGTTTGATTATGTCGGCAAAGCCATCGTCGGCTATCATTGATAATTTTTATTCACAAAGATTACGCTGTGACGTCGTGGGTTCTACAAATCGCATATAATATGTCTCTGCTATATACACAGTTTATTTACATATGCATAGTAAAGGAGCAGTACTATTTATTGGCGGAGGAATCGCTCCCCGTTAGCATCTTCTAGCTACCGAACACATTGTTCAACATGAGCCTAGCGCTCATACACGCAAGCTTGCGGTCTCCCACGCACACTGGAAACACTGTCCTCGCGACAGAGGTTTCTGGAACAATGGTCCCCTTTTGCTGTGGCCATCTCCTCCCCCCTGTATAGGCTCGCAGTGATCACTTCGCCTCCCCCCACGGTCCCAACCGCGTGGTCTTGCAACACATCTAGTGGCAGCATAGCACTTACCCTTTGGGCCTGGACCCTTGGATTTGATCCAACCCTTGTTGTGGCGCATTCCACACGTGGCCACCTTTGAAGTGTCCATGCGCTCTCTCTCTCTCTCTCTCTCTCTCTCTCTCTCTCTCTCTCTCTCTCTCTCTCTCATATATATATATAAAATATATATGAATGTTGGTGTGTTCGAGATATGGTACTTCAGTTAAATGCCCAATTCCGAATCCACCTGGTCTTTATTGTTGCTGGGCGTCGCCAAGTGACGCGGGGCGAAGCCAAGGAGGACCGGCGAAGCGGCCGGCACGGGATGGAGAGACAGACAGACAGACAGACAGACAGTCTTAGAGAGACATCTAGAGGGAGAAACAGACCTAGAGAGAGAGACCAAGAGACAGAGACAGGCCTGGAGAGAGACAGATCTAGACACAGAGGCAGGTCTCGAGACAGAGACAGCTCTGGAGAGAGAGACAGGCCTAGATAGAGAGATAGACCTGGAGAGCGAGACACACGCAAAGAGAGATACTGACAGAGAGAGAGACAAAGAGAGAGAGAGCGAGAGGGAGAGAGAGAGAGAGAGAGAGAGAGAGAGAGAGAGAGAGAGAGAGAGAGAGAGAGAGATACAGACGGAGAGAGAGGTACAAAGAGAGCGAGACACCGTCTGCCTGGTTGTTCTAGCGTGATATATTTCCTTTCATTTTCCACACCTCGACATCCTACCTACGCAGCCCTCTCGCTTGAACCGCGGCGCAACTGAAGCGGTGAGTTGGCGCGGGGGCGGTCCGCTCGTTCCCCGATCCGCCGCCGGGCTGCGCTGCGAGGCGAAGGGCAGCGCCGGACAGGGTTGCAAGCGTCGTTGGAGAATTAATGAATCCGCCGTGACAAATTACTTTGCAGTTTGTTGTGTGCGTACGGGGGCGGCGTAAAAGCGGCTACGTCTCCAGTTGAGTTAATTGATTAACTCGTCGCCGTAATCCCCGGCGCGCTTGCATAATCGCGTGGTCGCTCGCGACACCGCCCACGAGCGCCGCGCCGCCCACGCAACCCCCACCGCCGCGTCGTCCTCTGGGTTCTCTTAACGCTGAATGTATGTACGAGATACACGAAGATCGTGGTTTTTTATCTACGGAAGAAGATTGCAGTATTGCTTAAGGAAAAAAGATATTTTCAAAACACAATACAGAGCATTATTCATATTATATATTTATATATTATATATTCATTATAAATTTATATTATTTTTAATTATATATATTACTTATATATTACTTATTTATATTATATATTATTATATATGTATATTCTTATTCATTATATATATATATATATATATATATATATATATATAGATAAATAGATAGATAGATATTATATTCATTATATATTCATTTTATGCATTATTCATATTATAGGATTTCTACATCTAGACAATGTAAGTAAAACGGATTCGGTTGACAATTTAACGTATCTTATATATAAATATATGTTTTATATAAAGTCAGTATGTGAAGACATATGTTTTTGATGTACTGTGTTTTCTCCAACTGTAGAAATGACTTCACTTTTGTGTGTAATAAGTTATACGTTTGCCTTTGTAAAATATCTATCAACACCTATTTTGTATTGTTTTAGATTTTGTTTAAGAGACGTTGCTATATCGGTTATGGTCTGGCGTATCCTTGCGTGACCCTTGGTGCATCTTCAATGTCGCTACCGAATGACGTAAAAATATCCCGCACTTGCAATAACCGACATTCCACCCTTTTCACTGCAGCCTACTTCGATGTCCGTGTTCAGAATAAGTACCCAGCACATGTACAAAATAACACACATACATTATATGAGGAGATACATGAAAGATTTGAATTTCATGTGCGAATGAGGACAATGAAAAAGAAATAGAGGAGAAATGAGTGATGATTAATACTTGTATACATTTAATACGTCTGCTGCAAATTGTGAATTCTTTTCAAACTTAGATTAAGGAATCACCTTTTTTAAATTCTTGATTTGAACTCAAATTACTTCATTCAATTATTTAAAATAATGTATTTATAAAATTATTTAATGCCTTTCTTTTAGGCATATTAGTTATAGTCCGCTTGCAAAAATTGAAGAAAAATGTATTTCAAAATACGGGCATTATCTGCATTTGTGTAAACCATACAACTATTCTATTTCATTTATATACGTTCCGAAACTTCTTTGTTTTTACAAGAAGCACTTCCGTAAATTCCTTTACTTTCATCGTACATTTCATTCAAAGCGGCATCGCATTGTATATTTCGTCTTCGTCGGTTTTGCTGCTCGTTTGCGTTCCTCGTCACCACTTCTCGCCAGGCTGCGGGCTTCCTCTGCGGCGTGCTCACTTCTCCAGAACTCTGCTTCCGAGCGCCCGTCCCCGCGCCCTCCCCCCTGCGCCGTTCTATGTCGCCCCCGCGACACCTTCGCGCCACCCCCGGGTCGCCCCCGCGCCGACCACTCGCCGACCTTGCGTCGCCCTCGCGCCGTCCTCACGTCGTCCCGTCACCTTCGCGCCTTCCCACGCCGCCTTGTGTCGCCCCCGCGACACCTCCACGCCGCTCCCGTGTCGTCCCCGCTTCGCCCTCGTGACGCCCTCACGCTGCCCTCACGCCGCCTTCACGCCGCCCTCACGCCGCCCTCACGCCGCCCTCACGCCGCCCCCACGCCGCCCTCACCCCGCCCTCACGCCGCCCTCACGCCGCCCTCACGCCGCCCTTACGCCGCCCTCACGACGCCCTAACGCCGCCCTCACGCCGCCCTCACGCCGCCCTCACGCCGCCCTCACGCCGCCCTCACGCCGCCCTCACGCCGCCCTCACGCCGCACTCACGCCGCACTCACGCCGCCCTCACGCCGCCTTCGCGACGTCCCCGAGCCATCCTCGAGCACCCTCGGACGCAGGCCCACACCGTCCTCATCCCTCTCCACGACCAGCCCCCGACACCTCCGCGCCGCTCTGCCCTCGCGCCATCCCCGCCTCAGATCCTACCACCGCAACTTCTACTCCCACATGGGCTACCTCCGCCCAAACCCAGTACCCTCACCCACAACTCTGTCCTCTCGTCATCCCTCTCTTCCATCACGCCTTGCTCTACCTTTCCATTCATCCTCCACCATCTGTACGCTGCTCTCTTGCCCTGAAGCCGCCACGCGTCACCCTTTCCTTCATCGCGTCGCCACGGTTTCGATTTATCCCGCAAAAAGCTCACGCCAGTTTCCAACCGCTCCCCCTCGTACGCTACCGTTGCACACCTAAGCAAAGCATCACTCATAGCATTCGTCTCTCCCCTACCCCACCCAACGACATCAAACGCGTACCCCTCGACACCCCGCCTCGGCCGAGAGCTGCTCCAAGTGACACTCCCCTGCTGCTGCGCTGCCATTGGCCCACTAACGCTTCCTCCTCGTCTTGTGCTGTTCTTGTTTGTTCATTTCGCGCCCCGCGCTGCCCCCCTGGCGTCTGGAGCATTCCTGCCGGGGCGGCGTCGCGATCCCGCGCACCTTGCGTCCCCCCTGCGCCGCCGGCCGCCGGGGAATTTATCACCGTTTTATTCGTAATGAAGGAGGCGCCGCCCGCGCGGAGATTAATCCGCTCCTCCACGCGCAATTTCTTAAGGCGGCGCGCGCGGAACGCGTTCCTGCGTTCCGTGGCTCTCCGGAAGGCCCGGGGGGGGGAGGGGGGAGAGGGTAACTGCGCGAGGGAGATGGTGGAGGTTGACTGTCTGGTGAGGATGGGAATGGCTTCTGGGCGGTGGGGATGGAGAAGGTTGACGGAGAGGTTGGAAATGGTTTCTGGGCGGTGGGGATGGAGAAGGTTGACGGAGAGGTTGGAAATGGTTTCCGGGCGGTGGGGATGGAGGAGGTTGACGGGGAGGATAGAGATGGCTTCTGGGCGGTGGGGATGGAGAAGGTTGACGGGGCGGCGAGTATGGAGATGGCTTCTGGGCGGTAGGGGTGGAGAAGGTTGACGGGGAGGATGGAAATGGTTTCTGGGCGGTGGGAATGGAGGAGGTTGACGGGGTGGTGAGGATGGGGATGGCATCTGGGCGGTGGGGAAGGAGTAGGTTGACGGGCCGGGGAGGATGGAGATGGTGGCTGGGGCGGTCAAGGTGGAGAAAGGCTGCGAATCGGTTGAGGACGGAGATGCTTGTCGGGCGGTGATCATGGAGGTTGTCGGGGCGGTGAGAATGAAGAAGGTGGCCGGGGCGGTGAAGATAGGGAAGGTGGAGAAGCCAGCGAAGTTGGGGAAAGTGGTTCGAGGGCTGAATATGAGGACGGTGTGCGTGGTGGCGAGGATGGAGTATGTGCGAGAGTTGGTGATGATGGGGTAGGTGTGCGTGGTTGTGGGAATCCAAATAGTAGGGGTAGCGGTGATTATGAAGAAGGATGTAACACTAAAAAGTTTCTCTGAGTGATAAATAAATATGAAATGTGTATTTAAATATATAATAGGTTTGAATTGTTTCTGCCAGGTCATCTCTACCATTTAATTCTCGAATATCGTGCGTGGTTATCTAACAATGATGTTATTAAAATTATTTATTTCATAAATGGCAACAGTAATAAATTTCTGTTTAGATTTATAAATTAGCACTAAAAGGTTGTTTAATTATGTCTCTGGTTTCAGTTGATTGAACTCGTTCGTTCTCTCTATTATCGAATTTGAAAATCTGGCACGGTTGGACAACTGTTTCAGTTTTTAACAATATTTATTTAATACACGGCAACGTTAATAAATTTATCTTAATGATTATAAAATGGTATTGAATGTGCATTTAATTATCTAATAGGTTTTAGTGGCTTTTTGCCGTTCATACTCTCTAATTTAATGCTCGAATGTCGTGCGTGGTCGCCTAACTATGAAGTTCTTAACAATATTTATTTCAAAAACAGTAAAAGTATTAAATTTCATTTTGCCCAATAAATTAGTAATAAATGAGTACTAAATATTCGTATTGGTTTGAATCGAATGTGCCCATTTTAAAAAAAATTAGTTGTGCCAGCTTGACTGTCACGCGAGCACAACCACATTTATTTCTCAAACGGCAACAGTTATATATTTAATTTTTTGGTAATAAATTAGTAATAAATGAGTTCTAAATAGTTCATTTGATTTGATGTGATTGTGCTATGGTGGTTGTGCGAGCGTGACACCCTTGCCCGTCCACAAATGAAGTAACATTGCGCATCTTCCACCTGTGCAGATTGTTAGCCCTCGCGCATGACATGATTCGTATGGGCATTGAGTAAGATAACATTTTAAGTCCTCAAATAGGGCATTCCATTAAATCATTTGTTCAATTAATGTACAAACTTAACATTATTTTAAAGATACGTTTCTGTGGGAATGCTTGTCTTACATTTTTGGGGGAATTATAATCGGAACCTAATACTGCGTAATCATATTACTTTATTTGCTTAATCTTTATTACCCTATAATTATACATTTATCACCAGTTTTTCGCCTGCTAATTGAATTATATTACTGATGATCTATTTTGTCCTGACAATTTGACCCTAGCAAACCAGGCAGAAGTTCATCCACATACTAATTAGAATACTCTCTCCCACGTACTGCCTGATAATAAACCGCCTGTCACTTCACGCCTCCGCTCTCTGCCCCACGCACCGTTGCCGCCGCTTTATCTCGTTTAGATTTTACCCTCGGCATTCAGAGCGTTTAGCGTGCGACGGACCGCCATCGGCAATGCGGCGGCAATGTCCGTAGTGGGACGACGATGATGGCGGTGTCAGCAGCGGATGTGGAGACGTGGGTGAGCTTTTATTTACAAGCGGATAAAGCTTTTGGATAAATGGAACACGCGTGAGGAGCGTATTTAATTCCACTCTCAGAAATTTCTGCATTACTTTTAATGTAAAAGTACATGAAAGTAAATGAAATTTAATGAATGTAAATTAAATGTAATGTGCACGTACAGTAACTTAATGTACGCGTACTATTAAATTTAATGTACACAAGTAAGTTAAGTTAGCAGCATTTTAATTTAAGCATTACATTTAATGTACAGTTACATTAATATCCCTTTAATGTACAAAGTACATTAAAATTCATGTACAGTGGTACATGAAATTTAATGTAATTTCTGACAGTGTAAGTGGAAATAATTTAGTAGTAATTATGCCAGAAACGTGATTCAAGATACCCACTTCTGTATTTTTTGTGTAAAATGTGGCACATTTTTGGGTTGTCTGGATTCTGAGTATATTTTATGTTAATCGGTGAGACTGAAAGCAGGAGTCGTGGAAATGTGCAAGTGAAGTCGGTCCTATTGGCCGTATTAAATTAGCAATTTTTTCGCTGTTCTTACTTAACCAAACTACCTTGCCATGTACAACGTTTTGAATTAAGAAATATTTTACAGGGCATTCCATATGTGTATCATTATATCCAATTACTAAAGCTGATTGCCACAAAAACAAATATCCGGCAGGACTGGTGAAGATTGCGATGGTGATGGCGTTGGAGATAATGGCGACCGTGATAACGTTGTCTTAGCAGTAGAAATACCGCTAGAGGGCAGCCGAGGAAATGATGCCGGGCACGTGTGACTGGGCTGTGGAGCAGAAGCGTAAATGGAGGGATGAGAGAGGAAAGAAGGAGTTTTTGGAGATTGGAGAGACGTTAGCGATGCTAAGTGAAGTAGACAACTCGGCACAAATTGGACAAAATTCCATGCTTTTGGCAAATGTTTGGGTGACGCTTTTACAACAAAATATGGAAAATATTTTAATAAAATTACGAAAAATGTAATAGTACGCTTTATTAGGTGATATAAAGGAATGCTCTATTCAACAAATGATTGCGAAGTCGGGCTGACGGTGTGGGTGACGCCAACATTGATTGCTCTGGCATGTGTGCATTCATGATTGGGAATTAGGAAAGGGAAGGACAGTGTACTGGGTAATGAATGAGGAGTGCAGGGATTTTGGATTACATAAGAGGAGACAAAAAGAGAGGGGAAGAAAGTGTCGGGAGAGAGAAGGAAGCAGGCCTTTGGTAAGAGGAGGTGGGGTGCGAAGTGGGAAGAGGGGAGATGGATGGGGAGTGCTTTGGGAGCAGGCTGTTGCTGGAGAAGCAATGGAAGACGGCGAGTGCGGTGAGGGCGGGGCGGGGCGGGAGCGGAAGCGGATGTGAGGGGCATGGGAGGTTATTGGGTATATTTGACAGGTGAAACATACGTCCGGCCTCCTGGGAGCGCCTGGTACTCTCGAAGGTGGCTGTGTGCAGCGCAGAGGATTTCTATTTGTATTTTGGGCTCTAGCGCTGTCACGATTTATTTTAAGCAGAAACGAGTATGTTTTGCGAACGTGAGGTATTGAAGCAAAATCATATTGCGGTATGATTATCATGAAATGTGAATATGCACGTTCGTTCAGAATGATTATAAAAAATTGAAACTCTATTGTAATAAAACTCAAATGAGTGTGATTTTATTTTATTTTGCGACACTATTTTTTTCTGGCGGTTCTGCCTATCAGATACAAAAGATTAAATGAGTTATTAAATGAGCTTTTCCCGAATCAATATAAATTGTTTTGCTTGGTATAAAATTACCCAGAAAGCCAGTTTCAGGTCTGTAATTATATTTATCATTAAATATGTTTCTGATATAACACGGTATTGGGATTTTACTACAATGATGAGATAAATGCATAATTTAGGGTATTTTTTAACATATTTTGACAGTACTGTGTGGTCGGTTAATCTTTCGGGGAATAATTTGGTACTGTGGTACTCGATCCTCTTAATGACCTGTAATTTTTTATTCCTGATTGAATTTTGAGTTCCTGCTGAAATAGCTTGAACTTTCAGAAAACGTACAAAACTATATTATCCGCTACAAATTTCGTAGTATTTAAATACTAACTATTTATTTATCCAGATTTAAATACATACATTTTAGAAATGGATATGCTATAAGATAATAAAAAATGTATTTTGCAGACGTTAAATTAGTCTTTGCGTACGTATTATTACAAAATATAAAACAATATAAATGAGAATGGATAGAATACATGGGATAAAACATTTGTCGTAACAATTTTTGTTTGCTATTATAATATTGGTCACTAATCATATATCCCGACCAGAGGCAATTGAATGAACAAAGAAATGAACAAAATATAGGTTTTATTAGCATTTGCCAAACCTATTAATTTTGTACTTTCCTATATGTACGATCATTAATTGAAATGTGAGAAAACTGTGATTATCTGATGATAATAACTGTGTTTTCATACATTTAGCTTGTACTTCGACGCATGCGTTGAATGAATGCATCATTTCAGAACGGTAAGCGCCCTTCCGAGCTGACGAGTCCCTTGCCATGTGCTCGCGCGTGGGCCGGGAGTCGCAGCCATTGTCTGCCTACAAGCGGCGACCGCGCGTTCTCGCTATTCCGGACGTCTCGCTTCTTCTTGGGCGAAAGCGGCATCTTCCCGCAGCACTCCTCGTAATGGACGTTGCCTACAACGAACGGATCCGGAACGCTCGCGCGCGCGGCGAAAGATGAATTGTCGCGGCGGCCGAGACGCACTGCCTCGTGCGTAGCAGCGACCTCAAAACTTGATGGTTTGCGTATTCATTATAATTCGTAGGGTCCGACCAGCTCCTTGTAAGTTTGGTTCGGGATGTAAAATTTGTTGTTGTTTTTTTCTTTTTTTCTTTTCTTTTTTTCTTTTTTCATTTTTTTTCTTTTCTTTTCCCCCTTTCTTCTTTTTTCTTTTTCTTTCTTTTTTATTTTCTTTTCTTCCTTTATTCATTTTTTCTTTTTCTTTTTTCTTTCTTTTTTCTTTCATTTTTTTCCCTTTTCTCCCTTTTTTTCACGAAGTGAAAATGAGGATGATCCTTGTTATTGATGTTTGACAGAAAGTTTGTGAATTTGGATATTCTGGAGACCTGAATGTTTTAATAAGGGCAACGCCATTTTAAATACTGAACAATAATATAAAAGATGTCTGAGTTCCTTATATCATTCGTATTGATATTAAGGCATCAAATTGCGAATATTTATGAAGTGCTCTAGAAAATATTCTAAAATTCTAAATGTCATGATTGGTAATATATCTCAAATTCAAAATGAACTACAAGAATCTATTTATAAATGAAACTAGATATCTCGTATTTAACCTTATTAAAAGGTAAATCAATTTCTGTGTAAATAAAAGCTCATAACACAAAGAAATGAACAATTCTTTTTCTAGAAGCTGTGTAACCCCTGAGCAATTTTCCGACGAATTCCCCTCTATCAAAACGCTTTTAGCATTTCTTTATGGTGAATGGAATTGCTAAGAATCACTGAAGGAAAAAAACTTTTCAGGATCGAAATGTCGGAAAATAAATTACACCGTGGATTTAGACTATTAGATGAAACGAAACACATTATGCGCATATATTTCGAAAACAATAAAGCAATACGTACGGAACTCGAGAAGGTAATGAATAGACATCGGATGTTTAGGGAAATGCCTATTTTTTCCTAGAGAACTTATTCAAAGGCTGATAATATATGTCCACGAATCATGACCAATGATGACATATGACGAAGTTTTATAAAGCTTATTTTTGCTTATTTTAGCATAAATGCCTATATTTGCATAAATACCTTTTTAGGACTTTTTTGCCTTTTATTTATTATATTTATATACAATGATAAGATACCTGAAAATCGGCGATGGTCCAATGTGACCATTCATTACGAAACCTTAAATTCACGTCTTGAAATTTAAAATTACGAGAGAATTCCTGAAAGTATACCGACTTATTTTTCTCCATTTCTCTATTTCATAAATACCAGTCATGATCTGAGAACATGAATGATTGACAATACACCGAGGGAACCGAAATGTTAAGTGGAAATAAATATAAATTCCCAGAAGGTTTCAGTGTTGCTAGTGTTGGACTGCTAAAATATATGCTGTCACATCGTTCAGATATCCTTCTCCGCATTCAAACTGATTTTGTCTCCCAGTCGTCGCAAATTTGAAATTGTGATCCTTGAAAAGTGACTGGTAATATGTAAATATTACTGGTTAATGGAAACAATTAAGAATAAAATGTAGAAGGGTTTTAAATGTGTAAATCCAGTTTTACATTAAAACTGGTTTTGTGCATTTAAGTTCATAAAATAATATAGACAAAAAATACAATTTTTCCATTTTATTGTGAATGTAACTTATGACAGTGCCTTTTTTCTCCTTATTCTTGACTTTTTCGGCACCTTTTAAGCGCCTAAAAGACGATCTTCTAGTGCCTAAACATCCGATGTCTAGTAATGTATCTACTAGGTAAATTCGGGAGACCAGTTCTAGATATTGAGAAAGTTCAATTCTTCATGACAGATGATGGCGGTGATAGTAATTGTCACGAAGGTGTCTCATATGACGCGTAAGCTCACATTTATTTAAGATTTAATGTCATGCCATAAGGAAATGTGTAGACAATTACTTTTTCAATTCAATACTAGGTTCTGTCTTATCTGTGCTTCTTTTTTTCAAATTTGCTTTATTTAAAACGTAGCATTAATGTATAGGTCATTAGCATTCACAATGAGCAGTAACAGAATACAAAGTACAGCAACAGAAACCAGATAAACAATTACTTTTACAAATTCCGGAATATCGGAATCCTTTATACTTTGATTTCCTGGCCCCGTTGCAGACATTCGATATGCAGGTGAAGTATATTGTGGGGTAGGTTTTTGTGAAGTTTTTCCTTTGGAATTTGGCTGTTTATTACTAAGAATTATATTAAGCAAGCCTTATCTTTTCTCCCAATTTATTGCAATTGTCAGATCTGTGTATTCAGTCGTAAAGTTGTTCTTTATAAAACTAAGTTCATTTGGTTAACCCCGCCACTCGAAAAGCAGAAGATTGAATTGAATGTTACGTTTTGTGAAGAACTGCTGATATTAGAGCAGGTCTACTTTAAAGGCGGCGTTTTGCAAGTTTAATTGGAAATACAAGAGCATGAAAAACTCGTGTTCTTACTTCTACTTTTTTCTCTGGAGATGCCTTTCTTTTAATGCAGGTACTGCTTTTGAAAGTGAAATTTTTAAAATCCTTTGATTTGCGGCCATAATGTCTCTTCCTTTTTCTTCAATATTCGCTTCAGGGAATTGGATCATTCGCGTACATATAACTGACATCATTTTCAAACACGCATGCAATGCTGATTTCAGAAGAAACGTTTCATCGAAACTGAGAAAAACGGATGTTGTGAAACTCAGGATGGAAGAGGAGGGTGTAATATGTAGTTGGAATTTCAGACGAAACTTCGAAATTCGATTTTAGAAACATGACTGGAAAAAAGTGGACCACGCGAAGCAATAGGTCTGTAATCCGTATAGCAATAGGTACAGGTTGGTACCGTGGTAAACAGCTGGATTGTTTATTTTTTGCAAGGTTCTGAAGGTATTGTTGTACCAGCATCAGCGCAGAGCTGAAGTTCATGCACCTCAACAATTTAGTAAAGAAAATGTATATTTTTTAAGCTTCATTGTGGAAATATTTGTGTGTTTTGAAAAATCCATTGTATACACCGTTGCGGAGTGTTAAGAGGAATTTTCAAATCGCATTGTAGTTTGAATACAACATTGGGAAACAGGCGACCGCAGACTCCGCCGGATCTTCGTTTCGGAAGCAAAATAACGAAGCAGGGAGCCACAGAAGGGTGCAGCATGTTCGCCTTTAAAGCCAAACACCATCTCGGCTTTTTAAATTAACGACGTCCGGAGATTGGCGGGACGCGAACGCTGTCGGTTGTGGGAGCGGTTGGTAGGGTCGCAGAGGAGACACGCCACTGGCGGTTTTTGAATATCGGAGCGCTCTCACACAACATGATGTGAACGCGAGAGTAGAAATTATGGATTTCTAAATTTCTAGATAAGTAATTTTCATACAAATGAGAAGTTAAGCAAATGTTTCTCATGTACTTTTTTCGGTAAAATGTATTCAGTAGACTGTAGTCCTCCCGTTTAAAAATAAATTTCCAAGATTTTCTGTTCATCTCAAAATTGTCACAATCAGTCAATATTGCAACTCATTTGGTTTTGACTTTGCATGAAACAAATTTACTGACAAAGTAGTGGAAGTGCGAGGACATATAACTCTTCAGTAGACTGTAGTCCTCCCGTTTAAAAATAAATTTCCAAGATTTTCTGTTCATCTCAAAATTGTCACAATCAGTCAATATTGCAACTCATTTGGTTTTGGCTTTGCATGAAACAAATTTACTGACAAAGTAGTGGAAGTGCGAGGACATATAACTCTTCAGTAGACTGTAGTCCTCCCGTTTAAAAATAAATTTCCAAGATTTTCTGTTCATCTCAAAATTGTCACAATCAGTCAATATTGCAACTCATTTGGTTTTGGCTTTGCATGAAACAAATTTACTGACAAAGTAGTGGAAGTGCGAGGACATCGATTTTCGTTTGTCTATGGTCGTGGGAAAAAGCTGTACTGTGTATGAAACGGAGCTATTAAATGGGTCACAATTTTCAAACGAGATGAAAAAATGAAGACTCGCGAGATATACATACGTCGTTTTGAATGACTTGAAGAATGTCATGCCAGATGGGGAATCACGAGTTCATTCGTGACTGCCCAAACTAAGTGAACCATTGTTGTGTTGATTTCTTTCCCACTTAGTCTTGCTGCCTCTACGGATCCAATAGTTCGCACCCATTAGTAGTAATTATCGCTATTCGGTATTCCATATGTCTATGTAATTCCAGAAGTCTTCGCGTAGAAAAAGCACACTCCTACGTCGTTTTTAATGAATTCCAGACAAATTGGAAACAAATCGCTTTTTCGTGTAAATGCATTACAAACAAATTTAAGGACGAAGAGGCAATATGCCAAAAGGTCGAGTTAAAACAGATCCTCGCCTTACTTCGATAATGAGTATTTCTATTTCACGTAAGCTTTAAATATTTCTATTTCAAATGAGTTTCGACGCTTAGAAGTTATATTGCTGTGCGTATTGCTACGCCTTGTAATAATTCAAAAAGCCGTTGAATTTTTTAAAGGTAGACATTTTGCCTCAAATATATTTTTTGTGACATATTTACGCCCATGCATTTCTCATGAATGAGTTCCCCGAATGGAGAACTTGGTTTATTTATATGTTCAGCGAGCGAGAAATATTTAATAAAGCTTGAGTGAAAACACGTCCAGTTCTTGTGGGAACCATTCAGAGGGATGAGCTAGTGCGCCAGTACGCACAAAATGTAGTTCTTTACACATAGTGGATGCTTACACATATTTCTAGGATTCCTTGACGACAAATCTTGCTGTACTGGGTTTATTTAGAAACTTACATACACAGTCGTTCGTAATACAGAAATGTATTCACGACTCCCTGTTTTGTCTTCAGTTGCAGTATTTAGAATGATAAATCTAATTCGCACTATGTAGTTTCGAAATGTGTTAAATAATTTCACCGTGTCAAATGGAACAGCGTGATAAATCAGTAATTGGTAGACATATTAAAGTGCTTCACGAAAGGATTGAAACTGATATTTCAAAATGCATATTTACTTTACCTGAAATCAGTGCTGATTACTTTACCTGAAAAGCTGTTTAGTTTTATCGAAACTTGGCGGGACATTGATGTTCAATTGAACATTAACATTTTTCGTCAAACACGTTTTCTGGAGTTTTCTTTTCGCCAGATGTGAGAGGAGTGGAGGGTTGGCAAGTCTAGTATGTCCCATACGCAGTTTCTTTTCAAAGCAAAATAGTTTCTGCCAGTGCCCACAGCAGCAAAAACTGTGCTGTCGAGAGTGTGGAAAATGAGGTGCTAGAGGAGCAAAAAAATGGCTCTTTTGAAACTGTGGATGTGAATACTGAAGATTATTCCGTCCTCGCGGCATGACGGCAGCTGTGTCGTAAGCAAGGACGCTCTGAGAATGAGAATTCAATCGGTCCGCGGAAGTACACAATAAGATATTTGCGTTTTGGGTCAAAATGGAAACTGTTCCATTGTTTTCGGATTTTTCGCGAGTTCCCGGGTGTAACGAAACCATGAGCACTTGACCCTGGATAACATGTTTGCGTACGTGTGACTGATTCCACTGATGAATCATTGAAATGGGATTTCCATGATTCTAGGCGAGGTGCTTTTTGTATTTATTACTTGGCAGGGAGGGTATTTTGCTAAGACAAAACTCTAATTATATCTTCTTTACAAGGACTTATCTCCTTCTTGTTTAATACTAGTTGTCTCTAGATGTATTTATGTAAAAGTTTTGGAGTGTGTATTGCTAACAAGTAACATTCATGTACCATAATTCATTATTCATGTAATTCCAAAATATATTAGTATGTACAATAATACAAATGTGATCAGTAGCATTATATTTCAGTGATCTAAGTATTTTTAATGCTATTTGATCAACACTATATTACTCTTCACTTCACTGTTTCATCTCATCTTCCTTCGGTTGACTTAACTGAAGTACCGCACTGCCTACAATGAGGGGTTGGTAATAATAAGTCGGTGCATCTCTGACATCACGTCAAAAAGCGTAGGTATCAATGCGAATATACCAATGTATGTCCTTGTTACAAACCGTATATTGCGTATAATTTATACACGTGTGTGCTGCGCATATTCGTAATTAAAGACAGGAATCTGGCGTATGCAGCGCGATTACTGTTTAAGACGAGATGCTGTAGTGTGCGTATATCTAGAGAGGTGGTTGTAATACGATTTTCCTTAATACGATGCTGGTAGTTTTTCTTAGTAAAATAGTACCGGGTGAGTTTAGTTCAGAGCCAGCATTGCCGCTGTCCCTGCATCGATTCTGACCGAGAGGTTCTAGGGTTCGAGTTCTGGCGGTGACTGATTTCAGTACTGGTTGTATACGAGCTACATCGAGCTGCTTCGTAGCTACATTGAATTCAGCCGCTTTCTGGAGAATTCCAAGACCGGCTGCTATGATCGGTTGATTCTCTGAGTGGCAAAGGCGAATGACGAAGCAGTACCCTAACGAATGGGCCAGGGACCGCGAGCGATCTTTCCTTTCACACTCTCGTCCTATCGTCTCCCATTAAACACACATTTACACTTCCTGCACAACGCTACCACACATGTTGGGGGCGAAGGGCATGTCACGGCTGAGGCGGAGGTACCTGGAGGGGGATTTCCTCCGCAAATCCACATGTAGATCTGTTTCGGATCTGTTTCGCATCCAGTGGGGACGGAATCACTACCATTTCCCGGTTTAAAACATTCACTACACAAACGGGATCTACGACTACAGCCTTCGACGTGCTCGGAAAACGCAATCAATCAATCTTCGTACAGTATCTCACTCTTTGATCTTAAATTGTGATGTTTCTGAGCGTTTGAACTTTGGAGCGAGGTCGAGCGCGCAGCAGGGGAGGCGTGCGTGAGTGCATGCACGCGTGCGTGCGGAAGGCGCGCGCAGGCGGGCGGGTGGGCGGGCCTTGTCCAGGCCGCGGGGGTTTGGACGGCGCGGCGCGTTGGCCCGGGTCGGGCGGCCTGAGGCGGCGCCTGAGTGGCGTTTCGTGTTATTCTTTAATCGCAGGGGCCGACGCCCCCTCGCACGCACATCCATCTCGGGCGCCCGCGACCTCCGCACGCACTTTGGCCGCGCGCGCTCCGCCCGCCCTCCGCCGCCCCGAAGCGTCGGCGTCTGCAGCGCCCTGCCGCGCGTCGCGACCGTCCGTCGCCCCGCGACGCGCTCGCAGCGGCGGCTCTGGACTCGGAATTCGGGGGGTGAGGGTTGCGCCGTTGTTCTGTTCCCGTGCTTTGCCTCGACAGCCCGCTACGGGCCTTGGCCGACCAGCGGTGACCCAACCTCTTGGCCATGAGAAAAGGGGTTCGAGTGGTTAGTATTTCGGCTGTGCGACAAAGTTGAAGAGCGCGCCTAAAGCGGCACGAGGCGGCAGCGGCGGCGGGTGACGGCTGGGCATCAGACCGGCAAAGACGCCCGGCCAATGAGAAATAAGCAGCTAGCCGGCGAGCCGGTGGCCGTGAAGCGAGGCTACGGCGCCGGCTGCTTGATAAGGCAGCGCCGCCAGAGACGGAGCAGACTGAGCGGGAGACGTAGATAGGAGTAAGTGTTGTTTTGTTAGAGTGTGCATTAGGCAAAAGGATTCTCTGACCGCTATTGTAAATATTTCCGTTTTCTTGTAAATATTTCCATTACTGTGTAAATAAACTTGTTGTTTGGAAAGTGAGTGTTTTTTCTGAACATAACAGTTAGCACCAAGACATCCCTTCACCGTATATACTGGTCTTCACAACCTTAGGGTGGGTGGACTTTCTCATCGACACACAGCAATAGATTCTGGGATAATTTGCAAGGAAAGCGCACAGGTGTAATTTGCCTCGGCCAGGTATCGAACTCGGGGTTCCGCAGTGGAAAGCGAGCACGCTAACCAACGAGACACCTAGGGAGGCTGCGCTGTGTTTCGAATTCAGCGTAATACTGTTATATTTTCACAATATTCAATGTTTTACCCTAGTTCGTCAATGACAAATAAAGAAGTACGAAATACATACAGAAAGTAAGTTTCCCTAGATCGACCACAGAACGAAAACAAAATTTCGTGAAAACGTTATTGTTGTAGGTACAACATTATGTTGCACTATTTTCTCACGGTTCGGTTGTGGCGAAGGTTATGAACATGATGTTAAGACGTGTCGCCGCCTATCAGTAATTGTAAATGTTTTGAGATTTAATTCATCTGTCAGTTACGTGGTGCCATGAGCGTAGTAATGTGTGGCAGCAGCGCATATAACTGTCAAGAGTTGCTTATACGCTGCCTGTACTATAGTTATTGTGATTGGACTGACCAAATACACATTGGAACAGTGAAGAATGATGTAGGTATTGGTAAGGCACACCTCCAAACTAGGAATATTTAGGCGAGAAACGTTCCTGCGCGAATCATAGTTGCTTACTGCAAACTGCTAAGTCATCCACCTGCTTTAGAAGTTATTGAGGAATTAACTAGAACAGAGCGACCCTTACAGCACTTCTCTTAAAATTGTGGCAATATGTCAATACTGGTTAAATAATTTATACTTTTAAGCTGACAATTCGCTGCATGACACTATCATTCTTTCCGTTCGATTATCCGTTTAATCTTTTCGCGGTATGATTAGTATTTCTTTCATTGTTCTGTAGGTTTTCACACAACTTGTTCCATGCAGAAGCATATATTTGTCGATCTGGTTCTGCGTCATCGTACTTACAGTGCCTGTTCATATCTCTCGGACATGTTCGTTTCCTCCTTTATTAGGAAGCTCCACGGGCTCATTCTCTCAGCTCTTCTCCCCCTCTCCTGTTGCTTCCACTCTCGGCCGCCCCCGACGCTCGCCGCTGGTCCCCTAGCCTATTAGGGGCATAAAATTGCTTTTTAGATTGGTTCTCACTCCTTCGCTGATCCGTAGGGAAATTCGAGTGAATCCACAAGAAAGGAAGAACCCGATTGTCGGTGGATTTAGCTAAAGAGTCGCGTTGTATGCAGGGAAGGCAGTTAATCGACCATCATTGAAAGCCAAGGGGCCATCACTGTATACTTGTTGCATGTTGTGAAAGCGTTTGGTGGAATTCATTTGAAAGAATATGTAAATGTTCTAGAAATTCATTAATAATTCTGTGAATGTTAAATAAAATGTGATTTAAATACTGCACATGATACATACTGCACTGTAAAACTAATAGAAATGTGTACTACGTATTAATGCTTTAGAATAAAAAACAAAATATTTTTCTGATTACGTTATTACACGTATTGTGGCATTCGTGTACAAAAATTTATAAAGATACATTATGAAGATGTACTCTGTCACCATGTTAAAAGAACTGGACTCCCCTATCTCATCAGAAACGTGACCGATTCGAAAATAAGAATTACGGCATATCATCTTCTGACATTTCGAAAGTTTTCGTGTCGTCGAAACTGTGATGATCTGATACCGATTCTCTCAAGCATTTGAAAAAAAAAATTCATACCAACACAACGAAAGACTTATGATCACAATCGAAATTGCAGCACAACTCTTTCGGTACTCGAAAGTTCAGCGGCATAATTCGATATTCACGCAATGTAATCGCGTTACTTCGAGCAATCGAAACGTGTCCACGTACCGTTGTCGCATCCGCGTCCTCTGGCTCGCAACGAACATCGATCAGCCGCGCCCGCACCGGCGCACCTTGCAGTTCGTTTTCATTTTCGTCGGTTCTTCCCGTTTACCGCATGAACGAACGGCGGCGGGCGGGCGCGTTCAGAAATAGAATTCGGCGACTGCGCGGTGCAGATAATTAGAGCGGATTTCAGGGAGCGGGGATTGCAAGGGTAGGTAGGGGAGGCGGGTTCTGGCCTCGTGCAATCAGGCCACACACTCCGCCGCTCGCGCCGACGTGTCGATTGAATTCCGCGCCTTTTTCGAAATTATCTCCAATTTGGGCCTTTCGAGCGCGCACTGCGCCGCCCCCCCCCCCCGCTCCCTCCCCACCGGCTCCAGTGGGTTTTTCATGCGACGCGGTCGAGCAGTTGCGGTGTCCGTCGGTGGCAGGCGGCGACGGTGCGAGGGGTTGGTCGTGGTTGAGGGTGCAGTGATGAGAAATGGAAGTGAAGTAAAATAAATGATATCGTCACGTCAAACCCGGACAGATGGCCCAGGATATCAGCTGATGTCATAGCAGTCCCTCTGACCGGGAGGTCCTAGGTTCGAGTCCCGACGGCGGCAGGATTTTCGACACTGGCTTGTCTGCTGGGTCGAATTCAGTCGCTGTTTGGAGGAGAATGATAGTGACCCGCTGCTCTGAAATGTGGTTTTTCGAGGTTTCTCCGATCAACACCAGGCGAAGACCGGAGCAGAACCCTAACAAACGGGCCAAGAACCGCGCGCGATCTTTCCTTCCTCTTCCTTGCCCTATCCTTACTCCTTACACACACACACACACACACACACACACACACACACACACACACACTACTACACTACATTACCACACAAGTGGGGAAACCGGTTGGGAGCTTAGTGCTTGTCCCTACTGGGGCGGTTTCCCGCCGGTGAGAGATACCTGGTTTGGGAGAACCCATCCAGTCGACGGTAGGTCGTCGGCGGATCTCGCCATCCAGCGGGGGAATATCACCGCCTCCTCACGAAGAGAAAACATGCACTACACTTACGAGACGAATGACCTGGTTTTTGACGCGCCCGGAGTTACTAACAATCAATCATAGATGTGAAGTAAAATAAGTGAAGATGTGACGTGAGGGATGTATTCACGAGTGGGCGATACTGGCGAGGGTGAATATGTAGATGTAGTCGGGATATTGAAAATGTGAATATTTTTGATGGAGGAAGTGGTTGACTGTATTTATGGTAGTATTTGTGGGTATAGCTGTCTTAAGAACGTTGGTATTGTTGGTAAAGTCGTTCTTGTCGGTTAAGACATGGGTATCGAAGAAGAGGGTTCTCGACAATGTTTAGTTTTTAATCGTTTTTGAACTGGGCGTATACTCTTTAATTTAATATTTTGCGTCATTAGTTACAATAGTAACTTAGGCAGCTTATCAGTTTTTACCAGAGTTTCAGATTACGAGGACAGATATTGATTGCATTAGAAATACTCCCATTTTTTTAAAATGGGGCCCTTTTCAACAAACCTTTTTTATTTACGTCTGATATTTTACTAGTAAATAAATAAAACGCGCTTCATGAAGTTATTAGTACAAATTAACAAATTTTATTGATTTTATGTTGATCTATTCACAGGATTGCCAGATGTCTTGGAGAACCTCGTCCAAAATGTAAATCAATTCTCCAAATTGTTAAAAAAGTCGTTAACATATTTATGAAAATAAAATGTTTTATTATGGGACCTCTTTCAAAATGGGACCTCTTTCAAAATTTGCCTATGGAGCCTACGGGACCTCTTTCAAAATTTGAGGCCCTCCATGCCCCACCTCCCACATGCTCACACCTGTGGGTAGTAATGACTAGTAGAATCTCACGTAGATGATTAAAGGTACATGAGGTTGAGATGGTAGAACAAGAGAATCGTGGCGTTATTGATGACGATAAATCTGCTGAGCGAGGTGAAACGAAGGGTTCCAATGGCCTGGGCGCTCATGGAGGTGGAAGGTGGAAGGCTCAAAGCAGTGTACGCGAGCGGCAGAGCACGACGATAGTGTTGCCAGTGCCGCCGGCGTTGGCGGACGCAGTGGCAATGGCGGTGTTTAGTATGCGTGTGCTCGTGTAGCCTCCGGCGTTGCATCCCCTGCGATTCGTTGATTCACGGCGCGGACTGATTGATTCCAGCGGACCGTTGGAGCCGCGCGTCGCCGAATCGGGTGTCATGTCTATTCCGTTCCGCTGCACTCGGAGCGCTGCCTGTCGCATCACGCACTGACTCGGACAACGCATCGAGCCGGTCAATTTAGCTTCACGGGCCCCGATGTATTGAACCGGATTTCCCCGACAGCGCAGTAGATGTGAGTTGGAGTGTTGGATTCTGTCGCAAGATTCGAAGGAGGAGTTCCAAGCGGGAACACGATGCATTTCTGAGGGATGTACGTGGGAATATGATGCCGATATTCGTACTGGTGAAAGGTGTTTTAAAGTACTATACTATTTTGAATGTTCACCTGTCCCAATTTATGACCATCAATAACGTGGAAAACTGTCATCTTTGCTTTAAATTTTGTATTCTCTAAATATTATTTTTTTCTACTTACTTTCTTCCTTCCTTTCCTGTCATTTGTTTTGTATTCTTCAAGACTCGATATTATTTTCCGCTTCACCTATGATATTATTGTTTTTCATTCCAAGTTTTCGTGCAATACAAGGGAAAGTGCCTACGATGGCTATTGAATCTCCGATTGCTACCAAATCGACCATCCGTTCGAAACCCATTCTCATGATCATGCTTCTTTTGCTTACGCACTGTATTGACGCATGATACTTTGTTGCTGCAGCCCGGCGTATCGGGGAGAATCCACAAAATATCTAAAAGGATCATTTGTCTTTCTCATTAAGAGTATTCAATCTAACGCATTGCTTTCTATCGCTGACTGGCCGTTGAGTAAAATTTTAAATATACGAAGTTGTAATTAGATTACATATTCTGGCACGTGAATAAATAAGCATAATTCGACATTTTCTGGAGACCTCGTAGTTCCTGGGGAAGGTGGTTCTGAAAGAAAACCCTCTGTGAAAAGTAAAATATCCCATTTTCATAGAAGAACTTTGTAAATTGAGGAGCTATTCGCTGTCGACGGCAACAATTCTGCGTTTGGGTTGCAGTTGCAAATATCGCGATTGTGACGCGGCTGGTAAAGATTAACAATCACATATCCCATATGTTATAATGTTCTGGTTTCTATTGCCTTTGCTTTGTATTCACGTCCATTAACCATCCCCGATAGGGGGCTTATTGCTGGGCATTTTCAATTTTGGCACCCCTTCTACACCCCACGTTACCAACTGTCTTTTGAGCCCCATGTTAATCGCCAAGGTACTGTCACAGCGTCGAACTCAAGCATATTTAACCATTACATATCTCATTACCCGGCCAAAGTAATACGGAATCTCATTAGGATGGAAATCAGAGTAGGCAATTGTGTGGGGCCTCCAGTAATTCTTTTATGTGCCAGCCAGAATTCTTTTATGTGCCTGAAGCGTGACGTGCCACATTGAGGAATTTTCGGCCTTAGACAATCCACACAACCCAGCCGGTATCTCATCTTATTTCCTCATTTTCAGCATATTCATGTTTTGTCGAAAATGTGCTTTTCACCGCCGGCATAATTCTATTGTGAAGGAAGAAGGTACGGCACGTTCTCCCGCTTGACATCCCTTTTAGGATAGGGGTAGATGATTGGAAGGAGTGGGAGCATACGGACCATGGTGCCTTATGTACGGTATCATTTGAGTATTCTTATGTAGATGTTTAGGAAAATCCACGAAACACACGATCAGGGGTTGTTAATCTACGAAATCCATCAAGACTGCAGTCACAAACTCGAGGATGTTCATTGCATCAAGAAAATGTTTGTCATCCGTTCGCGACCGAACCTGCGTTGCTTTAGTCACACTCTAGTGCACGTTTCTCCAATGATCAGAACTAACGTAGCTTGTGCGTTTTTGTATTCAACTTACTCGTATTTCATTGTTTCTTCTAGTAAAGGCAAATGAAGTGTTTAGATGTAAATAATGGTGTGCAAACCTTTTCTAAGAAAAGGTATGTGATAGCACTATTACAGGAATCGAACTGTTCACACTATAACATACGAGCGCATTATCATTGTCATTGTTGTATAATAATAGTAATAATAATATATATTATTATATTTTATTGTTATATTATATTATTATATTATTATATTATTATATTATTATATTATTATATTATTATCAAATATTACGTTAGATAAACTATCCATTTTGATGTACATGGAATGTAGAGAGTGCTACGTCCTCTCTGTAAGAACCTTTTTCCCTTTGGCAAATATCTCTCTATCAAGGTCTCACTGTATGTCTCTCTCTAGTCCTGGGAGCCTCAGCCCAGGGAGCTCACAATGACTCAATCCACCGCTGCTTCCGTCCGCAGGCCCAATTTCGCTCCGTCGATCGGCCCCATCCGTTTCGCTCAGCCTGTGGCGGTGACTCCGTCTGCCGCAACGCCGGCCCCTAATTAGCCTAATTCGGGCGGCGCGATGCCTGCGCGTCGGGGCGCAGTCGCCCACCTCGGCGGAGCTGAGGGCGGGGCGGGCGTGGTCGCGCTTCCAGGAAAGGACTGAACGACGAGCAAGAGGAGCGTCTGTAGAAATGGCTGTTCAGGCGATTGCCAACAGGCGAGCTGAAACGTCGAGTCACCTATCCCTTGGAAACGCAGATGGCGAGGTAATACAACTGTCGCGCGGGTTGAAGCTTGTGGGAACTGTAGGAAAACTTTGTTCAGTTCCGAAGGAATGTGACCGTACAGATTGTTGGTGATCGTGCGGGCGGTAATTAACAGTGAGGGACGTGTGATGCGATATGTTGCCTGCTCCGGGACCCCTGGGAGAGTGGTGAGCTCGTGGAGCCGGTGAGGGCTGATGTGGTGATGCGGTTTTGCTGGCGCAACCATTCGAAAGGCGTGGATTCGATACAAGAGCGGCTATATAGATTCCTATGCAGGCGTCTTGCTACGTCGCGTTACTATACTTATTGGGACTCCGCACGGTCCGCTGACGGAGCTGCGAGCGGAAGTGATCACGATGCGCTGCGACGCTGGTGGTGATAGGGCTGTTCGATGCGTGAGGATATGACAACTGACTGCACCTGATACTTGGGAACGGCGTGGTCCCTGCGGAGTCGAGTTGGGAGCAGGGATAGTGACGCGGCGACGTGACTCTCGCAGGAGCTGCGGGAAAGGATCGATCGATGTGACAGGAGACTGACGGCACAGGTGAAACCATGGACTTCCGCTGTCGGATTCGTGTGATTGCTATCATCTCTCCGGCTGACTTCGCGTCGTGGGCTGTGTTGCTTGACTGTAGAGGCCGCGTCGCCTATTGTGAAGCACTTGAAAAGAGCTGAGCTATCGTTCTTGATTGGTTGAGTTCAGTGGTTCCTATCCTTTTTTTAAGCGATGGCACCTTCAGAATGCTCCTCACGCAGGTACAGTGAAAACACTCAAACGAAAGAGTTTAAAACAACGATGGCGTTACTTTCGTAGGTTTCGTTATTACTCATGTATTGATGCACTGTTTGCAAGTAACAAAACCGTGAAGTGAAGTAGGGAGAGACAAGGGCTAAGACATTAGAAGCTTTTTTTAATTTGCAATTTTCATAAAGAAAGGAAAAGAACAATTTTAATGAAGTAATATGTCTTTAAAATGATATTTTGTTACAATATGAATCGTAAAAGACACATCACCTCTTATTGCGAACGAAATAGAATTATAGGCAAAACCAAATAGAATTATAAAATAAAAATACAATGGATTTGATGAATATATACAGGATGAGTCACGTAACTTTAGCACTTCCTGTAATTTTTGAACGGTTGAAGTTATTGCAATTCAGTTTTCACGAAAGTGCATGAGAGAATGGGACTAATTCATGTATTCGTTTCGATTTTATCACTTGTTTTTTAAGAGACGTTGAGGCAAATTTGTGGTTGTGAAAAGGAACTATACATCACGACGATCGTAAAAAGACGAATTAAATGCTATACATATTGTCATATATTAAATAAGCATTTTCTGAGTAATTTTGATTTTTTTTTTTTTGCGACTCGTGTTGAACGTAATTTTAAATGTAACAGTCCACCAACCAAGGTCGCGCAGCGCTCTTCCTGCTAACACATGCTTGGAGCGTGACAATATCCGGTAAATAAGAGTAAAAAAATTAAAATTACTCAAGATAATGCTTATCTAACATATGACAATATGTAAATCATTGGATTCGTTTTTTACGCTCTTCATGATATATTGAAAATATGTATAGCGCCATTTAAAAAAATGAAAGTTACCTCAATATCTTTTAAAATGCAAATGATAAAATAGAAATAAATACATTATTAATCAGTTCCATTATGTCATGCATTACCGTGAAAACTGTATTGCAATAGCTTCAACCGTTCAAAAGCTGCAGGAGCTAAATTTACATGGCTCACTGCTAGCTGCTAGCAGCTAGCTGCAAATGCTAAAGTTACATGGCTCACCCTGCATAATACAGCATCGTACTACGAGTAATATTGATATTTATTAGCTGAACGTCGTGTGTAGAAAATCCAGATGAGACATGTTATAATGTAAGATACTGTATTTAGCCTTTGACATCATACTGAACAGCGTCAAAAAGAGCTTGTGGTATTATTTGCAATTAGTGTTTCATTTCATGACCTAAAAATTATAGAAATGAACTTGCTGTGGAGTTCAAGATGATGCTATGAATACAATGATAAGTGGAGGCACTCCCGCTTCCCTTTTACCTCCTTCCACAAGCAATCATTTGAATTGAAGAAATTGTGGTTGCCCAACTTCACATTCATGTGGCGGTTGGTCTCTCGACGGGGGTTGAGTTTTGGCACCAGTTTAGTAGTTGAACCTCAGACTAACACTTCAAAGATGGAAATTCTAGAGGCCCGCTGCTCCGATAAATATTTTCTATGGGGAACTCCCACCATGCCCGGGCAGAAGCAGAAACAACACTGCGTCACTGGTCGACCGTCTTGCGTCACTGGTCGACCCGTGGTGTAATGGACGACAGATCGTACACACTACTTCTGTGTGCCAGAGATTCAATTCCCTGTCGATTCACGTCAAATTTATGGTGGACAACGGGGGTCAACAGCGTTTTCTCGTAGAAATCCCGTCTCCTCTGCCTCTCACTTCTCTAATGGTCTATCATATCACCAGTATCATCGATTCACCTGGACTATTCATCCCCATGTGTTATGAAAAGGCTAGCGACTGAGAATCATAATAAAGGTTTCGCCTTCCCTCGCATTGTCTCACTCATAGTCGAGCCAAGGCTCGAAGGGTAGACCAAGAAGGACCAACCAGCCTTGAGCGTCCTAAGAAAGAAGTCTCTATTCGCAGAAAACATGCTTCTCTGCTGGGAGTGCCGTTACGGCCCACTGTGTACGGCGCGAACGGTAGCAGGGCCGCTGGTGGCGGTTGCGGCGGCACTGGGCCCGGCTTTGCGTCGCTCTGCGAGATTAACGCATGTTATGGCGGTCCCATTGTGACGAACGGCGGCGGCGGCGGCGCGCGGGACATTGTGATGCAAATAGAAACCGCCGCGTCGCGCCGCGTCGCGTCGCGTCGCGTCGCGTCGCGTTGCGCCGGCGGAGCGGAGCGGCGAGTCCGCCGCGGTGATGAATTGCCGTCGCGAAGCCCCGCCCAAACCCGCTGCCCCCCCCGCCACCGACAACAGGTGCCATCGTCGCCGGGATCTCCCCCGCCCCGCTAACCTGGAGTTCTGGATGGTTCTGGTGTATCCGCCCGCTGGCGTCCGTTGGCGGTCGCAGTCGGGATGAGGGAGGCTGTGGACGTAGTTGCTGGAGGGGGTGTGCGTTAATTATGTTTCCCTTGACCTGAGGGTAAGGCCTCGTGCGTTAAATAGGGTGCGTTAGCGTATGTGGTCGCGAGGCTGCGGCTGCGGTGACTGGGAGTTCGACGGCTGAGTTTTGACGGTGGCGGTTTCTCGAGAATATTTGGGTAGTCGAGAGTTATTCTTCGGCAACCCAGTCAGTGAGAGGTGACATAATGATCCGTCTTTCTTGAACACCTGCAGCTTTACAGATTTATTTATTCCCAGTCCGCGCTCTAATAACGCATTCCAAATTCAATATGTATTTAGAATGTTAATTACATTGTTAAGTAATTACATTATATTATTAATAGTAAGTGAGAATGTAATAGTGGTGTGGATATTTATTAGCATGGAATATATATCCAGCATCGCCATCTATCGCACGTATTTAATTGTACATTTTGAAACATGTATTTAAGTATATCATGAGATTTGATATCGATACTTCTCTTCATTTATTATATAACCTTTGATGTATTTTTAATAAACACGATTTTATAAACTATCAGATTCAAAATTACACTCCTGGTAGAACAATTGTATACACTTGGAACACAGTGCGTTCCATAGACATAGTATTTCATTCACGGAAATCTAAGGTCCAACATGTCGTATTCACGATCTTCAGTGAGGCCATTAGAGTTCATTCAGTGAATGATAGGTTTTAAGATATTTTTTCAATGAATGCCCAACGTGTTATTTGCTTGCATCCAAGCGAAGCCATTTGAGCATTCCAAGTTTTTTCGGGCTTGCCTTGCAAGGATTTCATTAATCTAATTTAAATTAACGCAAAATTACATGTATACTTTTTTTGCCAGATTTGTAATGATGTTTTAGCTTTTAAATCGTTCTCATGACCCGCGTGACAAAGTTTAGTGAGGTACCGCAGGGCTTTAAAAAAAAGAACATAAGAAAAAGAAGACCAATTTGCATTGCGAACCATTCTGTCTACTATTGGTGTGACAGGTAATTTAAACTCGATCCTTTGTGCCTGAAGCACATCGAGAACGCTACCTGTGCCCAACGAGAACGGTAATTGCCACTCTGAATCCCTCTCCACTACCTGTAGGTACGTGGAGTAATTTTCTATTGGCAGACTTCCGTCTGATCAGCTAAACATTCAGTAATTCTTCCGTCTGCCTGTACTGTCGAATATCTGCAATTTTTTTTTAAAATTTTATTATTTGAAAAGCTGCAAGCTAGATGAGTAACGAATATTATTCTCTTCAGGGCGCATAGATAGCTTATTAAGCTCCACTAACCTCACTGTCTGTGCGCCGAGACGTTGCTCACCAATTATACTAGAGTTAAGTAGACCACTTAAATTTAAATGTTAGAATTGTAGGAATACGGTTGAGTTTATTTAGAGTCATACATAATTTATATCAAGAACAATTGAATATTTTTTTCAACACTTCGTACTATTATTCTTGTTCATCTATGTAACTAGGGCTAAAGCGCTCCCTCTGGTAGTGTGGGTTTCAAAAAGATATGAAAGTTTAAACCGAAGTGAGTGCCTGAGTTGTTAGTATGAACTTATGTTCATACGACGATATGAAATGCCCCTGAACTTCCTTTTACGGAAGTACATCACTAAACTTTACTTCAATAGTAATGACTTAATTACGGAATAATTAGTCGTCTATTTGATTTGAAAGTTGAAAGCAACATTATAAACCAAAGAAATCAATTTTGTGAATTTGGCTCTCTAATATCATTATTTGATATGACTTTCGTGATAGTAATACAAACAACCTGGTTGCTAAGAAAACTTCTTTACTCTGTAAATATCGTTTCATGTACTTCTGAGCAGTGCGATCTTATTCTACAAGGAAACGATGACGGCATTTTTACAATGTAATTGCTATCAGCTCTGTCGTGGAACATGTCCACCATACTCGGCGACCTGCCATCTTCCACGACAACCCACTCCTCATTCAAATGTCCGTGTGCTCTCCCATGCATGCGTGTCTCGTTACGTTCACTCTTGCAAATAAGCCTCCGCCCCGATGCGCTTGTCAGCAAGTGCGTCAGCAGGCGATGCGGCCACGCGTTGTCCAACTGCCGACACGGGCATCGCGTGTCCTGTCAGCGAGGCCGTCATAGCATTCGTCTGCACCTGTCAACACATTCGTCTACACCTGTCCGCGCTCCCTCCGCCATTCATCTCGTCGCACGTCTGCTTGTTTTCGTACCATGAATGGAAAGGTATTGTGTTTACGTGAACATTCAAAGGAATAGGTTTTCAATATTGACGTCGGAATTTTCGATAATTTATTATGACATTTGTACTTCATCTTCCTATTCCTATACACATTATTCCTATCATGTAATTTCACTTTAATTTCTTGCGTTCATCTCTTTCCCACTCTGGAATTGCTCGCGTCAAGTGTTTGAGGTTTTGTGAAGGAAATATTGTGAGTATCGCATTTAAGACGTACTATTTATTTATATATTTATTTTACGTCAAAAAACAGTTAAAACTGCGTATGACGTGCTATGAGGAAAAGTGAATTGTGTGCACATTTTCAAAATTCTGTGATCCCTACACTAAGTCATATAACACTTAAATTTTGAAAAAAAAACAACGAAAAAAAACTGCCATGTAATAAAATCTATTTTCAAGGATAAATAAGCAATAAATTTTGGCTCTTATCCATGTTGTCCATCGGAATAATACTTCCTGCCGCGACAACATGGAAACGATAATTTAAATAATTGTATTTCCCACTGAATTCTAGAAGACGTGCACAGAAAATGAAGTTACATTTATGTCCATTATTTTATTGCATTTATTTATTTCGTAACGCAATGTTAATATCCGGTGTCCTACTCTTTGCCTGCTCTATTTTCTCTCTTCTCGTGATGTTTTGTCCTCCATCTAACTTTCTGTTCTGGCTCTATGATCTTCCTTGTTTCTTTCACTTCTATTCTCACTTGCAGTTGTAGTAGTAGCAGTAGTATTAGGAGCATTTGACGTATTTGAGCATCTACCGCAACCCAGTTTCCATTTTAGTCTCTCACTGCCGTCTTGTGCCGTTTCTTCGCTTCTGGTCATCTCTTTCACCAGTCTTTCTTTGCACGGATTTCTAGATCTTCCTCGTCTGTGTAATACCGGTTGCCAATTCCAGAACTCTTGATGCAATTTTCTCCACCTATTCTGTTTAAGTGAGCACGCAGTTGAATCTTTTAATTTCTTTAGTAACGAGGCCAACGCGATAATTTAGACGAAATAGATTGATCACTTGTGCTTTTCTTCTAGTTTCATCATTTTTTACATTGTCCAACAACGTCAATCCACTGTACGTGTCTTCTCTCATTTCTTCGGTGGTTTGCGGATTCGTGGTATAACGGTCAGTGTACCGGACTGTTGTACCCGAGTTTGCGGGTTCAAACCCGATCGAAGCCGTGGATTTTTAACGGCGAAAAAATCCTTCGTACGCCTTCCTTCGGAGGGGAAGTAAAGCCGGCTGTCCCATGTTAGTAGATTTACTGCATGTAAAAGATCCTCGAGCCTAAAAGAAGCCTCTGAGCAAAATTGAGATCCGCCTGTTTCGTCGCCCAAGATAATACCTCCTTTCTCCGATAGGTGGTGAAAGGAGCGTAACGAAATTAGTGTGGTTAGACGGAAGAGCGGGCCTGATGGCCCGAGTCTCGCCACGTAAAATAAGGCACTAACTAACTCTTCCCCTCTTCCCCACTCCTCCGTTAACGCCTTCGTATTTTCGCGCCATTTCAACACGTTGTTCGGTGGATTCTGCGCCGCCGGATCAGCCTCCGCCCGTCCTCACGTAAGCCTATTCAACAGGTCACTATTGTTCCCCAAATTTTATGGCCGCCCACTTCTCCGGCTCGGCGCGTAATCCCCGGGCCCCAAGCCCAGACCCAGACCCAGGCACAGGGCGACCATCCGTCGTCGCCCGTACGCTTTGCCTTCGGAAAGGGGAGAGGCTGCGTCTGGTCTGCTGGCTGCTCGACAGTCGTCATTACGTTAACGCTAATTGCCCAACGAACGCTGTGTCCCTTCCACTGACTCGAAATGAAGAATTTGAAACATTTTGATTTTATATTGCTGGAGCCTAAAATTTCTAATAGATTCATTCTCATGGGTTTTAATAATTTGCAGTATTCGTGACCATGTTATGGTTAATACTTTCAGATATTGGATTTATGTGTGCGAATATATTCAAGATGGATTTTTTAAATTTCTACCTTTGTTTTTCGCTGTCTGACAGTTATTATTGAACTTTGTAACGATTGTTTGTTTGGGGCAAATATTTATCTCCAAACATAATTGCTTGTACATTTAGAATTACTAATTTCGTATACATCAATAAAACATTTAGGAAATAGTATTTGTTTACAAATTACATGTTAAAAGGTCATCTTAAATATTATTAAATTATTAGATTGGGAAATTGGCGGTCTTAAATATCTATCTTGATTTATAAAGAGTGCTGTAACGAGTCGTAATTAGAAATGATATTTTGTCCATGTTTGTCATCAACATGATATGTGTATGCATGACCTACTGGGATAAAAACGAAGTTTGGCAATGTTTTCAATGTCATGGAGTCGGTCGGTTTAAGAACACGAGCGGAATCAACAACCAGAATGAAAATGGACGTTCTTGAATGAGGACACAAATAATAGAGTTTTCAGACAGATTGGTGTAAATCGGTTAAGAATTTGGATGTAAGAGGGGTAATGTGATATTGGTAGAATTGAGGACAAAATTACGGAAAAATAAATGGACTAGAATATTTAAGAGCGTCGATAGTGTTGTGTACATAAGGAATTGGATATAAAGAAATAACTTCTTGTTATGTGACAGTTAAAGAAAGTAAACCTAGTTACTGTTCCTGAAAATTGTTAAAATAATTAAATGTTGTATTGTTCTTTTTAGTTTGCAAACAATATTGTGAAGTTTTTTATTTTTATTATTTCGAATAAATGTCATCTTCCATTTGGAAATTTAAAGCGTTTTGATTTAATACTTCAGTAAGTTACCTTATTAAAATCTACGATGTATGCCATAGAATCATCAGCCCCAATAAATATTAAGTGGGTATTTTTATTTCCTCAATTTAGTAAAGTTATTAATGAAAAAGTAAAAACTATCTCGGTACATGATTTTTGTATCCGAAGGAGAAGCTCTGAGACAACCTACAGAGATGCTTGGGGGGTCATTTGAACGCTTGTAGAGCCTGCCAATCTTTCACGTACACACTCGTACACGACCTGTCAGGGGGGGGGGCAGGAATGGCTTCCATAACGTTTGGTGCCGATTGTGAAGCCCCACGTATCCTGACGATTGCTTTGAAAGCTTGGTGGAGTAGGTCAATTCACACCATACGTTCTTCAGGGCGACAGGGGCGACGTTAATGCCCTTGGGTTTTGATTTTGAAACTCCCAGATCACTTAGAAAGATGATTGAAGGCTTACTTGAAAGCTGGGGGGATCGAATTAAGTTTTAAAATAGAGCTTACCCTCTGCGACTTGCGAGGGGCCTGGAATGCTAAGTAAAAATATTGATTTAAAAATAACTTTTTTGTTTTATTTCTTCACAGAATGCCTTGGTAATGGTTTACCAATTTTTAATGCAATTTTACACATTTTTTGAGGAGTTAATTGTGTACAAGATTTTATAATAAAAGCGATCATGAAATTAAGTGAATGTATTATTATTCACAAATTAAATTATCAAAGCCCAAACACGTTACAGACACACCACGCTTTAGTCATAGTTTTTTATCATGTGCTGTAGCATTAGCTTTTCCTTAGGCACTGTGTCTTTTTCATTATTTGTTCATTTTTCTAAGATTTTTGCAATTTGAGAATTGATCATAACGTTCTCTTTTACAAATACAAATTTGATCGATGTTTTAGCTATGTTTTGTTATAATTATTGTTGTTATCATTATTGATTTCTTTGCTTGTTTAAAAACTGATAATAAATTATTAATAAGAATATTAAATATTCAATATATTTCTGTAAAGCATGGAGAACATTAACTTACCTAACAAAAATATTTAATATAGGGTGGATTAAATGAATGGGAAAAGATATTCTGATGTACACTGTTGCTAATTTGTTTTTGAAAATGATGTCTCTTCATTAATTTGGAGTCTTCGATACATATCATGACAGGCTTATACGATCACTTAACGAATTCACTCACTTGTACGGGTTCCATACATACGAGTATGTGGTGTTTGCAAAGATTAGCCTTCAGTTCGTCTTGAATGTCAGAGTACATATTAATTTTCGGTGTGTACTCTGTGAAATTTCTTGTTTACATCCCAGTTGTGTATTTAATATTGATGTTTGTATCATTCTGTTTGCTCGGAGTGATCGCTGTTTCCTTAATGCTTCCGCTCTGGCTTCACCGCGGGATTCTACGAAACAGCGGAATGGTTGGCAGCGCTTTTGGGTGTTCTGGCGCTTGCGCGATTTTTCGATGCAAAGTATATTTCCCTCGAGAGGGTCGTTATTATTCTACGAAAAGCATGAGGAGCTTTCGAGGAGAGTTTATGGCTTCAGTTGTCATTTTATACTGTGCATATACTGTGAGATTCTACTGTTACGTTAACTTAATGTTGTTTTATTATGTTGCGAGTAAGACGTACAAAGAAAAAAAACGCATCAAAGAAAAGGGGAAACAACTACATCTTTGTTAAGCTGAGCAGTTCTGTCAAACTGAAAAGAGGTTTTTTCTTTCTTTGTAAACTAGCAAAAATTCCCAGTGAGCACGTACATTTAGTTTCTTCAAACAAAATCGCGGTAAGAAGTTTTCAAAGCATTTCAGCATTTGTGCCATAGTGTAGCGTCGTGTCGCTAAAACCAACGTGGGCACGCAGCGTGGTGCCCACCGGATGCAGAGACAATGGCAGAAGCTATGACGCACGGGTTTTTTCCGACGGGGTGTGCGGGCGTTAGGGCGGAGGCAATGGAGGCGGCGGGCAGCGTCGCGAGGGCTATTTAAGGGCTGTAGAACAATAGCTCTTCATTCTTTGAGACAGCGGCATCGGCAGCGTAGGTCGTCGGTGAGAGGTGCGTGCGTGCGCGCTGGAAGGAGCCGGCAGTTATTGTCGTGACTAGTGAGACATGCAGTCGGTCTCAGGGCAAGCGGTACTACGCACGGCGAAACATTAGGTAGTATGTTCGGTGTGGTAGCCGTTGTAAATATCTCTCCTAGCTGGGGGGGGGGTCTATTTAGTTAATTGTATACAGTGCATTGGTGAATATTGTATATTGTGTACAGTGTATATTGTGACTACGGTCTAAATTGTAAATAAACCTGCAGGTATTACAACCCACTCTCGTCTGTGTACTGATTACACCCGTATGACGCCACAATAGATTCTTGTGAGTTGTACGAGTATCTTTCTGGAGTTTACTGTTTTTTACAATTAACTGGATATATACGCTTCAAGTGTTAAAACTTTTTACATCAAAACTTTTTTCAGAACATCTGCAACTAATCGAGAATATTTCAGCATTCCGGAGACAGGTAAAGAGATAGAGAAGATACTGAGAAAAATTGAAGCAGATATGCAAATAAAAATTGGAAGATCAGTTAGTAGGTCTGACAGTACGCACTTAAATCAATTTCATAAGCTTCAATTTGAGACTCTAAACAGTTGTTGGCGCAGATCTGTCGATTACTACAAATATTTGGGATCCTAGAACACAAATTGTCATTTTTTTTACTCGATTCCTTTACTTTCAAAATAAAATATTGTTTCCCTTCGGTTCTCTTAACTTTCAAATATTCTAAGTTTCTATTTCATACAATTTCGCAATAAAATATATTATCAAGTATGAAATGTTTTCAGACAGAACAGAACTTTTAATATCAGTTCGTTCGCAAACAGATACAACAGCCAAAGACGTCAACATTTTATTTCCTGAACGATCCGGAAATCAGTTTCCAGAAATCCAGTTCTCAAACATAAACATTCAGAGTTATGCCAGGCCGAGAATACCGCCGTAAAGCCAAAAGTAACTGTAAAAGTAAGTTTAAATGGTATGTACATGGATTGAAAACAACAATCTGGAGCGGTTTCTTGAGTACCGCTTATATTTTCTCTTTTAAATCCTCGCTCGTTGCGCTGCCAGCGTCTACATCCACTACCACGTCACATTCTGTGACGTCGTCTTCCCATCTCTCGCAGTAGGGCAATGATCTGCTCCCCTATTTAGAAGTGGGTATCTCCATCATGGCATATTTCCCACCAGTGGGGCACCATCCCAGCCGGGAGAAGTTCTAAGTCCCCGGCCGGTCTCCCGGCATGTGTGGTAGTCTAGTGCATGTTATTGTAAGCGCGTGTGTAAGGGGGTGAGGATAGAACAAGGAAGAAGAAGGAAAGATCACGCGCGGACCGTGGCCCGTTTGTTAGGGTACTGCTCTCGCATTCGCCTAGTGTTGATCGGAGAAGCCACGGAAAACTACCGGTCAGAGCAGCCGCCCGCTAGATTTCTCCTCCAGGCAGCGACTGAATTCGACCTACCTGACAAGCTAGTGTCGAAAATCCTGCCGCCGTCGGCACTAATGACCTCGAACCTAGGACCTCCCGATCAGAGGCACTGCAGTGACATCAGTTGATGCACTGAGCTACCGCTCGCGTTAGCTGACTAGGGACACGACGCTAGGTTCGTTCCAGGGAACGCGGCCACGCCGAGGATGTTTGCCCTTTCCGGAACAGCAAAGGCCAACATTTCGCTCCCTTGATATTTTAAATTAATTAAAAGTGTTATTTAGCAACTTGGAAATTCTTGTTTTTAATTTGTTTTCGCCCCGAGCTCGCTCCGGAGCGCAGTTCGCCCGACTGAGTCTGGGATCTCCTCTTTAACTTGCTCGTTCCTCGAAATCTAATTAACTGTAACTCATCACCTTCGCATTATACTCATTCCTGATAACGCCCAGTTTAATATCTCTCTCAGGAGCCGGAAGAGGAAGTTTTAATCGACGCTTGTTAAGTTGTTTGCAGTCGAATCGTAATGGAACCGGCCCGCCCCCGTTGCGCGCGTAAATAGTGTTAGAGCGATTGAAATGCTCTAGCAGTGGAGTTGTTACTCGGGCGATTGTAAATATTTCTGACAGTTATAGGACAGACCAGAAAAATAATGATGAAAAGAAATTCTAATAAGCACACGTTTCTGAGGTTTGTTATTAATCTTGAGTTCTTGATAAAACTTTCTTCGAAACATAATAAAATAGTGTTTCTGCAGAAGCCATGACTACAATTAGTTTCTACAGTAATCGGATAAAGAAAGAACTTCGGAAATTAAGGAGAATTAACAACCCTCCCTCAATTGTAAAAGAAAATTCCTAGTCGCAATTTTCCTCCTGAAAACTATCAAATGCCTCGGAGCTCTCCCTGTCACGCTTGTCTGGTGGAAACCCCGAAAGAAATCCCAAAATTATCCCAAATTATTTTTTTAATAGACACGCGTTGACGTATTCTAATATTTTTTGTATTACAACATTATAAAAGACCTTTTATATTGCTGGAAATCGTTCATAATCGGACGTATTACGTCACAAATGATGACGTATTAGATTTACGGCATGAATAATTTCGTCATCACACATTCAGCCAATCGCAGCGAGAGAATCGGGGGAAGGAAGAGGTAAACAGAATAGCCGACCACAGTTTTCTTGCACAGATGTCAAATATCGGAGACGTCACAAGAAAGTATTCGCAAAATTAGATTTGATTCCCTTATAAATTTATAATGCTGTTATAAAAAAGGAGCGGTAGCTCACTGATGTCACTGCAGCGCCTCTGACCGGGAGGTTCTAGGTCCTAGGTTCCAGTCCTGACGGCGGCAGGATTTTCGACACTAGTTTCTCAGCTAGGTTGAATTCAGTCGCTGTCTGGAGGAAAATTCTAGCGGCCGGCTGCTCTGATCGGTAGTTTTCCGTGGTTTCTCCGATCAACACCAGGCAAATACCGGAGCAGTACCCTACCAAACGGGCCACGGCCCGCGCGCGATCTTTCCTTCCTCTTCCTTGACCTTTCCTCTCCCCTTACCACGCACACTTACACTAGCATGCACTATACTACCACGCATTCCGGGAGACCGGTCGAGAGCTTAGAGCTTGTCCCGGCTGGGGCGGTGCCCCGCTGACGGGAGAGTTCTGGTTAGGGGGAAATCGACGGACACAAGTGGACGGAAAGTCGGCGCCGGATCTCGCCATCCAGATGGGTAAGATCACTGCCATCTCCCGAGAAAAAAACATGCACTACATTTACGGGACTAATGACCAAAGTAGTTGACGCGCTCGGAAACACGAAAAAATCAATAAAAACATTTTAAAAAACAACAGCGCATGCAACTTGTTCACAATGTTGCTTTATTGCAGTCGTACAAATTTGAAATCACTCTCTTAGCGTCGCTCGTTTTGAAAACATGTACTCATGCATTAAAGCGTACCAATATAAACTAATTGCATAAATTACAATTTATTATTATTTTCAAGTCCTGAACTGCAGCCCAACAAGCCGCTAGCACTATTGGAATGTTCTTGTTTAGCCTCACCGTTACATCGCGGCATTGGATTCAACGGAAGTACGTCTTTTCGCTGGGGGTACTGTGTGCTCGTGCCCTTGTAATCAGGATGTCGAGACCTGTTTTCGGTGTAACTTCGACGCTGAAGTGGCCGGTGTGTTATTTACATGGATTTAATTAATCCCGGGAGCTGCTGTGGACGCGGTCTGTATGTTGGCGCAAACTTCCACGTGGGCCCGTCCCCCACCGAAACTGCGAGTGCTGTGTTCATCAGCGGTCGCATGCAAACTTACAGGTGTTGTTGAGAGCGCGGTGTTGAATGGAGCTCGCAGATGTTTGCGTTCGTGCGACATCGCATAGCTTCCGAACTAAGTTTTAGGAGCTGGATGAACGAGGAAGTGAGCGCGAATTGTTCTGTGAATTTCTTTCGTTTAGTCAAGTTGCGTTGTTTGGTTCTACTTTTGGCTGGGTTATGTATGTGTGTATGCATTAATGTGAGGGTGTGGGTTAAACTTTTAGAGAGAGTGTTGACTGTGTTTAACTTGTGTCGTTTGGCTTTGGAGCGTTGCGAATTTCGTAACGGTTTAAATTGCGCTCTTGACGGTGAACGTTCTGAGTAGAATATTTCCAGCAAGAACTGATTGCTCTTCGCATTATTTTTCGAAGTGACTTTAAAGTGGCTCACAAGAGGCAATAGAGTGACATAAATCAGCAAAATGAGTCATATTTAAAAAAAATTAAAATTGAGAAATTTTCTTGGTTGAGATAGCTTAGTGTATTAGAAACACTTTATTGTTGTATGATTTTCAGTGTTTCACACATTCTTACTTTTGGAAGTATCATAAGTTGGTCAAAGGGTTTCGATGATATTTGGTGCAAAGTAATCCAATTTTGTTTATGGTTTCCCGTTGTTTCCTTCTTCTCAGCCATATCATTTTCCACGTTGAGCTATTTTGGAACATTTCAGAGTCAGTACGTTATTTATTGACTACAGCAAGATTGCAACATGTATGAAAGGATTTTTGGAAACGAGTACGTGACAATTGGGTGATTTCCCTTGGGATCGTGGTTCCGAAAATGGATTGAGAGCATCAGTTTTAGAGCCTGGTGCTATAAACACGTTGAATGAATTCATTTATGGTTCATTATTCTCTGGCTACAATCAATTTTTTCCCCGGTCATAGAAATCTCTCTCTCTCTCTCCTAGGGTGCTGTTATTTTTTAATTTCCTAGTTTAATTAAGTCTGAAATAAGTGGCGAGTCTCGAATACAATTTTCCGTTTTTAATTTTCATCGCTGCAGGCTTTGCGGCACTCATTTTCTTCGTGATATTTTCACTGCGTTTTTCTCGTTCTCGTCAATGTATACGATCTGCAATATGAAGAAAAGAGGAGCTCAGACATGAATATTTGTATTATATTATCATCTAAATGTCTTGTACATCTTTCAGCACCAAAAAGAAAATTAATATCTGAGAAGTGCGAAAAAAGAGCAACTGCTATTTACCTAGTGTAAGAGACATGCTTCACTTGAAAGTCAATGATTTTTGTAATATCACCTTACTACGTAGGTACTGAAGAGAAAGTGTTGACTCGTGCAGCTGTTGACCGAGAAACTCTTAATGGCGGGACCTGGTAACTAAAAAGTGGATAAATCATCTTCTTTTATGTAATAGATTGTCAGGTGCCGGAGGGAAAAGTAAGTTGCGACCGGTGTAGAGACAAGTATTCGCGAGAAGACCCGTGTGATAAGGGTGTGGGGAAGGAGGAGGTAGCGTTGGATTTCTTGTTTTGTGCTGGGGAGGAAGGGGCAAGCATAAATGATGGTGGTTGATGTGATATGACATGAGAGATACGACGTGTAAGGTTCCATAACCGAGCGGTGAAGGAGAATATTGGAGTGAATTTGTTGCTTTATGTTGGGAACAAAAGGATAGGCATACATAATGGTGCTTGATGTGTTATGTCAGGAGAGTTACTACGGGTGTGAGTGCCACTTTCTGTTGGTAATTACGCCGAGAGACTATAATTACGCGTATATGCTCTCATTTTTTTTGCGCAGATGAAGATCTGGCTTGACCTTGCTTTTCACTAGATGGATGATGGTAGGAACGATCCAGAGGATGGTTGAGAGATGAATCATTATGAATAAATTATGCATCAGATGTACGTTATTATGACGAGCCAACCTCATCACATTATCACAGTGATGACGACAACCTCTTTCGCGGTATTCTAATTTACAGCCTTTAGCTTCGCATATTGGACGCACTTCAAGCTTTTCCGACACCGAAACAGGCAACATATACGGAGTCGACGACAATTTGTATCTAAGGACAATGTACTTCTTAATTGCCACCTGTATGTTAATAAATGATTTCGCAGACTTACAATTATCTTGTATATGAAAATATTTTTACTGGTGGATGCCAACTTAGACATTATACAAGAAAGCAACACTGATGCAGAACTGGCGTAATTTTATTTTTACGGAAATTATTTTCAGAAACGAACCCAACACAATACCACGACGAGTGTGACCGGTTGAGTTGGCTCTGAGGCGGCATTAACTCTTGCCATTGCAGAGACTCTGACCGAGATGGCCCAGATTTCAAGTCCCGACTGAGGGGAATTTTGTGCACTAGCAAACAAGGTAGATCGAATTCAGCCACTGTCTGGAGGAGAATTCTAGCGGTCGGCTGTTCGAATGGTTAGATCAATACCAAGGAAATGCCGGAGCAGTATTTGAACAAACGGGTCACGGACCACGCGGGTTCTTTCCTTCAAGTTCCTTGCACGCGCGCGCACGCGCACACACACACACACACACACACACACACAAGTACACTTACTCGCACTACACTTCCGCACATGTCGGGAGACCAGTTGGAAACAAGAAGCTTGTTCCGGCTGGCTAGAGCGGCATCTCTCTGTCGGTGATACTTGGAGGTGGGAAATCTCGACAAGACGTATAATCCGGCGCCGTGGTCACGTTCGAGCGGGGAAGGATCACATCTACCTCCTAGAATTAATGATTGCTAGGCACGTCAACTACTAGTCATTAGTCCCGTAAGTGTAGTGCATGCTTTTCAACGGGAGGTGGCGGAGGTCTTTCCCCGCCGCATGGCGAGATCCGGCGTCGATCTAACAACGGGTATCGGTGTTTCCTCGACCAGGTATCTCCCACCAACTAGGTGGTGCACCGCCCCAGCCGGGACAGACTCTAAGCTCCCGACTGTTCTTCCGGCGTATGTGGCGGTGGAGTACATGTAAGTGAAAGTGTGTGTAAGGGACGAGGAAAGGACAAGGAGAAGGAAGAGGAAGGAAAAATCGCGCGCGGTCTGTGGCTTGTTTGTTAGGGTTTGCCTGGTATTGATTGGAGAAACCACGGAAAACTACCGACAAGAGCAGCCGGCCGCTAGAATTCTTCTCCAGACAGCGGCTGAATTCAACCTAACTGTCAAGATAGTATCAAAACTCCTTCACCGTCAGGACTCGAACCCAGGATCTCCCGGTCACAGGGACTGCAGTGACATCAGTTAATGTCCTGAACCATCTCTCCCCATGGCCCTTCCGGGAAACAGGAAATAATCAATGAAAACGACGGCTGTGCTTCCTGAGGTGAACAGTGGACCACGGATCACAAGCCGCAACCGTGTGACCGCTACGTGCGAAGGGCTGTAGGCGCGACCCCAGGCGACGCGGGGATGCGCTCCATGCCATGTAATTACGAGGCGCTGATGTACGGGCGCGCGCGAATGTCTTGCCGCAGCGCCATTAGTTACCTTGAAATTAGCCATATTGCCGCGCCCGAGTTACGCCTCTCTCGCCCGCGCGGCGCTGGGTGCTTTTGTGTGCGCACGGGCGGGTTGCAGCTGGTTGCTGGGGACACATGCTGCGGAATATCTGCGCGGTTTCATTGAGTCATGCGTTGTAGTGGGATGACGCCTCGGATGGTTTGGGAAGAAAACGGCCGGCGGCGCTAGCCGAATGTGTTTACTACGCTCCGTGAAGTCACGAAGGTTAAGCGCGTTCGAGACGCGCGGGTTCGTGGTTGGGTGACCGGCCAGGAACCCCGGGATCGAACGGCGCCGAGCCCCTGGCCGAAGGGATAAAAGGCACTGACTGACTGCGACGTGACGAGACTTGACTAATATTAAAAAAAGTAAAAGCACGTTTATGGAGGATTACTCCGAGAAGTGCAAAGCGCTCAACGCCCCTTAAGGGGCTTGGAGACGCGTTGCGTCAAGGTGTAGACGCAACAAATTAAAAAAAAAAAAATGAAACGCTTTTGCCTCAGGTGACGCGTAACCAGGATCTGTAGTGCGTGGGCTTGGGTCGAGAGAAGTTTGCATGTTCCTCGTAAAGAGTGCTTGGTTTCAGCATATGTGTTGGGGTTGGTGTCTTGTAATCACTTCTCAAGTCTCATGTCTCCCTAACAATTCAACTCTCACAATGATCATCCATCTTCCTTGGAGTGCAAGGCAGTTGCAAACTTCCATTGTGATCACCTACTCAGAAACTGGAAGGCTAATGACGTAAGGTAGGTCGTTTACGTTCGTCACCTGTGTACGAAACTATCGAGTTTTAAAGATGCTATATGGAAGCCGTTGTCGCAACGCCGGCTGACTTCTGCGGTTTTCATCTTTCACTGCGTGTGAACTTATGATGAACAAAATGGAATTTTGGCAGGATTCACCTCCAATTTCACTATTGCTTCATCGTCAGTCACTCCATACGCATTACTTTTATGGCATTATCCACCTCACATAGCAAATTGAGTGTGTTGGGAATAAGAAGACATGTATTAACCCAGTTATCGGTGGAGTGTTGCAGAAATTTATTTGCACGTAACAGTTCTAGTAGTAAATAAGTAAATAGAAGTATAAAGAAAATTTAGTGTAAATTTATTCAGTGCTCGAACGGCATGGAAAATTATTCGAATCGGCAAGGACAAACATATAAAAATATAAATAAATTACAAATAAAATAATCGGGTATTTTATAATTTTTAATTTGAACTGCTATTATCTGTATAAATCCTCCCATTGCATTTCAGTTGTCGCAATTTTATCTGCTATTTGTAATTAAAATTTAAATGTATCTGTTAATTTTAACTTAATTTCCTATCTTATTTTGTATTTTATTTGTAATTTATTTATATTTTCTGTACATTGTAGACTGATAATGACGGCAAAGCCGTCGAAAGCCGGCTATCTGAATAAAAATACTATGTTGACGAAGATAACCTCTTTGATTTCTTTTCATAAGAACGTCAAATTCACCGAATCAGAATTCCCTCAATTCACGAACTTATAAAAGCTATTACGTAAATACTATGCCAACCGAAATCTGGATTAGAAATGGGACACATTTCATCCGCGATCCGCATTTGTCATGTGGCGTTATTCACGGCTTCTCATTGATCTGCCCCTGTAATGGAATGGACGAAATTCAGTGCAGCGGTTTACATATGAGCTGAAGGTACACTGCTGCAACAGTCGCGTTCGTTCTATATATATTCCAGGATTTTCATGCTGACGTTATCACGGCTGAAGTTTCCGAGCCTCACCAACAGTTCTGTGCTAAATGAACATTTATTATTCGATGTGAGATATTTTTCTGTTTATTTTTAACGCAACTGATATAATTGAAATTTTAGTCTCTTCTCTGCTAATTTAATCTGCAGTATTTGCAATTTTTTTTCCTTCTGCCCAATCTGCATTTTTTAAAGCTTTTGCAGAAGCCTCTTCTCTCCTTTTCCTTTCCATTCATTTCGCTAATTTGTTCGATATCGCCCCGTGCGTGTTTCGCCTTCCTCTTACCTCCTCCTCCTTTATTTTCCCTGCATCACTACTTGGCTTTCTTGCTGGTGTTATCGGGCCTTGAACTACTCCTGCTTTTTTGCAATCCTCAATTTCGTGAAATGTTTGGTCGTGGTCAACTTGCCTCACAAATTCAAGTTTATGGTTTTACCCTGTAATTTCATTTGTAATATTTGTATTTGAGATTTTTTCCTCAGCATTATGTCTCAAACTGTTCAGTTTGTTTTTTCTTATTACTTTCTACTTATGTAGTATTGAAAAAGTATTGTAATGCTGCAACGTAAAACAAACATGTTTTCGACAGTAAAACATCGACTTGCTGGATCCTTATTACGAAAAAGTGGATAAATCTTGTTCCGTTATATAGTAAACTAGCAGGACCCGGCAGGCGTTGTTCTGCCCTTCATCTCCCTCTTTCTCCTTCCCTCTTCTTTCTCTCTGTCTCCCCTAACTTTCTGTCTCTCCCTCTCTCTCCGTACTTCCTTTATCCGTCTCTTTCTCTCCGTCTCTCCCTCTCTCTCTCCCTCTTTCCATCTCTCCCTCTCTCCGTCTCTCCGCCTCCCTCTCTCCGCCTCTCCCTCTCTCCGCCTCTCCCTCTCTCCGCCTCTCCCTCTCTCCGTTTCTCCCTCTCCGTCTCACCCTCTCTCTCCGACTCTCTGTCCCTCTCAGTCTGTCTGTCTGACTCTGCTTCTATGTGTGTTTCTCTATGTCCGTCTCTGACTCTATACCTCTCATTCACATTGATTTGCAGATTCTGCACGCCTTTGAGCAGGTGGGGTAATATCTAGAAGCGCCGGACCAGCATAAAAATAGTAGATAGTTGAAGAATATCTCATGCTGTAGATTACGGTGTGAGTGGCCTCCATATTTTAGTTTTTAATGCCCTTGAACGTTTTGTTTAGGAGTTATTTTACGATATAGATTCAAAATGCTTACCGATTGTTGCGGGTTTCATTCGACATGAATATTTAGTTCTGTTCTTCAGCGCCATCTAGTAGAGTTACAACGCTAGTAACAGCACATAAACATTCTGGGTGAAAAAACACGAAGATTTGCCAACTTTCATGGAGATCGGTCACACGGTGTCTGAGTTAACTGCTCTTACATATACCAACATCCATTATATATACTACTTTATATTGAGCCTCGACAATTTCAAAATTTTTTCAAAAAACTTCCCCGTTTTTTCTTTAATTTTTTCCTCGGATGGAGCCAATCACGCTTAAAAAATTGTATAGGTCTCGTTTTCGTTGAATACTCTGAAAGTTATAAATTATGCGAGAAAGTAACTCATGTTGTAGCTTCACCAGATTGAGCCTTTCGGCGCCTCTTCTCCCCACCTTACTCTCACATCCTTCACTTCACATGATTTGACTATCATCATCAACATCGTGCGTGTTTTCATTTTCGTGCGTGTTCCGGTTTCCATCCTAGTGCGCACTTCCCCCTCCATCGTCACCGCCGTGCCGTACGGGCAGCGCCGCACCCGCCGCGGGACAAACTTGGCGGCGAGTCGTAATGTTTAATGAGACAGAGAGGAAGGGCAGCTGGCGAAGCGCTGCCGCTAGTTGCGCGACAACTGCGGTTTCCAGAGGGCTCCTTAGGCCGGCCGCTGTCCGCACGCCAGATGACTCGACCTTCGGCACGCGAGCTCTGCTTACTGGTCCACGATCTCACAGGCACGAAGTTACGAATAGGCTTCTCCGAATGTTCTATGTCGATCGGATTATCGCTTGTTGGTGAATGATACGGAATCAATAATAAATGTGTAACTGTAAACAAAACCGAACATTTTATATAAAATCAAATTGATTTTTTTCTTCTTCTTCTTCTTCTCCTTCAGGTATATAGGCACTACTTGTTACGCCTCCGTTCCCATCTGGTCACCCCATCTCTTCTTCGGACGGCCAGGATTGGCCGTCCTTTTTTGTTTGTATGTTTTAAAATTGAATTTAACACAAACAATTACGGGAACATCTGTATTTGGAATTTTGTGTCGACTGACGGACTTTGCCGACTGGCTAGAGGTGTCCCACATGCCTGAGCCTAGTTAAATTTTGCACGCTTGGGGAGGTAAGAGATGTGGAAACATGACGTATTATCTACACTGTTACTAGGGATCTCCACATGCCTGAGCTTTTCTTCGTCACATACTTACAGAAGCTGAGACGATTTTATAAGAAAGCTACAATTCTTTTGTTGCCTCGACCTGGAAGGTGTTTTGGAAACATCTTATTGACGCATAATGAAACGTCAACTGGATTTATCAAGTCCCATGCCGTGACCGCCGTGCTCCCGTATACTCGTGTAATAAATGTTTCTGAGGGAGATTTAAATTAGTCAATTTCGTATACTTAATTCTTCATTATAGCGGCAATAGGGTGTTATGACCAGATATGAAATTCACGAGGGTGCTGATTGGTAGAGGATTACCATGATATTGGTAAGAATGGAACAATAGTGAAATGTGAATCGGTAAACGGAAAAACGTCCAGAAAACGGGCTTGGAACTTTCTTGCGAACCAAGTTCGCACATCACAAATTCCTTCTCAGTCAACCAAAATTTGAAGCCCAGTACATAGACCATTCTGAATAATATCCAATTGTGATTTTCTTTACTGTGAAGGTAGCTGCAGCTTTTTTATACAGGTCGAACAGCGTCGGTTAGTTTCTTACTATAATGGACAAGTTCACTTCGATTTTTTACTGAAACTCTAGAATTGGCTTTTCAAACACAATTCTGTTGTCATGAATGTGACGAGAAAAGCGAGTTATTTAAATACATCAGTATGTTGTCAATTATTTCTAAATGATGGAATATATTTATTTTAATTTTTCATGAAGATTCCATCACTTCATCGACTATTTAGTCTCTTCATTAGTAAAGAGATGTTAATTATTCCGTACACGGTTGAAAAGTCTTCTGGTTGCGAATACGGTTTTTCTTTGAATTACGTCTGTCCATTTTCAGCTCTTCCTTCTTGAAGCAACCGGTCATTCTGGTGTGTTACGTGCTGTGCCTGTTGAGTTGATATTTTATGGCTGCAGTGAGCATTCAATGCATCAGAAAAGTCTTGTTGAATAATGCAATTCGTCTCTGTAGTGCACCTATCATTTCATCGCGATGGTAATAAAATTTCTTGCACTTAAAAGTATATTGCCTCCTCGTGTATGATGTGATTGAGGACAACTTTGATGCTAGCATTTTAGTTTTGTAAAGTATCTGTAACCTTCATTTAAGTAAGCTTATACTAAAATGATGTGATGTTTCATATTTTGACATTGGAAACTACAGAATGAGATATTAAATTTATAACTGGGATATTTAGCTTGGACCAATCTTTATACGAGGGACGCGAATTCGTTTGTGGTTGTCGAAGGTCGCCTTGGGAATTGTAAGAGAGTCATATCATTTGTCCAAGGTAATGTAGATAGCCTAATTGGAAATTTGGTACCGTGGGAGTAATGTTTTTCAGACACTTATACAAACGCTGCTTATTTTCTGCGCTAGAGAAATGGAAATTCATCTTACTCTTAATTAAACGTGAAATCAGAATTGATTAGTCCACGCTTTTGCGACCATACAGCCAGGTTTCAAACCACCAAACTGAAAAATGAGATATAAGTCTTAATTATAATTAAAATAATTATTTTGGTTTCTCACTTGATATTACTCGTACATGCTGTTTATATTACTCTTATATTCCTCTCATAATTCAAAATTACTTGCAGCATAGTGCACCTGATACCTTATAAAGATAGCCTTCTGCGAATTTCTGAAAACAAACTTGGTTATCGCCGTTATTTTTAAATAATAAAAGAAAGATTAAATAGGCAATACGAAGTGGGTGTCGTATAAAACTGCTTTACGATAGAATGTATTAACCGTATAGACATTATCAATTTTGTTGCTGTGTGATAATGTTTTCGTAAGGTACACATCATTTTTTTAACGTGGCGTCCCAGGGTCACGCACGAAAAAGGAAGAGGGAAGGCGGGCTTCAATAGGGAACCGTAAAAGTGGTGATTGTAGTAGCGTTGCAGAGGTCCCCATTGGTGTATGTCTTCTCTCTCCCTTTTTCGTGCGTGACCTTGAGACGCCACGTTAAAAAATCGTAGTATAGAACGTGTGACATTTTGGATGGCAAGCGCACGAAAATGCGAAGTTATCAAACGGTGAGCGGCGCGCAGTGAACGCCACGCGCTTCTTCTCAGTTTCTTCGGCCGCCGCTATGGTACGTTACAGGGAAGTTTTCTCTTTCGTAGCGCCAAGCTGGCGGGCGGACCACATGTGATCTTTCTGTCCTTTTCCTTGTCCTGACCTCGCCTCTTACGTACAAACACACGTACATGCATCACACTACCACACGTGCCGGGAGACGAGTCGGGAGCATGGAGTTTGTCCCGGCTGGGGCGGTGCCCTGCTGGTGGGAGATACCTGGGTGGGGAAACACTGCAAGCTGACGTGTAGAAGGGCGTCTGATCTAGCCATCTAGCAGGGGAGAAACATCACCACCTCCTATGATAAAACATGCACTACAGGCGACTCATGGGGCTAAATACCATAACAGTTCAAACGACCGAAAACACAAAATAATCGAGCAATTGTCTGAGTTACAGTTTACTACAAAGATGAATAATGGTGTTTTTGTTTCATTAAAATGTCATAATCCAATTGTTATTCTTTTAATTAGTGGTAAAGAAAGAACATGATTGATTATGTATTCTTAATAAGAGGTGTACAGTTATCATATAAAACCCAAAGAATACAAACAAGTTGAATCTAGGAAGTTAATTTTCTAATGTTCAGAGATTTGAAATCTCGTAAAAGCCGAGACACTCATAATTAAAACGACTTAACTTTATCAACTTGTTAAAAATGATTAAAGATTAATTAAAATGTGGTTAATTAGACGTTACGATTGTTTAGATGATATTGAATTATAAATGCAGAATATTCGATGAGAACTAATCTGTTTTGAAAATTGAAATGACTTTTTTTACGTTTAACTTTACTTCTAGCATTACATTTTCAAACTTTTACCGTTGCAGGTAGTGTCTCTAATTATTGATGTTGCGTTATGAATATTTCTCTTTGACATTACTGGCGACGAAAGAGAGATCTTGACCATACAACCTATTTGATTTTCAATTTTATTGCCAAAAGCAGTGTTTGTTAATTAAAGATAACAGAATCGTCAACAAATGATGTTATACGTTTAATGAACGTAGAGGTCAAGCATATGACCAAGTCCTGTACAGCATTTTCTTTAATAAACAATTTGGTATTTTATCGGTCTTCTTAGTCTGAAGCCAATTCTATTCGCTCAATTAATGTTGAGAACAATCCGATTTTTCAGGTTGTAAAATCTTTTGGTTGTTGGACTAATTTAATGTCTTAGGCAGTCGTCATTTATGAAGCGTCTAATGTACGTTGCTGAGGCGAGCGGAGAGACATCGTGCCTGTCTATTCGTCAACGGTATACAAATCCAATGGTCGATTAAACTGCTTCGTGCAATATGACTTCTATTTTCTAATTGCAGAACATTTCGTGAGTTTCTTTGAACTTTTTTATTTTACTTCTGAATTAATCATTGTACAAGTGGAACGAAAGTACTGAAATTGTACTAATCATCATCTCTTTTTCTTATCTCTGGTTGCATCGTATTATCATTGTCTCGTAAGTAAGCAATTTTTTAAAGTAAAATGAGGTTTGTGGAACACAATATTTTTATTTTAATATATTTCTAAAAGTAAGTTATGACGGTTTTCGTAGTGGACCATCTGTTTTCTTGTTGGTATAATTATATATATATATATATATATATATATATATATATATATATATATATATAGTTAGCGTACTTTAATTTGAATTTATGTATTAAGAATTTTTCCTCTCGAAATAATGGTTTGATGTATTTATTCTATTACGTGGTATTATCCGCCCACGTTTTCTTGAACGCTCATTTTGTCACGGGCAAGATAAGCGTGTGTTGGATATTTCGACGACAGGACTGTTGTCTGAAATCTTCAACTGTTTTTTTCTATGCGAAATTCTTGAATTCGTTTTTATTTCACATTCGTCTTTTGATTGTTCGCGTTACTTCTCCCAGACTTGAATTTCAAAGTTTCGTACAAAGGCTTCTTCAAAGTTTAATACTTATTTACCAGTCGCATGTTTTATACTACAGTCAACCATTCCCATTTATATCTGTTAATAGTTTTAGAAGAGGCGGCTGGGAGGGGAGTAGCTGGACGTGGCATTTGAATGATGAAAATAAAATGTCTTAATATTTACCCTATAGGTAGCATTCATTCCTTTACGTGTCTTATGGGCGATGGTGATAAATAGTAATTGTGATGTCTGGTACCAGCGGGTTACTTCAGGTAGTGTTAAATAAAACTATATCACATGGCCGAAAATTATTACAGTCCTTATTTCGAAGTACCGGATTGACTCGACGCCTTCATAATCACGAACTTGTCTTTCGACCCACTTCTCGCATTTACAGTGGTCTGCCAAATTATTGTACTCATTAGGAAATTATCACATTTTTTAAAATTTTCTGTAAAAGAAAAATTATCTGATTATTTTTTTTACATTTTATTTATTGTGTTATTTTTGTACATCATTTCTAACAAATTTCCAAGATAAAATCCATTTATTTAATCCTATTTTGTTTTAGAATAGTAATATTTTGTCAAATCAACTTTAGTAGTAATTTGTAAGTGCAACGATCCATCTTAGCATACTTGAAAGGCATATTCATATTAAATATTTTAAAAAAATAAGGCTTTTCATATACTTATCGACTCTTTCTATCAGGTTATTCTTACTGCTAATTGCGAAAAGTTCCCGCAACATCAAATGAAAAAATGAAGGTTTTCTTGCAATGGTAGATTATCATGTGCTTTTCAAATATTGATATAATAATAATAATAATAATAATAATAATAATAATAATAATTCACCTAAAAAATGGTAAATTGGTCGAAGTACCTGATGAAACTTGTGATTTTCGACAGCTTTTGTACCACGACACTTATAAATACCTTGGTATCCAACAAAATAGACGAGTGAGCCACACAAATATGAAGTCGATATTCAAGGAAAGGTACAAATCAAGAATCACAAAGTTGATGAACAAAAAATTGTACTCAAGGAATCTAATAAGTGCTATTAACACCTATGCTGTCCCAGTATTGACATATTCCTTTGGTATCCTGAAATATTCAGACACAGACCTTCGGGAACTGGATACGATTACTCGAACCACCCTCACAAAATTCAGAATACATCATCCCAAGGGTGCTGTCGAAAGGCTTTATCTTCCCAGAAACCAAGGAGGTAGAGGCCTGCTTAATATCTTCAATCTGTGCAGGTCACAAGAAAAGAAAATGCGAATGTACTTTCACGCCTCGGATAGTGTGTTACTGAAGAATATAGTTGCTGTAGATGCAAACTATTCAGCTCTAAATCTCCAGAAGACTGAAACCAACACTGAAATTGTTTTCCAGATATGTAACATGCAGACAGATTGGAAGAACAAGACCCTTCATGGAAAATATCCTAATCTCTTAAATAACCCATCAGTTGATAAAGTCTCTTCTCTCCTGTGGTTGAAAATGGGATATTTATTTCCTGAAACTGAAGGATTTATAATAGCAATTCAAGATGGGGTAATAAAAACACGCAATTATGATAAACACATACTGAAGAGCAGTATAAAAGACGTCTGTAGAATGTGTAATCAACCAAATGAGACCATCGACCATGTGATTGCAGGTTGCCCAGTTCTTGCCAACACTGCATATCTTGGGAGGCACAATCAAGTAGCCAAAATAATCCATAGACAATTGGCATCAAATTATAGACTAATTGAGAACCCTCCACCATTTTACAAATATTCACCTTCACCGGTTATAGAAAATAGTGAAATAGTACTCTACTGGGATAGGCCTATTGTCACTGATAAAACTGTGGATTATAATCGCCCGGACATAGTAGTGATCAATAAAATTCAAAAGTATGCAACAATCATAGATGTAGGCTGTCCACTGACAAAAAATCTGAATAAGACAGAATCGGAGAAGATTTCAAAATACCAGAATTTAGCAGCAGAAATCCAACATGTTTGGCAACTGAGTAAGGTTGAAATAGTGCCAATAATCATTTCAGCCACAGGAGTGGTGACAGACCGATTTGCTTCAGGTCTTACAAAAATAGGATTATCAAAAGGAATCTGCATAACCATCCAAAAAGCTTTAATCCTACAGACTTGCCATATTGTGCGAAAATTCTTAAATTGAACGACGGACAAAGATGAATTTCTTCTCCGTCTTTCCTCAGATCTGTCATTACCAGTTGCATTTGCTAGAGCCTAAGTCGTATGAATAGATGAATGGTTCTCAATGCCTACTGAGAAAAGTATATAATAATAATAATAATAATAATAATAATAATAATAATAATAATAATAAAAGGAGTAATAATAGACATCGCAGTATCATTATCCCACAACATCAAACACAAAGAAATAGAAAAAATTTCGAAGTATGAAAACTTATGAACAACAACATATGTTGGAAATTAAATTCTACCAAAACATACCCACTCGTGATATCGGCGGAAGGCCTGGTCAGTAAAAACTTCCTTAAAAACTTAACAGAACTTAAACTACCCAAAAACGTTCTGAACATGGAACAGCGCGCAGTTTTGTTGCAAACAGCCCATATCGTAAGGAACGTTTTATCTTAAGTCCAGATATAAGATGAAGTTCTTCTTCTGTGACCGAACCTGTCCCCAAAACAACTCTGGGGAAGGTGAGCATTTTTACCAGCAAAAATAGCTGAGAAAACGTAGGATGATGATGATAATGATAATAATAATAATAATAATAATAATAATAATAATAATAATAATAATAATAATAATGTAACATACCCATAGTATGTATGTATAATACCATACCAATAACATATCACATAAATAATTATTTTTGCATTTGTTGTATTTACTGTCATGAGCTGCATCATATTCTCTTAACGCTTTATCACACAGAAGATCACTCAGTGTCTTTCTCTCTTCCTCTTTGCCTCTAATGCGTTTGCAACGAGCCGTCGGCGGTAATTTCGTGTCGTTGTTCGCGGGCTTCCTTTCTTTTCACTCATTTTTCGCCGACAGGGCGCGGCGCAATTTTCCTGCCGCGCTTTCCGTTCCATTACGCCGACTGCAAGGCAAGGCGGGCGCACTTACCGCTCGCCTTGACAGGCCGACTACCGAGACAGCTGTCGACGTGGCTCCGAGCGATGTGCCGTAAGCTGTTCAATGGAAGAAGGCGAGTTTGGCAGCCGTCTGCGACAGCCAATCACACGGGCGCCCCTCCTCGGCGCGGGCCAATTGGAAGCCGGCCAAGGCAAAGTGAGTGCTGCCATGCTGCGGCGTTTACGAGTTTCCCCTCGAGTCGTTTGTGAGCCGCGATCTGCTTAAGTGACAGCTGCAGCGTGTTCGGCGCTCTGGTTCACTTACACAAAGTTCCCTGGAAGTGCCGACCGGGAATTTCAGTTGTTTACGTCCGTGGCACTCATACTTTTATAACTGTTTTACGAGTTTGGAGGCACTGGCGAAAATTTGCAGTTTCTTTAGGACGTTGTTGTAATTAATATGCGATTATTGATCGTTCTTTTGAAATGGACGACCTGTAAGAACTACTAATTATAATGATACTTTAATCCAGTGTGATCAGAAACATCTATTTCAGAGTTCCAGACCATTTGCCTGCTCAGCAATGGCACAATAAAATTGTGTTTATTCTATATCACTAAATTCCTTTTGCCGCTGCAACTCGAGAACACCATGAAGACTCAGAGAGAGATCAAGCGTATTAATGTGATGAATTAATGAGATATCCCTGTGTCATGATTAGTAATTTATGTGTTTAATATCAAAAGCATACTAATAATTTATCCATTGCCAGCGACACATTATTGATATTTTAGTTCTATTACTATCTTTCATTTACCTTCAGAGTAGAGGCATAGTGTTGCAATAATTGATGTAGTGAATAAACCTTACAAAATATGAGTTACTGTGTAGTAAGGGAGTACTGCATTACACGGAGTTAAACCTTTTCGTTTAAAAAAGGAGATATATTTGGAATTCATTTCTAGGTTAATTTTGATATTTTATAATGCGGATAAAAAAAGGAAATTTTAAACGTATATTAGAAGTTCGTAAAAAATTGCAGATGAGAAAAACATTTTAATTTAAAGATTTAAATATCATCGTTCAGAATCTGAATATCAGATTTACGTATTTGAGAAGAAAATGGAAAAGTAAATAACTGATATAAACCTGTTTGTTAATTTATTATCGTCTTAGGATATTTTAATACATTTCATACACAAATGCATTTTATGTTAAGGAATCTATTAAGTTCAGATTTTATTATCGCAACTCAAGGAGCACCTTATCGTGTTAAAGTAGATTTTGATGAAAAGCGGACTGAATAACTAAATACTTCTTTGCTCTTTTAATTTTATTTTTTTCGGCTATATATTTTAAAGCCCTCGTGGATAGCTCTTTGTCAGCATGCGCGCTTTTCATGACGCGACACCGGATTCGATTCCCGGTCTGGTAAGAATATATTGTGCGTTTTACTTGCAATGTCCCAGTATATGTTGCTGTGTGACGATGAGAAAACTCACTTCTCAGATTGAAAAGACCAGAACATGGCCTAGAGATACCTACGTGCTAACCACACGTACCCCGTAACCCATGGCCGCAAGGCCGGGATGCCTCTGGTTGACCCAGAGTTTGTCAGAGGTTATTGTGACGAAGTGCATACATACATAGATACATACATACATATATTTTAAAGTAGTGTTTCGCTTGTAACTGAAAGGGCAGACACATTTTTGCAACAGAGTAACCTCATTACAATGCAAATAAATTCATTTAAATGTAGGAAGATTTTTATATTGTGATATATGTGCCAACTTCATTTCAAAAATCAATTATTGTGAAACTCGAAGAGTTACAGGTACGAAAATCTGCATGAATTTTTTATTTACTTTTTATTCATGAACAATTCTTCAGAAAAGAAAATGATAATTTTTTTAGAAGAAATGAGAAGAATACCTAAATAAAAAATATAAAATATCTTTAGGATCGAAATTATTTATAAAACAATTCACGAGAACTTGCGTTGTGGCTATCGAATGTTTTCAGAATTTTTTATAAGTAACAAATCCGCCAAATATTTTTAATAGCTTGAAAATCCTATGAAAGGAATCGTTCTTCTACTGAACGCAGGTTGTGCGAAGCTTTATTGCGCTCCATTTGTCCCATCGTCTTTTGTCGAAGCGGCTCCGCGTAAAGCTTCGCGGCAACAAACGGCGGCGCTCGGAGGATTTATGAAGAAAATGGTGTACGAGGAGAGAGAAACGACCGCGATCTAAAAGGAATTAACGTCTTGTTTAAATTAATGTAGGGAAGATGTAGTACTCGCCTAACGACCAGCCGCCGCCGCCGTCGGGGCGCGCCGGTCAAGACCTGTTCTGGGAGCCGTGCTCTGGGCGCGGCGCGGAACACACACACACACACTGGGTCAAAACGCGCCAAAAAGCGCTGAGAGCCAAACGGAAAAGAAGGAATGAAAACAAGAAAAGCAAATCAATGGATAAAACCTGTTAGTGGAGAGTGAGTAGCTTTTCAGAGATGTGGAGTGGTATAATGAAAGCTTTTCGAATTGCAGCTGTTAATTATTAGTGATGAATTAGTGCAATTGCCAGCTGCATCTTTTTTCTTCAAATATCGTAGTTATGTAAAATGACAAGAATTCTAAAGAGAGTAACTTTAATTTATCGTAAAACCACATAAATGACCACAGAAACGGATGAGACGTTTGGTAATATAATGTAAGCTTGTGGGGCTCTTTGGTATGTATTAAGCATGAAAATAAACATGAGACTCATCAGAAAATATTAAGGGGGAACTGAGAATCATATTTTACATTATTTTGTTACGTATATTACCATTTCTCAAATTCTCGTGTATTGGAAAAACAGAAAATTAAGTACAGTTTTGAATAACTCTTATTTAGATATTTTGCTAATATCCGTTTATGACATGCAAGTTGTTTTTCTCCGGTATGAACACAACGATTTCCAGTTCACCGACGTCGCGCCGCGCGCTGATAGGGTGCTGTTTCGGCTCACTGTGCAGCGAGCGGGCGTTCCCGGACATCTGGTTCCCTCGATATTGTTTACGCTCCGCATGAATATGCAAGAAGCCGTGCGGCACGGAGGGGCGCGCCTCCGCAGCGTGCAGCGCAGATTGGAACGCGACGCGTTGCGCCATGTCCTTATCCGAGAGAAGCTGAGAGCAACTAATAAGTAAATACAGGTGGTAAAGAAATCAAATCGTAGCAGTCCACAGTGGACTAGTCTACGTGTTAATGAGCGTAAAGGCTACGCTACGGCGAGGGATTAACCCTAGTAAAAGGGAACATTCCATGCTGACAACTCCAAGTGTTTTGGGGATCGAGAGGGCAAGATGCAAGAAAATTACTTGATGTGCCATTATAGACGCGTTTGTGGCGTCTGCCGGAAGTGAATTCGCAGCCGACTGATCTGATCAGTGGTTTCCTTAATACCCCTCAGGCGAATCCTGACCAAAGGCCACAGGATATTTGGCGGCCTTTCCTTTCACCTCATCATCGTCATCATGATCATGATCATGATCATCATAATTATCTCCATCGATCTGACCGGGAGCGGTAGCTCAGTGCATCAGCTGATTTCACTGCAGCGCCTCTGACCGGGAGGTCCTAGGTTCGAGTCCTGACGGCGGCAGGATTTTCGACACTACCTTTTCAGCAATTCAGTCGCAGTCTGGAGGAGAATTCTAGCGGCCGACTGCTCTGATCGGTAGTTTTCCGTGGTTTCTTCGATCAACACCAGGCGAATGCCGCAGCAGTACCCTACCAAACGGGCCACGGAACGCGCGTGATCTGTCCTTCCTCTTCCTTGTCCTATCCCCTCCCGTTACACACACAACTAACATGCACTACACTACCACATATTCCGGGAGACCGGTCGGAAGCTTAGAGCTTGTCCCGGCTGGCGCGGTGCCCTGCTAGTGGGAGAGTCCTGGTAAGGGGAAAACCCCATTAGCCGACGGTAGGTCGGCGCCGGATCTCACCATCCAGCGGGGGAAGATCACCGCCATCTCCCGCGAAAAAAATGCACTACACTAACGGGACTAATGACTAAAGCAGTAGACGCGCCCGGAAACACGAAAAAATCAATCAATCCACCGATCTGCATTCGTGTATTGCAGGGGAGTGCGCCCCATACTAATCCACCCAGACGTAAGGGATGTACGCAGCCGGGGGAGGCCTTTCGACCCCATACAACGGCGAGGGACTAACCCTAGGAAAAGGGGGCATTCCATGCTTAAAAATTCACGCTGTCGTACAAGTATTTCGTGATATTATTTTTTTAATAAACACACGTTAATTATATCACTTTGGTTGGAGTCCCGCTGAATTTTCTACTCCCGCAAACTAGCTTAATCGTTACAATTCGAGTGGTCGGTGAGATTGGTCGATCCTGTGGTTTCCTCCGGTTGGAGGCCGCAACGATAGTTTAAAGAATGGGTCACTGATCTCGAACGGTCCTTCTTTCCCCTAACTTGTCTGCACTGGCATCGTTCGGGTTGAGCACGGAACAGTTTTCGAGGAATCGACAGATACTCGAGTTGCAGAGCTTTTGGAAGACGAAGCGCCTGGGGGATAGACTGACCCGCGCTACACAGTTTCACCTCGTTTTGCATTTGCAAGGGCAGGCCTGCCCATCCAGCTGGATTCCGGGCATTGTCGATTCAAGAATGCCCAGAGCATTGCCGGGGCCACTTCCTCCTCTACCTTTCACCTTCTGCCCTACCCGTCGCCCTCCCTCCCTTCGCATCCGTCTTTTCCCAATTCGCGGGCTGCCCACTGCGCCGCGACCGCGAGCGGTAGCTCAGTGCATCAACTGATGTCGCTGCAGCGCCTCAGACCGGGAGGTCCTAGATTCCCACTCCCCACGGCGGCAGGATTTTCGACACTAGTTTTTCAGATAGGTCGAGTTCAGTCGCTGTCTGGAGGAGAATTCTAGCGGCCGGCTGTTGATCAGTAGTTTTCCGTATCAACACCAGGCGAATGCCGGAGCAGTACCCTAACCAAACGGGCCACGGACCGCGCGCGATGTGTCCCTCCTCTTCCTTGTCCTATCCTCTCCCCTTACACACACTAACTAACATGCACTACACTACCACATATTCCGGGAGGCCGGTCGGGAGCTTAGAGCTTGTCCCGGCTGGGGCGGTGCTCCGCTGGTGGGAGAGTCCTGGTTAGGAAACCCCACTAGCCTTGTATTACCTTTGGGTCAGTTTATTTTTAGATTATTAGTAGAATATAATTTTATAAACGTAATGTATTACTGTATTACAAAAAGAGACACAGCAGACTTAGAATTGTCTATGTATAGTTTTTACCCCTTGACTCAAGTTTCTTCAAAATATTTGTCATTTGATATTGATTTGCAGATGTGATTACATCTTTACATAATAATATGTATGATTGAACCTTTCTACATAAATCGTCCTGATTGTTATAGGTATATATTGAGGGGCTATTTTGTTATATTCTCCTTATATGTATTTCTCTTAGTTTGGCAAATTGGATTTATCATTTATAATTGTGGCCAGTAGGGGTTACGAGTATTTCTAGAGTATGATGGCAATTATCTTCATTATATGGAAGGTTTACGGTTGGGTGGTCGTGATGTTGAATACGGCATATTTGGTTAGATATTAAGGCATCTTTTCTCTCTTTTCAAAAAGTGGCTAGAAATTCATGCACGTTAAATTTCTGTTGAAGAGGTAAAATGCATTGTTCAGACTAAAAATACTGCGTTTTGAAAATTTCCTTTCGTTAGGTTAAAGAAACAACTTTTTCTGGGTGTTTTAATTTTATTTATTATCTTTCCTCTGTTTCTATTCTTTCTTCTTTTCTTTCTGAAGTCGTAGTAGCTATCTGGAGGAGAATTCTAGCGGCCGGCTGCTCTCGTCGGTAGTTTTCCGTGGTTTCGCCGATCAACACCAGGCGAATGTCGGAACAGTTCCGTAACAAACTGGCCACAATCCGCGCGCTATATTTCCTTCCTGTTTCTTGTTCTATCATCACCCCCTTACACACACACTTACACTGGCATGCACTACACTACCACACATGCCGTGAAACCTGTCGGAGACTTAGAACTTGTCCCGGCTGGGGCAGTACCTCGCTGGTTGGAGATAACTGGTTGGGGAAAACCCCACTAGTCAACGTTAGGTCGACGCCGGACCTGGCCCAGTGGTAGAAGATGACCGCCACCTCCCGATGAGAAACATATACTACACTTACGGGACCACTGACCTCAGTAGCTGACGCGCCTGGAATCACTAATCAATCAATCAAGCTGATGTCTCCTTCGGCCGTGGCATTCGGCATGCTCTCGATAGACCTGTAAAAGCCTAGACAAAGGCTTTGTTGCTAATGTTTTCACCTTCGTTTTATGCTCTTTTTGACTTAGTCGCACTTCCGTCATGAGGAAGTCCGCGAAACTATGATCGAAATGTTGGCAACAGACTTGCAGCCGGCGTCATCCGGACAGTGGAGAATTGCTGTTTTACCTGTCATTGGTATTCCCACTTACGTATGTAAATGAAGTATATGAAATGTATCAAGTGTTTTCATCGTACCAATTTTGAAAAAAAATGGAATAGGAAAGTACTCTGTGCAAATATAAGCAAAACTTGATTAATTAATGATAAAGCACAAAAAAATAAATAATGTAAAAATACATAACGAAAACTTTTAATATTGTGATAGCCTAACAACGATTCGCCGAAATTTCAATTTTGAGAAACGTTCTCAGTAACACAAATAATGTAGAAATTAATAACCGAACGTGAGGTACAGCCAGAATGTGTTGACTCGCGTCTTGCTCTCTCTGTTGCTGCGCCTGTTCCTTGGCCGCGGGTCGCCTCTGGTGCGGCGCGGGCGAAACGCAACAGGTGCCTCTCGCCGCCCGTTCCCGCGGTTGTCCGCGTGGCGGCGCCCGTGACGAGCCGCAGCCTGCGAGGAGCACCTCTCCAGCAAGTGCTGACCCGAAATGTTGTGGCGCGAAACGCTTATGATTGAATGCACTTTGTACTGATGTTTCAGTATGGAACATGGAGCTTTACAAATCATTATTTACTCTACAACTATAATTAATACTTGTTGCCATGTAAGCGAATAAAATGTTTATTTGCTACGGATGTGTCAGACCTCCAGAAGGAGCTGATCTGAGCAAGATAAACTCGGTAAGTTTGTAACAGGGAAGTTACCGTGTGTGTTACTGAAGTTACTGTTCGATCATTACAAGAATTAATATAACATAGAAATTTTTGAGTTTTGGTTTACGTGAAGACAAGACAAAAGCACTTCACAGTTTGCAAACAAGATCTAAGGACGCCTTGGGTGAGGCGCACTGTCTGAAAACTGAGCGCACGTCGAGTTCATTCGTTATTAACAGCAGTCGAATACACAACAGAGTTTGTGTGCTCAGAATTAGAAAGCACTCAGAAAATGTATTAAAAACGATGCAATTATGCAATTTCCTCACCAGTGCTGTAATAATCTAATTTGTTTCTCTTATCATGTACGTCCAACTCCAGAAGATACGCCGTAGATCTATTCCGTATGTTTCTCCATTGATGGAAGGAGAGGAGCTTCATTCACGAGGAGATACCGCTGAATCCTACAGTTCTTAGAAATACCTGAGAAGTCACGTAGGTAATTATTTTACAACGCCCTCATAATTGCGGAATTGGTACGTACTTGAAAATGCAGCTGAGACGTTGAAACCAAGCTCGTCGTGCACGTGCCGTTCTTCAGGGGGCACGGTGAAAAGGCTCCCACAGACCGACGCGGAAGATCCCCCTATGCCTACGCGGATTGGCCGGCGGACGTTTCGCGTCACGTGTTGCCTTATGAGCACGGTCAGACCTGCGCGGTGGGTGAGCGTCGTGGCAGCGGTTTGGCAGCGTTTAATCGGCGGTGAAATTTGTACCGCAGTCAGACGCGTTTCTTCCGCTGCAGCTCGAGTTTCGTGGAAGTCCGCCCGTGTTCGGGAGTCTTCGCTTCCCTCTGCGTCGAGCGACCTTGCCAACCGTCACCAAACGCTGACTCATACTTGACACTCTGGTATGAACGGTCCTGCGAAAATCTGGTGTGAACGGGCCGCGTCTAGCTCGGAACTTTCTGCGCCGCACCCACTGCGGATCTACCGCGCCGGTCTGTGGGAGCCTTAAAGGCCCAGCCGGGCGCACGTGTCGCCCGCGGGCGGGAGGGCGTTGCTTCCTTTTCCGCCCACGCGCTGCACGTCGCCCTCAGGAAGTGGAAGCGCTGCAAGATGCCCCGCCCCCTTCGCGGTAGTTCTCGCGTCACCCGCATTTTAACTGTGCACATACCTATGATTAGGGGGCGGATTTTGATGACCTAAAACATCGCCAAAAACGATCAATAAAATGCTCTCAAAATGCTATAAAAATGCCCTAAAAACAAAGAAAAATGACGTAAAAAATCTTATCAAAACCAGTTCGGATGAACAACTCAAGCTGTTGGATACGTTACTAATCGAGGCTTCTTTCATTCGTTCAAGCTTGCAAACTTTTGGTTTAGACTGTTTTTTACCACGAAATCTCTGTCTTCAGTTATCCCGAAATCGGCCGAACCGGGAATGGCGCTGATATGCATCACAAGATTTATATATTCACAACGTCATCAATTCAACACAACACAAAACAATTTCTGAGCGAACAAATCGAATAGGCTACTGAGTAATTCTGTGAAGAACATTTGTCGCATCTCGTAAATATTATTTGAAGCAAGTACCATTCAAAATAACAGTATAATCGATGAAATCAGCAAAAAATGCCTTAAAAATTAAGGAAAAAGATAAAAAGTTATTTATTAGTCTAAATCGACAAAAAATGCAAAGTAATGACCTATAAAAATGGCTCATTTTCTTTTGTTATAAAATGAATTTGTGTTCTAAACGGCATTGTTCTAAAGTGAAAAGAAAAAAAAATACATTTCATTAAAATCCGAGCCCTGCCTGTAACATTCACGACGATTTCTGGAGGAAGATTAAACCATAAATGTTATTGTAAAGTTGTAATCACATCAGAAAGTTAATAGTTTTAAATTACATAAATAATTATTTTTAACTAAATTGTGTCAAGGGGTAAAACTATTCTGTATACAAACTATTCTGAGTCTGCTATGTCTCTTTTCGTAATACAGTTATACATTACGTTTAGAAACTTATATTCTACCAGTAATCTAAAAATAAACCGAGCCAAAGGTAAAACAAGGCAATATTAATTGAAAATGTTTCATATTTGCTGATTGAATGAGCTTCAACACTTTAGTAAGTAACGGCTCCTCTTCAGTGCAGCGTTAAGAAACATAAGATATGTCAACAATGTATGTTTTTACATCCGGCATTTTTACTGTGTTAACAGGTGCCTAAAATATTCCCACATTTTCGTGGTGTCTTTTTTTTGCTAGATATGTCGGGAGTGAGGGCTTTAATTTCTTCATTTGCAGTACTATACCTCAATTGTGTAATTTGTTCAAGAAAAACCACGGATTCCACAGTTTGGGTAAATGATTCTGTTCCATGATAGCGAAAATGTCTGGTTATCAAATGTTCCCTACTAAGTTCGAGGTTACCTTTGGGGGGGGGAGAAAATGTCTTTCTTTTAAGAAACTTATTTCGCGATCTTAAAAGATTGCAATTTCTTTGTCAGATTACCGCTATGCAACTTGCGCAGTTTTAAGTAACGTATTACGTAGTACTTTGGGGGTGCTGTTTTTTACTACCTATGCTAATTATTATTCACATTGACATCTAAAGAGTTAAGTGGCGCAGTGCTTATAAAAATCATTGCTTCCGAGCGCAAACGAAAACAAAAATGTGATTCCTTCTTACATTTAAAGCCATAAATTATAAATTTGCAAATAAATTTGAGCATATTTTAGCTGTTCAAATATATTAGCTCTCTTATGAACATCTCGCGCTATGCTTGGCTGGTCCCTACTTCACAGACATTGTTATATTTCCAAGCATTTAGGAACAAATAGGGAGACTTTAAGATTAAAGTCAATGAGTTTCGATTAGTCAATGCAATTTCACATAATTTGCGTCCCTTACTACCCATTGTGCAGAGCGACCTGCTAAACCTCGAAGAACGAAATGAAATATCTCTAAGGATCTCGTTGTTGATTATGGTCTAAGGATATAAATCATAGGCTGCAGGATGTCGAAAAAATATCTTTAAAATTCAATATCGAACCGTTTTGAGGAAATGCACTGTTGAGCGCGCGGGACAACTTCCTGTTTTTATAGAAAAAGAAAGCATTCGATGACAATTATTCGCCGTAAATCCGAGAAGTTATATGAGACAATATTTGTGTAGATTCTTCATTACAAGGGACAAAAAAGGGATCTTTACAAGACGTATAACTTGTACAATTGATCAGTAAGTCAAGTATGGAATGGTGTTGAATATATCATTGTGGTGTCGAATTGAAACAGTGTCGCTTATGGAATTCTCGTACTTGTAAAAAAAATCTCTGGAAAAATTTTAAGATTGTTTTTCTATGCTTTCAAAAAGATCGATTTTCTTACGTCGGAAAAAAACAACTGTTTTTCACCAGGACGTCTGGCGACTACGATTTTCGTTCGCAATTTATGTCCTCGCATTCGCTTTCAAAGCAACTTTTCGCACTCTGAGACGAGAGGAGCTGGAGCTCTGAGGGACTCTGCTTACTTCGCGGTTAGTCTTAGCCTCTTTGTGGCGCCCTTCCGAGTTGCACAAAGCTATTCTTGGAATCGTCGGAGTCTCGCAGAAGTTTCTCGTTCAGTTTCGTGGACCGAAAGAGCACAGAGGCATCTTCACTGGCTTTCGCGCGATTACTTTCGTAACGCTTCTTCAATCGTAAATCTGAAAAAGGGTAATTGGGTCCGGTTGTTGGTTATTGTATTTGAACGTAGTGTAATTTTAATGCATTGGCAATGAGAAGTAAGAAAAGTACTCGTTTTGTGCATAGATTGTATAATTATTTCAATATATTTAGTTGTGTTTGTCTTTTTCATTTGAATTTCCTTTCCATCACCACTACTTGAAATCAGCTTTATGATTAAATGATGTTCCTGTTTCGTTGTTTATTTATTTTGAGAAGTTTCTCTTAATCGTAAGAATTTTACGATACGTGTCATTCATGAGTTATTCACTCTCTAGTAATCTATTGAATGTTTCGAAAAATTAAGGCGGAAATTTGAAGTTCGTGATATATTATTTTGTTTCTCTCCCTACCATGGCTGTAAAGCTGAAGATATCGGATGAGATAAAGCAGTTACCCTAACGCCAATTGCAGTTTCTCTAAGATCAACCGACACAAGTAAAAACGAGAATCCATTCTTCCAAGAAGTCTCGCAACCTTCGAAGAATCCAAACTCAAGCCAGAGATTGTGGATTTTCCAGTTAATTAGAATTCCTGCAACGGCTTGCCGCAAGTTCTGCCTTGTCTCATGCTCAAGTAGGTTTACTGCTAGGAGTCCATTTAAGTAATAATGTTTGCATTTTCCACAATTTCGTTCTCATAATATTTGGCAAGAGCTCATTCAAGACATCGAAACTCATGGCAAGTTTTGTTCCCGCAGAACAATAATGGGAACTCATGTACTGTAGGTAAATACAATTCAATTCGATTGATTATTGCGAAGATAACGTCAACCTTATCACAGAGTACTACCTTCGCCATTGTTTCATGTAGTGCTGCTTTTAGTTTCTCGCTGTTACTTCGTAAAAAGAGGAAGTGTTGTAATCGTGCACTGCAAAATAGCAAATTTTGTACAGAAGTGCTCGTATTGTGAGACCCTGGTATCGAAAAAATGGATAAATCTTGTTTCTATAAGTGGTAAATTACTTTCTCTCGGATAATATGTTGACGAAGATGACCTCTTTTATTTCTTCTCATAAGAACGTCAACAACACCACATCAGAATTCCCACAATTCCTCTCAGATGTTGTGTAGTCAGAATCCATGTTTTATAGGTCCTCGATACCGAAAAATCGATTGACAGCAAAAGGTCCGTCACTTTTACGGGTTCATATAGTAGTGTAATATTCCGGAGCTGTTAAAAATAATGCGAGAAAGTAGCCCCTGTTGTAGCCCCACTTGTTTTAAGTTGCGGTGCTTTTGTAATTTGCCGTCTCAAAATTTGTCTCGACATACGTGCAATACGCTCGCAAGCACCGAAGTCGCTTGTGAATCTTGGAGGAGGTTACGAAAAACGACGTTACTCAAGTGATATATTATGCACCTTACTGCTTCATTAGCAACAAAATGGAGTTTATAAAGTTTCGCGCAGTGGAGACTTTACGACGCCGACAATGACGACGAAGGTTGCTGTGTGGCGGCACTTGTGTTGTAATGGGAGAATAAGTTAAACGTAGGTAGAACTTACGTGGTGGTACTAATTCTTGGTGATAATAGTGGCGTTGGCAGCTACCTGTGAGTAATTGGCGCAAGTGATTGCGAAGATGGTTAAAGCGATGCGGAGGGTACCAAGTTGTTAGCCCTAGAAGGGATACGTGAATGCTACTCCGGGAGATGGATACATGGGGTAACTCTTACCCTGAAGTATAGAATCAAATAACAGAATGTAAGGTTGCTGAATATTTATTTTAATAGAAAATTCGTTTCACGTATGTTGATACTGAATGAAAACATTGTATAATCCGTGTTCTTAGAAGATAGGTTTGTTGAATTCCAGGCATGCATTTTTGCATGTACTATTGTTCTCTGACCTTGTTCACATACTTCATTTCAATCATTCAAGCATTTTTGCTATGCTCATATACTTTTATCAGAGTGTATTATAGATACCATCAAAACAGGTTGAATGCAGAGTAAGAGATTTTAATTTTTGGGGAGAGTGGGAGGAGACGTTCTTACATACCCACACACATACACGCATGCGGGGGTATTTCGTTACCCCAACTTACCTCTATATTCCTTCACGGGAGTGCCAGATCAACAACACATGCGGCGGACGAACCCTTACCTCAAAGGCGAATACAAAAACTCACACGCTCGCGTACTTTTATTCTCGAAATCACCAAACGAAAAACGAGACGTTGGGTAATATATTACCACCGTATCTATTGTAGGTGACGGGTAGAGCTCACGGGGAGTATCAACGGAATGGAATATAAATTATGAAGGTGATGCATATGGTGATTGTGGTTAAGGTGCATACATAAGTTTTAACTTGAAGACCCAGAAGACGAAATTTTTATGCGTTCCGTAAAGACGGCAAACTATTTGTTTTTATATTTGTGCTCTGAACATAAGTCGATCTTCTGAAATTTAAAAGGCTAGTTTTCCGACGGATTAGAAATTTGCCAAAATTCGAAGACGCATGAAAGTAAATGCATTCAGGAAGGATTTCAATTTTTGTGAATTGAAAAATAAAGAAATATGCGTACCTTTGTACTTCATTTTGCTTATCAAATAGTGACTCAAACTGATGAACTTTAGAGTCACAATTGGATTACAAAAAAAGGGCAGGCATATTTCTTAATTTTTCAGTTCATAAAAATTGAAATCCTTGTTGGCGTTAAGTAATGATATATTTTTCATTAAAACTTGTAAGCAGTGAAAATATAAATGCAATCGCAAAGAGGCTTGCATTCTCGTGGAGAATTTCTGGCCCGCGACGTCTTTTTGCCAGTGCCCATTTATTATCATAAAGAAGAGGTAGTTCCATATATGTATTGCTTTATGCTAAATAAAAGACTAGAAGTCAAAACTCTCCGGGTCCAGAATGAAATAAGCATTTCGGCTATACTAGTAATTTAACCATGGGAGAGAAGCTCAGAAAGTAGACCGCTGACAACGTTAAGAGAGTAATCAGATGTACAGAATTCAGTAGGTACATTCAGGAATATTCACGAATTAAAAATTATGATATTTAACATATTTGTTTAAATACACATTATTTGTTGTGGAGTAATGGAGGAATAAATCAAATCACAACGACCAAAACATAAAGATATTACAATCTGTTGCGTAATGACACAAGATCTATTATAAAAATGAATTGTTTTCTGTGAGTTTTTCTTTTTTATTGTTATTTATTTTTATTCCGGTAGTTTATATTTTTTGCCACAAACATGGGCACTGCTGTTGAACAATTGCATTGTTGCACAATACAATCACTGTGCGGTAAGATTGATACTAAAATGTGAGAGCAAAACCATAAGAAATTGTGTGCTTGTGAAATAGAGAAAGACACGTTGCAATGATGATTGAAAAAGGGTAGATATCCACTAGAAACTTTCGAAAAGAAATAAAACGAGAGCAGACTCGTAAAGTTGGCGGACATTCGTACTTGAAAGCGTGAAACCAAACAATGAGATTCTCCTAAGGTTGCTAGAGTGGCGCGACACGAAGTGAGAATTGGGGGGGGGGCGGCAGCACTGTCGAGGGAATAGCTCTCTTCGAGGCCCCTTGCCTCCTCGCTCCCTTGCGATGCGCGAGATGAGAGAGGTAATTCTGTTGCCGGACGAAAATTGCCTTATGAAGCTTTCGCCGCCTGCGTCGGGTAGCGGCGCTAGATTCGCGTGGCGGGGGCAGTCGGTCGCCTGCTGTAGAGTGGAGGTGGTTATGACGTCGAAGGTGGCGACTGGGCTAGCCAAGAGTGTAAAAATTGATTGATTTTTTCGTGTTTCCGGACGCGTCAACTGCTCTGGTCATTAGTCCCGTGAGTGTAGTGCATGTTTTTTCTCTCTTTCCCCGCTGGATGGCGAGATCCGGCGGTAGGTCGGCTAGTGGGGTTTCTCCCTAACCAGGACTCTCCCGCCAGTGGGGCACCGCCCCAGCCGGGACAAGCTCTAAACACACGACCGGTCTCCCGGAATATGTGGTAGTGTAGTGCATGTTAGTGTTAGTGTAGAAGGGGAGAGGATAGGACAAGGAAGGGGAAGGACAGATCGCGCGCGGGCGCTGGCCCGTTTGTTATGTTGCTGCTCCGGCATTCGCCTGGTGTTGATCGGAGAAACCACGGAAAACTACCGATCAGAGCAGACGGCCGCTAGAATTCTCCTCCAGACAGTGACTGAATTCGACCTAGCTGTAAAGCTAGTGTCAAAAATCCTGCCGCCGTCAGGACTCGAACCTAGGACCTCCCGGTCAGAGACGCTGCAGTGGCATCAGTTGATGCACCGAGCTACCGCTCCCGGTGAGTGTAAAAAGATGCAACGAAAATTGTGTCACGTGTTCGTTGTTTGTTGCGATTTTGAAATTGATTTCGAGTGATGCTTGATTTGAGTGTTGTAACAGGACGTTAGTGGTGTGGGGATATGGCAACTGCGTTTTTTTGTGGTGGGTGGGCAATGCAGCAAACAGTTTGGTTTCTTGAATTTATAAAGGAGCAACTATCAGAAGACCTTGCCATTATGCATCCTAATTAAAGTCGATGCATTTCCCACCCCAACAGCTCTTTCTAGCCCGCAGCCAAGCAGCTCGGATACTCCCGTAACCTATCCCGGAATATTCCATTTTCTCACGCACATCACGTGAGGTGCCCAACCGCTGGAGTTAGAGGTTCCTTTTTAGCTGAAATATTCATTGAATGCTTAGTAACCAGACTCATGGTGGCAGTTGAAGATATTACGCTGCCGGTATGGCATGGTTGTAGATCCTTGTGATAAGACGACGTATAATTTATGTAATTGACTGATGTAGGATTCACTACGAATAAATTATTGGCTATGTTCGACTTTTTCATTTTTAATTTTTTTTAATTTTTTTAAGCAGCTCTATTCGAGCCACGCCGTCATTTCCTTCATAATGATCTACCTCTCCAAACTATAGTGATCATCATAGGCCTTCTAAAATTAGAAATGCTTAGTCCTCTCTGGAATGGTGTAAAGGCGACGAGGCATCGCCGTGAATTATCAACCGAGAACAAGGTTTCCCAACCAACTCTCGGGGCTCGAGATTTACTCTCCGGCACTGTAGCGTGACGTGCGAGGAAGTGATGCGACATCGACGACAAAACAACAATTTTGCCTAGCATCGATGTTCAAAATATCGACCAAATAATCCAAAACCAAAAACATCGTCCAAAAACCATCGTTATTTTTGAACATGGATATTTTAAAGTATATTGAGTAACATCTAACATGAAATCCTTGCGCAGCAAAATTCAATTTCACAACGGACGTTAACTGAAAACAAAGTTTAAAATGCCTCTCTAGGTCCGCAATATCAACGTAGACGAATGAAATTCTAGGGCATCATGATCATTTCGGTTGAGCAGTAACAGTCTCTTCAATGAAGGTAGTACATATCTCGTTCATGTGGTTTGAAAACATATCTGTTGTGTACAAGGAAATCAAGGTGAAAGACAACAGTTCTTTCATAAACAATTTTATTATAGCCAAACCACAATCCAAAAATCTAGTCCAGAAATACAGTCAGGTCAAAAAACAAAGTTCAGGAGATGAACCTATTCGAAGAAAATTTACAGTCCGCTGGAGAATTACTACCGTAGCACGCACACGTCAACAAGAACTACCAACTCACACTAGACACTCTATCAGCTTCCTAAACAGTCACTGTCTACCGCCCCGGCCCGGGGCCCTTATATACGCCCCGAGGCACCGGGCGAGTCTCTTACTTCCCCCCTCCGTGGCGGGGAATTGAGGGGAGGTGCCCCTTCGGAGACCGCGTTGCCGACGCGGTCCAGTGCCCACGGGAAAGCGCCGTCGCTCGCCCTGCTCCTGGTGGTGTCATTCGGAACTACTCATTCCTACCCTGGTCGCGCTCCGCGGCGCAACCCTGCAGCGGCCACAGTGGGCCGCAACTACACTGCCTGGTACAGTATGCCCACCGCACCGATCCTCGGGCACACTTGCTGTGGTACACAGCAATATCAGTTATTATTTCATATTTTAACTTTTACAAAATTGTGATTATGGGAATTTTTTGTTCTCGAAAAAATACTTCGTAAACGTAAAAACATCGAGCCTAAAACGTCGACGTTCAGAAAACATTTGCTTCAACACATCAATATTTTTATAGAAACATCGATGTTTTGAAAACGTTGATATCGATGTGGAATTCCTACTCCAGAGTAGCAGGGTGGCTTCTGGTATTTTGTTGTGGCTGAGGGAGTCCAAGAATCTCGTAAATTATACAAGATTAGAAAAAGAGGGTAAATACAATGCAGGATGTTCTTCGAATTTTGATGTGGTTCATAAGGCTTTCTTTCTGTGTGTGTAAATGAAATAGACAAAAAAATAATGAGTCCAGAACGTATTATTAATGATTCATAATGTCTTAAAATTTATTTCTACAGAATACACAATATTCAGGCACTTAAACTCTTGATTTTTTACTTTCATCATATTTATTATTTAATTATACTAATGTTCTGCTTTTATTTAAGCCCTCTCAAAAATTTAAAACAATTTAATTTAATGTTCAGTTGCTCAATACCATTGAAGATTTATGGTGTTGTTAAGCAATAGCTGGAGATACCGGAGTATATTATTTTGTGAATTGAAATAGTTGAATGATTCACATCTTATCTATATGGCGCAAATTTAGTTTGTGTCCTCATAACGTGAAGATTGTCTTCATTTTGTTCTGCAGTTCACTGAGAAACGCTGTTCATATTCGATGAGCGAAAGTTAATGGAATCTTTTTACAATTTGTATGATAAACCTTGATTGTAATTACGAAACAGAATTGGATAATTAATCAGAACTGTTTGTGGCCAATGTGAATCTAAATTTATGAGAATCGTTTGTTGAGACAATCTTCTTACGTTGTCAGAGTGCGATTTAGACGTAATATCAGTTAATTGAAAGGGACTCATTTTGTTTGCTCGTAGTGTCCTTTCACTTTATAGATTTGCATTTTAGAACACCATTGTACTAGTTCTTGAATTTACGTGGTGTAACTCGTCTTGCAATCGTTAGTGTGCGAAGCCAATCAAGTGGGTTAATGGAGAAATAAAAATAAATTTAGAACGTTTTTCCAGCCTCTGCATGGGAATGTTTGAATTATTGAAATTAAATAATTTAATTATATATAAGTGTTGGTTATTTCTCATCGTCAAATCTTGGTAGTTCATTAAGCTAAAAAAAATGCTAATATTAATTTGAGTAGCACTCCCATCCCCAACCCTACTATCACGCAACCATCAGCACATTCCCGCTGTCATCTCTACGCAGGGTAGACTGGAAAACCTGAAAAAATAAAAGATTTCATTACTTTGAAAAATTCATGTATTTGTAACGTTATTTTTTGTATATCTACGAACATTTTGTGAAATCATTTATAAATCTAGATTTTGTTCCTTAAAAAGCATTAGTCATCGTCATTTTGTCTTTTTCTACGCGCAGTACGAGAGGTGACTCATTGAAACAGGTACCAAGCACTACTTTTATTTAATTCTTTAAAATTATTGTGAAATACTCAAAAAAATTGCTGGGGAAGAATAAAAAAGTGCCCAGAAACATCGGGAAATGTCAGGAAAAATTTGTTTCAGGGAAATAGCAGCTTCCCTGTCCATGTCGAATCGCACTTTTTCGCAATTATCGTGTCTTCTGTGTAACCACATTTTTCCACCTCCGCCCACTGAACGCACACATTTGGCGGTTGCGTAATGAAGCGATGATCCTGATACCTCTTTCTCCGCGGCGCTGAACCGCCGCGCCCCTGGCGTTATCGGCGCAACTACGGACGCTCGCGGCGACTGTAGGGGGGGGGGCGCTTCCCCTACATTTCATTGCGCCATTATTCTGTCATGAGTGATATTATACATTCATAATCACCTACATATCAAAATCATTCACCTATTGATAGGTGTGACAACAAGGTTTGGGCACTGGGGTCAATAGAATATTCTGTCTCACTTCACCTTGTCTGGTCTCGACTCTCCTCGCCACAAGAGACTTTCTCTTTCTACTACTCTTACTTCGTCGTCTTTTTCTTGGTCCCCCAAGTGTGCTCTCTTTGATATCTCGGACAAGATAGTTGTGAATAAGTTGCAGGAAACTCACTCTTGATTTCTCTGAAAAATTATAAAATGGTGAATAATTGAATAACCAATATTTACCATGATTTAAATAAACCACGTTATGCCGCAATGTAAATAAACTTCCTCCACAACATTATTTGTAAATGTGTTATTATAACGGAAATTGATATTATGTTTACCATCGTTTTATTAATCATCGTACATTGAACAACAACGTAAAAATGTTGGTAAACGCAATGTCAATTTGCATTGTTTATTTCAGTGCTAACTACGTCTCACTAGCAAAAAGAAAAAATACCCTGACATTCCAGTTCACCCATGTTTTTCCAGTTTTCCTTTACAATTTTTTTCTTCTCTTTCTTATCTGGGGTGGTTGACTTCTAAAATATGTGATCTTATTTAGAAACTCTTCATTTCTTTTCCTTTACGCGTGCGATCTGATTCTTCTCCACTCGGCATGTTTTCTAAACCAACACGGTCATTAGTTTTACGCGCGCTCCGGGCTTTCATGCCATCGTTCCTCGGAGGGTAACTCTTTCTTTCTTTCTTTCTTTCTTTCTTTCTTTCTTTCTTTCTTTCTTTCTTTCTTTCTTTCTTTCTTTCTTTTTCTTTCTTTCTTTTCTTCTTCTTCTTCTTCTTCTTCTTCTTCTTCTTGTTTTTTGTCCTCTCGCCGCGTCGGCTCGGCGTCACAAATGAACTTTTCATCACTGATTGTATTCCAAACATCACAATAAAATGAAACTAGCCCCGATACGCCCCTATACTTATTAAATATTTTTCGAAAAAATACATTTTATTTTCTGATTTTTTTCTACTCTAAACGAGCTTCATTTCTTTCAGTAGCCACTTAATATAAGAGGGTATAGTTCTTTAAATTCAATATTGTAACATAATTTACAAATGATAACTAAAGATTTATCCACTTTGTTGCCAGAGCCGGCAATAAGAGATTATCTGTTGAAAATTTACCGTTTTCCGGCACACGATTACAATACTTTCTCTTCTTACGAAGTATGGGCGAGAAAGTAAAAATACAGAAGTTTTAACTCATTGAAGGCTGACTCGTTACTAATGTACTATTAACCATCGACGGTTCGCAGATCACAGGCTGAGACGCACTGTGTCACGGAGCATTAAGGAGACGTCAGGGAAATGGGCCGTGTTACAGGATGCGTTGCGCCGCCCGCTTGCAGCTGTCATCTCGCTTCGGCGCCTCCGCCCGCCTCCCGTGCTGTCGAGGCGCAGCGCCGCCGTCGTTTGCTACCAGGGCAGACAGGGGGGTGGATGTCGCGCCTAGTCGCCGGATCTCACTAATCAGAGGAGCCGCCCGTCGCCGTAGGTGCTGTTGCCGGGGGAAACTCTTTTAATTAAGGGATTTTCAGGCTTTTGGAAGTTGCCGGTGGGTTCGGAAATTTACTGCACGTCGCAAGACGTACGGTTGTGCGACGAGAGTGCTCGCTGTTACACCGGAAGTTTATAATGGAAGCAAGGGCCTTTGATCTTGAATCCAGCTAACAGTTTATTTTTAGTGTTTTGTAAAGTAGTTTGAATATTCCTGCATATCATGAATATTCTTTTGCCTTTAAAATTATGTGAAGAGATTATGCATTTCTGTATCAAATTCCCACGTAATGCGTGAGCTGACGTGTATGCTAAGTTGTCTTAGAGAAATGGGTGACCACCCTAGCAGACACACAAAAAAACGTTTTTGTTTTTAGACATTTCGAATTGCTTTCATGTTCTAAGTGAGCTGTATTTTACATTTTACACTACTCACAATAAAAAATTCAACGAAGAGGCAACAAGCATATATTCTCTGGTTTCCTGCTTTGCGTCTTTACTCCGTTGCCACCACTTAGATCAACATCTGGGACCACCGGCGGTGAGGCGGCGTCCTTTGGCAAACCCGAATCCGCCACTTTTTCATTCTCCGTCCAATTAATATTCATTAAAAGTTCCATTTTCCTTCATAAAATCTCTTTCTACGTTTTATATTCAGTGCGTCCGATTGTCGAGATCCCGTGTACCTGAATGCCTATGCATCTATTCGTATTATACACTGTGACTCCGTTTGGAGACGATATATTGATGTACACGATGTATTAATGTATCGATATATCGATGGACACAAATCGACGACTTTAAAAATATTTCTCTACGACTATAGCAGAATGTATTCATTTCTCCATGTTATCGGATGCAGTAATCATGCCAATTCCACAAGCCGTGCGAGAATATTATTCTAACACACCTGTCCACCAATCGCATTCGTCCTAGTTCATTACACAACGACTTAGGGTTCTCGCAGTCGCCTACAGAGGCGCTGCGTGCTCTTCCGCAACTTTTCACATGTTATCATTTAGTATTTTTAAAACTTCAATATCAAAGTCGTAGAGAAAGTATAGTACATTCGCTCCTACGTCGCTCGCGTCGCAAACATCCACTCGTGAATAATAGCCATCATTCTACGCTAGTTGCAGAATATACTATTACTGTATTATGATTTGTTTCAGTAATTACGCCATGCGGTCAATTCATTTACAGAACAATTGCTGTCTTCCTCGATAATTTTTGAATTTTGTTTTGAAAGTTCGTGCCTGTTATCTTTTTAGTGTTTATCATGTCCCCTATAAGTAAAATAAACACATAGACTTGCATCGCCGTGAATATGAAATGGGTCTATTTGCTAGCAGACTTCAAACTGAAGAATTCCGACGACTGAAAGTGCGCATTAGATTTCAAGTAGAACATGTGTTCCAAATACTTCTTTGCAATGTCCTTCAGGAAAGACACTAAAAACGAACTTGATATTTTTGACGTAGAGATTAATTGCCAGCACCGACATTTGTGAGGAAAAAAATTAGAAAACATTCTTCAGGGTGGTAATACATTTTTATGATATTGTACTTCCTTCCGATGTAACTCGCGGCTCCGCAAATTTGAGGGCTACGACGAGCATATTACTGTTGAATCAGAGATGTGTAATATCGTGTAGGTACACTGACACCCTCAAGAAAGTAAAATAAATCACGAAAGCTTAAGGTTGTGAGAAAGAAACCCTTTTTCATGAATGAAGTAGGTAATGTAAAAGCAATAAGTTCCAAAATCATTGAAACCGATTGTGAAGGCTTTTCCGCCACTACCGTAACTTTGTGCTGCTACTTCAATAGCAGAGGCACTGTAACACCAGAAACAGCATTATAGTATCTACCCTCCTAATGGAAGGTTTTCAATTGGGAAAGTGAAGTTAGAACTTAGAGATGATAGTCCCATGACCAATCAAACCAAAAATCCAATATTATCAACAAACGGATATTATGACGACCATGAAACGAATTAAGGCCATGAGCAAACGATTTTCGGATTAAACAACATGAGAGACATTCACCAGTCAATTTAACCGCGATACTTTTCGGCTCCCAGAAGGTTAAGAAACTGGGGTTGCCGTAAAGTTGTCCATAAATTACGTAGCACAAATTTGGAACATTTTGAATACCCCTATCCCTCCTTTAACGCGTGCTTGAACCCTCCTTAAATAATTATGTAACGCTTGTGACGAGGAACCCCTCCCCCCATGTTCAAGAAGTAAAACTAAATTATAAAGCAATAACGAGTTGTATTAATTTTATTTGAGTCATTTATTAAATTTTTTGATAATTAAACTCACAATTAGTTGGCGCTGCTGACTATACATAACAATAAGATTAGAGGACAATTTTTATGCGAAGAAAGGCAGCATGTGTAGGTGAGAACATTTCTGATAAGTACACTCTGCGAGAATCTAGTGCGTCAATTTGGTTGGATTCTATAATATACTATTCATAGTTCAGTTTCGAATATTTTCTTCATAAACTAGGATTCAATCAATACAAAATAAAGAAAAAGTATATCCAATTATTGTAAACATTTACACTTTTCATTTTATTGATATTTTTAATTTAATTTGTTAATATTTTAAGTTTTAGTGCAAGACTGAATAAAAGGAATTATTTCAGCAAATGTAGAAAAATAAGAACCAAATCAATATAAGCGTAACGTAACACTAAACACCGGCTTGTAACGCAGGATAAAGCTGCCTAAAAACCTGTCTCATAAATTAAGTATTACTTAATTTTGTGTTAAGTGTATTTAAGTGTTATTAGTAGATATCGGATGTTTAGGCACTAAAAAATCGTCTCTTACGCGCCTAGAAAGGCACTGAAAAGTCACAATAAGGAGAAAAAAGGCACTGTCATAAGTTGCATACACAATAAAATGGAAAAATTGTGATTTTTGTCTATATTATTTTGGAAACTTAAATGCACAAAACCAGTACGTACATTTCTTTGTTCAACTAGATTTACAAACTCTTCTACCTTTTATTCTTAATAGTTTCCATTAACCAGTAATATTTACCTATTACCAGTAACTTTTCAAGGATCACAATTTCAAATTTGCGACGACTGGGAGACAAAATCAGTTTGAATGCGCAGAGGGATATCTGAATGGCATATATTTTAGCAGTTCAACACTAGCAACACTGAAACCTTCTGGGAATTTATATTTATTTCCACTTAAAAGTTCGGTTTCCCCGGTGTATTGTCAATCGTCAATGTTCTCAGATCATGGCTGGTATTTATGAAATAGGGAAATGGAGAAAAATCAGTTGGTATACTTTCAGAAATTCTCTCGTAATTTTAAATTTCAAGACGTGAATTGAAGGTTTCGTAATGAATGGTCTCGTTGGACCATCGCCGATTTTCCGATATCTTATCACTGAATATAGATATAATAAATAAAAGGCAAAAAAAGTCTTAAAAATGTATTTATGCAAAAAAATAGGCATTTATGCTAAAATAAGCAAAAATAAGCATTATAAAACTTCGTCATATGTCATCATTTGTAATGATTCGTGGACATATATTATCAGCCATTAAATAAGTTCTCTAGAAAAAATAGGCATTTCCCTAAACATCCGATGTCTAGTTATTAGTATTAAGCATGTAAATTATTTGTAAATATTATTTGTAGTATATTGTTTGTAAATATTAGTATGTAAACAAGTATGTAAATTAAGTGTTAAGTTAATTTTGTGTAAACAATTAAGTGTTACTTAATTTATAGACGTCCCCTGAGAGAACGTTTCTTAAAATCGGAGGTGAAGTAGTTCCCGTGCCAGCTGCAGTGCGGGAGAGCGTTCGTGGCGAGCGCAGTCCCTTGGCGCGCATCCGCCGCGGTTGCCCACCGCCTTCCTGTTTGCTCTGGACTCGTAGCCGAGGCTGCGGACAGCGGGCGCCGCGCCGCGCCGCACCGCGCCGTCGATTTTGTTTTGTCCGCAGTTCTGTGTGTCTTGGCTCCATTCTTTGCTGACTTGTGCTTTCAGACATGCCTGTTGGTTTTTTATTGGCAGTAGAGTCTCGTCATGCAGGAAAAGCATGTCCGGTGATATTTTTGTGGTGTGTTCTTTTGTGGGTGAGGCATATTTGAGTCTTTAGTGAATGAAGTTCAATGTTGGAATTGCATTATTTTTTACTATTTTTAATAAATAATTTCGATTTTCAACATATGTTGTGTGTAGTATGTCGTTCTATATAGGACGTATGTAGTCCTATGTAGGACTGTCCTTATTAAGAGGATGTTATGTCATGTTATGTCCTTATTAAGAGAATCATTACACTAGCTTCATTCAAATGAAGTAATTAAACGATCAGCGAGAATATATCAATGTAGTAATGATGAGACAATGAAAATTGGAGATCTGTAAGGTTGAATTGAAATCAGACAAAGGGGCAGTGGAATAGTCCTCGAGAAGTCTGATGAATTCTAATTATGTATGGGGAACTGGAACTAGATCTTGAGCCACGATAAATATCAGTAAACGTAAGGTCCGGGACTAGATTAAGTGTAAATAATTTCGTGTCGTTCTAGTTCTCTTCTACGATTCAAATTTCTATATCCTTGGTGAGTTAGGGTTGGCTCCGCACCGACGCATCGGGTGCTTAAATTTTGAAATTGAAGCTCTCGATTGGAGCCTCCTTTTCGTATTCACGTAGGATCAAGATATTTAAATTGGAGAAGAGGTCAGAAAACGTGTTCTGACCCTTGGCGGGAGGCGCCAGGAAGTTCGAGGAAAAGGCGTTGTGCCGCTGACGTCACCATTAACGCTCTACCGCTGCCGTCGCAATTGCACCGTCATCACCATCACTATTGGCACTGCCACTACCATTGTCCCCCTTGTCCACACCATGCCTTACAGCTTGTAGATGGAAGTATGCAGACGCCTCGGAAAAACGATCTGTTGACTTATATTTAACTTACGTTAAAGTTGGACACACATTTATATGTATTCTGAATTTCTTTGTGTGAAAATACTAAACGCGAAGTGGATACTGGCATGTCAATTCCGAAGATTATGAATATGATATAATCTGAGTAATTTTATGGTTGGAAATAAATATATATCTGTATCACCGTCGCCACTGCCATTTCCTTCACCCATGCCATCGCTATCGCTAAGTCGTAGTCCCCAGTCTCGCAACAGCACCGTCCCCGCTGTCGCTACTGTCCCTGTGTCCGCCCGCGTCCTCGCCTCCGTCCCCGCCCCGTCCCGCCCCCGCCCCGACCCCGCCCCGACCCCGCCCCGACCCCGCCCCGCCCGCCCCGCCCCGCCCCGCCCCGCGCCCCGCCACCGCCCGCCCCCCCGCCTCCCCGCCCCGCCCCGCCCCGTCCCGCCCCGTCCCCGCCCCGTCCCGTCCCCGCCCCGACCCCGTCACCGATGCTGCCGTCGGGAGCCGCGAGCTACCGAGATTGGTGGTGAATATATGCATGAATTTGCGGCGCCGACGGCTGGCAGAGAAAACCCATCTGTGACCGTCCATAGTAAAGCGTGTGGATCAATCCTATGGCTACCATGGCGTAACGAGCTACCAGCTTCGGGAATTTGTGGGTTAGAGTCTGATTCACTCTATTTTGAATTTGTGGCAGACAACGACGATTTGAAGGGATCTCGGAGGTGGCACGTTTTCTGATGCTTTTTCCGCTAGTGGGGACTCGCCTTCATCCTCGTTCTTGTATATTCATTAAAGCATTTATTCACTGTAAGAGAAGTTTCGTTTCGACTATACCTAATTCATAAATACGTTCATTTATGTATACTAAGTATAGAATTAAAATGTCCATTTATTCCATTTTAGTCTGTAATTTTAGGGCAACATAACACTGTAACCTGATCTTTTTTGCTAGAGGATGTTATTTTCGTCTTTCTTTGAAAGGCTTGGCGATAAGTTTTCACTACCAGGACGAGTAAGCTAACGTGTCATTTTGAGTCTTCTTTTATTTCATGTTCGTAAAAAAGATTGTCGCCATCGTAATTCGTCTTGCTTACCTTTCATTGAAATGTTTTATTTTTTGATGAGTGCCTTGGAATATGAACCCTTTTTTAGGGGTATACATGATCAAATAGATTTGTAGATGTTACAATGTTGCATTATTCATTGACTCGATATTTTATCTCAGTCTTGTTTACCTCTGCAGCATTTATTTATTCCTTTATTGCACGCCAACTATTTCCTACATCATCTCCTTAGCTAATTTTAACCCGTTCTTAGTTTTCTTTTTAAAATACAAATATTTTCAATGACTTTGACCTTTCTAGTTAAGGGTAAAAAAGGCTCATCCCACAAGCGATCTTGCATCATTGCACAAAATGAGGTACCGTGTTGTTCGATTTATCTCTTGCAGTCGCTAGGTCTCAACACAATCGTCCTTTCCAGCCAATTGAAATTTCACGAATTCTGCGGGCGCGACGTATGCTGCTATATTTGGTTGTTCGATTGCAGAATCCCGAGAGATAGGCTCCCACGGGCAGTGGAGATTCCACCTCTTTTTGCCTCGCCCACTTGAGGATTGTTTTCCCATTGGGGAACAGGAAATTACACTCATAGAAGCAAAGAGCTTCCTGATGCATGATATTATGACATGACAGATATCATCAGTTGCTTGTCGTAGGGAATTAACGATGACAATCTTCTCAATGGTTTTGATGACTCACTCACAAAGACGAGACTGATAATGTGAGTTTGAGTCGACCGAAAAAATCTATATTTAATATTCTCTAGTAAGTAAAATCGTAACTTTAGAATCCACATTTTCACAACATTTAATACGATGAATATTGTGTATTAGGGTGTCATTTTGTTTTCTAATATGCTCTTCTACGTTCAGAGTAGTTTTTTCTGTTCATTTTAGTTATATTACTGCCTTATTATTATCGGTTTACGTGTGTTATTTATATTGTTCATAAGATCCACATTACTATTTGTACCAAGTTTTAATGTATTTTTTCTCTTTTCAGGTAAGTTTCTTCTTTTGAAGATCCTGAGTTTTCCGTGAACTTGCTGGTATTTCGATGATTACTGCAACGTAAGTAGCCTATGCATGATATTATCTGACTGTATGTAGTCTATGAGTATCGATGATTAAAACGACCATATTTACGACGTTGCCGACTCATAGAACCATCTACGAAACCGCGAGATACGATTTCTACAGACTTTGAAATACAGAGGATGAAATTTCAATGAAAACCAAAATCTTTTACATTCGGCATCAGAATTGAAACGTGTCACTCCAAGTATCGCTTATGAGGTTGGTCGCATTGACCGCAAACTCGCAGCGTCCAGTTGACCTCCATTCGTTCCGAGGAATCCGTCAGCTCCCGAAGTTAATCGACGAGTTCTGTCGCTCTCCCGCCTCCACCGGCGACAGCTTTTAATCTACGACCCGCGAAGCCCTTTCGACGCCGTCGGCGGACGCGGAACCTCGTTCCGCCGCCGCCTGGCCATCCCCTTAAGCCTGGCCCGCTGATCTGCGCGCTGAAAAGAGCGCTTGAGAGCGAGGTCCTGCTTCTATTACCCTCGGTCCACACCCTGCTCAATCCGCTCGTCCTTACTCTGGCCTCACTCTGCCCCGCTCTTTCTTTCCATGCTGCCGCCAGCCTTTCTATTAAGTTTGGTCTTTCCGTCCTTTCCTCTGGCGTGACCCTATCTCTTCCTATCTATTCATGGCGGCACTGTTGAAGCCGCGCCCAATTTCATTCTTTGTTGTACCCCGCACTATTGTTCATTTTCTTGTTCCGTTACATTGCTTGTTCTCCGGTTGGCTTTCAGAACTGTCGTATTTTGTCTCTCTCTCTTTCCCTCTCATATACACAGACACGCATACATAATCTATAATTTTCCATTCACTTCCTCTTTCTACCTCTTTTCGTCTTACTCTCGCTCTCTGTGTGCCTCTCAATGCATCTCGTTCCACTCTCCCGCTCTCTCCTCGCTCTTTCTCCCTCTCTCTATCCCTCTTTCTCTCCCTCCCTCCCCCTTCCTCCCTCTCTCTCCCCCTCTCTCTTTTCTCTCTCGCCTTCCCTTGCCCACTTCACTCCTGTACATTACGATGTACTATGTCACACTGTTCTGATTATTTGGATTTATTACTCCATTGTTTCGTGTCGCCTTGGTCTGGTAGACATTTTTTCACCTTCTTTCTCTATTCGTCACAATGTCAGTCACAGCCATTTTACGTTATCATTTCCCCGCTCCCATCTGTCTTTCCAGTCAACCGCACTATTTCGCTCTTCGCTTCTCTTCACCTGAGTACGCCGCGCCCCTCTTCTCACTCTGAAGGCATCACGGCTCCTCCTCCAAGTTCTCCTGCTCGAGCCTGCACCACCGTCCCCGAAATTATTTTTACCCTCCCTCGTCTCGCTTTTGCCACCTCGTCGCGCCGCGCCGCGCCGCACCGCGGCGTGTGTCCTCGAGAGAAAATTTCATTCGGCCTCCTCCCGGAGATAAGGTGGATCTATTTCCTGTGGCACCGTCGGCCGCTCACCGCCCGGCCCTGCCCGCACAGCCCGCCGAGCAGGTCGTCCGCACATCTCCCCCCAGACGCTCGCCAGCCAGCCTGCTCTTCCGCACTCACGGCCAACTCGCACGCTCACTTGTTCACTCACCCATTAATTCATTTGCTCTCTCATATCTCACCTGCTCATTTAATCGCCCTCTCATTCATTCGCCGTCTCCTTCACTCGTACGCTCATTCACTCGTCCTCTCATTCACTCGCCCTCTCATTCACTCGCTCTCCCGATCACTCGCCCTCTCGGTCACTTGCCCTGTCAATAACTTGCCCTCTCGTTCACTCACTCAGGCACTTCTTTAGTACCCACTTAGTCTCCATCTCGCCCGTCAGATTACCCACGTGCCTGGCAACTGTCTCTCCTTTGTATCTCCGCTCCTTGCTCCTTTTTGCCTCGCCCCGCCTACCCACCGTAACACCATCCTCTCCCGAAACTTTCACTCATTTGCCAGCACACTCACCCACACACCTAACTATCGCCCCATTGCTGATGTGAACGCCTCCTGAATCTGAGTCAAACTCTGCCAAAACCACAGCAGAGTCCTGCCAGAATCGTGCCCTTCGGCCCTGACAGAACTGCACTCTACCGGCTTCTTCCTCAGCTGGCAGATCCCCGATTCTCCTTCCCTTCTTATAGCTTCCGACTCTCTCTCTCCGTCTCCCTCCCTTTCTCTCTCTCCCTCTCCCCTCTCCCCCCTCTCTCCGTCTCCCTCCCTTTCTCTCTCTTTCTCTTTCTCTCTCTCTCTCTCTCTCTCTCTCTCTCTCTCTTTCTCTCTCCCTTCTCCATTTCTTGAAACTCCTTGATCTTCCTCTGCAAGGTTTGCCTCGCCCCGTCCTGCGTTTGTTTTTTTCGCCCTGTCCCCTTTCACTTCGTGTCTCGCTTAACCCGCCGCATTTGGACCCGTTCCGCACTGCCCCTTGCAGCAATCGAATTTTGCAGTCGTCTCCTTACCAGTTTTTCAGCACGCTTAACGTATGGCATGGCTTGCCACCACAAGTGTTCGCTTAGATTTGTAGGCTGAATGTTTTAAGAGAGAGTTTGAGAATTTCAAAATAAACTTGCCGAATTCAGGCCAGTGCTTAATATGTAAAATTATAATTATTATAAACATTAAAAAATTGATAGATTTTTTTGGTTAAGTGTATATTACGTACTTTGCAATGTGAAAATAGGAAAAAAATTGCTGAAAATTATCGCGTTACCACATTGTCTCATAGTAAATATTCGTTTCTGTAAATATATAAGATTTTTTCCCAGACGACGGTGGATTTCATTACAAGCAGGATAGTCTGTATATGCTTTGTGTATAGCATAGAGTCGCAACTTAACCTTTTCGAGAGACTCCCATACACCTCTGTTTTTTGAAACCCTGAAAGGAAATTTCGTTGCTCTGCGATGGACCGTTTCTAGATTACCTTGCTGCGATATCCTGTACGGGTTCAAACATACCGCGCCATATTCTAATACGGGTCGCACTAGTAACATATAAGCTAATTCTTTACCTCTCTCTGCACTCTTCTTTAGGATCCGCATAACGAAATTTAAAGATCTCTTCTGAAACGTCAAAACTTCTGAAATATGTGTGTGTGTATATGTATACACATACACATATTTGGTGTGTAGTGTGTTGGTAGAGGTGTACCTTTCCTTTAAAATCGTCTCAGTTTCTGTGCTGTATGACGAAGTAAAGCTTAAGTAGGCGAATCTTGCTAGTTACGGTGAAGAGAATACTTCATGTTCGCCTCATGTCGCTCTTAGCCCAAGCATGGGTATTTAACTAGGCCCAGGCATGGGGGACACCGGTGGTTGGCCGGCGAAGTCGGACTACTGACCCAATAACCCCGAATATATATATATATATATATATATATATATATATATATATACTTAAATGTATAAATACCCGGCTTGTTCCTAATGAAAAGTATCGAAATATCTCTTTTTTCGCCTTTGGCGCGTTTCCTTTTCCTTGAGTGCCGTTCGAAAGACGTCGCTTCTTGTGATTAACTTCGCGGCGCGGGGCTTCCTACATTCCCAGCGCATGCCACTCCATTTTCCCACCAGAGCGGAGTAGCGCCCCTCGGAATGCAGGCGGCCCCTCCTCATACGAATACGTGGCCCGCTCCCGCTCCCGCTCCCACTCCCGCTCCCTCTCCCGCACCCGCTTCCGCTCCCGCTTCCGCTCCCGCTCCCGCTCCCGCTCCCGCTCCCGCTCCCGCTCCCGCTCTCGCTCTCGCTCCCGCTTCCGCTCTCGCTCCCGCTTCCGCTCCCGGTCCCGGTCCCGCTTCCACTCCCGCTCCCGCTCCCACTCCCGCTCCCACTCTCGCTCACGCTCTCGCTCCCGCTCCCGCTCCCGCTCCCGCTTCCGTTTCCGCTCCCGCTCCCGCTCTCGCTCCCGCTCCCGCTTCCGCTCCCGCTCTCGCTCCCGCTTCCGCTTCCGCTTCCGCTCCCGGTCCCGGTCCCGCTTCCACTCCCGCTCCCGCTCCCACTCCCGCTCCCACTCTCGCTCACGCTTCCGCTCCCGCTTCCGCTCCAGCTCCCGCTTTCGCTCCCGCTCCCGCCCGTGGATCGCGGCGGCGCGGCGCGGCGGTTGACTTGCAAGGCGGCGGGCTGCATATTGCGGAGACGCGCGCCGGTGATTTATCGAACCGGTTTGAAAAATATCACTGCGAGTGCCGCTGCTGGCGCCTTCCCAATATTTCGTGCTTCGAATCTTGCTTCGGAGAAGTGGAGTGTCAGGATGATACAATGCCCACGCCGGGCTCCGACGTTTGGCGTGCTATCTCTCTGGAAATGGGGCCAACATTTAGTGTAATGTTACTTAACATAGGTAATGGCTGGGCTACATAAGTGTTTAAGTTGTTTTATGCGTGGAAGTTTGGTTTGAAGATGTATGTGCCTTCTTAGTATTATGTTATTTAGTATCGGTGATCATATGTTTGAATTTGTCGTTTTGTCTTATTAATGGATGGACCGTGTTAGTGTATTAAATGAATCCTACTACGTATGCTGTGACGAGCGTGAGTTGCAACGAAGAGCAGTCAAACTAGTTGTTAAAGAAATATAAAGAGTTGAAAAAGGAATTTAGTTGAGGTACTTGCACAGGAATTTTGCAGTTAACAAGTTAGTATCTTTTAGTAATAATTTACTTCTTTGCCCACGCCTGCGACCAAGCAGGAGTCAGCTTCTGAGATATTAAAAAAAGATTTCATTTGTTCTGAACGATCATACGGAATCGTGTCTATCTGCCTCTACCGATTGCGTTTCTAGTCACATTTTATTTTAGACATCCACATCCCTGGCAACTCATACGCCTATTTTTCGCTCTTCAAACTTCGCTCCCCCGAGATTCAGATTGCGACGTTGTAACATTACATGTGAGCAACTTCATTTTACATCAGTCGCACTAAATGGGGTGATCACATTTAATGGTGCCAGTGATCACAATGGTTACATTGATCCTGTTAACTTGCAGCGATGATCAAGGGTGCGTTTTCCGACTCTACATACTTCTCCCACGATAGATCATTTTCTCCATCTTGGCTGCATTTCGTGTGCTGTTTCGGTTATGTTTCTGGCACGATATGCCATCCTTTCCATGCCCGCGGCGTTTCAGACGATCATTTTCTTCAATCCTACATCCACATCCTCCATGATACGCCAACCTTTCGACCTCTGGAGCGTTTTCGGTCGATCTTTTTGAGTCTTAACTTAGGTTCGTCACGGTATGCCCAACTCCGTAGTTCCAGGGCGTCCTCTCGTTTTGGAACACCGTACTTACGACTATCAAGATTGGCCATCCACCTCACTTCCGTAGCGATCTCGGGCTTCGCGGCAGTCCCAACGCCTTCGGCGGCCTCGATCTGCCTCTGCCCTTCCTTAAGGGCCGGGGGGGGGGCAGCGGGTCGGGTCGAGGCGTGGCAGGGCGGGCGGAGCGGGCGGGAGGAGGTGGGATGAGGAGAGCGGGGCGAGTGGACGGGACGGGACGGGGCGAGACGGGGCGGGGCTGGGCTGGGCTGGGCTGGGTGGGCGGGGCAGGTGAGACGGACGGGCGGGAGGGCGTGGGGGGCGAGGAGGAGAGGGGCAGGGCGGGGCGGGCGAGATGGCCGGGGCGGGGCGTGCGAGCTCCAAATCACGCGCTCGCGGGAGCGGTCGGCGCGGGCGTTCGCGGTCGCGTCCGAGATAAGTCAGCGCGTGCGGGCGGCGCATAATGGAGCCGCGGGACGCAAGTAATCCGATTACGGATATTAATGGCGGCCTGCGCGGAGAGGGCCGCAGGCGGGGGCGACACCCGGATAATTCCGATAAAAGGGACACCCACTGCGCCCGATACCCCTCTGCCCCCCACCCTCCCACCTGCACCCCTCCTCAGTGACGTGCGGCACGTTCCGTGGTAAGATGTCTGCTATCGTAGTATCCGTGTCTTGCTGACTCATCATGTCATCTAGAAGGTTTCTTCACCAATCACCAACTTTCTCGCTACAGCTTACGTAGTAGAGAGAAAGTTATGTAATGCTGCGCGAAAAAACTGCGCATTTTTGGTAGAAAAATTCTTATTACAGGGTTTGCAAGTAAAAGTATCCAAAGTTTTTTATGAAATCATTTATTCTAGCAATTGCACAACGTTTCGTAACTAGTTTTGTTACATCATCAGGTGCTTAGTGTGGGAACTGCTATCCCATTGAATTACCTCTGCAGTAGAACAATTGAGGAAACATTACGAAATCAACTCACACTCACTACAGATGTTATCAGATAACTTTACCTTATTACAGAGCCCTGGTAACGAAAAGTGGATAAATCCAGTTGCTAAATTCAGGAAAAATTCTCTAACACAGGGTGTAGCCAGATTACATGTTTTCTAGGTCCTTGTTCTTATATAGATCGAGTAATTTCGGAAGTTAAAAAATAATCCTGCCAGTGGATTCTGAACAAAGATATGGACATTCGATTCTCATGCTATTTACTTGATCAGCTCTTTGGTACTGTTCAACAGTTTCTAAAAGTATTGTCTCGTTCCATTACGTTCTGCAGCTTTGGATAAATGCGGCGAATCGCTATGCGTAGGTACTTCTAAGTAGCGTTTACTGAAAAACAAACGCATGCTCATAAAAATTACGAAGATGTTATTAGTGAATTTATTATGGAGTGAAAATATAGCGAACCCTCGGTTATAGTGATCTTAAGTCACTGGTCCCGTTTCACTTATATTACAAATAAGCATTAGAAGATTCGGTTTTAGTGAACCGGAATCTGCTGTATATCGCCTCAGTGCCACAAATTCCAACAGTAGGCAGCTTGAAAAAATATCGTCAGCGGAAGGTTATACTAGAGAGTATTTGCACGCCATAGCGTACGGCGTAGCGTACTGTCGATTTTCTGCACATGCGCAGATGCACAAAACTGATGTGAAATTGGAACTGCTCATGCGCAGAAGATCGATAATGCTTTAATGTTCGAGGGAGCACAAATTCCGTGATAGAAGTCTCTCCTGAGATGAAGGTCGGGAACCGGGAATGAACACTTTACTGATGACCTTATGTCACTCAGTTTCACTGCGGAAATCGTGCGGAAGGCCGCGCCCTCATGGGCTGCAACGCGAGATTGCTTGTTTCAGTTTCAATCTAGAATGCAGACTATTAATCTTTAAGTGAGTTATATTACCAACCATGTCCTACGCATGCCCAGTATGGGGTGGTGCTGCACCAAGCTCTATCAATAAACTTAGTGTTCTCCAAAATAAATATCTGAGAATAACTCTCAATGCGCCGTGGTTCATCCCCAACCGACAAATCCGACGGGAACTAAACATACCAGAATTTGAGGAGACAATAAAAAATCTTGCCAGCAATTTCTTCAACCGCCTACCAAATGCTCCCTGCACTGCAAGATTCAACCTAGGAAGAAACAATAGCAGTTCGCGAATCAGATCAAGATTCCCGAAAGATAAACTTAGACCTCCTTAACTTGGCTTTCCCCTCGTACCTTTCCACCAGTATACCATCTTTAATCGCAACAATAATCTAAAAATAAAAACTTCAATAAAGTTCAGAAACCAACCCTGACTTAAGGATGGCCATATCCTAACAAGCTATGTAATATTTTGTATTCTCAAAACCCTCGAAAGACATAATTGTCGAACGAGAAGTAATAAATTAAAAAAAAAGTTTCAATCTTGGCGTTACTTGATATTCCGCGGCACAAAGTGCGTTGGGTTCTACGTAGGCGACAGGAAGCGCGCCACTGCCACAGCCTAGCAATATCCGCTGTGCCGCGCAAAATAGCGATCAGTTTCATTAGCCAGTCGGCGAGTGGGACGGTATTCCAACAGTGCAAGAGGTATTGAAGTGTGTCAAGACTGCTTTACGATACGTAAGGCACAGAGGACAATGGAGAATAAAGTATTGTGAGAACACGAATTCTGGAGAAGAATCTAGCAAAATTACTAATGAAAAAGTACGAAGCAAACAATTGGAAATATTTGCTTTTTAAGGACAAATAAAGATATGGAAATTTTCAGTTCCTGCTGTTGATGTATTTCGCTGTATCTTTATAGTAATAAAATCAATCGTTATGTATAAATTCTATTTAATTTTGTCATCCTCAGATATAGTGATCCTCAGATATAGTGAATGAAAAATGTTAGTCCCCAGAAGTTCGCTATAACCGGAGTCGACTGTATTGTCCGCAAAGTAGTGCCAAACATGCAGAAACTTTCACAGGATTTACTCTCCCAGAGATTATTGTTTCTAGTGAACACAGCATTTAACCTTTTTCTGTCGGTTTCGTCAACTATTTGAGCTTCTTCTTGGGAACACCCAACGAACACTCCTCGGATCGTAACAGAACTGATGGCGTTGCGAAAACAGTGCGACGCGGCGGGCCTCTCACAGGGAGAATCAGAGAGGGGTATGTGGAGGAAGAAGCTTTCGATGGCCCAGGCATTTTCCAGGCTACGATGCCCTGAATTCAGCTCGTACGGCATGTCTGGCTGACGTTTCCTTGAAGCTTCAAACGAAATTCAATTATGCATTTTCAAGCAGCACGTAGCTATCTCCATTCGTTGTTTGGAACAACTTTAATTGCCCTGTGATATCGCCTTTTTAGGCAGACATTTTGCGGGTCTCCATTCTGTGACTTCAGTTCGTTCGGCAGGGCTGCTGTAAACCTTGACGCTTCAAGTGAAATTAAATTGCGCGTTTTCAAACATCGTGTAGTTTATCTCCATTCGCTATTTGAAACAGTTTTAAATGCCATAGGATATCGTCTTTTTAATCAGTCGCTTTTGTTCGTCACGACAATGATTCGCTTGGTAGTTTATAATGGAAACCACTGAAACGAAAACAATCCAATCTGATCATAGAATTATGAAGACATGAATTCCAGTTAGCCAATTGAGTTCGTGGAAATGACGCCCTAAAATATACATTACACGAACTGTTACTTTCTAATTAATTACAGCGTTAGTAGGCGGCAAATTGAGATGGCTTGTGCTAACGGCCAGCCGGGCTAAATAAGCATTGCGATGGCAATTGAGCGGAACATCATTAGCTCGATCTGTTTTCCCGGTCCAAGTTGTTAGCATTCGCTTCGCTGTTTATGAAGGCTACGCGTCAGCGGCACTTCTCGCTCAATTTGGTTGCGGATGTTCGAACGAGGCAACTGCAGCGCGGCCGCGTCAGAATTACATGATTACTGTATTGTTGGTGCTGGTGAACGTCTTTAAATTGTGTTAGTATATACTACAGTATTGTATATTGTGTAAAATATAGATAAAATGAATTCCTTTTTGCCAATAGCTGTCTATAAGAATTCTCTCTTTGTCTTTTTAGGGATTTCGATTTTCAACCAGAAGTGTTAAAAGTGAATCATTGTAATAATACTTTAATAATAGTGTTTAAAGTCAAAAAACTACTGTAGCTCCTACATTAAGAATTACTGTGAAATAAAAAAGTAGTGTTGCTAAAAATATACAATACTTTCTCGTAATATTGATAATAGTACTGATAGAATAATACAATTTCTACCTTACTTACACTTCAGCAATCACTTGAAAAAATGTTAACCAATCGAGGCGAAAAAAATATGTAACTTTTTGTGTTTTTAATTCAAAAATTTAATTTGAAAAGGCTTTGTGGTATTGAGTACCAGTTATTAATGTATTCAGTTTATGTCAACAACGCCAGCGCACCCTTATTGTTATCTGAATTACCATGCTTGTGTAACTAATCCGGTACATTCTGTTACATTGTAGTTGAATTTTGTATATAATATTCGTGATGTTCATAATATCCGTGTTATCTAGCACCGAATTTGAGCATTTAAGCCAATGCAAAAGTTCGTAAAAACAAATCACAATAATAGATATTTATGTCACGAGTCCTCTAAACGAGTCTTTAAGGACGCAGCGGGAAGGTTAACTGCGAGGCGGAGCGATAGCAAAGCCGAGTAGTTAACCTTCCGGCTAAGTTCTTAAAGACTAATAGAGGACGAGTTACATACAATGGTTTTTGTTATTTCTTGTTATTTTAGTTTACCCTTATTAAAAATAAACTTTTCTCACTTTCGCGAGTTCAGAATTGTCATTACTCTTGATTTTCTGTTGCAAGGGTTGGTGGTACTGGATGCTTTGTTTGTGATCAGACAGTTGAATCTTTTTTCTACTAATGCAAGCAAGTAATGTTCATAGCAACGGCCGCTAAAATGATCGAGAGTTCATTAAAAATATTTTAGCGGCCGTTGCTATGGACGCGCTCTTAAAGCAGTATTTAGATGGTTGGTTGCTAAGGGGCTACGTGCGTGTTTACTAACGTAAATAACAAAACTATAATTTATTAATATCGATAAAATAATTCCATTGGCAAGGGTAAAACTACATTTATTTTTCAGGATTAAATTCGAAGCCGTCATAGTCATCGGAAGTAGGATCGCTAGGAAAGTGGATGAAAAACCGCGATCGCGATAGGACAGTCCTCCCTCCTTGCTTTTCGAGTTTCAGATTGGTCAAAAACTAAATCATTCATAATTTGCAGACGTCTGAAATCTCTTGCATTAAATGCCCTGAAAGTTGACGTAACGAATCGGAATGGTTTTTTTCATCCATAACTGTATCATGTGCGTTCCTTAATCAGGACACTTGCTATAAAACTATGATACTCAGTGTTTTTTAGAATATTAGGTTCTATCTCAGCATTCGCTTTAGGATCCGCTGTAAGAAACTGAACGAAAACTCATGTTATCTTTCTATCTTAAGATAAACAGTTGGGATGTGCGTCCTGAGACACCCCATTTATTTATTTTTATTTATTTAAATAGACTGAGGATCTTGGAACTGCTGAACCATTGAGGCTCATAAGTACTGACCTAAAGAGTTAATTATTATTAGTGATGATGTTGATAATGATCGTGTTGAATGATGATATACCAATTGAATGAGAAGTAGGGAAAATGGAAGAATCCCAAGCAACTCTGCAAAGAGCTTGCTTTGTTCATCACAAATTCCACATGAATTGTTCGGGTATCACACGCGGGCCTCTGCGGTGAAAGGCATAAACAATATCCAATACGCTATTAGCTCCCTCCATTCCTGTCCAAGGAGGCATCCCATGATTTTGTCGATTTGAAATGTATGTAATCATGAAAGCGAAGACCGGCAAAGGTAGCTCAGATGATGACCGGATCTCACCACCCAGCAAAGAAGGATCACCGCCACCTCTCGGGATGACTACACTTACGGGACAACTGGCCCTATCCGTTGACGCTCCCGGAATCGCCAATCAATCAATCAATCACAAAATGAATGCAAAGCTTTTAATGTATGCAGATGGCGTGTCTTCATAACTTCATACCGGGAGCGGTAGCTCAGTGCATCAACTGATGTTACTGCAGCGCCTCTCACCGGGAGGTCCTAGGTTCGAGTTCTGACGGCGGCAGGATTTTCGACACTAGCTTTTCAGCTAGGTCGAATTCAGTCGCTGTCTGGAGGAGAATTCTATCGGCCGGCTACTCTGATCGGTAGTTTTCCGTGGTTTCTCCAATCAACACCAGGCGAATGCTGGAGCAATACCCTAACAAACGGGCCACGGATCGCGCGCGATCTGTCCTCTTCCTATCCTCTCCCCTTATACACACACACACACTTACACTAACATGCACTACACTACCACATACTCCGGGAGACCGGTCGGGAGCTTAGAGCTTGTCCCGGCTGGGGCAGTGCCCCGCTGGTGGGAGAGTCCTGGTTAGGGGGAAACCCCACTAGCCGAGGGTAGGTCGGCGCCGGATCTCGCCATCCAGCGGGGGAAGATCACCGCCATCTCCCGAGAAAAAACATGCACTACACTAACGGGACTAATGACCAAAGCAGTTGACGCGCCCGGAAACACGAAAAAATCAATCAATCAGTCACAACTTCATCCGCTGAGTGCCTGTTGGCCCGTTCCGTGCTGTCGACCGGGCCCCAGAAGAGCGGGGAGCCGCCAGTGGCGCCCTCGACGCGCCGAGTCCCTCGCGGCCGGCGACGGAAGCGCAATCACTGTCGCGCGCGCTGCGGTCTGATTTCCCGCGGCCGTCGCCGTCGCCTCTCTCGGGGCCGTTGTCGCGCCCGCCCGTCCGCCCTAAGTGCTGGGCGCCGCCTCGCAATCGATTCTCGATGCCCGGCCCTCGGGATTAACCCGTCGGCTCCTCGGAGGGCCCCGGGCCGACCCACGGCCGGGGAAACCACCGAAAATGTGGCCAAAAGTCGAATAGGATTCTTGGTGTTAAGCATATTGTGGCGCCATACTGGTGTTATCACTACACAGACGAGAGTGGGTTGTAATAACAGCAGGTTTATTCACAATTTAGACCGTACTCACAAATAACCAATGCACTGTATACAATTAAAAAACGAAATAGACCCCACTGCTAGGGGATATATTTACAATGGCTACCACACCGCAACATACTACTTAATGTTTCGCCGTGCGTAGTACCGCCTGCCCTGAGACCGACTACATGTCTCACTAGTCACGAGAATAACTGCCGCCTCCTTCGCAGCGTGCACGCACGCACCTCTCACTGACGACCTACGCTGCCGATGCCGCTGTCTCAAAGAAGGAAGAGCTATTGTTCTCACAGCCCTTAAATAGCCCTCACGTCGCTGCCCGCCGCCTCCGTTGCCGCCGCCCTAACGCCCGCACACCCAGTCGTAAAAAAACCGTGCGTCATAGCTTCTGCCATTGTCTACGCATCCGGTGCGCACCACGCCGCGTGCCCACGCTGGTTTTAGCGACACGACGCTACAATTTCATTCGTGGGCACAATCCAGACAAAATCAGGTGTTGAGATAAATGAGTTTGAAAGTTTCATCTTGTTATTGAAATGCTTTATTCACACTTCGGCCATTTGTTGGTTGAATATTATACTGTAAGAAATGCTGCTGTTGCTGCTGGAAGGTAGAGCAATCTACTCAGTACATTAACTCAAAGTTCTTATTTTTTTAGTTGTGCCACTGTTTCAGTCCACGAGCGATATATTAACTTTTATGAAGAGGGGTGGTTGCATCCTTAGTTCGGATCTGCTGAAACTGAATGCCCTTTGAAAATTCAAGATCGGTTCGCTGAAACTTCAAAGAAGCACGCTCCGCCAGTGTTGTCGACAATATTTCATTCAAAGAGACTGATAATACGTATTAAGTTGTTAAAGTCACATTTGTTTCAAGATATTATCCGATTTTAGGTTTCGCCTTTTTTAAATTTGTCAATTTATGAAATCGACAAAGTAGGCAATAATTAGGTAACTATTTCTTGCATTCGTGCAGCATTGTTACATATTATTTAAAATTTTGCTTCTGCGGATTCAGTAGAATAAATATCAGTAGAGACATTTCAGTCACCAGTTTTTGCAAGCTAAACGTTCCAAAACGACTAACTTTTTTTTTTAATGGTATTCAGCGCAGAATGTTGCCTTCTTTTAGGTGTTATAAAGTAAAAGTGTGTTTACAGGACCAGTATTAATGATCAAAATTTCACATTAATGTATTTGAGAAGCCTTTGTATTGGCCTCAGTCTCCATGGCGCAGGGGCCAGGTGCAACTTGGGGAAGCAGCGGAGGTCAATGATGAGAGGTGGAAGTTTTCGCGTAAGACGTAGGTGTTTTCACCCTGTGATTGTGACGTGCTTAGTAGTATATGCCTCCACGTATCATTCTGTTCATAATAATTTACACATCATCATCATTCAACCACTATGATTACCATCACGAAGGGAAAGGCAAATCACCATTCTTATCAATTGCACAATCAAAGGGGTCGGCACATTATTCAGGTCTTTAGACGAAACCTCTTCCATCACCTACCGTCGACAACCGAGTATGGCACTTATCTTCTTCATCTTCATTATCATCATCATCATCATCATCATATACACAGTCAGGAACGTTCCCTTGTTATTTTGGCCCGATATTAGAACTTTTCCCCGCAGCGTGCGATCGTGCTAGTTTTGATTGATTGATAGGTGTTTCCGGGCGCATGTACTTCTGAGGTCGTTAGTCCCGTAAGTGTAGTACACGCTTTTCTCGTGCGGGGGTGGCGGTGATAATTCCCTCCGCTGCATTGAGAGATCCGCTGTTGACCTACTGTTGGCTAACGGGGTTTCCATCTACCAGGTATCTCCCACCAGCGGGACACCGTCGCAGCCGAGACACGACCGGTCTCCCGGCATGTGTGCCAGTGTAATTGATGTGTGTCTGTGAAGGGGTGAGGAATAGGACCATAAAGGAAAGGTAATATCGCGCGCAGTCTGTGGCCCGTTTGTTAGGGCCTGGTGTTGATCAGAGAAACCACGGAAAACTACCGACCAGAGAGAGGCCGCTAGAATTCCCCTTCAGACAGCGATTGAATTTGATCTAACTGACAAGCAACTGTTGAAGCTTGTGTCATCGTAGGGGCTCGAACCTTGGACCTCCCGGTCAGAGGCACTGCAGTGACATCAGTCGATGCCCTGAGCTTCCTCTCTCGGTGATCGCGCTAGTATAGAAGGATTTTCCTAAGGATGAGCCAAAGTGACAGTTCGCTAAACAAGCAAATATCACATGTAATTCTGAGAAGTATCCCTCCGTCGCGACAGCTGTTCAGCCACGCCTCTTCGTAAAGTGTTTGGAAACTTCAGTATACAGAAGTCCCAAGAGTTTCGCTGAGGCATATGCACGGGCGCGAGTCCGGGAAACATTTAAATTTATTTACGTGTGTGGAAAATCGCTTAACATGCTCTCACAATCAGTAAAAGAAAACTGCCACGAATGTAAATAGAAAGAAAAACGATTTTAAGCTGGAAACACGTGCACCGGTAGTATCTCGCATCCAAGTCTCGGTTTTAAAATAAACATAATATTTATCAGACAAAAAGTAAATTCAATGTAATGTTTATAAAAAAAAATTTTACAGATGAGCACATAACACTGCACTTCCTAATTTCAATTATTTCTCGCGGCGCACTATATTTTTGCCGGACGAGGACATCACAAAAGGAAGCGTCGAAGCAATTTACAAGTTAGCCAACTGCAAACGAACGAATTCAGGAAGGGAGTCTCAAGGGCTCGAGGGCACAACGACCACAGAACCTTCAGTTATGTTGCCAGCACTAGCTGTCACTTTGACGCATCCTTAGGAAAATCGTTCTATAGAGGGTGGGGTGCCTGACAGAGAGCCCGTGGAGAGGAGTGGATGTGCGGGTGACGCGGCTAGCCGTGGCGGGGGAGAGAGGGGAGACAGTTCGCGGCCTCGTGGGACGTGGGGCGGCCGCGAAGAGTGTTTGTTGCCGCCGCGCTGTCAGCCGATGAAATAACACGCTTTTGCGGTTGATACAGCTGCGTGAGCACCCGCGGACGAGTTGTTTGAGAGGAAGTGCTGTTTGCTTTGCGTTCTCGTTTGCTCAGTACTCGATGAGTGAACTGTGTAAACTTCTTTATTAGATTCGTGCGAGGGTCGGTGGAAGTGAATTGAATTTTGTCGCGAAACTGATTCGTAGTTTTTGCGTGATCGAAGAAGGTTGCGGGATTTCTGGTGAAAGCATGATAACGGAGATTTGGTGAATCATCGTTTATTAACTACTTCAAAATTTAAAACAAAAACTTAACGTCAAGTTTCATAATATTTGTGCAAAGTGAAACATTGAGTATGAAAGAGTTAATAATTGATGATAACTGTCGTACTACTCAAATGTCAGTATTATTCTGACTGGAGACTGACTATCTTTGAGTCCAAATTTGCATCGGGGGTCTGTAGTTGTGTAATCCTTGTAGTTGTTCCAAATCATTATCCAATCATTAATATACTGTTGAATGCGTAGGACGTTCTCTGCGGCTGGTCAGGTAAATACTAGTCATCGAAACGGTGAATTATCGAGTCATTCTGTACTGATGTCACACAAATTAATATCTTCCTTATAATGTAGATCTTTAGAAGTCTTAAGAAAGAAAATGAAGTCTTGAGTTGATGGTAGGCAGTAGTGTGAAAAAAAAATATTTTTTTTTAGACATAGTATTTTGTGTATTTCATTCCTGAACTCCCATTGCCAAAAACGTAATACGTAACCTGTAAAATCCCGAATCATAATTTTATTCTTTATCTTGCACACGATTTTAAGATTTATTTTTGCCTTGTCAATCACCGTTATATTTGTAACATTCTTCTTTCTCTTCATTTTCAACATTATATCTCCCATCCATGTGGTATTTTTTCTCTTCATTTCAGTTTCTTACTTGTCCTCTAGTGTCTCTTGGCTCTCTATGAATGCTGGCAATTTTTTATTGTTTGCTTTCATTCTTATTCCCACGTCTTCTATTAAGCTTCACTTAAATCGCCATTTTTGTCAACTTCTTCCCGCAGCTTACTCATCTCCTTTTCTCTTCTCTGCAACTCTTCGTTCTTCCCCGACTCCTCGCAACCGGCTCTATCCCTCCGCGCACGCATTGTCCGCAATATCCTCGGAGGCGCCCGAGAATTACTGTTGTCTCCTTTTAACATTGGCGGCCGGCCGCTCCACGCTCTGAGAGAATGTAATAAGTTCTCCGCCAACGCCACCCACTGAAATTCCCTTTTATGCGCCTCCCTTCGCACGGCCCCTTAGAGCGGCTCGTGTCATTGGCCAGACGCCGCGAAATTCTCTGGCGGAGTCATCCGGCGCCGAAGCCTCAGCGACGCTCCATTCATTGACTCCACGACCTTCTTGCGTCTTTCACGTCAGACTTCTTTTGCTTGTGATTTTTTCTGAACAATTCGTTCCATTGCTGAAGTCGTTGCTGAGAGTTTTCATTTCATTGTGATTTTTATTAACTTTTTTCTTTGTAATTTTTTATAACGCATTGGTTACTATCAAAATTTTAAATTTATAAAACAGTAGATTAATAAGTTTACAAGTTCGGAGGAATGTAAGCAGAGGAATTATCTAGAGGTAATTCTCTTTGTTTGTAAAATTACAGTAATTACTACACAAGACGATAAGATATAAGTAGTACAGTCGACTCCGGTTATAGTGAACTCTCGGTTATAGTGAACTTAGGTCAATGGTCCCGTTTCACTTACATTATAAATAAGCATAAGAAGATTCGGTTACAGTGAACCTAAACCTCGGCTATAATGAACATAGGAAATACGACTTTGAAATTGTCTCCTGGAAAAGAATATTTCACCGCATTGTCACAAATTCTAATACTAGGCAGATTGAAAAAAAATATCGTCGGCCAAAGATCATAATTAAAAAAAGTCTCCTCTGAAGTGAAGGTAGCGGACCCGGAATGGTCAGTTTAGTGACGACCTTATGCCACTCAGTTTCACTATGGAAACAAAAGCCGTACCTGCGTTGGCTACAAGGGACGGCGGCGACGCGCAATTGCTTGCTTTATTTTCAATTCTGGTATCATTTGATATCCCGTGAGACAAAGCGCGTTGAGTTCTACACAGGCGACAGGAAGCACGCGACTAACAGCCTAGCACTATCCGCCTTGCCTCGTGGAAAAGCGATCAGTTTCATGAGTCGCCTGCGCCATCCCGCCACCGAAAGCGTCTCGTATGTTGGGAGACGAGTAAAAGAACCTTCGGAGAATGGGACGGTGTTCTAACAGTGCAAGAGACATTGAAGGGTGTCAAGACTTCATTATGATGCTTACACAGAGGACAGTGCAGAATCAAGTATAGAGATAGCACGAAGTTTGGAGAAGGATTTAGAGAAATTACCAATAAAAAAGTCCAAAGCAAACAATCATTTTAAAAAATTGATTTTTTAAAGACAAATAAAGATATTGAAGTTTTCAGTTCGTGCTGTTAATGTATTTTGCTGTATCTCTATATTAATAAAATCAATCGTTATGGAGAAATTCTAAGTAATTTTGACATCATCGAATATAGTGAACCAATAGTGTTAGTCCTCAGAAGTTCACTATAACCGGAGTTGGCTGTACTTCATTTTCGAAAAGAAGATATTAAAATATATTTTGTCAGTTTTCCTATGCTCTTTCGTTGCTTACAAAGTACAACATGCTATATACCTTACACGGGTAGATAAAAGGTCTTTCTTATTTTCTCTGAGTTAAATAGTAAGTTAAAAATTGGAATAAATTATAATATTAGGGAGTTTTTGCACCTTGAACGGTTAAAGCAGTCGATAGCAGTCTCGATCTGCTGCGCAAGCGTAGTTCGAGTTTCGCATAACTTTTGTGCATCTGCGCATGAGCAGAAAATCAAAATTGAAGTTGATTGCTGAACGCTATGCTGTGAATAAACACTCCATCACGTACGATGAAAAGGGTACTTTATTTACTCAAGAGAGAAATCTCGTCGCTCGTGAAATAGTAATATCTTCCTCTAGTAAGTAGTAGTAGTATAATGTAGAAAATGGAGAAGGTAGGTCAATAAAACGTCCACGTTTAATAAACGTTTCGGCCATTTATTTGGCCTGTTTTAGGCTACAAATATACAGTAACATGCAAGATAAATATACAAATAGTGCAATCGTTTAACATCATTTATTATTACATAAGAAAACCAAACATATTCAAAATAATATTAAAAAAATACTTTTTATTGACCTACCCGTCTCTACATTCTCTACATTATTTTTATAATAAGAGGTCAAGATCAAGAGAATGTAGTGTCTGTTTATTGTGTTGTATAATAAAGTACGGTTCGTATTTTCATTAAAGTTTTTGCCAACTGACTGCCAATCAGAAAGAAGTTTGAGAATGTACTAAATATATATTATTTGAATACTATCTTTCTGATTTCGAAAATGACAATAATGAAACGTAGTTTCAGTTGACCTGTCACTTTTTACAGTATAATTAGTCTCCCTCATAAAATTACGTACTTCAAAACTTTTTTCACTCGTGCACTAACGTCGAGATTACTCAGCAACCTGCTCCTATCAGCGTTGTTATGAAAAGCTGCTCACGCGTTGTGTAGATTATTCTTCCCGTAGTTTTCTTAGATAACCTGGAAGGATATTATACCTCTGAATATGAGGAGAAAAACACATGGTTTATGCGAAGCTTATTTTGAGAAGATAAAATACCTCCCGTTGCCTGTGTGAGTGTGAATTTTTTACGTCCGCCGTAGGGGCGGCGTGTGCTAGTGCGCGTAGCGCGGGGCTCGTAGCCCAAGACGAATGCGGTGGGCTCGGGCGCGGCAATTAGGGCGGGATTAACGACGCTGCGCAGCCCCCTGCTGCAGGTAATCGCCCTCGCCCACCCTATGTCGCCTGCCCCGTCGTACACTCCGTGCTCCGGCGCTTGCTGCCTGCCCTCTTCTGGCCGTCCTGCTGCTGTGCCTCTGCTGTTCGCTTTCGACAATCCCGCGTTGTTCTTATGTGGCGAATTCGAAAGACTGAATTGTGGTAGTGGAACGCGGAGAACCATTCAAGTCAGATTTGTCTTCGTCTTCGTCTTCGTCTTCGTCTTCGTCTTCGTCTTCGTCTTCGTCTTCGTCTTCGTCTTCGTCTTCGTCTTCGTCTTCGTCTTCGTCTTCGCCTTCGCCTTCGCCTTCGCCTTCGCCTTCGCCTTCGCCTTCGCCTTCGCCTTCGCCTTCGCCTTCGCCTTCGCCTTCGCCTTCGCCTTCGCCTTCGCCTACGCCTTGGCCTTGGCCCTCGCCTTCGCCTTCGCCTTCGTCTTCGTCTTCGTCTTCGTCTTCGTTTTCGTCTTCGTCTTCGTCTTCGTCTTCCTCTTCCTCTTCCTCTTCCTTTACGGATTAGGCATATTGCCTGTTCCAGCCTCTTTCCATCTCATTCGTGGCCTTCCAATGTTTCTCTTTCCTTCCGGCTTATAATTCAAGGCTTGCACTGGAAGTCTCTCTTGCGGCATTGCTGTATGTACTTCTTGAGTTTCTCATGTACTGTTTCTTTTCGCCCAAGTCTTCTCTTATTTTTTTCACTTTTCATTTGGTCTCTTAATGTACAGCCCTTTACTCCTCTCAAAAATCTCATTTCCGCTGATTCCATCCTACTAAAATCTTCTTTCAGTTTCACATCTATACAGTAATACTGGGAGGGTCATAATATCATAAGATTTTCATAGTTTCTTTTTAAACGTTCTACTTACAGTTTCACAAACTGCTTGAAATTTATGAATTTTGCTGGTGACCTCCCTCTCTCTTCCATATGCAATTTCACACCCAAGGTAGTTAAAATGCGTCACTTGTTCTAAAATCATATTTTGAAGCACAATCTTTGTCCTTACTGATTCTTTTCGTTTAAAAGCCATTATGTTGGTTTTGTTAACTGATACTATCAGATTGTACTCCATGAAAATTTGCTCCAGTTGGTAAATAGATATTTTCAAATCATCTTCGTGTTCCTGCTGGATCACCTGGTGGTCAGCATATAAAAGAGTATTTAGAAATGTATTTTTGCCCAGGTAATTTCCACGGAAAAGGCACCACGTTCTTCCACCATTTAAGTATATATCACAGATATATTAAAGAGTGTTGGGCAAAGACTGTCTCTGCCTTACTCCTTCATTTATAGATTTATATTCATCTTCCCGGAAACAAATACATTGTATTTTACCGAGATATTACTATTATACATACTTTTCAGCACTTGAACAAGATGTCTTGGGTATTCTTCTTCCTTCATAACGCTCCATAATTTACATCGATTGGCATTATCAAAAGGTATATTCACAAAGTAACACAATATGTTATAATCCTGTAGAGTATTATCCTGTAACAAAATATCACAATGTCTTCAACGATACCCAACCTTAAACAATCGATAATCGGTTATCCAGAAATCAAGTTCACAGTCGAAGTAATAGTAATAGTAATAGAGTTATTCAAGAGAAATAAAATGGTGTTTGAAAGATGAGTAAACAAGACTAGGAATTACAACCGCCAACTCCACGTTGTTCTCCTGTGATGTATTCGAAAGACTAGACTACACGGGAATTCTAATAGTGGAACTCATAGAACCATTCAACACGGCTTTCTTCAATAACAATGTTTAAAGACAAAATAATTAACAATATGCAACAAAATAGGCATTCAGTTATCTAGAAATCAAGTTAACAGTCGAAACAATAGGTCTCCGTTTAAACTAGAGAAAAAAAAATACCGTCATTGAAAGAAATAAACAAACAAGACTAAGATATACAACTTGAGAACGCAGTGTGCAAACGCCGCCTTCCGTGCGTGCCGCCTATATCTCCTCGCAGCCATGCTCTCTGCCTCTCCTCTGGCTTTACGTCAAAATCCGTGACGTGGTTCTGCCCCCCCCCCCTCCGTTGCACTGGTGCGGTTCTCCGCTCCTTGCCCGGGCGGCGAGTATCTCGGCCTTCCCAATAATTCAGTTGCATCGTTAACTTTTGATTTAGTTCAATAATACATTGAAAAAGAACTAGCTGAACTCCAGCGACTACTTTGCTTGAAAAGAACAACTGTAGAAAAATTACAACAGAATAGTACTGTGTATTCACTATACACAAAATCGGAAACTTACAAAATGTTGTTTTGTATGGTTCTTATTCTCCCAAACCGATAAAATGTGAAAGGTTTACTAATTCTGGAACAATACGAATACTATTCTTCGTGAAAATTGGGTTAAATATGTTTTTGAAAATGTAATGGAAATGTATCTTTACCTAGAATATGTGTGTTGTTGTGCACTATTGTAGTATATCATGGTGTCCACCTTAACTCAAAAACATAACTCATCTCTTATAATTATAAATACTGAAATGTTTTTGTGAAGGGACACATATTCCAGACGATTGCTGGACATTGCGTTTATTAATTCATACTCACTGAAACTAACTTTGGCTTTTAAAAACAGTCAATATTAGAATTTAAAACAGTCGCTACATTTGCTTCGCCAACTACAACCTCATGAAGTATGGATGCCCTTGTATTGTAATTGGATTATAGTTGATCTTGAAAATAACTTACTGAACCAAAGACGGATGATAATCGTTCATTCTATTAATTTTAATATAATATTAAAATTTAGTGCTTTAACTATAAAACTAGTTAAAAAACGAGTGATATACCTGGGATCCATTCATGTAAGGAAAACATCACGAAATTTGGACGAGTAGAAAGCTCAGATTTTTTTCTAAACAAATACCCGTAGATTATTGAATATACAGATAAGCACATTTAATATGGCGTTGCCCTACCTCAATAGTCCTGAACACTCAACTCCCCGGACTGAAAACTTGACTGTTTCTACGAAGGATATTCGGAAAGTTAGGTTATAATATTTTGACACATACACAATTGCATATATTTAAATGAAACTTATATGGAAAATAGTGTAGATATGGCACGAATTTTCTACATAATTACTATTTACTGAAACATATTTTGTCAGTCGTGGGACGACGGTAAATATAAACATTTCCATTACAATTAACTTGTTGAACTCTTGTGTTCACAGTGACTAGAGATTGTATTATTTCAGAATGCATAAATCTTTATTTCATTAATTTTCGAAACTTAATACAGAACGACATGAAACGATGTTTTGCGGGTTTTCTATTTTCCTTTTAATGAAATGTAGAATTGTACTAACTTTTGTACAGCCACATCCCACACATCTACTTTTGGGGCTGCAATCTTGCAGCTCGATATTTTAAGATACGTCCCAACTTTCCAAGCTATTCTTCAACTATTTTTATTGTTGTGGCTTAGATATTATCTACGTGACTTCATTCAAATGTAAATCATTAAATGATGTCATGATGTCTTTAAAAGTCTGAGTAATTGTTGAGTTATATCAATAAGACGAAAGCGTACTTCAATTTGTGTACCATATTTTTACGAAAAGAATAAGTGATAACTGACTCAGCGCTTCGGTCCGAAAGGTCGCGAGTTCGAGTCCCGCCTTGGGCATGATTGTTTGTCCCTTGACTTTGTATATGTTGTCGCGGAGGGCCTCGCATTCTGCTGACCCCAAATCAGAGGAGCTCGGAAGTGTGTAGGTCTAGTGCATGGTCGCATATGCGTCCCTTCGGGACGCAAAGGGTAACCAGCTGTTGGCTGGATAAAAGCCCTAGGGAATAAGTGATATTACATGTGAAAATTATACGTGAAAATTATTCTTGTTGCAATGGTTCTACAAGAAGCAATATCAGACATATAGTAGAGAATCATCAGAAGTAGTTCATGTGATGTAGAACTACCCATATTCAAATAGAATGACTTTGCACGAAAGAGATATTATATAAATAGGCTTATTATGAGTACATTAAGAGGAGGAAACGTTTCGGTTTGCCGCTCATGGTCAATAGTTTTTTCTAGTGAACGAAGTTATTCTCCTTTTCCCTCCAGGAATGCGACATCGCCAAAGAAACATCGATGTTTCTAAACATCAATAATGAAAATTAAAACTTCGATGTTAATAAAATTCGATCCAAAAGCATCGATGTTTTTTAAATATTAAAATTCACGCGGGTGGAATTTAATTTGAAAGTGATATCGTTTATTAATTATTAATTGACATTTAACTGACAAAACCAACTCAAAAAATCATCAGGGCAATTAACAAAACATGGATTATCTGATTCAATAATTCAAAAATAATATAGATTTCTATATTGACAAACTTGATTTGATTTATTTTGCTCTCTTTGTCACATTGGTCTGAAGAATATTCAATTTATGAATATCTGAAAATTATTGTAGGATTTTGTCCTGAAGGCCTTTTTTATTTAAAAAAATATCGACCTCGTAAAAACGTCGAACTTAAACATCGATGTTAAAAACATCAAGTTCTGTAATCAATTTTAAGTACATCGATGATTTGAAAACATCGACATCGATGTTGAATCCTTATGTTCTTCCAGCCTGGTGTGACCGCGTCTTCAAAGGCCGCAGCCAGCGCGTTGCTCTCGTGTTCATTGGAATCCGCGCTGCTCTTGTTTTCTTGGGTACGACTCAGAGCACGCATGCGCGCGCCGAGAGCGAGCACGCGAAGAGAAAGAATAGCCGGCTTAACGGCCTGGGATTATTAAACCGTATGCGGCAATAAGGATTAAACAAATGGCGCTCTCATGAAAATTGAACCGCGCCGCTGAATATGCAAGGCCGCGCGACGCAGCCCTATGCTGCATTTCTAGTATGGATGCTGCATTTGATAGTGTTACCTGCCCTGCTTTGCCGACGACGTCTGATTTCAATTTTTACGTTTTCACCTCGTCAGTAACCCTGGCGTGACGTTCGTTTACTGTCACATTCAGATAACTGGAGCCACAGCACTAAAACACACAACGACTAAAAAAGGGGCTATTTAAGTAAACTAGAGAGGCAAGCGCTCTTTCCGGGAAAGTAAGACTCGCTAAATATTATTTAGTATTTAAATAATGTGGAGGGAGCGTTCAAATTTTTATAGTCTCCCTGTTTTTTCTTTTCCCATTCGTTTTCACACTTTCACTTAAGATAATTTTATTTTCAACACATGCATACCTGTCACACGCACTGCAAGTTCTGTGGAAGATGGCCTTTTTCACCCACGATTTGACACGAAGCTATCCGCTTTAGCTTGATACCTGTGTGTAGCGGGATTCAAATTTCACCCACTCCAAGTGAAATTAATGGATCACAGAAACAGTTTCGTTGTCAGGTTTCCTCTTCTTCGTAGTTCACCGTTTCTCCATTGTAATTTATTTAAAATTAGTGTATCAAAGAATGCATTCATCAACCTCATGAAATCATTCTCCCATGGTCAGTGGCTAAGGGACTTTTAAAATCAAACTTTACCGTCATCGTCGCTGATAGTGATGCTGTCTTCACGGTGACGTTCATGTGTGATGTCGTAGTAAGAAGAGATATAATTCAAAGACAGAACTGGTCTCTATAAAAAGTTTATTCACAGGTATTCAGAAGCATTGAAGTACAAATTCTGAGTATTTTCTATCGATCGGAAACCGCGATCGATTCTACACATGTACCATTTGAGGCGCCGCCTCCCATGAGTATGCTTTTACTGCGTCGCTCACGTAGCTGATTGTCACCGTGGAAGTCGATTGGTGTTATCACGGGGGTTAGTTTTGCGTGTAGCGCAACGACATCACTACCCGCCGAGCGTACGCGATAAGCGCTCGGCGTTTTTATACCTGCCGATTCCGCTCCCTACCGGCTCTGCTTAGCGTAGGAGGGAGGCTTGCTCGTGTCTCCTCCATCAGCAGGAGCATGACATGTCCCCCAGCATGCATAGTTTCTAAAAAAATTCCTGCATATTCTTCACAGATTAGACCGACGCACCGGGAGCGGTAGCTCAGTGCATCAACTGATGTCACTGCAGCGCCTCTGACCGGGAGGTCCTAGGTTCGAGTCCTGTCGGCGGCAGGATTTTCGACGCTAGCTTTTCAGCTAGGTCGAATTCAGTCGCTGTCTGGAGGAGAATTCTAGCGGCCGGCTTCTCTGATCGGTAGTTTTCCGTGGTTTCTCCGATCAACACCAGGCGTAAGCCGGAGCAGTACCCTACCAAACGGGCCACGGACCGCGCGCGATCTGTCCTTCCTGTTCCTTGTCATATCCTCTGCCCTACACACACACTTACACTAACATGCACTACACTACCACATACCGGTGAGGAGTTTAGAGCTTGTCCCGGCTGGGGCGGTGCCCCGCTGGTGGGAGAGTCCTGGTTAGGGGGAACCCCACTAGCCGACGTTAGGTCGGCGCCGGATCTCGCTATCCAGCGGGGGAAGATCACCGCCATCTCCCGAGAAAAAAACATGCATTACACTAACAGGACTAATGACCAAAGCAGTTGACGCTCCCGGAAACACGAAAAAATCAATGAATCAATCATTAAGCCGACGCGGTCTTATTGCGCCACACGCACACCTGCAGAGCAATCAACGCGACCAGCCAAAGATTACCTATAATGGTGGTGTTTATCCATTACCAACACTTGTTATCAAACAATTACGGTATCGCCGTTGCATAGTGCATGACAGCCGCTTGTCGCAATGTTTACCTGCCGTTTCAATTTCTAGTATGTATGGCATTCTATATGCTTCCCTCTCTGCCGATTCCATCGCTACCATTCTGTCAACTACCATTTACTCGTAGACTATAGTGACGGTGTTTGGTTTAGCTCATGGCACTACGTGTGTAATTGCCAGAACCATCACGACGTCGCTTACGACGTCGAAGATTATCGCGATGGCTTTTGTCAGTAATTAAAGTTGCATTATTCATTCGCGCTGTGTCTAGCGCCTGGGTAACCTTCTGGGACATCCGCCGCGTCCAAACCTTCATTGGGTCAATCTATTCAGTGCACAACCCACACAATTCCTCGAACCTCAACGTCGAGGCAGCCCATTGACCTATCTGGATGCTTATACTTCAATTTAAAATAGCTGCACTTCAAGGTCAGGAGCTGGAATGAGAGGGGGACATTGTTATCCCATCGAGAGCTCCAATAGCAAAAATTGAAGTCCGAATAAAGCTCCCAATTGGATGACTGTTCCCCTCTCCTTCGAGTTCGTGACCTTGAAGTGCAGCTATATTTATCGGAGTATATATGTTTAGGAATTAGGGTACAGTTTTTTGACGTGTTCGCGTGTAAACACTCGCGTGAGTCATCATGATCCGCACCCATTTTAATTCTGAGATCTTTTGTGTTTGTGTAATAAATACAGATGTGGTGCTCATATTCCACATGTAGCCACAAATATTAACAAAAAATAAAATAAGCACAAAATTAACATCCATACTATTTCTATAGTGAACACACTAAAGCGTAATATTGCAATGGAAAAATTAAAATATTTTCAAAATGCCGAGAAAAAAAAATGTAAATTTGCTGGTCATAGTGACCCATCCCGAACGCACGAAGTTGAATAAAGATCACCGCCACTTCCGGGTTAAATGTGTCACCAAACACTTTAGAAGTTACTGATAAAAACAACGGATTTGTGAAGGGTTTTGGTTTAGACACCAAGTTTACATGATGGGTCCACAACGTACAACAAGTCTTCTTCCTAGGGCTTTTATCCAGCCGACAGCCGGTTGCCCTTTACGTCCCGAAGGGACGCATATTCGACCATACACTAGACAAACACTTGCGGGCTCCTCTGATCTGGGGTCAGCACAACGCGAGGCCCTCCGCGACAACACACACACAAAGTCAAGGGACAAACAGCCATGCCCAAGGCGGGACTCGAACCCGCGACCCTTCGGACTAAAGCGCTGAGTCGGTACTCGCTCTTAGCCACCTCGGCCATCCAGGTCGGCACGTACAACAAGTATTTCTTTTTTATTTCCTACCGTCACCCTTGTCTACCAGTTAGACTGAACCTCGCGAGTGTTAAATGGAAGCAGAGACCGCGTCCACTAAAGGAAACGTGGATAGCGTCTCTCAGCTGGCGACGCCACCGCAGAGTTGCAGCCACAAAGTCGAGTTGTTGAGATCGGATCGCTGCGCGCGCAGGGTCCAATAGGAGCTCTCTTCCAGGTTCATGACGAGCAGAGGTTGGACACTCAAAAGATAACACAGTGCCTGTTGTAAAAATGCTACAGATGCACCCTGAAGGCAACCTCGAAAAGTAGTTGCCTTATTGGAAGGAAATAGTATTCCTGATGCTTCAACGCAAGATGCCAGCTCTTAAATATGTTTTGATTAAATTAAATTGAAGGACTTGTCTGTCCGTTTAAAAATCATAAGTTCAGTACAATCTATGTCAAATATTATCTCATTAGAACCGTAATTAAATATTCTCACACCGTGTTAATCCAAATGTGCTTCATTGATGGTTTTTCATTATAATGAATAACTATTTGCAAAATAATGGTATGCCTTCGTATACCAAATGTTCCTTAAACCAGATATCGCACCCTCGTCTAGTTTTGAAAGTTGCGTCGTATTAAAGAAAATCCATACTAACGAATATGAATGTGAGTTGTATGAATTAGAAAATGATTTTACTTAGTATAAATAGACATTTAATGTGACTGGGGCTGGTTTTTGAAAATATTTTGTGAAGATTTGGTAGTTTGCAATTTGAAAATGTAGATAAGAAAAATAAATCTTCCAATTAGACATCGTCGACCAACGAGGAAACCTGGATCCTTTTGTCAGGTGGATTTCCACAAACGCTGTTATTGATCCATCGTCTTTAGACTCGTTTTGTATTTTACATCAAAATTAATTCTGTTTTATGAGCGTCGCTAACGCGAGAATTGATGAAGCTTTCTTTCCTTCCAGTAAAGCATTTTTATGCATGATTTATTTTCAAATATAATTAAGCAATGTGGTGTCAATTCCTGCATTATTCTTTTCCCTTGTGAAAATTCCACACCTACAATCATCGTGTCTCTCGGAGCTGGAGACGAGGAGGGAGACTTGCCATCCAGCGTTTCTCTGAAAGGGGAATGGCTCTCTGCATCCTACCTTGCGCCGTTTCGCACTACCCCGCATCGTTGCGCCCTACACGTTCCTCTTTCCCGCCTCGACTCGGCCCCGACTCGTCCCGTTGCGTCTTGATTCGTCTCATCCTGTCGCTATACAACTGTCGTGTTCTGCACGACTCGTACCTACGCGACCCATATCGCTTCGCTCCGACCCTACTTCGACTAAACTTTGCTCTTTCCCGTCACGGCTGGCCCCGATTAATCGTTTCTAGACCCTTTCCATATCGTTAGGACTCATCTCGTCCCTATCCATCTTCTGTCCCATCCTACCCGACTCGTACCGACGCGACCCATATCTTTTCGCTCCGACCCTACTTCGACTAAACCTTGCTCTTCCCGTCACGGCTGGCCCCGACTCATTCCATCTAGACCCTTTCCATCTGGTAACGACTCATCTCGTCCCTATCCATCTTCTGTCCCATCCTACCCGACCCTACCCAACATCGCTTCGATTCGAGTCTCCAGATCTGGCTCTTTTCCCGCACGTCTGGCCCCGACTCGTCTCGCCTTATTCTTTTGCGTCTCGAATCTTCTCAATCTGTCGCTATCCATCTTCTGTCCCATTGTAGGCGACTCGTACCGACGCGACCCATATCGCTTCGCTCCGACCTGCTTCGACGAAACCTTGGTCTTTTCCGTCACGGCTGGCCCCGACTCATCCCGTCTAGACCCTTTCTTTCTCGTCACGACTCATCTCGTACCCATCCTTTTTTTTTGTCCCATCCTACCCGACCCTTACCGACCCGACCCACATTGCTTCGCCCGGTCGCTTGAAATGGCGCATTGCCGCGCCGCGCCGGGTACCGCTGTGCCCCTGTCTCGCAAGTTCTGCTCTGCGAAACTTTCGTTTTAGCTGACGCAGCCCCTAGGAGAGGCGCCGAAAAACAGCCTCGCGGCGGGGAGCTACGCGCTTCACCTGCGCGCTTCACACTGTCGGGAAGGGGAAACCGAAGCCCTTATCACACGGCCAGAGATGCGGTCGACTTAGAAACAGGTTGTGTATTATGAACGGGACTTTTATGCCTTGTGAGTGAAGAGTAAATTTTGAGAAAAAAATCTGTTAAATAAATGACAACATTATTAAATTGTGCTCAATATAATTAGAGGAATTTAAGAACAACTATCATTGCTACTATTCTAGCGTTTACGTAATTAATTGCAGCGATACAGTACCTGTGCTTAAAGTTTCATCTTTTGAACTCTATATGAGTATTACGTCTAGTAATCATTATTGATATGTTCAACCTAAATGGTGCCTGTTTTGATACAAAATCACTTTACAAATTAAAAACGAAAAGTGGACGGAAATATGCAGTGCTGTCATATAGCTATGAATTACATAGATTTATAGATATTATGGAACCTCTGCACTCTTTAACAGGATAGCACAGGAGAACAGTGTTTCTCTTGCCTTCAGAGCATGGTGTTATGTCATTCTGCCGCGGTGTTCCCAATAAGAGGGGTAAATGCTATTTACCACACGAAGTTCGGCAAATATTATGTACGAAATAAGACACAATTAAGCTGGAAGCAAGAAGTGAAATGAAATATATAGAAAATTCTACCTAGTTCGAGGATCCTGTATTTTAACACCCTGGTTAAAGTCCCGAATTTCTTTTTCGCGCAATAGCTCACCCTCGCTGCCTTATCCCTCGGCAATCCCTCGGAAAGGATTCTAAGAAAACGTCGACGATGTTGGCGGCAGTGGCCCTTCTTCTTTCCGAGCTCACTTTTCATTAACGTCTTGTCTCATAAATTCTCGCGCGTTTAATTTAAAATATTGCGGTGCGAGGCGACATCTCTGAACGAGTTTCGGAAAGTGCTGATATAATTGAAAAGTAGTCCCGAAATGAAGTCTGCCTCGTTGGCCCAGGTATTCCGCTGCGTTTCGCCTTTGAAGGGGGAGACTAACGCCGCGCGCAAAAGCCTCCCCGCCCAGAGGCTCGGGGAAGAAGTTATCACCAGCGGCGCATTAATAAAAGCAGAAGAAGACTCCCTCGGATGGTGCGTCGCGTCGCAGAGCGGAATTCTCGGCGAATCGTGGCGTGACTGGGTGCTCTCCCCGAGAGTGGGGCTGCGTTAATGTTTGCTGGGCGTGAATTCCGGTGTACTGCCAGAGATGTTTTGACGCAAGAGCATCGCTCTGGATTAATCAGGAAACGTGGAGGAAAATGTAAAATGTTGATAATAACCCCACACGTTTTCTTGAGCCCTCATTTCGCTAGTCGCGAGCGTAGTAAGGGTTTTGATTATTTTGTTGACAGTTGTATGAAATACAACTGTCAACAAAATAATGAAATACAACAAATGTTGGTTTTGTTTATTTGACTATTGTATGAAATTGCAGCTCGTTTTTCAATGCAAAATAGTTTCTTTTACTCGGAAGCAAACATTTCTGGTTATCAGAATTGGTCAACAAAGCCTATTGCTGTCATTTATTCTGAATTCAACTAATCTTAATAATGGAGTGGGGGTAGGTGTGCCGGGGCTCAAGAAAACGTGCGCGTATAATACTTGGATTTGTGCATATGCTATCGAGTGTGACAGTGTTGCGAGTGGGAAGTTTGATAACAGGGAATGTCTGAGATGAAGGTGGACATGTTTTCTAGATGTAAAATGGAGACACGTTAACATTTTTGTGATATTAGAACGTTGAAAATATTAATATTAAAATTCGTAATACAGAAACACAACATTTTTTGTTGCTAATGTACAGAAATTAATCTGTGATGAAGATAAGTGGGGAACACCAACCAACTCTATTCACTGAGAGAGAAAATGCACACGTGCTGCCGCTCACTTTTTTTCTGGATCCGGGGTAGTACTGATATAAGGGATGAATGGGAATTCTGTTTTTAATTGTGTAAGAAAGGAGTATTTGTGTTTCTTTTAATTCTTTCTTGAGATCGTTATTGATGGAAAAGAGAAGAGAAAAACATGGAAGACAGTGACGGTACGTAAAGACTACACCTCTGAGTGACGCCGCAATGTAAAGACATTGCGTATTGAATCTGAACTGTAAAATCTCGTTGGGAAACAGTGTCGCAGATTTTAACTATTTAATAAACTATACTTGCATGAAATTAACATGTATTTTTGCATTTAAATAGTGATTTCTATCAAAAAGTGGTGTTTGTTTAATCCGGGACAAAAATGTGGCCCGGACGTTCCTTCAAAAACAATTCTGAGCTAAGCATAAAACAAAAACATATGTGTTGGATAGTAACCTTATAATCGGCACAAAGTATATCGGTGGCGAATTTTAGACACTAGCTACGATGTTGGATCGTTAGCACAACAGGTTGGTAACCTATTAAATATGTTGTTAGCATACAGAAACTTCCAACTTACGTAAACTTGTGTCTACAATTTTCTGTAATCTTTAGCATTCATAAGGTGATCGTCAAGATCACGAAACATGCGTGTGCAATAAACCGTTTTATACAAAACATGCAAGAACTAAGTTTATGAAGCCTGTCGGCTATTGAGCTGGTATATTAAAAAAAAACGGCTTTAGACTGTAGCATTGTGGATTAAAAAGCCATCTATCTTACATTATGTTCTTCAGCAGAATGGAAGTTTTTCATACAAAGCATTGTTCGATACAAATATTTCTAGGGATACCCATTTTGTACAGAATTCAATTTTTAATTGAGACGTACTGAGTGATGCTATAGGAGGTGTATGATATGTAGTGAAGGAGTTACTAAGTTCAAGATAGAAAAGATATTGAATTCGTCGAGGAAGTGAGCTTCTCCGAAAAAGTCTTTTTTCTACTTTCCTGAGAAAGGAGTTTATGTCCTTTCTCTCTTGTACTGAGGAGTCGTCTTCTTCTCAGAACTGGGATAAAACGACTCCTGGATGATGGCCGATGGAGAGCGACTCTCGGTCTTTCATGGGATCTTCAAAGAATTACGAGGAGGTAGAGTATAGAGTTAGTCTTCTGAATTATCAAAGTTGTCCAAAAGGATGGAGCCCGGGGTTCAGTATAAATATATACGGGACGGACGACCTTATTACGACTCTTTGAAACCGTATCGCATGTAAATTGCCAAGCCCCGTGGTATTTTATTATCTTGGTGTCCAGAGCTCTATAATGAATAAAGGAACTTCAAAAGATTGTAAATTTTCCCCTCGTGAACGTTTTATTCTTCTGGTAAAGGGTTTCTCCGTTGAAAAGTTTCATGAAAGTGTGTTCTGACGAAGGATGATTAGAAACGATATTACTTGTGCCTATAATAAATGGACCTTCTGCATCCTAACTATTCTGTAAGTAAATTTGTTTTGCAAATTAAAGATGCGAGGGTTACACGATCACACCTGAAGTCATCTTATCGCGTACTAAGAAACGCAGAGATGCTATTAACTACGAATTAAATGTCTGGAAAATCATATTATGAGGAATCAATATTAAATAATTAAACTTACATCAATGTTGATTTGTCAGTTTAGTGCAAGGTGCAAGTGACAGTAGAAAAACAGAAAGAAAATTTAGGCTTAGATTGAGAACCTACATTATAATTCGAAATGTGAAGTGTGTATAAACCCTTAAAATAACAGTCTAATATTCTCATTTTAAAATCTTTCAAACTTAATTTATCAGCCACGCCCAACATTTTAGCCGTGTGCCTCCGACCAGTCCTTCTCTTTTTCCCTCTTCTTTATCTGAGCTTCGAAATCAGACAGATGGCACTGGTTGGCGATGTCCGTCCGGCCACCCGCCCGCCGCGTCTATCCTTGCGTGGGCGTGGGCCAGCGAGCCAGGCGGCCGCGCATCTGCCCGGCGCGGCGGGTGGGGGCGAGGGGTGGGTGGCGCGGGTAACTCAATAAGACGCCCCCGCCCCGCCCCGCCCTCGCGCTCACTGAGTTACGCACCTAATAGGAATTGCATTACGCGGCCAACTGCGTCTCGGCGGCGGACGCGCAGGCAGGGAGAAGGCAGGGCGGTGACGTCCGTGGGGGTGGGGGGAAGTGTGCGCCTGGCGGTGTTTGGAGGTGGCAGTGGTGGGTGGAGATGGAAGTGATGTGAAGAGCCGGCACCTGGGATGGCGACTGCGGAGTTGGAAACAGGGGCGTTGCCTGAGGAGACGGGAGTAGGGTCGGCGTCTATGGCAGCAGGGATGGCGGCTGAGAGTGGAAGGGTTGGCGCCTAAGGCGGTAACACGATAGGCGACTGAGGCGGCGGCAGCAGGGACGACGGCTGAGGAGGCAGCAGGGTGAGAGGGTGAGGAGGCGGCAGTAGTGTTGATGGCAGCAGGGTTGACGGCAGCGGAACCGGCGGCAGGGTGGGGGCTGCGGGGACGGTAGCGGGGTTGCTGACCATCGGGGACGGTGGTCCCGGGGGGAGAGGGGGTCGAGAATGCGGGGCAGGCGGTTACAGTCGTTGAGGGAGGCGGCGACAGAGATGAAGGGAGGCGAAAGTTTGCGCTTGTGGATGTGTTGCATACGGCACAGATGCTAGGGTGTGCTAGTAACGTTGTTGAAACGAGTTACGGTCTTAAATTTAGGAGCGGCCGAAATGGAATTTTAGCTTATAAACTTATATAATACTTATATAATAATACTCGGTAATGTACGACAATGTTTATAAAAGTACTGCAGACAATGTTTTTGTCATATTTAATTCAATCAATTTTTGTGAAATTTTATTTGTAATTTAGCGTATTTTTATTTCAATTATCGAAAAAATTATTTTCAAAAGTTGTATTATTCCATTGAAAAAATTATCATCTCTGTTCCCGTTTCTTTCAATATTCGCATCTTTTTGCAGGCTCTGTAAACCTTCCTTTCATTTCTGTTTAGTTTCATTTGTTTCTATTTTTTATCTTTATCACCGTGTGTTTTAATTCAAATTCTTGAAATTCACTCAGTAAAGGAAAACGCTGTTTCCAATTGTCCTCGTTGCATTTTCCGTATGTTCCTGTGTTCAAAGGAATTTCATTTAGTACTTTTTCATTTGTAACGAATTTTAAAGTAAATTACTGCGCATTACCGATTCTCTCTGTAATTATGCCAATGGATTAAACGCTTTAATCGAGTTAGTTAACATCAAAATGTTTCATTTTCTATGTAAAAGTTCATTTCTCTCCTGCTAGAACCAAGTGTTGAACGATACTGGGATACATGCCAGAATGTGTGTTTGATTCCCTCTGGGAATCGAAATGTGATAGTGCATTAAAATTTTAGTTCGGCGTTTTAACCAGTCCATTTAAACCATAGAATTGCGTGATTAGAGGTTCCAGTAATTGCATAGCAAACGAATTATCGATTCTTGCCAAATTAACTCGATTTGGTATCCACACGCGCGTTTATTCGCCAAGTGAGGACACAAAATATAATTTCAGTGAATTCATGATATGTAGTTTTGTAGATTACCACTTGGAAAGTCTTCGGTAGTTAAGATGCTTTGTTGCAGATTTGGATCTCCACTATTTTTGGTAACTTTCAATTTCTTCTCTAAGACCTATGATGTGTTTTTAACGAATTCGTAAGCTGTTAATGAAACTAAAAAGTTAATGCAAGTTAAATGCCCATTGTAATATGTCCTCGGGAATCGATTCTATTCTGTTATGCTTTTGTACCTACTTCCGGGTGGTTTTTGAAGTCCAAAACACCATCATTTACGTCTATTTCAGTATTTCCTCATTGTGCCCCCCCTCTATTCCATTATTAAAACCACCAGTTTTAATGATTTAAATATACAAAACTTCCTTTTCATTACTATTGAATGCGGTTTCAGAAAATCGTGCTTTGAAATAAATCAAAATAGATATTTTTATGACAAATGTCTTTTTCAATTTAAATTCATATTTATAAATATTTTTTCTTAGATAAATATTTTATTGAATTGTCCAATAAAGACACAAAGTATTACTTAGGAATTTTCATAACCGTTAATTTATCATTAAAATAATTTATTAAAAAAATAATTTCATGACAATTGCTAATTTATTCATTAATTTGTAATTAACTCATGGTCACAAATGCATGTCATGTGTTCGTTATCTCTCTTAGCATTTAAAAAATATTTATAAGATTAAAACAATTTTTAAATAAGCAATAAATTCGAAATATTGAAAAATATTATTTTTATTTATATTAATATTATAATTATAACATTTAAATTTGTGTCATTAATTTTGTATGAATCTGTGATTCATTCTTTAAATTATTGATTATTATAAATATTACCCTATAAAGTAAAGAACAGTATTAGTTTTCTACCCTAACTGGTTCGACTTGATAACTTTTCAATTTTTCCAATTTTTCTTGTTTTGCTTTCGAGTAACATAGAAGGCAGACAAAGCAGAGAAAGAATACAGAAACAAAGTCAACAAACTTAAACTTATTGTAATTTCTGTTAGTATCATTTCACTAATGTATCTGAAGTAATGTTACGTTATCCCCGCCATTCCGCCTACTGTACACATTTTCCTCCCTCGGCGTCATTCCTGCCGCTTCCTGATCTCGCGCACCCTCCTCTTTCAGTTCCACCCTGCCACGCCCCCAAACTCTCACCTCGCGCGTGCTGGCGGGCGCTTCGCTTTATGCGCGCGACTCAATTTCCGGCGCAGCGGCGGCTCGGCGCCACAAAGCGTCATTGAGAGCCTCCCCCTCCCCCCTCTCTCGTCTTCCCCCCTCCCTTCCGCCCGCCCCGCCCCGCCCACGCGGACTCGCGCGCGACTTCCCCTCCTCGCGCGGCGCGTGATTAGGGCGTAATCGGTTCATTCGCGCGGGGCGACGCGGCGCCCACGCCCCCCGCGCCGTGATTTATGGAGGGCGGAAAACACCGGCGCTCGCGAGGGGGCGGGGCCCTGGGATTGCACCGGCGCGGCGCGGTGCTGCGCTGCGGCAGGTGCGGAGAGGCCAGTGCGAGGAAACTCCCCGACTGGCTACTGGCTCCGTACTACTCCGAATTCAGAAAAAAAGTGAGAGGCAGCTCGTGTGCATTTTTTATCTCAGTGAATAGAGTCTGTTGGTATTCCCCACCTATCTTAATCATACATTAATTTCTGTACATGTATGTATTCGGCGTTTAGGGTCGGTAGTCCGACTTTGCCGGCCAGCCACCGGTGTCTCCCTTGCCTGGGCGTACTTAAATTCCCATGCTTGGAGGTAAGAGCGACATGAGGCGAACAAAACGTATTCTCTTCAATCTAGATCCGGCACAATCCGACTAGCACGATCCGCCTGCTTGAGTTTTTCTTCGTGAAACAGCTACAGAAACTGGGACGATTTTAAAGGAAATCTCTATTTTTGCCTCGGCCGGGAATCGAACACGGGAGCACAGCACGGAAAGCAAGTACGCTGCCCATGAGTCACACTAGAGGCTAATTTCTGTACTAGCAACAAATAATGTTGTGTTTGTGTATTACAAATTTTAATTTTAATATTTTCAACTTAATGATATCACAAAAATTTTATGTGGGAGGGCTGGCGTGTGCCACAGGGCGAGAAAAGTTAAAGTGTTGTTCGAGAAGGCGTTTCTCAAGCTCGTCTTTAATACTGGAGTATAATCTCGATAAAATGTGAAGTAATATCGCTGAGAGAAGGTGCTACCAAGTACAATCTTGCTGTTCCAAATAATAATTTTCGGAACGGTTGTATTATCTGCGACTGACTACTTAAATACGAATAATACTCAATGATGGGTTTCAGATACACTAGAGGCTTTGCCCAGTGCCCCATCAGAATAGGACGGTAGATTATCCTCAAGGTAACACCGGGAGATATAGCTCAGGGCATCAACTGATGTCACTGCAGTGCCTCTGACGGGAAGCTCGTTGATTCGAGTCTCGACGTTGGCGGGATTTTAGACACTAGCTTGTCACCTAGGTCGAATTCAATCGCTGTCTGGAGGATAATTCTAGCAGCCGGCTTCTGTGATCGGTAGTTTTCTGTGGTTTCTCTGATCAGCACCCGGCGAATGCCGAAGCAGTACCCTAACAAACGGGCCGCGGACCGCGCGCGATCTTTCCTTCCTCTTCCTTGTCCTATCCTCACCCCTTATGCATACTTACACTAACATGCACTACACTATCACACATGCTGGGAGACCGGTCGCTTGCCCCACTGGTGGGAAATACCTGGTAGGGGAAGACCGCTAGTCGACGGTAGGTCGCCGCTGGATCTAACCATTCCGCAGGGAAGATCACCGCCATCTCGCGATGAAAAACATGCACTCTATTTACGGGACTAATGCCCTCAGTAGTTGACGCGCGCTGAATCACTAACAATCAATCAATCGGCAGGTGCGGAGAGACGGTGTAAGAAATCGGTTCGAGGAGGCTCCTTAACTGGGAACGAGGGTTGGCGAGTGACAGGGTGACAAATGTTTATGTATTACTCGAGAAGATGTTCTCATGCAGGTTCGTATATACTAGAGTTAAATATCGATCAAATGTGAAGCAAAACCGCTGAGAGAAGCTGCTACTAATTATATTTTTTTTGTTTCAAATGATTTTCGGATTTGTATTATGTGTGACTGATTCCTTAAGTATAGAAGATACTCAGTGATGTGTTTGTGTTACATTCGGAAATGAAATCTCTGCCCAGACCCTGATCAGACCAGTCGGTCGCTAGAGTTCTCCTGTTAGTGGCTGAATTCGACGTACCTATTTGTTACTGCTGAAAATCCTGCCGCCTTCGCGACTCGAACTTTCGGACATCTCGGTCAGAAGCATTGCAGTGACGTCAGTTGATACCATGAACAACTTCAACGGTTGCGAGTTAACTTATATATTCTGCCTACACTGCCTTTCTTTTAATATTACATAATTTTGCTTTCTTTCTGGGCTGATTTCTCCCTCTGAATCTTCTGCTGAATATGTTGCTCAATATTATGGTTATAATGATGTACGTACTGTCAGCGTAATGTAATAAGTGTTTGGCCCTTTACGAGTTTCGTCGGATGGTGGGTAAAAACGACTAATGAAAATTAGTCTGTCCTCGTGTTGCGTACACTACCCGTACTAGTCGTTATTCTCCCGACTCCCTCTTTGAGAATTCCTGCCTTCGCAACGCTATGCACACTTTGCCTGCGATATAGGTAGAGCAGCTGGCGCACAAAGTTCTCTTGGCGGTATTAACGCTTTGGTCTTTTTGTACTCTGGCTATTCAATGCATTAGAGCCCCATCATGCGTCGGCGCTTATACCAATTAAATTAAGCGGAGTATTCACGCATTTGTTTCCTCCGTAATATCGTGCAAGCAGATGTAATTATGAAATAAGATTTGCTTTATTTGTGCGCTTGTCTCTCGAGAGAAATATATTTTTTTTAAATTTTTGATTAGTTTTTGGGAATTTTCATATTTGTCTTTGACTTTAATAAGAACTCTAATTATATATATATATATATATATATATATATATATATATATATATATATATATATATATATATTTTAGCATTAGAATACTGCAGGAGTGGCGTTAAAACTTCTAATATTACCTCGCTGTCCATTTCCTTTTCTTGAGAAGCAGTCAACGTAGGATGTACTCCCTTCACCTGACATAATGGCAAGTCACATAGTCATTCAAATGTTTTAATTACTTCCGAATAATTTTAAATTAATGTACAATGTACAATCTTCCAACCCTGCGAATAATGGAGAACATTAAGCAATCGTTAAGCAATCCAAACTACACACATCCGAGTCAAATTGCTGACAAAAGTAAATACGTCTAGACGCAAATTTGTAACTATTTGAACTCCACTTTCGTAACGACACCCTTTTGATAGAATTCTGATAAGTCAAATGGAACAATTTATTTTCACTCAAACCTAATCTTCCATTCTCTCAGTTCCTCTTGAGTAAAACAGCCGTGTCGCAGGCCACCTACAATTAGCGCCGATCTTCTTAGTCCATTTTTATGAGCAGAGCAGAGCGTCTTGCTCAGAGTTTCGTGTTTGGTCTTTGTGCTTTGCCCGTGTGCTCCGACGCGACCGCGTAATTATTAATTCAAACAGAAGACGGCTCTCGCGCGCTAGGTCGCAGCGCGGTGACGCCCCGCTGCCCTGGCGCTAGTGGCCCCTTCCCACGGGCGCTGTGCCTGAAAGCGCGGTGCGGAATTTCACCCTCGAGTCCCCAAGTTGCAGATAGAAGAGCACCCAGTACGACCGCTGCTACAGGTGTAACTTTGAAGAAAGGGGGGGAGGGGAGATCAGTTGCCGCTTTTCCAATATTTCGAGCTCTAATGAATGTTCACAATCATGTGAAATGGATTAATATAAAATGTTAATTGTTTCTTAAAACTTTTTAATTTAAAATGTTAATCGTGTAATAAACTTGTTAATATTAAAACTGTTTAATAACCTCTATTAATAATTAATTTTATAAATAATATTAATTGTTTAATTAACTTTTTAATATTAAATGTTAATTAATATAAAATGTTAATTGTGTCTTAAAACGTTTTAATTACTACCGAATAATTTTAAATTAATGTACATGAGCTGTACAAGGAAGACTAATTTGGAAGTGTATTCCACTTGCTAGAAACGTAGTCTTGCAAGTCAGTGCAGCGCCGTTTGGAGGCAGGTCAATAATTCGACCCCTGGGCGTCGATTGTTTGTTGCAAGTGATGCACTTTCCCTGAAGCGTTCCCCCAATGCGTTCATCACATCCCTGAGTATCTCGAATTTTCGATGTGTAGAGTGTTGAAATGCTAGTGAATGAATTTGGTAATTTCTGTGAATATAGGAATGAGAGGGAGAGGTGGGAGTGGGACTAATTTTTAAGAATATGCAGTCATGGTAAATATAAAAATAACAACAAAATACGTAGAAATTTGAAGCAAATCTTCACTTCATATTAATACGAATTTATTGAATGAATTGTTATCTGGCAGCTACTCCACGAAACTTTGGCCACCAAGTTACGCCTATGGCCATCGTCATTTATTTCTCCCAATATCTACATGATTTCAAGAGAAATCATAACAACTTTATATCTATTGGAGGTTTTCGACTATATTAATCATAGTTTTGGGTACATTGATGGTTTCCAAGCCACTCAATACTACGCAGTTCGAAATTTCGTGACAGCTGCTAATAAGATGCCATCCGCGGAGCGTGGAATACCCTATTCTTTTTATTTAGGTACTGTAATCCACCTACGAATACTTGTCGTGCAGTGTCCAGACTACTCACGCTTGGTATACGGGTTCCAATGTGATCGATTCTTGTGGTATTTGTGGTGGACGAAGACAGTTCGTTGCAGATTTCTCGGGGTTCTCTCTTTTTCCATGCCTTTCATTCCTCGAATGTTCCATCATGAATCATAACATCATTCATCAATGTTCCGTCTTTAGCATTAATCTCAGGTATTGCCGATAAGTCTAGAGAATGAGAAACGTAATAATGAAAGAAGTCTTAAGCCTAGGAGAAAAAATCGTCATTAGGTAGTGTTTTCCTAGCAGAAACCAGAGCTCTAGATTCTACTTATTTTGGGTATCTGGTTTCATATCCCGGTCACTCCATATGGAATGTGTAGAGGACGGGTTTGTGGTATGCTTAATCATCATTTATATTCATCACTATTTATTCATACACCATTCCAGGTAAGGGTAGTCTGGCTTATATTCTGCAATTATAATCGTTTACTAGACGTGATAAATTGGCGAGCCGTGTCGGCCGCTTTTGGCGTACGGTGGTAATATCGTAGTCCGCAAAAGCTGACGGTAAATTAAAGTGCAGTGATTAATATCTTTGGGACGCAAATAAGAATATAGTACAAATTTGGAGAATTATCAAACAAATCAGTCAGCCAGTTTCATATCCAATCTAGTATTGTAATAAAATTGTACGATTGGAATGTCGTGTGTTTTACTGACTTTCTAAATATTTCATTGTATTATATTTTTTTTACTAATTTTGACTGTTTATTATACCTAATTCGTAATACTAGTTGGGCCTATTGTAATAATACTTAATAGAAGTAGAAAACTGATCTCACGTTTGTAATCAAAGTGGATAAAATTCTAAGTTTTTTATTCCATTGGACATACAAAGGGATCGGATCGGATAGCTTACGTTGTAAGCGCTTCTAAGGGAAGAGAGCATTTTTGAGGTGTGATATGGATGATGAAATTGCTTACCGGTCTGATAGGCAGTGATGTAATTGGATTAACAGTTATAATTGACAGTTCATCTGGACCTGTGTCAATGGCGATGGAGCAATGGTTATAAATTGCTGCTGGTCGGTTGCTGGGAGATTAGAGATGCTGGGGATACGTTTTCTAGCAAACCCTATGCTGGAAGCTCAATGTCCGTTCTCTGAATGACAAATCGTTCTTCATTCTACTTTTAAGTAATTTATTAACCTTCCCTACTGCTATGCTTTGTTTATTTTCATATGCAATTTTTTTCTGGTTATTTATTAGTTTCTCATATTGTATTAACTTGTACAGTATACTTACATACGTAGTAGAATAGAGTTATTGTTAAGTAAATTCTTTAATGTTTATGATCATAATAATGCCCTAACATTTATCTATTCTATACTTTTAAATGCATTACATAGTTTATTAATATTTTAAGGAAGAATATCAAAGGTCCCAATAACGAATGTATGCGGCTGGAAGAGCATAACAATCAGTCGAAAAAGTCAGCCAGTTTAGGACAAGTGGGAATTTTTATCGGCGCGGAAGCTGCCCCTCCCTCACTCGTGGTCTGCTCCTCAGAAGGACCGCCCACTCCCGTGCACTCGCCTCTTCGCTGCAAATTGCAGTTGGACTTCGCCCCGTCCGCAGCGCAACTGCGACCTCCTCCGATCTCTTAATGAAGAAAGTTGAAAGCCGCGCGCGCGGTGTCGGGTGACGCGCAGCGCGCCCTTTGTGATTTGCATTCGGCCTCCGTCACCTCCTCCCGCCCGGCCGCACACTAGGCGGAATGAGGGCGAAAGTCGCAATTTGAAATAATAAAGAAATTAATAAATAAATAAACGCTTTTAACAAATAGTACTTTTCATACTTCCGGGAGACGTTATGTGAGTGATGCTCTCAAATATTTTTTATTTTATTTTATTGGAAACGAGGATTAGTGTGGAAGTTATTAACATGAAAATTTTGATTTTTTTAAGTATATTTTTATCTTGTCTCGTTTCTTTGGAAGATGCATAGCGCTACAAGTATATGATCAAGTTAATCATATATTCGTCAAAATTTCGTGTGTTCAGATTTTCATAGTTTCATGTTAGAAGAGCCTTTTTTTGATATAAAAATACGAAAGAACATTTGTGCGGGACGTGCGTGGATGACTTTCCGTGAAAACCATTTAATCATGAATTTTCTGCGTAGCCTGGAAAGCCTTAAAACAATAAAAAAAAATGTCGATTAAAGCCTTGCCTGTACTCACAATGCAAATTAAAATAAGCGTTTAACTTTTTTAATGACGATAAATCTGTAGCAAAGCGACGCAAGCCTCTATGAGGCAAGATCGATATGGATGAAGATGGATCTGAAAGGGAAGGACTAGACTCACGGAGTGGGGCAGACGATGTTGCAGAGTTCTTGCAGATAGCGTGGAGATGCTGAGAAACGGGACGGGGTGAAGCGGTACCTCGGGGCAGGGTCCAGGGATGCAAACGACGTACATTAGTTGCAAGCGATTCAGGACGGAGAGGGAAAGATTGGGCGAGATGGGATGAGACGGTATCAAAGCGATTCTGCCACCCAGGGCCAAAAATATACTTTGTGAAATAATGAATTCTTTACAAGATAGATGATCCAACAATAATTGTGTAAATAAAAAAAAAAGTTGATGTGCATCCATTTAGAGTATGGATTGTTGAAAACATGACGAAGCTAAAAACAAAACTTGTATCTATTTATAAAACGACTTAAAAGAAGATGCTATCTAATGACGAAACCAGTTTTATAGCACGTAATTCTGTATTGTGCACTTTGTTCTGTATATTGTTACAAACGCCGGTAAACATTTAACATTAGAATAAAATGTAGAAAGCGACTTTAAGTCGTTTTTAACAACATGCAAATCACAGAGTTTTTGAAAAAAATGTCCTTGTTCGTCAAAATGGTTTCGTGGGAATGACATAATACATTATTTGCGTCCTGTTATGCGAAATTCGACCCACTGAGTTTCGGGCCTGCCGCGCAGCTGCCTAGTTCTTCTGTGTTTCACGTTTACTCTCGTGCGCTCTGTGGCTCTCTCGACTTCTGCGAGACGCGATGCAGATTTCTGGAAGCGGGCGGCGCCATCTGCTGTTAAGTAGCAGGAAGAGCCACTTAGAATTAGCAACTTAATATTTGCATAGCTCCCCTGATGGCTTTTGTTAAGACCTTATTAGGGCTGGCAATGGCAGGAATTTATGTTCTGGAATTTCTTGTGAATGCGGGCTACGGAATTGTGTAAGATTGCTTTGGCGAGGAGTGTTGAAAACTTCCAACAGATTTAGTTCATGCATTAATCCCGAGGAAGGAGTCGGGCTGAGGGTAAACCTATGTTTATCTTTAATGGATCAGCTACATACGAGTAGTGCAAATGAAGTTTTAACTGTTTTCAGATGCTGCTTGCTATGATTTGCGATTTGCGAAAGACAAGTTCTGTATACCGGTAGTGAATTCTAAGAATGAATTCCAACTATTTCAATATTTTCTCAAACCCTGTGTAAGATGACTCCTGTTTTTAGATTTTGCACTTACACACACATTTCGAAAAAAGAGTTTTTGAAAGAAATATTCAATCCTTTCATCATATTTAACCATCATTAGATTCAAAATATTGTTTCCAAACAGGTTTTTAGCGGTTGAACATTTGTTTGTTTTTCAGTTAAGGTAAAAATTGTGTAATTCTTTAAAATTTAGAGGGAAGATTTCTTAGGACAGTAAGTTGGAAAAATACATGTTTAAATAATCGGTAAAGAGGAATTTCTCTCTTGCCTATGCTTTGGAGTGAAAGATTGCATTCATTCTGTGCGCTGCGGTTTTCTAATATGAGATGATACTACGTGTGACAGAGCAGTAACTCAGTATGTTTTTCTTTCATCCTATTAATTCATTTCTTCTCTTTTTTATATTCCCAATGCAATCTCACGAGCGAAAGCCGTACGTATTCTTTTCGCATTTGCCCGCCCTCTAAATTACGTGAAATCTGAGTCGGAGAGGAAAGAGCGAGTGTCAAATGACGGCCATTTCCGCGCCTACTGCGGAGGCGCGGGAGAGAGGATGAGCTGGATAGACGTAAAAGAGCAGATCTCTTGTTCCTAACCAAATGCGCTTCCTGACTTTCGTTTGAGAAGATAGAACCTTAAAAGAACATTACACTCATTATCCCGGAGTTATTTCTTTGCTTGTCATAAAAGAAAATTATTCATTTTCGTTTACGAATGTTTCTCCGGTTTAAGAGAATGGCATTAACATAATGTCTGACAAAAAGTGCTCATATAATCGGGTGATATCTTGCAAACTTGTCGTCTTTTGCACAAAGTGTTCTGCTCTAATTATTACAAAATAGTTACAAAATTACACAATGATTAAGGACGCAAAAATATGCGTGAATTAATGCATCAATATCAAACAATGAAAGTCAAATAAATTCAGTAAAAGGTGTTGAATACTTGTAATTCAGTGAAATTTGGTCAAAAGTGATGAGTATACATAAAAAGTATTTTCATTAAGGCTTGGAAAATACAAATTTGTGCGTAACTTTGGCTTTTGCGTAGACATGAAAAATTTCTTGCATCTCTCCAGACGTCGTGCAATCAAGTAGAGATGCTGCCGTTCTTACTCTTTTACAGAAAAAACTGTGTTTCAAATTATCTTATCTCATGAGAGCAGTTTTCACCTTTAAAATCTAATTTTATTGCATTTCATTATCAGATAGCGAAATAATCAAAAAGAAACATAGAATTGTTTAGGCAGCACAAACATACTTTGGAGTCAACAGATGCAGATTATTTATCTAGTGGTAGTCATAATCCAGCTCTGACGAGAAAATCTAAGGAACATTTCTCGCCAGAGATTCTCTAATTAAAGTTTTCCCTGAAAATTATTCAAGAAATACATGTCTTCTATTCGTTGCTTTTCGCCAAATTTGTAGAATTAAGAAGTCGCGTAGGATAACTTGAAACCGCTAACGCAGGCAAATGTTGATCAGTTCAAGTGCTTTCCTTATCTGAAAATATGACGTAAGAGAAGAAGGGGTGTCGGCGGATCAAGGGAACATTCACTTCCCGAACCCCGACCGCTGCAGTTACATCACATTCAACGTCGGCGGGGAAGCTTAACCAGCAAATGGTTGTGACGGTGACACAGCTGGCAATCAAAATTTTACGCATGCGTAGTGGAAAGTTTTCTGTCCGCTGTTATCGCTCGCTTTATTCGCTAGCAGATCTAATTTGTAAATGACATAGACTGGCGTAGTAGAATAACCGAAATTCTGCAAGATACGGATGTTCTCATTTCGAGGCAACGCTCGCTGTGTGTGCCCGAGAGTGGGCGTTCCCGCGTGGCTGGGAGGCGCGAGTGAGCGAGGGCATGAATTTTCATAAGCCGCAAGGCACATCGCTCTTCGCAGTCTCAAAGGCGCGGCTGCCGGCGTCCAGGGGACTCCGCTCTCCGCTTGTTCTCGAGAAGATGCCGCTGGAGCAGAATTCTGTGCGCAACGGTTTTGTTCCAAGGAAGGAAGAACTGCCGTTGTCTAATGCTCAAGCTTTGAAATCTTGTCCATTGATTGTCCTCCCACCCCCGCTCATAGATCGATGTTTCCGGGCACATCTGCTAAGGTCATTAGTCCCGTTAGAGTAGTGAATGTTTTATTTTGGGAGATGGGTGTACTTCACTCTCTGGGTCCATTGACTGTCCTCCCCACCCCCGCTCATAGATCGATGTTTCCGGGCACATCTGCTAAGGTCATTAGTCCCGTTAGAGTAGTGAATGTTTTATTTTGGGAGATGGGTGTACTTCACTTCTGGGTCCATTGACTGTCCTCCCCACCCCCGCTCATAGATCGATGTTTCCGGGCACATCTGCTAAGGTCATTAGTCCCGTTAGAGTAGTGAATGTTTTATTTTGGGAGATGGGTGTACTTCACTCTCTGGGTCCATTGACTGTCCTCCCCACCCCCGCTCATAGATCGATGTTTCCGGGCACATCTGCTAAGGTCATTAGTCCCGTTAGAGTAGTGAATGTTTTATTTTGGGAGATGGGTGTACTTTACTCTCTGGGTCCATTGACTGTCCTCCCCACCCCCGCTCATAGATCGATGTTTCCGGGCACATCTGCTAAGGTCATTAGTCCCGTTAGAGTAGTGAATGTTTTATTTTGGGAGACGGGTGTACCTCACTCTCTTGGGTGAAAGGATCCTGCGGCTACCTACACGTTGGCTTGCGACGGTTTTTCTCTGCCAGGTATCTTCCCCAGCGGATCACCACCCTCATCTGGGACTAGCTCTAAGCTCCCGATATGTGTGGTAATGTATTATGTATAAGGGGCGAGGGTAGGACAAGGAAGGAGAAGGAAAGATCACAAGCAGTCCGTGGCCAGTTTGTCAGGGTATTCTTCCTGCAGTGTCTTGGTAATTTCCAGAGAAAAGAAGAAAAAAATCCGATCAGAATAGCCGGCCGCTAGAATTCTTCTGCAGACAGCGGCCGAATTCGACCTACCAAACGAGATAATAATAAGGAAAATCCGCCACCGTCGGGATTGGAAACCTAGAACCTCCCAGTTAGAGTCGCTACAGCGTTAGCGGCAATGCTCACTCTGAGCTTAACTCATCCGGTCTTATTTTGGACAGTATTATAGGGAATATCGAGAGAACATGGACTCCCAATGCTATCAAGTAATTTTTAACTCCCACACTTTCCGCCTGGGGCAGGCACAAAATGGTCATTTTATTTTTTATTTGGTTTCCTGGTTGAAGGAAATAATTGTCATGGGAATGAATTTTGCTAGCCGGGATCTTTTCCACATCACGAGCGTGTTTACGCCCTTAGATCTTCTGAACTCGGGTTGTGGTAGTGGATAATGTTACCTCATTTACGAGTTATTGTAGAGGTCAATCATTCCTGAGTTATAAATTTTTATGTTTATAACAAAAACTTAATTTTATTAGAAGTTGAGTCAATGTATTTTTTGGCGTTTTCAGACTTTTCCTTGGTATCGATATTGAGACACACAAATGAAATTTCATCGTTGTCAATTTTCCGAACGTAAACATTTCATAATTCTTTATTATTTTACCCAAAGCCTCCCATTCTTACTTGTGGGAACATCTTCGTTTTTTACACTACCCACACTAAAACATTCTTTAGCTCATCGAAAGAATCCCATTTCCTCTAATTTCCAGCCGAAATTTCATGTGAGGGTATTCTAATTTGAAGTTTGAAGGAACTCATATTGACCTAAAATTCGAAGGTTTGTCTAAAATGCCGAAGAAACGATAATACGTTAACTCCATTTGGGTGCAAATAAATAAGAATAATTTGGGAGGCATGATTGTTACTGTATTTTCTTTGTAGTGTGTTCTTGTGAGACACAGCTAAGCACAACAGGGTATGCAACCCGCCCGCCTGGATTTCAATGCACATTGCTTTTTCACGCTTCTCTTCACTTAATATTGTTTATTCATAAATTCTCTACCCACTAGACCATACGCAAAAATTGCCATTCGTTTTAATTATTTTAAATACCTTATCCCAAAACTTTCAGAAAAAGTCACCGCGTTTGTATGTATTACAAAATTATTCAGAAATGGCGTTTGAGTGCTTAAAAGACGGGCATAGTTTGATGATGCGTCAAAATATATTATTGTTTCAAACTTTAAGAGAATGTGTGCTAAAATGAGAGACTTCGGAAAGAGAGCAGAACTACCTGAATCCCAAATGAAAACATTTTAATGCGTCAGTTAAGGTAAAACAAGTAATCAAAGGAGTTCCGAGAAGTCAGTGTTTTAATTCACCACGCTTTAGTTACTTAACCCAATTGTACAATTATGAGCATGGACCATTCCAGATTTTTCGTGTACGATGACTGTAATTGACGATCCTAACTCAGGACTTACCATGCTCTCTATCGGTTACTTTCAAAGAGAAATAAATGTGGAAACGAACAAAAAGCTAAAAAAAGCAAATCATACAATTTGAGCAGCTTCAGCAGAGCGTGTCTCGTTTTTCTCCTCGTTTTTTACCAGACAGGCTACGTGCAACGTTGAATTGATCGCTCCGTCGTTTTTTGGTACCTGAACCTCGTCGCGAGAACATGAAAGCGCAGCGTTCGTGAATGAATTGCCTGAGGATAATTGGGGAGGACCCCCCTGTGAACGCGCGACAGGATGGACGAACGTGGACGAATTTAGGCCGTCACGGAATGCAGATATATGAAATTGGCGACATACAAAGGAGTTGTCAGAAATGTATTCTTTTGTGTACGTGTTCCCTCTAGCTCCTTTGAAATACACTAGTCGTTAATAAATTGTGTTATATTACGTTTTGTCTCTTTATGAGTAAACTTTGTGAACTTAATTTTGTTGATCATAAATACATTTCTGGGACTAAGTTCAGAAAAATAAAAGAATATGTACAGCTTTTCTGGTTTTATAACTCTAGACTCAGTACTTAATATATCTTAAAGATACTTCATTATGCTGATAGAGGAATAGTTGTTAGAATAGGAGTGGCTTCGGCAATGATTGGTAAATATGTTCCATTAAATTAAAAACAATATTATTATTACAATGGTACAGATTTTTATCTTACTATTTTAAAGATTTTTTATATTTACTTGTTAAAAAACATTTGCAAAATACAACAACGCTATAGATATGACCATCTTCATATAATATGTACTCAATTTGCCCAATATTTTCGTATGTTAGTACTGTATTCCTACTTGTAATTTCTGGGACGTTGCTGTCGAATATGACGATTTGGAGTAATTAATTTGGACTTAAGCTTATAATGTAACTAATGTGACAAGCAATTCGAAGAGATGTCCACATGGTGGGGACCTGCAATATGTTCGGTAGATGTAGAGTCATGTCGCGACATTAGAATGATAAGGTTCTATCTGACATTGAGAAATTTTACAAGAGAGCATTTTGAATAAATGTTTCCAACAAGTAAGAACAAAATGAAAATATGTCATTTTGTTCATATGAATTTTTCTTCGTACCTGACTTTCAACGCTCATATGATGTAGATCTGACAGCATACAATAATATTATAATCTTTCGGACATGTCTACATATTATTTTTTGCCAAAATCTGACAGAACTTCAGGCCGCGATTTTGCAAGTTCTGATGAGAGAACGATGGCCAGTTGTGCCCAAGATTCGTAACACTCTTTCACCTACGCCAAAAATAGAAATCACTTCGTGGCAACATTGCATTGGGAAGGTCTCAAGATGTGTAAAAAGCTACTGTATTAATAGACACAAATTTAATTAAGACAGAAATTGAAAAAGATGAGAATTTAAAAAAAGCTTTGAGTGAAAAAGGAAAGTTCTTATCTTTTCATCCATGGATTTAAAATCTCCCTGTAGAACTTTTACAACGCTAATAGGCTTGGAAATTTATTTATTTATTCAACCTTTGTATAAACCGTATTCACGTAAAATAGACATTTAGACATACTGTGACCTCTGTGAGTTTTCTGGTGGCGGAGTTATCTCTGAACCTGGCACCAAAAAGGAAATATAATTTTTAACAGTGAACTAGTTCCCGATGAGGCGAACAGAAGAGTTTTATCTATCTATCTACCCTTAAGAGTAGGAATGGTTGGGGATTTAATTTTGTTGGGCATTTAAATGTTTCTTAAGTTTCTTTGCATACAGAATATAGGAAAAGATCAGCAATTGGTTTGCACCAGTCAAAATGCATTGCCGCGTTAGATCAGATTCGAACACTCGCTAAAAGTGAACTAATCTCTTTACTAATCTGGATGCAAACTTCTCTGGAACCAACTTGCAAATCATCCATAAACTAAGCGTTCATGGAACTTTTCAATATGATCCGTCATCTTTGATATACATTTCATAGTCGCTAGATATACATTTTAATGCAACCAATTAATATTTTTAATCTCATCATAATTCCCATCTCAATCAGGTTCTTCGTCCAGTTTCCCTGATCCATTGAGCAAATGCTGAGATGGCCGCTTGATTTGCTGCTGGACATAAATGTAACTTCATTATCTGTGCGCGACTTCTAGAATTCAGTGGGAAATATAGTTATTCAAATTATCGTTTCTATGTTGTCGAGGCAGGAAGTATTATTCTTTGACGAAGGACATAATGGATAAGAGCCCAACATTTATAGCTGATTTATTCTTGAAAATAGATTTTATTACATGGGAACTTTTTTTTTAATTAACTCGAAATTCAAGTAGTGTATGACTTAGTGTAGGAATCATACAATTTTGGAAACGTGCACAGAATTATATTCTCCCCATAGCACGTCATACACAGTTTTAACTTTTTTTGACGTTAAATAGATAAATAATCTATTTGTTACCCAGAGAGGAAAACGATGTAACGAATACCAGAAGACAAGCAGTGACACTGCCCAGCGCTGCCTCTTGGAGACGACCCAGTGTCGTCGCCTCTTCGGGTATGTTGAGTGAAGTCCGCTTTATGCGTTATGCCTCATTCACAATGCAAACTTAAACGTAACCGTAACGTAGCCGCAACGTAGCCGCAAAACCTAGAAGTGGGTTATCAAGCGAGATCATTCACAATGCCTTGACGTAAACGTAGACGTGAGACGTAAACTTAAAGAGCTCGCAAGCTCCAAGCTTCTACGTTTAAGTTTACGTCGAAATTCTACCGAAGACCAATCAGAGAGCAGCATGAAAAAAACAAATGCACAACCAAATCCGCGAAAAGGTCCACTCCAGATCGATTCTTGTTAAATATATTTGCGGTACACAATTTAAAGCTCTCTGCTCGCATATAACCTTAATAGGAAGGGGCGCAACAGCTGCTCGCAAATTCAAAAGGCGAAATCGATAGGAGAGTAAAAAAAAATGCTAGAAACAAATCGATCAATATGTTGAATTCTGATTGGTTCAGGCAAGACCTACGTTCCAGCTTACGTTTACCATTGTGAATCCTCGTTTTTACGTGAAAAGTTTACTGCATAAGTTTACGGCTTACGTTACGTTTAAGTTTGCATTGTGAATGAGGCCTTAGCCATAGGAAGCGCGGGCGAATTGGGGCCGGGGGCCGCCCGCGTCGGGCGTGTGCGCGAGGCCGCTGTTGCGGCGCTAACGGGCGTCGGCGGCGTAGGCGCGCGCGCAGTCAGCCGACGTCGCGACGCCGGATGAATATTTTATGAGGGCGGCGCGAAGCGGCGCGCGCCGGGCGCTCAAGCCCATGGTGGCGGAAGCGAAGGGGGCGTGGCGGCGGCGGAGGTAGGGAGAGTGACAGTGACGCAGGCGGATGCCAGGGCGGCAGAGATGTAGACGCAGGCGGTTGCTCTGGCGAATGAGGAAGAGGAGGCGGTGATAGGTTGGCGGACGCGGACTCGGGAGACGGAAGGAGGGGGATACGGAGGCGGTGATGGAGGAGGAGGAGGCGGAGAAGCAGACGGTTGCTCCGGTGGCGGTGGAGGCGGATAAGGAGGAGGCGACGGAGGTGATGAGTTGGCAGAAGTGGAGGGGGAGTTGGAGGCGGTGATTTGTTCGCGGAGGTGGAGGGGAGGCGAAGACGCAGACCCAGACGGTTGTTCTGGCGGGGGGAGAGGCGGAGAAGGAGGGGGTGATGACGGTGGGTTGGCAGAGGCAGACACGAAGGTGGCGGCGGGGGTGCTGGGGGATGAGGGAGGTGGAGATGCAGACGGTTGGTCGGGAGGGGGGGCAGAAGCGGAGGAGGTCGCGGCTGGGATGGGTTGGCGGAGACAGACACCAAGGCGGATGGGGTGGTGGAGGTGGTGGCGTACACGGAGACGGTTGCTCTGGCGGCGGAGAAAGAGGAGGCGGTGGCGGTGATATTTTGGCGGAAGTGGAGGGGGAGACGGTGGTAGGTTGGCGGAGGGGAGGGGGAGGCGTCGGCGTAGACGGAGGCAGTTGCTCTGGCGGGAGAAGAGGAGGAGGTGGAGGCGGTGATGGGTTGGCGGAGGCGGACACGAAGGTGGCGGCGGAGGTGCAGGGGGATGAGGGAGGTGGAGATGCAGACTGTTGGTCTGGGGGGTGGGCAGAGGCGGAGAAGGCCAGCGGCGGCTGGGATGGGTTGGCGGAGGTAGACACCAAGACATAGGTGGAAGTGGCGGCGGAGGCAAAAGCGGAAGCGTGAAAAGCAGAGCGGAGACAGTGACGGCAGTGGAGTTAGCGGCGGAGGCGAGAGTGGCAGCGGGGGCGGCGGCGAGCTTCGTTCTTTGGCTGAAGCACGGCGCGCGCCCTTTGTTTCATGTGAACTCCTGGGCGCGCTTCGCGTCGCTCCAGCGAATAACGGTGGCGATGTGCACGTTCCACGACTTTGGGATTCCCCGTTTGTGTACTTGGAGCTCTGGATACTTGGAGGAGAGAATTTTATTTGCGGCGAAGATATTGGAGGATATTTCAGTGCATGTCCATTCTTTTTCACTTAACTTGAGATGTGTCAGTACTTTGAATAAATGTTTAAAAATTGTGCTTTATTTGTTGAGAAATAAATTAATAAAGTACACCATTTGAATGAATGATAAATATTGTAGATATTATTCATTGTAAAGTATTTTTTTAATAATTTCAAGTCGATATTTTTTTAACAGGATGGGTGAAACGTTTTTCGTAAACTAACTAAACAATTCAATTTTTGCAAAGCATTAGTCTTCGCAAAGGGGCCTGCAATTTGGAACTTCAAGTTTACGTCCAGATTTTCTGTCCTTTATGCACTTGTCCTTACACAACCAGTGCTTCGTAGTATGTCAAAGGTCTGCTTTATTCCACGATGCTTGCTACTCATTTATCACTACCACGCCACCTTGTTTAATGGCCTAGTCTATCTAAAAGAATTGGTCGTGTTGCTGACTTAATGGTTAGAGCAACTTTGTGTAAAGAAGACGACCCGAGATCCAGTCTTGATTGGAGTGAAAATCTTATTTATAGGCAAAGTATATGATTAAAAAGGGGGAAGAGGAACAAGAAGGATGGTAGACTATGTGTGTATTTCAGTTCCATCAAATCATGAACATCGTTGGAATATGCTTTCACGTTCTCACTGGGAAAGGGTAGTGGTCTTGCCGCCTCATTCATGGCTCTTCTTGCAGGTTTTGTACATGCCGTATAGCTCGGATTTTCGGATAGCAGATGCTTTCTTCCTATCGGGAGACGCTGTAGCCTGCGTTTGACGAGGCACCGCCCCTGTTTTTGCCATCACTGTCACCACCATCAGTGCCATCTCTACTGTCCCATACGCCGCCTCCGCCTCGTACCCATCAGCCTGACATCGCTTTTACCGCTAAAGACGCATCTACTGAAACATATTTTTTTCACCACCACAGCCTCCATTACCACCACCAGCACCACCACCACCATTTATGCCATCAACTGCTAAATGCTATATTCACCAATGCACTTTCTCTATTCTGTATCACCACCATCACGTAAACCATATTTATGACCAACACATTCTTACCACGACCACTACCACCGCCACCATCCTCTTGCCACCACTTCTTTCATGGCCAATAACCCCATCCTCTAACACTACCACCACCACCACCACCACCACCACCACTACCACCACCACCACCACTAGAACCACAACCACCACCACCTCCACCACAACAGCCACTACCATAATCACCTACACTACCACTGCCACTACCTGTACCAGTACCATTACCACTGTCACTGCCACTATCACGATCACCACCACCACTACCACTGCCACTACCAATACCATTATCACTACCACAGCCACCACCATCCTCCGCTCGCCGCTTGGAGTCGCGTTTGTTAGGAGCACGTTCGTTACGCAGCGGCGTAATTAGCCTGTCAGCCCCTGGCACTGCTCTTAATATGCGTTGCGTGGCGCGGCGCGGATGGTGCGGCGCGGGTGGTGCGGCGCCGGCTTCTTCGCCGCCGCTGGTGCCACTTGAGCAGCCGGCGCCGCGTCGCCCCGCGCGACATGTTACACCACCGTGGGAGGAAGGGATTGGGATGCGTATTGACTGGTGGCGAGTGGGAAGGGGGGAAGGAGAAACATACACCTCAGAATAACAGTATGTAAAAGTGGATTGGCATTCCATTTTGTTCATCGTCATCTTTCAGGTCAATTGTGCATTAAATAACAACACAGAACAAAATCAGTTGTCACTGATCATGACAGTGGCCTTGACAATGAAGTGCAATATATTTTTGGTCGTTGAAGGAGCTGGGTCGTCGCTCAGAGAAAAAAATTCATTCCTCGTGGTCGAGCACAATTTTCTCGTTGTTCTGACACAATGTCGATCCAGAAAACCTCTTCTTGTAAAATACAACAAATAAATAAATAAATAAATAAATAAAGAAGTGCGACAGATATTTGCTAATTTGCAATGGAATTTGGGCTTCTCAGCCGAAATGCTCGTAAATAGCGGGTATCGTATTCCATTGTTCTTTCTGCGCCGGCGCCAGCGTCATGCTGCGTCACAAGCGTTGTCAGCAGAATTGCGTCCATGACCGTCGCTGGCGCCTCTCTCGGTGAACACCGGAGTCGTGGCCGATTGGTTTTGAAGTCATAAACTTGCTCAGTGTGTATTGATGACGTACATTGTCTTCATACCTATCGTGACATATATGTCGAAGACCCATCTTTCGTCCTTCCTTTCCATGTGATTTGTGTATCATTCCAATCGCTGTGAAATAATTGAATTGAGTGGACTATTCAAATCCTTGAAAAAGCGGCAGCTAAGCTAATCATCGTTCCTGCTATGACGTGTTCCCCAAACCTATTAATGACATAATTGTCTCTACAAATAGACAGAAAGAGGAAGATTTGCGTTGAATTTGAAAATTAATACACTTTCTGTTTACTTACATCTACGGTATTAATTCATTGCCTTCAGAAAAGTAATCGCTAATGAACATTCAATGAACGCCCAAATCCAGGTTCTTGGGTTTGATGGAATAGAAATTAGGTCTTGCGTCATTCGTTGAAAATATTAGCTGGGTAAGTTCTTCCTTTTTTTGTAATATTTCTACTTCAGATTCTAGTTAGTCATGGACAGAGTATGTATATTAAGTGACTATATTATAAAAAAAGAATTTAAAAATAGTTATTGCATATAAATTAATGTTTTTGTTTTGTTTTTTTGTTTCAGGTGAGTTTCGTTCTCTCTATTCGAGAAGCCTGCTTTAGGTGAGCATGATATAACGTACATTTTTGTTTGAAGCTATTGAAACCAATGTTCGACTATCACTCCTTCTTGTGCCTTTAATTTCGTTCTTCGACTTATTGTGTACATTCTTACAAATGTTGCTCTGGGAACTCACGGAATATGAAAAACCGAAAACGTTGCAATGTAATTTAAATTGACATTAAAGTGCAAAATATAAAGAAAATAAAACATAAAATGAAATTGAGGCTGCATTAACTATACGAATAGATGAACCAATTTTAGGGCATTTAAATATAAACGTGCAGAACATTTTGAACAATAAGACACACACAAATACACACAAAATTTTCCACTTTGACTCTGCTGTAAGCATTAATGACCTAAAACGAATGTATTTGGGTCCTTTTTGTCCCATAGGAAATGCTACAACAGTACATACAGTTCGTATTATTGTTTAAAATTTCGTAATATTGTAATATTTCAGCCTCTATCATTCTGCATACATCTCTTAAAAAGTTTTAACGAAATAACTCGATCTAACGAAAAATACGTATATTTTGACAAAAAATGTAAATAAAATAATTTGAAGATGTAATATTGAGTAATATAACGCATTGTGAAAGAAATCTCTAGCTTCAGTATTGAGGAGATGAGACAGATTCGAAAAATTTAACTTCACCGTAAAACTCAAAGTTACGCGAAGAAAAATTTGCAAGATGTGTTTGTAAAAATATTTAAATACGAAATTTTGGAGAATGGATTTAATTAAGAAAAAATCGAACTTTATTAATGTACTTTTAGAAAAAGGCCCAGAAAAGTAAACTTCTGCAATTTTTAGAAATTTGAGAGTTTTTAATGAAAATCTTATGTGTGGCAATTTTTAAGTGTTCTTTTGTCTATTCGAGCAAACGTTCTAAAACGGTATTTGGAGCCATTAATAGAATTGAAAAAGATCTTGGGAATTCATGTAAAGTACGAACCACAAAAATTAAAAGATCGAGCTCAATTTCGAGGGCCCGTGACAATATTCTGATTGATCGGGGACGAACAATTTTGGCAAAAATCCTGTGTACTGTATAGGCGGAAGTGTTGTTGATAGAGGGACAGACGTTAACAGAACGAAAAAAAAATCATTGTCAGGTACCTCCAAAACATGAATTTTCATAGAAATATTGATATCGATTTTTGCAGCATTACGTAATTGGTTTAGTGGTGAGTTATAGTTGACATTTACGTAATTGAAATGATTGAAGGTGTCATTGTCAACAATACTATTTATTTCAATAAGAGCAGCTTTCGATGGCTTAGCTATCATCATCAGTTTTCTGCTGCCTGGAAGTCACAAAAACGACCACTGGTATGATAGTAGTGTAAATTAATTATAAATTATATTAATTCATGAAACATATTTCGTTTGCCTGGCGTTCAAGTAACAACGACCGAAGAGAAAATCTAGAATCTTACCACGCGGAGTTTGTAGCTGCAGCTTTTTGCAGTATTTTAGTCTGGCCATCGTTCATTATTTACGTTAGAAACCGAATAGTGATATAGTGAGAGAGCTGCAGAAAAATCCACATGGAGTAATTTCTTTCTGAATATAGTGCAAAATGTTTTTACTATTATTATTACATTGCAGCGTAGACTCGCAAAGAAAATTCTATGTTTTTTTTTGGGGGGGGGATTGTTTTTATGACCTGATTGCGAGGCATTCAGTTTGCTTTGCCGCGCCATGCCGCTGTGCGAGCAACAGGCGGCGGAAACTTCGTTTCCTCGCCCACGCGAGGGACGTAAAGCGCTGTGGGCGCGGGACGGCGATTCGCATGGGGCGCCCACACGCCGGAACGCGGCGGCACGTGGGTCGCCGAGCACTTAACGCCCCGGTCTCACCACGCTTCCGCCCCCGCCCCTCTCTCGCCCCGCTCCCGCCCCGCTCCATCCCCGCTCCCGCCCTTGCCTTCCCGCCCCCTGCTCCTGCCCTGCTCCCGCCCTACCCTGCCCTGCTCCCGCCCTTCTGCCCTGCCCGCTCCCGCCCTGCTCCCTCCTGCCCTGCTCCTGCCCTGCTCCCTCCCGCCCTGCTCCCGCCCCGCTCCCGCCCCGCTCCCGCCCTGCCCCTGCCCTGCTCCTGCCCTGCTCCTGCCCTGCTCCTGCCCCGCTCCTGCCCTGCTCCTGCCCTCTGCCTCCTGCCCTTGCCTCCTGCCCTGCTCCTGCCCTCTGCTTCCTGCCTCTGCCTCCACTTCCCGCGATGCTCCCGCTCCCCCCCGGCTCCCGCCCCGCTCCCGCCCCGCTCCATCCCCGCTCCACTCCCGCGACGCTCCCGCCACGCTCCCGCCCAACTCTCCCGCTTCGCTCCCGCCATGTCCACGCCCTGCTCCCGCCCCGCTCTCGCCACGCTATCGCTCCCTCGTTGCCACATCCACACACAACTAGCAGTGGTCGGCGAATTTCCAAAATGGGGTCGTATACGTTCGGGTACGACGATGCTGGACATGTGTTTTTGTTTCTGGGTTAAAGCAGACTGATTTAAGGCAACAAATTTAAGAATTCAAGCACGTGGCGTGTTGAAAGATAGTAATAGGTGTCAAGGGGGACGAAAGTAGAAACATCAAGCAGTTTCCTGACTACTTTGGTTACACTTTTTTACTTTTATAGGAATGTCCAACCCAAAACAAAAAAGAATGGAGAGCTATATATTTGAGCTCCCTTTGTCATTTAACTTTAAGCGTAACTGAACTATTTTACTAGTATATATTAAAATGTATTACAAAGGGAATAAAATTCTAGCTTGAATGATGCAATTAATAAATATAATTGATATTCTATTAATTAATTTACAAAATTCTCTAATGCCTTTGGACACTCTTCCCCAAATATCGTATTACAATTTCACAAATGATCTGGTTAAAAAAGGGAAAATCAAGGATTGAACATATTAACGAAAATAAAATGTTTTATTACGTGAGGCTATGTGGCTTTCTTTCACAAAAGACCCCCTTCTTTGTGTATTTCTTGTAAAAATCGTTTTATCGTCCTATTCGTGATTAATTCAAAGTAATCCGTGGAATTCTATTTTTCTTTTTTCCAGTGTTTTAAGACGTGTGAAGTGCTTAGCTGCCACGTTTGATTCATACGGTTGTGAATTTGAACTTCTCAGTCTGTGCAGTATAAATCCATCGTGTGTTGAAGGCATTCTGCAGGCTTCGTTGAAATCAAATGCATCAAGCCTTTCTCTTGAATAAATCTCTCTTAATTCGCTTTACATTCGTTGTTCTGCAAAAGGAATGAGAATATCAAACCAATCAAATGAGGTATCGGCGGAAGATCAAATTGAAATTGGGTTAAATTGGCTATCGTAATTCATTGTATTGGAGTGCCTTACGTTAATCGTACTTCCCAATAACAGATGCTTTTGTATTGTGTAATTGCTTTCTCTTTAGAGCTCTGATTTTTATGTTACAAAACACGTGGTTCTGAGACAAGTATAATATTAGCTTTCAGGGCGTACTTCTGGACGTATGAAAAAAAAGGTTAAGCATGTTCTTTTATATTCTTGTAGACAGGGAAAATACATTAAACATCTTTTATGGTGTATTTACTCTCATTTAATTATAAATTACGAATCAATAAATATTACACGTTTTTGCAGTATATTACACTATGTAGACTCCTCTTACTTTGCAACTAATTGTGAAATTATATTTACAGAAGATACTGTGCAAGTAGTTTTTCACTGTCTCAGTACTTATACAATAGGCGTACTTTATTGGCAAGACAGCGACGAGTCAGAAACTAACATATACAGCTTAGCACTACTGGAACGCTCGTGCGACTGTGATTTGTTAGGATTACGCCATTGAAGTGGCTTTTGAATTGCTGCTTGCTTCCTGAGCCAATCCACAAACAATCGTGCTGCGTAGCCGCCGGCGGTCATAAGAGCGTGGCTACAGCTTCTACGAGCGGAGGAAATGCGGGACAGAGACAGTTGCACGCGGTGCCGTAAATTACCGGGTTGCGCGCCCGCGTCGTATTTCAAAGCCGCACGCGGCTCGGGGTTCTCTCTCTTTTCCCGCGCCGTTCTCGCCCCATTTGCAGAGGAGCGAAATGTCTTTTCTCAAGTTCGCCGCCCCTATGTATCTCCTCCTCTTAGTCAGTTGCCGCCGCCGCCGCCAGCCATCGCTCTTGCGGCGGCGTCGCGTTACTGTGGCTGCCGGACGGTCGGGGGCCCGTCTTCGCCCGCTCTCGCGAATGGCCCCGTAAATCCTCTTCTCCGAGGGGCATGGGCCCCCGAACGAACGAGTTCCTCAAGTCGCGGAGGTGCCATGCGTAGAGGGCCAGGACCGGGAGCGGTAGCTCAGTGCATCAACTGATGTCACTGCAGCGTTTCGGACCTGGAGGTCCTAGGTTCGAGTCCTGACGACGGCATGATTTTCGACACTAGCTGTTCAGCTAGGTCGAGTTCAGTCGCTGTCTGGAGGAGAATTCTAGCGGCCGGCTGCTCTGATCGGTAGTTTTCCGTGGTTTCTCCGATCAACACCAGGCGAATGCCGGAGCAGTATCCTACAAAACGGGCCACGGACCGCGCGCGATCTGTCCTTCCCATTCCTTGTCCTATCCTCTCCCCTTACACACACACTTACACTAACATGCACTACACTACCACATATTCCGGGAGACCGGTTGGGAGCTTAGAGCTTGGCCCAGCTGGGGCGGTGCCCCGCTGATGGAAGAGTCCTGGTTAGGGGGAAACCCCACTAGTCGACGGTAGGTCGGCGCTGGATCTCGACATCCAACGGGGGAAGATCACCGCCATCTCCCGCGAAAAATGCATGTACTACACTAACGGTACTAATGACCAAGGCAGTTGACGCGCCCGGAAACACGAAAAAATCAATCAATCAATAGAGGGACAAGCTAAGTCTGGCACAATGCATTAAATTATAAAATCCGAAAAGCTGGAACCCCTCGCTACATAGCTGAAATAATAAAAAAAATCGATAATTTTCAGTTACAGTAAACAATCATCAATCCAACCCCAAAATATAAATGCTGTTTTACCCCAAGGATCCCCCCTTTCGCCCATTCTCTTCAATTTATACGTAGCCGACGTACCGAAACAAAAGGAGGTTCAAATTGCGCAGTTTGCTGACGATACAGTCATGTTCTCATCCGGAACTACATTAACAGACATAAAAATCAAAATTCAACTGTACCTACACCAAATCGAAAGCTGGGCTTGCAAATCTAAAATTCTTCTGAATTCAGTTAAAACTGCAGCAAAAAGTTTCTCTCTCAGACCGTACATGCCACCTCCCTCCCCTTAACCTTAAATAATGGCCAAAAAAGCTGGTACCCTCCAAATAAACCAATAAAATATTTTGGATTAAACATTGACTCACGACTTAACTGGAAACAACATATTGACATCAAAATTAACCAAGCGAAAAATAAATTAGACCAACTTAAACCTCTCATAAAGAGAAATAGCCGTCTCCCATACAACACTGCTCTAATATTATTCATAACAACAAGACCCCTATCGTTATACGCCTGTTCAATATGGTGAAATGCATTCAAAACAAACATTCATCAAATGCAAATCATTCAAAATCAATATATAAGTACAATAACAAATGCACCATGGTCTGTTACAATCACATACTTAAAGAATTTGACCTAGAGCAATTAGCCCATCACATCACATACCTCTCCTCAAACTTTTATACAAACGTCATGTAAATACCATCTCGATCCGAATTCACGCTGTGCAGAAACCCAACCCACAACACAAGAATCGAAAACAAGTATCCATTCCATGTTTTTCTAAAATTGTTCTCCGAAATGGAATAAACAGAAGTGCCTTAATAGGTTTTCTCAGCCAATGTATTAGAAGTACGAAATTAGTTATAAGTTAGTTTTTAAGCCATACATGTGTCAAAGTTGTTGTTATAACTGAACCATGTAAACCTCTTCAAATGCAATAAATTAAAAAAAAGAGGGCCAGTCTGTATAAAAAATCGGGCAAGGTCGAAGAGCTTGAAATATTTGTTATCTTGATGTTTGATATTGTAATTTATATAAGATTTTATTACCTGCCCAGTTGTCACGTTGGTGAGCGAAGTTTGAAGTCCACAATTGAAGCTTTTAAGATTCGAGTAGTTTTCCCTTCGACGTGGAAGATTATTGTATAACTAGTAAATAGCCGGGCGAATTGTAAAACTCTCGAAAATAATTCTCCTGAGAGAACTATAAATCATTTCTGTGGTTTCCATGAATCAATTTGAGATAAATGTTGCAGCGATACCATAAACAAGAATCAACGGTCTGCAAGCTTCAACAACTTTCATTGATCCTTTCTCGTCCCCACTTTTAGCCTTAGGGTCGGGGGATGCACCCCATGAGCCGTGATAGGCTAGTTAAAACAGCTGAACCTTACTCGCATTATTGGTGTTGGTTACGTAGTGTATAATACTAATGTAAATCGCAAAATAGTTCCCATTCCGAAAAAATATTTGCCCTGCCTGGAATTTCGGTATCGGGGCTCCAGAATATGTGATTTGGCTTGGTACATTACTTAACTTTCTCTGTAAGGAGTATAGAAGAAAGTATAAAATGCACACAAACACTAGCAATTGTACGAGATGACGGAATCATACCAGGAAAAAAATAATATTCATAAGATCTTAAAATCGGAATTTTAGTTGATGATACTCGTGTGTTTTTGTTCAGTCTTGGCGTGTAATGTAAAACATCTGTTTCTGGGGATCCAATCTTAGTTTTATATGATTTTACCTCTAAATATTTTTGTATGTTCAGAAAGTAACATTCAGCATGTATTTTGATGTTTTCTTTGACAAAGCTTCCTAGATGTACTACAATATTCAAAATTTTCTTGATTTTTTTCTGTCTATTAATAGATGTGAATGGACAAAAAACTACTCTGGCACCAGATTTGAAATCTACTGCCAGAATATTACCAGTGGGCAATTTATGTGCTTCTAAGTCCTTTTTGAAGATGTCTCTCACTTTTCACAATCGTGTCGGCCATTCTGTCCTCTTTTAAAAAGTAATCTCTGCGTTATAACCCTTATTGCAAGAGCCCAAAAGCCTCATCTGTGTTTCCTCAGTGTCCCGTGGAAGTTTCTTGACAGCGCCTGAGGGCGGAGGGGCAAAGGACCGATGACGTAGTACTGGTAAGGGAAATGCGGCTGTGGAGGGGGCGGTGGCGGACACTGGATGTATATGTGAGAGGGGTGGAAGCTAGAGTGACGATCGAAAGCATCGACGGGAAGCGAGAATGAGAATCGAACGCTGGAATCGACAGCGGAAACGAGAGCGAGAGTGGAACCGAGAGCAGGAAGCATAAAGCTAGAAGCGAGAGCGGGGAGCGGGAGGGGGAATCGGGAGCGGTAGCGGGGACCGAGAACAGGAAGTGAGAGCTGGAACTGGTAGCGCGCGAGAGAGCGGCTAGCAAGAGCGGGAAGCGAGAGCGGGAAGCGAGAGCGGGAAGCGAGAGCGGGAAGTGAGAGCAGGAAGCGAGAGCGGGAAGCGAGAGCGGGAAGCGAGAGCGGGAAGCCAGAGCGGGTAGCGAGAGTGAGAAGCGTGAGTGGGAAGTGAGAGCGGGAAGCGAGAGCGGGAAGCGAGAGCGGGAAGCGAGAGCGGGTAGCGAGAGCGGGAAGCGAGAGCGGGAAGCGAGAGCGGGAAGCGAGAGCGGGTACCCAGAGCGGGTAGCCAGTGCTGGTAGCCAGAGCGGGTAGCGAGAGTGAGAAGCGTGAGTGGGAAGTGAGAGCGAAAAACGGGAAGGGAAGCGAGAGCTCAATGATGACACTTGAGTCACCCAAATTGCCTACGGGACTGCATTGTTTATATATGAACTCTCTACGTGCTCCTTTTGGATCTTAGTAGATCAGCGCGTGCCTCACCGCTGTCAAGCGCACGAGTAGGAGCTGCCTGGACTTGGAGCTCCACACGCACAATGCGGCGTCGCCTCATAGCCCCCTCTCCCTGCCGCCTCCGTCCCTCGCACCCCACACAATGCAGCGATTCAATTACTGCGCGGAATAATGGTGCGAGCGGGTCCCGTCGCCTCACACGCCGCCCGCTCGGGGCTTTTCTACGTCACGGGGAGCCCTCGCTACTGTCAGGCCATATCTCAAGCTCCCCGCTTCTTCTAGGTTCTGAAAGGATTTATTGTTGCCTGGTGACTATTGCTGTTCGCTTTGATTTATGTTAACCAAATCGGATTCAAGATATTGACCAAATGTTTGGCTGTGAAGTTCGTTTTATTTCTATTTCAGTTGAATGATTTAATTATTTTTGTACCATATTTTTACAGTGAATGGACCGTAACGTTCATTTTTGAAAGTAAACGGAACAAGTTGATCTGCAAGATACACCACAATTGTAGTTATTTAAGTTTAATTTTTTTTAATGTTACAAATACATGGATAATGTAGGCAAATGTTTCAAATTTAAGTAATTCACGAAGTTTATTCATGGCGTAACTTCATGAAGAGCTAACACTAAATCGCAAAATATATCCATTGTAAAATTCTGAAATGATTGAATAATTCTGAAATTAATTGCAACGGTGCGCACTTACATGGTTGCTGAATGGAAAATAAGTTAAACTCTGTGTATCTCAGGATAAATTTATTTCAACAACCCTTCAAGATTACATCATTCTTTTCTTAGTATGTTTCGCAGGTGGGAATATTATTCGTTCTCTTCAAAGTAGAACGCTTAATCCAATCGTAACATTTATTCAAATGTTGCACAATTAAGATTTTTATCAATTGACTTCATTACATCTATTTTATTTGTATAAATTAAAAAGTAATATCAAAAATATGAGGAAATCTTGCAATATTCCTGTAAACGTCCGAACGTTATTTCTCATTAGATTCGAAAATTTCAAACAAAAAAGCTATTATTTAGTCATCTCAACGTTCATTACAGTTTCACATTGGTAGATTATTTAACAAGATATTTTAATTAAAGTTACTCTTGTTCCCTTACGCATGTCGCTAATTTGTGTGCAGTGAACGAGCTGTACCTTTATTTCTCTGATATTGTCTTTCTATTCGATGTCACAAGAGCTCTCCTCAGATTGCGAAGTTGGTAGCGTACCGAAGACCGTATCGCAGCGGGGGTGGGGGGGCAGAGGTCAAACTCATGTGTTTAGGGCATAGCGTTGAACTTGTCAGTACTCCTAAGGACGTGTAGTATTGTGAAGCACCAAACGAGCTCAGTGCGCTTTCAAGAAGAGATTTCACGTTGTTCAAGTATGTTTGCGAAGGACTCTACCCCATGTCATTCGAAACTTTCACTCGTTAACTTTTGGCAATTGCAGTTTAAAATTGCACTTTCGAGTGTGCTCACCTCAACATGCTATTCCAACCTTTTTTCTTCTGTTGAGAGATTTAAAATTCCATGTTATTCGGCAATTTGTTACTGAGAGGTTTTCTTTTGTGATACAGTTTGTTATTTTGAGGTATTATTAAGAGTATATTATAAAGATCAGAAAGTACTTACGACGAAGAAGGACAAAAATTTCCATCCAATTAAAATAATTCCTGGGTAAAATTGGCTTTTGCGGTTTTGTGACTGTGGAAATGGGCACCAGTTATTAAAACCTCTTATATATTTTTTAATGTTACTACCAAGTATAAATTCATTATATTTTAAGTTGCTTTAAATTATCATTAACGCGAATGTATTTGAACAACCGGCCTTTCTTCCAGAGACGCTAATTGTAGACTCTCGGATCCCATCCTCAATTTTGATCATGGCTAACGTGCGGGCTATTGGGATTCCCGTGGCAGTTGACTTATCGAGGATCGATTAAGTCTCGTTATCTGCGCGCGGCGCACGCAAGCACATCCCCACGCACGTACACGCCCTCGTAAAGGGAATCGCAATTGCTGAAATCAAGGGCGGGACGACATTAGCTCGCTTGGAAGAACGTTTGGCTCCGGTTCAAATCCCGCGTTGCGGAGATGGAGCGGGTTTCCTTCGTTCGCCGTTACGCACCGATCCTCGTCCCCCCGGACACGCCCCACTCACCACCGCTCCGCCCCGCTCGGTCTACAGACAGCCTTCAACCCCGCCCGTTCTCTATTCCTGCGCTGCCCCTTCTCTATTCCCCCTCCGTTTCTTCATTCCTGCCCCGCCCCTTCTCTATTCCCGTCCCGCCCTTCTCTGTTCCCGCCCCGCCCCTTCTCTATTCCCGCTTCGCCCCTTCTCTTTTCCCGACCCGACCCTTCTCTATTCCCGTCCCGCCCTTCTCTGTTCCCGCCCTGCCCCTTCTCTATTCTCGCCGGCCCCTTCTCTATTCCCGCCCCGCCGCTTCTCTATTCCCGTCCCGCCCCTTCTCTGTTCCCTCTTCGCCATTTCTCTATTCCCGTCCTGCCCCTTCTCTATTCCCGTCCCGCCCCTTCTCTATTCCCGCCACGCCGCCTCGCTCTCCAGACTCAGCCACGTCCTGCCGCGCCCTCGCCCTCGCCCGCGTACCCTCCCCTCCACCGCCATCGTTGCGGACCCGCATCGCCGCCACGCCGACGTCCCCCCACCCCACCCTCACCGCTCCCGACACCGATTTCGCCTCACTCACGCGTCCCCACCCCCACCCCCGCCCCCGTCTTGCCAAGCCCCGCCCGGCCCCGCCTTGGCCCTCAGCCGGCCTGCGGTCAGCGCAATGCGTCCTGCGATGCGACCGTTTTCCCTGGACGCACGCCCCGCTCGTTACGGGAAGTGCCCACTTACCTCCTAACACGCCTTTCGCGCTCGGTATAGAACGCCCTGACGGAGGGCCCTTTGGAGACATCAACGCGTTTCGAAATGGGGTGCAGAACCTAATTGAACGCTTACTGCCTTCATTTCGTGAATGGGAATTAATGGCGAAAGCCCCAAATTGTTTCACTGTATATTTTATGAAAAATTATTTATCGTTTTCTTTTCTAGTGGGTTTAATTCGAAATTAGGCTACTAAATGTAAAATTCGAATTAGAAAATCCTCATTGGTAATACATTGTTTTCAAATTTATCATGTTGAAACCAAACTTTTGCGGAAGTATGTAATAGTTATTGTTAATATTATAGTTTCGATATTCTCTGTCTCTTGACGTTTACTTATCATTAGGGAACGGAATTATTTGTAATAAAAAAGCAAAATATGTACATATATATGAACTTATTTTTTCTAAAGTTTGTAAAATAAAAATTCGTTATGTTTAAAATTCCATTCTTCAAGCGTTCTCCGAGCACAGTGTGTTGCCGATCAGAACTTAACATTAATTCAGAGAGTCTGAAAAAAATTCTACTTCTACAGAAGCAATTATTTTCTAGGTTTATTCGAAATATATAATAATTTCGTATTATATACAATGTTGTTTACGAGGAGCCGGCGCTCATGAGAAGAGTACCGTGTAGCCTGTGATAGAAAGAGGGGGTAAAGGGAGCATACGCCCCAGCCCCTAACTCCAGAAAAGGGATAAGACAATTATCTGAATTTTTATCGAGTTACGCATAGGGTCTATGAAACAAGCACGTGGTTGAAGTTCCTTCTGCTTCACATATTACATCCGCCCATCCTTGATCTTAACTACGCGGTTTCCAAGAAGCAGATGGCAGCGGGGGGGAAGGTACGTTTGACAATTAATAGCGATGGTCCGGCTTTAATACAAGTGCATTGCATGGTTTTATATGTATTTCAGTAAAAAAGTTAGTTTTCAAGAAACATATATTTCGCATCTGAAATGTTCATTTTCGACCTATAAATATACTAAAATGTAACGAAATATGTAGCAATAGATAAAATATGTACAAATATGCAATTATACCAAAATATGTAAAATAAAAATGGTTCCAATTAGTTCAGAATGTCGTGTTAAGTCTAAAATATATTAGTGAATGCAGGTATCTCGTCCCTGTCAAAATATGTATTTACATGGAAATCCGTTCCGTACCTATCATAGTCTTTCTATTAAGCTACCATTAAAACTGTCTATTTTCTCTCAACATTTCCTCCAGTTGTTTGCTTATTATAGTGTTTCACGCTGCTTAATGCACGAAATGTGAGAAAACGCGTATGACATTTAATATAAATTCATTGAATGTATACACAGGGAAATTATCTGTTGCATCTGTGGTAATGAATTTATATGTCAGAAATTAATAAGTTCATATTACCAACTTGTATTTGACAGGAGTAAAATTCAATTGTGAAAATCGTAGCAATGTTTTTGCAAAATGTTATTTTGTAAATTAATATGTATTAGTATTTATTAAAAATAATATATCACTATCGATATTGAATTTACGAAACTTTTAAAACGTTGTCAACTAATACTACAATCTTACTAAATGGCAAGATAACACTATAACATATTCCAGGAAGTGTTTAAATTCATTTTTGTGACCCTCGTGTGTACAAAAAGCGCCGTTAAAAAATGCATAGATAGTGCTATCTTACAAAACAGAAACAAGAATTTAACGCAGTCATAGTACTTACCAACTTCATTGTAGTGAGTGGGTAAGCAAAACACGTTCTCTGTATCATAAAATGTTTAATAAACAGTGTCCATGGAGATTTTAATGGCGAGTAAATATTCTTGGTGTTTTTTCCCGCGCGTTTCGGTGGCTACATACTAATAAACACGGGGGGAAATCGGATAACGGCGGCTATTTGCAGGTGAGAAACGCGCACCTGGGAACGCGATTGTGTGCGTGCGCGCCCTCGCATGTGCATATGTTTGAACACGCGCGCCCTTGTGTACTTGTACGATACCTCCCGCCGCATCCATTTTCAAAACTGAAAATTCTCTCTGCAGAAGCGGTGTTGTAGAAAGTGTAATTTCGTGGTGTGTTAATTGGAGTGGATGGTAGTTCTTTTGGAAAGAACTTAATTAGCAGTGGCGGAATTTTTTCCGTGAAAATAATTTATTATATTGAAGCACAAAGCACTCGTTGTGTAGAATAGTGGAGTGACATTCTTAAGCTAACCGTGCAATCTTACATAATTCATACAAAGTGTATTTCGTCTTAACTGCCTTCTCACAGACCATCTGCTTAATTGCAAATGAAAACCCGGCACTTTTAAGACTTGAATTAAGAACCTTTCTTCTTGAAATAAATATTAATATTAAATGATTATGTGGTGCTGTTGAAGGTCTTACCAAAATTCATGGCAAAGCGGTAGAAAAGTGAATAGAGCATTAAAAAAAATATAAAGAAAGTGGAGGATAGATTTTGAATAAAAAGAAGAATTGAAATTTCAAACATTGCAATCTAGGCGCCCAATTAATAGTTTATAAAGTAATGTATGCATTATGAATTTAATATATTAAAAATTCATTAAGGAAATATAAATCTTAGTATCAAACAATGAAACAAAAATATAATTTCACGGAAAAGACGTAAGAGAATTGAAAACAAGGAGGGTAGCGCAATATCTCTTCAATAGTAAATTAAAGCATAAACCTTTGACCCCGGTGAATGAGCTGCCAAATCATGAAAACTTAATTTTACTGGAGAAAAAAATTAATGATATTCAAACGAAACGTACTCATAAATAGTTTGGTTTGAATATCATTTTCGTTTGTAAAGCATTAATTCCCGATTTATTTCAGTTGAAATTTGTTTTTTGGCTCTCTTGTAAAATTTAGTTTTCATGACTTTTCAGTTTATTGACCAGAATCAAAGAAATAAAAGCAAATGAGACAAAACTGTCGACGATTGGAGCAACAACATCAGAAAACGATTAGATGTCCTGTAGAAGCAGTCATCTTCTTTTGAGTCTGTCGAGTATTGAATCCGCTGACTCCACCGCACTGGGCACATTCACGATGCTTAAACGCACTCCTGAACGGCGAGCTCAGTTCCGATTTATCATCTCCCGCGCGCCTGGCTCCTGGGCCCTAGGGAAAGCAGCGGGAGGGAACGGGGCGGGGCGGGGCGGGGCGGGGCGGGGCGGGGCGGGGCGGGGCGGGGCGGGGCGGGGCGGGGCGTCCCAGGGGCCGTGCGGGAATCCCCGGCCGCGGAAGGAGCAATGGAGCTCCGCGAGAGGTCATATTTTTCACTTAGGGCCCAATCAGTGTCGGGGAGAGGTTTAGCCCCGCGGCCCCAAGAGCTCATCCGCGCTCCTAATAAAACTCGATTACATATTATCGACCGGCGCCCCGCCGCTCTGGGCCTCTCCGTTGCGCTGCAGTGCGCGCGCGGACGCACGCCCGAACGTCCACTCTAACGTCCCTTCGCATCACCGTCCCCCGCCTGCCAAACGCACGCCCAAACACCCGCCCTCCCGCTCGTCCACCCCCACGCCCACATAAGCGTCCTCTTGCCAGCCGCTGTCTGCAGGAGAAATCTAGCGGTCGGCTGCTGTGACAGGTATTTTTCCATGCTTTCTCCGATCAACACCATATGGATGCCAGAGTAGTACCCTAACAAATGGGCTACGGACCGTGAACGTTCTTTCCTTGCTTTGGCTTGTCCTGTCCTCACCCTTTACTTACACAAACACTTACATGGAGTATATTACCACAAATATCGGGGGATCCAGTCAGGAGCTTACAGCTTGACCCGGCTGGGGTGGTGACCCGCTGGGTGGAGATATCTGTTTGGGGAAAACCCCGGAAAGCCGACGTGTAGGCCGGCGCCGAATCTTGCTATCCAGGTGAAGATCTCCGCAACCTCCCACAATGGAAACACACACAACACTTACTAATGGGGACTAATGATCTTAGCAGTTGACAGGCCCGGTATCACTAATCAATCAATCAAACAAACAAACGTGCGTTCGCACATTAGGCGACGTGAACATGTCCGTCACACAAGTACTGGCCCCATGCTCACACATTCGTCCGCCTACCTGCTCATTATCTCACCCTACCATTGCCCTGCCTGCATATTCTCCCTTCCACCCGCTCGTCCCTCCGTCTGTACATTAACTGTAGCGCCGCTCGCTTACCCGGCCGTCGCTTCCTCACGCACCTTCTCTCCAACGCACACGCCTGCACGTCGAACCGCACGCCTGCCTATTTGCCCTTACGCTCGTCCATTCACTAGTCCAAATGCCCTCCCGGAAGTCCGCTTAAACGTCCTTTCATTAGCTGTCTCCGAAATTCCCTCCTATGTTCCCGCAAAGTCCTTAAACTCACCTCAAACTCCCTCAAGCACCTTTGGACACCCGCCCGTCTCCGCAGCCTGAGTATCCTGCCGCTTTCCTCGTTACCGCTAGTCTTGTTCCATTCGCCACGCTTTCTCCATTCGCATTCGTATGTCCCTTCTGCGTCCTATTCCTTCTCCCTGTGCGACTTCGCTCTGCTTATCCCTAAGGTTCTGACCGTCGCGTCTGTGATCATTACAACATCGCCATTACAACATGCAGACATTACAACATTGCACCGTGTCCCTATCGTTGCCACTCTCCGCCAGTCAACTTCGTAAACCTGGTAGTGCATAGTTTTCTCAACTTCATCGCCATATCTGTTGACTTGCAGAAATTTTATTTGACAAGGAACAGAAAATAGTTAAACAATGTAAAGCGAGAGTGAGAGGTTCTCACTCTCCATCCTCTCCGCCCGAAACCGCCTCAGCCAGCCCCAACCCTCCCCAGCCCGCGCCAGCCTGCCTCAGCCCGCCCCAGCCTGCCCTAGTCCGCCCTAGTCCACCCTAGCCCGCTCTTGCCCTCCCCAACCCATCCCAGCTCGCCCTAGCCCGCCCTAACCCGGCCTAATCCCCCCTAGCCCGCCCTAGCCCGCACTAGCTCACTTTAGCCCACCCTAGCCCACCTGCGCTCGTCCCCACGGTCCACACTTCCTTACCACCTTCCGCTGTCTCTAGACTTCCGTGCAACGTGTTTGAGACTCGCGCTCGGCGCCCGAACGCGTCCTTTTCCATTTTCCTCAGTCCAGATTTTGGAAAGCTTGGAAAACCGAAAATAATCAGGGCTATGTAAATAATTAATTGCTATGTGAGGAAAAAATCGGGGAATTTAGAAGGCAGAAGAATCACAAGAAGTGAGGAACAATTTTGAGAGGGTTATTAAACAAGATGTTATTCCTTAAACACAATAGTACATCGTTAGTTTCCCCAATATTTATTTGGTAAGATAATATTGTTAATTTGTACTTTGTCACAGTGAAATCAGACAGCTGACCAATTAGTATCAGGGAATTTTTAATAATTTCTTTAAGAAGTGTGAAATCTCATCAGATAAAAATAAAAAAAAGCACTGGAAATCTGGGAAAAGTCAAAGAATTTTGTTCCAGGATTTCCTGGAACAAAATTCTGTGGCCGCCCTGTTCTTACTTCACCCCGCGACTCCTTTTCCCTTCACCCTCTCTATATTTGTACGCGCGCTCTATCCCATCCCATCCTTCCCCCACCCTGTCTCAAAACCGCCACACCACCCCATTCCGCCCCGACACCGCCCCCACCTTGCCCCACCCTCCCCGTCCTCACCCCGCCCCTAATCCACTCCAACTCCGCCCTCACTATCACCTACCTCGCCCTCACCCCCTCACTCCTTTCCGAGCCGCCACCACTTCGCCGACCATTCCGCCCCCCCCCCCCCCCCCCCCCCCCCCCCCCCCCCCCCACCTCGCCCCCACCCCTCCTCTGGGCCCCCAGCCCCCAGCCCCCACCACCACCCCGCCCCCACCCCCACCACGCCCCCACCCCGCCCCGGCACCACGCCCCCACCACGCCCCGGCACCACCCACCCCACCCCGCCCAACGCATCACGCCTCCTCGCCCCGCGGCTTGAGCGCATCTCATCTGGGCTCATGGAATGCGGCGTACGCCCGGGTAATAGACCCGCCACTCGCCGCCGCTGCGTTTTTTTAGGCGCCGGCCGCCTGAAACTTAAAAACGCAATCTTCCGCCGAACGGCCTGGAAGGGGAGTGCCTATTCAAGAGCTGTTTCGCGCACCGGCCCGCTGCTCGGGGGCAATTAAACGCGTGCGTAATGAGATCACGAAGGCGGAGCGTTCCTCGGGCCGTCACTGGGCGTCTCATCGCGCATTGTTTTGTTCGCGCGGACGATGAGTTTACGGTGAAGGAAGATTGCGTCAGTCTCGTATTCTCATTTACACTTCATTATTACCCACGTCTTGATTGCCATTGGACCATCGTGTTTGTTATTGCGTTGATGCGTTTACGAATATTTATGAAGAGGTACGAGGCTTCTTATTAATCTAATGGTTGTGCGGAAGGCACATCAAGCTGTTTTTTTGTTTGTTGTTGGTTTTTGGCCGAGAATACGGATTTGCAAAGAAATGTTTCAGTGGGACAAGTACAAAAGATAGAGCATTACGACAGTGGTGAGAAAAATTGACGAGAATGTTTTATCGAGTAATTTCAGAACTAATAGAAAGATATGAAAGGGTTTCCCAGTCACCAAATAACACATACGAACGCATTCTGTCATCGCTGTGTTAACAGACATCGGCCAAATGTTCAAAAGAAAATCAAACCGTTCGCTGTCCATTGCGACATTTTAGGTGCAGAACAGTTATTATTATTATTATTATTATTATTATTATTATTATTATTATTATTATTATTATTATTGGCTACTTAAATAATATTGTTCAAAACTAATATGAAGAAAATTTTTCAACAATTATTTTGATTTTCGACACAGTTTCTGCACTCTTCTTTGCTCGCCGGCCAATAATTACATTAACATACGCTAAATAAAAGTGCACGAAGATGAATAGTTCGTGTATTGTTCTGTAAGGGGAATACATCGCGAAACGTTTCTGCTTTCTCTGTATCCAACAAAAATATTTCATTTCATTGTCACAATATTCATACACAGAGGTCAGGGGTAAGATAATTAGAGGACGGCGACTATATGACTCAACGACGAGAAACGTCTGAGCGTCACCCCGTCGACATCAAACTGTTTTCCAAATTTCGTAACGCCGTCGTTTCTTTACTTGGTCCAACATGTGAGAATTCTATTCTCCCACCTCAACCTCACCACCGCTTTCTGCCCTGCGACGGCGGCAGCTGAGCTCGGATTCATTTGCTGCGAAATCCGCCGCAGAAATCTCCGCAGCCCCGCCTCCCCCCCACCCCCCGTCGCCAACGCGCTCGACTTGAATGCGCCCCCCATCCGCTCTCTTTTGTCCGCTCGCGTCCGGCGCTTTTTTGCGGGCGGGCGGGCGACGCGCGTACAAACGACGCGACTTTTTTCTTCATGTCCACCCCCCCCCCTTCCCCTCGGTCCGTCCTCGTCGCTCGGCGTCCCTGCGGGCCACCACCGCCGCGCCGGCCCTAGCGGCTTCCGAATGAGGGCGGCACGAGGGCGAGGCCGGTCGCAGATGGCGCGCTGCAGCCGCGGATTACGCGGTGACCGAGGTGTAGAGTCGGGACGGCTCGCGGATTTCCGAGATTCATGCAGGCGGAGATGCTAGATTTGCGAGAGAAAATGAATGCAGTGGGACTCTTTGTGGTTGGACACCTTTCGTTCTTTTGAAATGTGTGTCCAATTTAGAGAGGAACCCTGGTTTCGGGTCCAATTTAGAGGTTTAGTTCGGAGGAGTGCCTTGTGATAAATGGAATGTCTTAACTGAATGCATAGTGTAGGTGGAATAATTCAATTTTTGTGGACACGGCGCATTCTGATTGTGGCCTCTACCTGTTTTATCACGTAGTCTAATATATTTCATTGTTTAGTGTTCAGTGAGGTAAATGTTAGTTTTTTATGAATCTTTCTGGAGAGGTAGCACTCTGAAAACAGCAAATTGATTTCTACCTGTTTTATGTAATATTATCTGTTATAGCATACGTTCGCTTTCCATAACGATGAAAGTAGCGATAAATCTATTAACTTTCCCATAAACACATTTGGCGTCTCCCTCTCGATTTTAATGCATTTCAACACTAAGCTTGGCCGGTAACTTCTATTTGTGGACTGCACCTAGCAATCCAACGTTCTCCTCGAACGTTTCCTTCTATACTTTTCAAGCAACAAACCCTGCGACGTCTCGTGGTGTGCCAGCGATCAGTGGCGCATGGCGTGTTAGGTGCGTTTAGCACACTGCATTGCCCTTTGAACGAGGATTAGAGAGGACGATTAACGACGTGAACGCCATTAGAACGAGGATCGTTTAATATCAGCCAATTCACAACGCCAGATACTCTTTCCATGAAACGCATGATATACCGACGAATTTGAGTCAGATAGCATCACTAGTAATTACAACATGTAACGCTTCTGGAAGTTTACACATGTCCAGGGACCTAAATGCTATTTTATGCGTTGTTACATTCGGGGATTTTGTGCGTTGCCACATTCCTATCGTGTACTCAAGTTTTGTACCGAGCGAAGTGGCTCAGGGCATAGCACGCTGACTTGACTTTCGGAAGAGCTGGGTTCAATTCCCGTGCTGGTCATCCTGACCAGAGGTTTCGTGGTTCCCCTTGGTCATCCAGGCGAATGGTGGGATGGTTCTACTAAAAGACCACGACTGCGAAACCGGCGTCGCTAGCCGAATTCGTTTACTACGTGAAGTCACGAATGTTAAGCGAATTCGAGATATCGTGGGTTTGTGGTTGGGGGATCAACCAGGGACCAGAACCCCGGAATCTAACGGCGCTGAGGTCAATTGCCCTTTACAGGACATATAAGGGCAATAAATACAAATACTCCAGTTTTGTAACAGCATGAAATACATTTATTTCTAATAAATGTTTATTTTGAGGATTGCATTTTCGAAAGTATTGAAAATTTTTACAAAAAAGCTTTTTTGCAAGAAGGTCATGCGCACGTGATAACTTCAAGCAACATCACCATCATTATCATCAGTTAATTTTGCCAGATGGCAAGTTTCAACACGTCCCTTACCGTCTCTATTCTCTTCTTCTGTCTTAGGTCATCTCTACTCTATTCTTAGAGTTAAGAAATTTCACTTCGACCATTGATCTCTCCATTGTGACACTTCCTTTGGATCCTATAATCTTAAAAGTACAATCAGGAGCTGACTTAGTTGCGTGCAAGATGCGGGGTGTCTTTGACTTATTTGCTTTACTTATTCTCGTATGCAGTTTTAATTTTTGCCCTTAGAGCAATATGCTTGGGACAGTTAATAGTTGCTGACTTGGCGGGGGCAGGGCAGCTCCCAAGAACACCGAACGCATTCCTCAGCCTCGCAATCAAGTCAGCTCCCGACTGTATTACTTCCTATCAAATATCTTTCAGTACGTAATTGATTCACACCAACAGTTGAATGACATTTGGGCAAGACATTTTCCCGTGAGCAACGCGACAGCGTTTCTCGTACGTATAGATGAGGTTGAATTTTCCTTTCTGTAGTGTTTGATATTATTCAAAGGGCATTAAAAACTGTAGATAACGTATGGGAGTGAAGTAATTTATACAAACGCTTCCTTGAGCCCAAGAATTTCTTTCCCGCCTTTTAACTATGAATAGTTGAATGATGAATGAAAGTTTCAACAAAGTGACATTTGAAAAGGAAACACTTTCGCTCCCGAGTTATAGAAACCTTCATTGCCTCGGTCAACTAAACACATATTTGATTTTTTGCTATTGCTAATGAAATAATAATCCGTACGCCAGCTCGGCTCCTACCACAACTTGCAAAAGGAGAGCTCAACAAAACGTGCTCATAGCGGAGCTTCATTAATGCGCAGGAAAACAAGCCTTCGTGGTGGCTACATATCCTGCGTTCTCGAGCGCAATGGATCGTTGTTGATGATCGCACTGTTTCAACCGCGACCAATTCGGTCGGTCTGTTTTAATCGCGCCCAATCGCCTTCCGCGGCATAATAATGCTGGCTGCTCTGCTCCCGGCCACGTGCTGAGCCGCTGCCATGGCGTGCGTCGCGTCCCGTAAGGCGCTGTGCGTGGGCGGACGGAACGGCGGGGCCGAGCCGCGAAAACGGGAGTGTGGGAGGGCAAACGAACGCTGGATAGGGATAATAGTGTAGCGTCGTGTCGCTAAAACAGCGTGGGCACGTGGTGCGAGGTGTGCACCGGATGCGTAGACAAAGGCAGAAGCTATGACGCACGGGGCTTTTCCGACAGGGTGTGCGGGCGTTAGAGCGGAGGCAATGGAGGCGGTGGGCAGCGTCGCGAGGGCTATTTAAGGGCCGTAAGAAGAATAGATCTTTCTTCTTGTATCCTGGCAGCAGCAGCGTAGGTCGTCCGTGAGAGGTGCGAACGTGCACGCGGCGCAAGAAGCCGGCAGTTATTGTCGTGACTAGTGAGACATGTAGTCGGTCTCAGGGCAGGCGGTACTACGCACGGCGAAACATTTAGTAGTATGCTGCGGTGTGGTAGCCGTGTAAATATCTCTCCTAGCAGTGGGGTCTATTTAGTTAATTGTATACAGTGCATTGGTTATTTGTGACTACGGTCTAAATTGTGAATAAACCTGCTGTTATTACAACCACACTCGTCAGTGTACTGATTACACCCGTATGACGCCACAATAGCAATGTGGTTGGACAGGCGTATTATAGGGCATGCGGGTGAGTGATCGGGCGAGTGGCCGCGGGTGGGTGGCAGTGTAGATGTTCGGTAGAGCGGGCGGGTGAGTTTATAGAGAGGAGGGTAGTAGAGATGGTCAGGCGAGTGGACTCGGATGAGCGGTAGTGTGAATGTACGGTAGAGTGGGCGAGTGAGTGGGTGGTAAAGCAGGTGGGTGGGTAAAAGGCCAGGTCGGCAGACAGGCGATTGTGTAGATAGGAAGGCTGAAGACAGGGTGTTCCGGCGAGTGGGCGCCGATGGGTGGTAGTGTAGATGTTCGGTAGAGTGTGCGAGTGAGTGGCTGGGTGGTAAAGGGAAAAGTGGCCGAGTAGGTGATTGGGTGGCCGGGAGAATATATAGGCAGAAGGGCGGGCGAATAGGCGAGTGTGAGGGCGGGCGTGCGGGCGGGCGAGTGGTGTGAATCATTGTGCAGACGATCAGATGGGTAAGCAGGGCGGACGGTAGGGCGGGGGCCGAGTGGCGCGCCAGCTGGCAGCGTGGTGGGCTTGGGGACGGGCGAGCGAGCCGCAGGGAGAGGATTTGGAGGCGCGTGGGCGGGCGGGCGGGAGGGCGATCCACTGAGGCTAAGGGACGCGCGGCGCGAGTCGTGTGCCCCAAAGAGGATTTGTAGCCATCGCGCCGCGGGCGGTGGGGGCGATCGTTCACCTCCCACGCGCGAAATCATTGGCTCTACCTCCCTGCGCTCATTGGTTGGAAATCAGGACCATCAGGAAAACATTTTTTTAATGAAATGCTTTGTGGGATTAGCGGAAACACTTTTTGGTTACCTATATAAATTGAATGAGAGTCAATTAGTGTTCTATTGAAAGGGAATTTTTGATTGATTGTGGTTAATTGTATTGTTGCGTATCTGATACTCCACTTTCCACTTGTAAACAATTTGATATTGCTGCAAATTTTCGCTCGAGTTCCTCGTAGTTCATTATTATTTTTTCATTGACGTTCCTGCCTGACGTATGCTGTGATCTGTTTCACAACTCGTTCCTTCTTATCCTAAGCATATCGCCAAGAGATGCTGCATGAGTTTGAGGAGACAGTGTTTAGAGTTATTTGTAATGATATAAAATAAATTGAAAAATACGAGTCCTTTGGCCCAGTACCCAATAAAATACTCTGCATTGCAAGCGTCACTTGAAAGCACAGTCCGCCCACTCACTGCCAATCACAAAATTACCGCTGGAGTGACCCGGTCGAGTTTCCAATGCGATGATAACGCAATGACTAGACAACTCCGGACCCACGCACCTTTTAACGAGTTCCGAGTGTGTGCCTTGCGTGTTAATCGGATGCAAATATCGGGTTTTGTGAACGGCTTTCATCACTTTATTCGTTCCGAATAGGGTTACGGAAATGTGTTTCAAATTGTATACTATCAGTTCGCGCGCGAGGCCATTTGCATGCAGTGGATCATTATACCTCTGACGTAATTGAAACATTGATTGTTCACGGGCTTCAGGTAACGTAATAGCATTCGCTTAAAACGTGCCATCCGAATGCTAATTCATACTATCAATGTATACATTTTACACACGATGCCTCAAGGGCAATATTTCATAAGCTTTTCATGTGATCTGTCGTTCGAACAATTTTCGAGACTGAATGATGGTCCGTGCCGCGTTTTCATCACAGAGGTGTAGAAAGGTGAATAATAAATGCTCTACTGACTTGGTTTAAAAGTTTACTATTCTGTTTTTATTCTGGGTACAAAGCCAGAATTCGTTTATTTATAGTTAGGAAAGAAAAAAAAGTATACAAATAGTTACACTTGAATTTAAAAAATCCAACATCATGGTGTCATGAGATTTCTAAAAAAGGAACAAGAAAAGTAATTCGTAGGTTCCTTTATTTCTAGTCAGACAAAAGTAGAAGAGCACTCACTTTATGATCTAACATATATATTTTAATCATAATCAACCAGTAAGCATTAGAAAAACTCTACTACTAATATTGTAAATTCTTTTAAAACCTCATCGTTGTAGAGATCTACTTATGAGAGAACCGATAGCCGATGCATTTTTGTTAATGATGCAAGATAAAATTATAGCTAGTATTATTTTGCTTCAACCCAAATCCACTGCAGAATAGTTTTAAAACAAATAGATAAATTGTTTTTTCGGTTTTGTTTCGGGAATTCTGATTAATACCTGAGCCACGACGGATTTCATGGATGTCAAAAGGATAAACATTTCAAAATTCGACGAGCGTGTCTATTAAAAATAGAGTCTAGATATTTATTGTTTTCAGGTTCGGAACGGTCGAAAGCAGTCAAATTGATTTCAGCAACTCAGCGTTTACAAACACGTACGAACAAATCCTTTATGCGTCCAACGGCGTCCAAACGGCGAATCGCATTTCTGGAAGCGGAGTTGAGTAGCAGCTTTCGACGTGGGCGTAGGACTCGCATATTCATGGCTTTCAACCGCAACTCGTGGCTGTATCGCCTCCGACTGCGCGCGCCAATATCGCGGAAATTCCCCGAGCGAATGAAGCCGAAAGAGCAGGCCAAATGAGGCGAAAGGAGATCTCAAACGCTGCAGTCCCCAGAAACTGCGTTTATTGAAGCAATTTCGGATAATGCCATCGGGGAAGGAGCTCGTTTGCGAGAGAGAAATGTCGCAAAAAGAAGACGATCAGTACCGTGAAACGAACAGCAAGTGAACCATTGAACGCAGGGATTGCTGCTTACCGCAGAATTCTGTAAAAAGTGAAGTTAATGATTAAAATAAAGAAACTTTCAGTAAAATGACAGAGATGTCAGGTGGAGTTTTATTTACTGAAAAAAAATTGAAATAACGTTTAAAGTCTTTTCAATTCGTGTAGCTTCTGCATATCAGTAACTTAATATCTCAAACCTTCTTGAACAAGGAAGAAAATGATTAACGCTTATTTATAAATAAATTTGGAATATGAACTTATAAATTGGTGGTGTCGATGGACAAGTGTGTGAATATTATTAACTTTTAGCTAAGAATGTGCATATGGTATCGTTAGATGCGAAGGAACTCGGGGATGATCCAAAAACTATGAAACAGTTTCAATTTCGTCTGAAAATATGAGATTGTGTTTTTCCACCTTTTCTCGTACTGCGCTTACCTACTGAATTGTAGTACTCTGGCTTCATAGCTTATGATACAGCTGGCGTCGTGCGACAAGGCTCCAAGGAAAAGGCCGCTCGCTTTTAAATATATGTATAATAAACAACTTGTTTTATATTTTTGGATTGTAAAGAACTTGTATTGTATTTACAATATCATAAGTTATATTTGAAGACTGATTTTGTTAAAATATTTAATTCACGCCAGTCTTATACAAGTGTATTTTATTTGTTGTACTTGGGCACAAGTGTGTGCGCTATTTAAAAAAAAAATTTGTGTGGTTTTATTCAGCAGCCTTTTTGCTTCTGAAGGTCGCTGGCACATTGTTAATTCGTGACTTCAGTGTACCTGTGAGTAATAATGTCGTTAACCTGCATGTATTTTCTCTCATTCCGAAATCACTACATGTTTTCACTGTCCGAAAATCAACGGCTAATAATGACAATCTATGCAACGCAAGTGGCCTAACCGTGAACATTAAGTACTGTACTGCCCAGAGGGCAGTGATCCATCGTCAAGCACTTCCCGTGTCCCAGCTTACACTGCGCAATTCCTGTCGTTTCTTTGCTCTCCTCGTTCCTACTTCACCCGCAACTACTTGCGAGCAGCAGCGAGAAGTCACGTTTTTCATCTCCCCCTTCGAAGACCATTAAAATCCCATTGTGAAGTCATTTGCCAAATTACGAGCGGAGCAAGCTGTACCGCGATCCGCCTTTTTCTCTCCGGAGCACTCGAGCAACCGGGACGGCCAGGGGCGAGGGGGTGTGCGAGCGAGAGGATGTGCGGGTGAGACGAAGGGAGGAAGTGCGGGCGGGCGGGCGGGTGGGTTGGTGGGTGGGTGGTGGGTGGAAGAAGGGCGAGCGGTCTTACGGGCCAGTGGGCGTAGCGCGAGAGCCTGACGAGAAAGCAGCGCTCCGGCAAAAAGCCGCGTGTTGCAGGGGAGATGGAGGATTCGTGCTGCGGGGGGAGGGGGCGTGCACATGGGAGATGGCTCGGTCGGGACTGAGATGAGTGGGAAGAGTGGGAGGGTGTCAGCTCGAGAGGTATGCGACCGGGAGAGGTGGTTCAGTTCATTAACTGATGTCACTGTAGTGCCTTGGACGGGGAAGTCCTTGCTTCGAGGACCCACAGGGATTGATTTTCGAGATTAGTTTGTCAGCTAGGTCGAATTCAGTTGCTGTCTGAAGACCAATTCTGGCGGCCGGCTTCTCTAATCGGTAGTTTTCCGTGGTTCCTCCGATCAACACCAGGCGAATCCCGGAGCAGAACCCTAACAAACGGGCCACGAACTGCGCACGATCTTTCCTTCTTCATCCTTGTCCTATCCTCACTACTTACACACATTAACATGCACTACGCTACCACACATGCCGGGAGGCCGGTCGGGAGCTTAGAACATGTCCCGGCTGGGGCGATGCCCCGCTGGTGGGAGATACCTGTTTGAGGCAAACCCTGCTAGCCGATCATTGGTCGGTGCCGGATCTCGCCTTCCAGCGGGGGAGAATCACCACCACCTTCCGGTGAAAAAACACATGCACCACACTTACTGGACTAATGACCTACGTCGTTTATGTGCCCGGAATCACTAACAATTTACTACCAACTGGAGGTGTCCGAGGAAAGCGGCGCGAGGCGCGGAGTGCTTCGGGTTCTGGGCAAGAGTGGGAGTAGGGTGACGGTATCGGATTGATTTATATTTCCTGGCACGTCAACAGATATTAGTCTCGTTAGTTTAGTGATGGTTTTATCCCGGGAGGTGGCGGGGTTTCTCCGCCACTGGATGCCGAGCTCCGGCTTCGATTGATTGATTTTTTCGTGTTTCCGGGCGCGTCAACTGCTTCGGTGATTAGTCCCGTTAGTGTAGTGCATGTTTTTTTCTCGGGAGATGGCGGTGATCTTCCCCCTCTGGATGGCGAGATCCGGCGCCGACCTACCGTTGGTTAGTGGGGTTCCCCCTAACCAGGACTCTCCCATCAACGGGGCACTGCCCCAACCGGGACAAGCTCTAAGCCCCCGACTGGTCTCCCGGAATATGTGGTAGTGTAGTGCATGTTAGTGTAAGTGTGTGTGTAAGGGGAGAGGATAGGACAAGGAATGGGAAGGACATCGCGCGCGGTCCGTGGCCCGTTTGGTAGGGTACTGCTCCGGCATTCGCCTGGTGTTGATCGGAGAAACCACGGAAAACTACCGATCAGAGCAGCCGGTCGCTAGAATTCTCCACCAGACAGCAACTGAATTCGTCCTAGCTGAAAAGTTAATGTCGAAAATCCTGCCGCCGCGCCGTGGGGTGTGTAACCTAGGACCTCCCGGTTAGAGGCGCTGCAGTGACATCAGTTGATGCACTGTGCTACCGCTCCAGGTGCGGCTTCGATCTATGCAAGCGCTTGCGGACGAACCCTCTCCACGTATCTCCCCCTCTGTCTGACTGGGTTCCCAACATCTGTGATAGTGTCGTGTGTATGAGCATAAGCGTATGTGGGTGAGTGTGTGTTTGAAGGAGGAAGATAGGACAAGGAAAAGAAGGAAAGATCAGGCGAGATCCGAGACCCTTTTGTAATTGGTCTGTTTGTTAGAATATTGCTCCTGAATTCGTTTGGTATTGCCTATTTGTCATTGACCGGAGAAACCATGAAAAACTACCGATCAGAGCAGCCGGGCTCTAGAATTTTCCAGACAGTGACTGAATTCCACCTAGCTGTATAGCCAGTGTCGAAAATCCGCCTGTGTATCGGGGCCCCAACCCTAAGACCTCCCGGTAGAGTCACGGCAAAGTTAGCGGCAGTACTGGCGGGAGACGAGGCTATGGGAGTCAGTGACGGATTTGGGGGGGGGGGGCATGGGGCCCATGGCCTCCCCCCCCAAAAGGCTACAGTTTTCGTTTGTTGTCTTCTTTTATTTGACAAAATTGATTTAAATATGTATTTATGTTTGAATTATGTTATTATTTAGAAAATAATATTGTATAGTATCATATATACAATAGAATAATAATCATAATAATAATAATACAAATAATAATAATATACTCGTACAATATAATAACAAATATTTATTATTTAACAAAAATCTTTGATGGCTCCCTCCAAAATGATCGGCTGGATCCGCCTCTGGTGGGAGTGGCAGAGGGAGAATGGTAAGACGAAGACGTGGGCGATGGCAGAAGCGATGGCGAATGGTAGGTCGACGGCGAGCGCGTGGGCGACGGAGAGGGAGAAGTCGTGGGCAGATCGGAGCAAGTGGCTGCCGCTCGAGTCTTTGCTTAATGCTGGGCTCTTATCATCGATTTCTGAGTCGTCTTTCCCCGCCCCGCTACCTCGTTGAGATTGCCACTTGCGTACGGCACAGCTCCCTGTCCTCCGTCACGGCTTCCTAAGACCTTCTAACGGCCTCGTATCTCGCCTAAGCGAAATTCATTTTTCTGTCCTTTTTCTTTATTGACATGTGTAAACATTGTATACATTTATTATTTTCTTTAATATCCGTATATTTCAAATTGCATTTTATCCCTTCAGTTAAGTATTATTTCGCATATTCTGTACTTGATATTAACTTGGAGTAATGGAGCATTCTTTTGCATTATGATATTGGTGTCACTATGTCCTTTCTAACCACGTTTTATTGGAGGTTTGTAGATATACATATGTTTTAATACCAATATAGTAATGATGTCTCTAGATTGTTCACTGCAATTATATCAAATTCATCTTCTTCGTCTACTCTAATTTCCCACTTGTTTGTAGGGCGAAGCCTGCAGAAGCGTTTGCCTGAAGTTCCGTTTCCTCGCTGGCAGCTGATGCACCCGTTTCCACGGGCAGCACCCTCCCCCCTCGCGCCGCTCTTCGCCGCCTGCGCCGCCGAAATAAGAACAGACAATTATTGGCTGTCACGCGGGTTTCCGCCGCCGCCGCCGCGCCCCTCCCGAGCACTAGAGCTGCGTCTGCCTTCACCGCCGCTTCGCCCACGCCCCCTTGGCGGCCGCCGCCGTTTCCTTCGCTTTCGGATTGTATTTACCACCTCTACTATCTCTCTCTCTCTCTCTCTCTCTCTCCCTCCCTCTCTCTCTCTCCCTCTCTCCTCTCGCTCGCTCGCTCCGCCTCTTCTCTCTCTCTCTCTCTCTCTCTCTCTCTCTCTCTCTCTCTCTCTCTCTCTCTCGTTCTCTCCCTCTTTCTTTGTTTTTCTCTCTTTCTTAATCTCTCCCTTTATCTGTCGTCTTCCTCATGCTTCTCGTGCCTTATCCTATCCCTTTATTTCAGTGTTCTGCTATTCATCTAGTTGCTATTAACCTTCTCGTGTATAACCATCCTCTTTTTCTTCATTCTATATTTTTGCTTTCCTCTGCCTCTTCAGTACTTTATCTGATTAAAATATGATACTTTTTTCTCTTTACTCTGCTTTCTTCCTCATATTCTCTTTCACTCTTCGCTCTCGTATGCTCTACCTAATGTCTATTTCCACATGTTTTCCTCTTTACTATCTTAATCCTTCTTCACCTGTTCCCACATCCACCCTCTGTCTGCTATATATCCGTATTCCTGAGTGTACATTGATGTGCGGTCTCTTGTATTACCGTCTTGGACCTATTGCTTTTCACATTTTTGCAGCCCGTCTTCCACTTCTCTCCGCGCTGTTTCTTAATACTTGATTTCCTCTCTCATTCGTTCCTTTCACATTCGTCAATTTCTCTTTTCATTCTCCAAATATTCTTCGTTCTCAACGTCATCTTCACCTTAAATTCTTTCTCTATATTATCTTCACTCTACTCTCCATTTTCTCCTCCGCCTCTTGCCTCGTTGCCACTCCCGTCCTCATCTGCCTCTCCACCTCCACCGCTACTTTCGCCTCCGTCTTCTCCTCCGCTGAAAGTTTTCGCATAAAGCTCCGTTCGCTCATTACGCGAGAATCCTGGCGCGTGGCTTGATTGATACAAGGCTTTGTGAATGTGTGTTCGAGTGGATTAGGGCGGGTTCGCTGGGGAAATTAAGGTAGCTCATCATGCTCTCAGGCGGTGGAGAAGATGCGGGAGGAGGGAGGGAGGGAAAAGAGAGGGGAGGGTGACTGATCGTGAGCGCCCACGCGACTTCCGTCGCACAAGGCCTCCGCTCGGGGCGCTGCCGGCAGTGGATTTGGAAAGTTTCGAACTTACTGGTCGGCGATGTCGCTCACCTTCCGGTTAGGGGTGACCCGATTTACACACTTCCTTTTGACGAACGATTCCGGAGGTTTAGTGAAATCACGCATGTGTAGTGTCATTACTGGTGTTCCAAAAGCCATTCTGCGCATGCGCGCGATCGCAAAACTCCGGTATCGTTCGTCAGAAGGCACCGTGTAAATTGGGAAGTAGTGTAGTAGTGAGACAGCTCATTATCTACCTGTGGGTACCGCAGTTTAAATCCCTGCCAATCCACGTGGAATTAGTGGTGGACAAAGCAGGTTCGAGGCAGGATTTCTCGGGGTCCTCCCGTTTCCCTGCCTTTCATTCCTCCATTGCTGTATCGTCGGGTACCGACATCATAATCTCATCGCAAAATCTCGGGTCCGCCCAGCTGGAACCATAAGGCTATCGTAGCTTGTCTTGGCTTGCTTCCGCTTTGCTAATAAAATCTTCCTTGCCTGGAGCTGCCAGCGGAGGCAGGGTAAACAGAATTACTTGGAAATGTGACTCGATTGCTATGTTCATCTCGGAATGAAAGAAATGACACCACTTAGCGTGACCATTATTTGCTATATTGGGTTTTTTAACTGTCTTGCGGACACTTCCAGTCTCATGTGGCTGGCGGCAGGCTCAACTGTCACATTATTTTTTGTTAAGTTAATGATGTGTGGTACGCGTCTTTTTAACTTGCGGAGGCGCGACCAGCTTTTCAGGTTTATTGTTTTTTTCCTGTTTTGTTGCGTAATCAAATTGAAATTTATGATTAATGCTTTCAAATTTAAAGCATTTGATATTAGGCCGTTGGCGTTGAATATTAAAGGGGAAGTAATCATTGCTGTGTTTGCTTTTTCATTTTCCATGTCAAACAGCGCCTTGTATTTCTCGTAAAATAAATATTATTGTTCTATTATTTCTCATATATTCCGACGATTTCATTTTTTTGCGGATTCTTACTAACTTCTCTTCCCGTCTTCACGTCAGTCCTATTTTCCGTCTTGGATTTATCTACCTACTTTTTCCTCTTTCACCTTATGTTGTCTTCTGTTGTTCTTTATCCCCTGTTTGAACTTTAGCCCTGCGCGTATGTCTTTGTACGCTTTCTCTTTTTACTTCCTCTTCTAAGCTCTTCTCGTACCGTCTGTGCGAGAGAGACTTCGCCTCTGGAGCCCATTTTTCCTGTTTCACTTTCACAATTCCTGGTTCATTGTATTCATTCACTTCCTGTCATTCTTTCTTAGCTTGTTTCATCTGTATCTTTTGTTAGGTTTGCTAACCCTAAATGCGGACCCAATGCGGACCCTCGTGTGTAGGTCGCTGATCTCTAGAGAGGTTTGTGACGTGGACGCGTACGGCAGGCACTTGGATTAGTGAACAGATTTATTATTCTGTTTTCGGGTACATCAACTATGATGAGAGCGTAGGCTTCCGCGGCCGGAATTGGAACTTACTTGGCCATCCGGGAGACGCCGCGTCCAGGGCACAGGTGCCGACGTATCGGTCGCCATTCTGCGACCTTCATCAGGGCGTAGTATTGCGCGAAGATGGACTGCGCACGGGGTTTTTATGCGGTTTCTCTCCTGACTGCTGATTGGCCGGATGACTGCTGATTGCGGAGAGAGTGCAACAGCCAATCAGGGAGCGGGCTCCATCCGGGCGAGCATCCTCAAAATCTCAATGCTGATCAAGGCCTACGTCTCCATGATGCCTGGAAGCACCTACGCCCTGGACGCGGCGTCTCCCGGATAGCCAAGTAAGTTATCAACTATGATCGTTAGTCCCGTTAGTGTGACGTATGTTAAATCGCCAGTGGTGATGGAGTACCTCCCCAGCTACACAGTGAGATCCGGCGGCAACCTAAATGACTTTTTTGTGTTTCCCTCAAAGTATCTCCACTAGCGGAGCACACTGTTAGCTCCCGACTGGTCACCTGACGTGGTGTGGTGCATTTAAGCTGAAGTGTGCGTGAGTAAGAGGCGAGGATCGGACAAGGAATAGGAAGGAAAGATCGCGCGCGGTCCGGGGCCCGTATGGTAGGGTACGTACTGCTCCGGCCTTTGTCTGGTATTTATTGGAGAAATCACGGAAAAGGATCGTTAGAGTCGCTGCAGTAGCAACGTTGTTCCTCTGATCACACTCAGCCGATTTGGTGAACCGAGGTGTGCCGATGCGGTAATCGAGCAGCGAAGCGCAGGGGGGCGTGATGGATTAATTGCGGAAGCCTAGGGACCCCCTCCTTCTTCGTCTTGGCTCGTCTTTGCCCGGCTCAACTGCGCTCACCCGCTCTTACTCGCTTTTATCCACATCCCCTATCTTCTGCATATCCTCAGCTACCGCCCCGGTGTTTGTTCAATGTTCTTGCTCGTAAGCTCCGCACTAACTGCTTTTAGGCGCATTGTCCTGACTGCAGCTCGCAAGGTAAATGCTAGTTGATGATGGTAATGCATTGTTGTGTTATTGACTTCCTGAAAATTTAATGTTTTGTTAGTTTTCTTCATTTGTAAGCAATGTCAAGGTGAGGAACAATATGCTTGCATTACAAGCTAATAGTATTTTGGATTTTATAATTGTATAATTAAACACGTTTATTAATTGAAACAGTCCTCTCGGACTAATATTTGAAAATGAATGAGGAACATGTTAATTAGTAGACTTGAAATATCAAAAAATAACAGGAAGTGTAAAAAAAAAGGTCTTATTCACTTTCGAAATTGATTCCCTGAGTCAGACTCAGACTTGAATGCTAATATGCTGAACTGGCAATGGCCCAAATCACAGGTAATCATTCAAAATTGATAAATGTCTAATGCCAGTGCGATTTGAATCTGCACTCTTCGTGTCGCTTGGAGAAACGCGGCATCTTCATCCTCCGCCAGTCTCCACTTTCGTTCTCCATGAAGGCGTAAAATTGACGTTATAGAAGTGCAGGGTTCGGTTGGGATCGGAGCTCTTAGACGCATTCATTATGAATGTGCGGGAAGAAAAATTGCCCCTTTTGAACGGCGATTATTCAAAGAGAAGTTTCTGAGCTGAGATTCTCCGGCACATACCGAACCACTGGCGGGAAGAGGGACAGGAAAGAAAACCTGCGAAATTACTGAGACGAATGGTTGCTGAAGGTTATCCCAGGTTATCATCTGCATCTGTTATCATCTGTTACACCAGGTTATCATCTGCTACCAATACGGGAAGTTTTGTGTATAACTGCATTGCTGAGGGTCTAAGAACAACCGTGCCTGTAGTCTTCTGCATTCATGTAGTGATTAACTATTGTATCTATTCCTTTCTCATGCGGTCTTTCTCTGGTAAACAAAATATTGCTTTATATTTTTATTTCTCCAAGGCTTATATGTAGTTTAGAGAACATATATAAATTCGCTAAAAAATCGAGGTTGAGATTGTGGGGTGAGGTTGAGATTGAGGTAGATTGAGGTTGAGATTGATGAAGGTAATATCCGTTGGAGAGTCCTTGAGAGAAAAAAGTTATTTTTTAAATCAGTTTTTACTAAACCAAAACCATCGTATTAACTGAGAAGATAACTGAACATTATATTGTACACCATTTACTCTAGAATTTGTTAAGTTTGGGAAATATCGAGAATGTCAGAGTGAAGCTTTTTAAAACTAAAGAAACTTTCAAGCATTTTACAAGACTAAGACGAGGAAAAATTTCATTATGTCCCGCATCCTCTCGATTAACTGAAATACTTTTTCGAGTGAGTGGTCTAATAAAGTTGGGTCTCTAGAATTAGAATTTAAAACGTTCTTTAAAAAATTCAAATAGTCGAAGTTAGAAACAAATACATTTATAACAGGTGGAGCATTTACAACTGAAGAAGTCAATCTTCTGAACATTTGAAAAGTATGATATCTACTCGGCTGCTGTAACTTACAACCGAATGTTGGGCCATTTCTAGAACTTGCTGTAATGCTTACAGGAAGTCCTAGAAGGTCCAAAAGTAGAGAGATAGCCACTTCTACACCACTTATCTCCGCGCCTGTCAATGATGAAATAATAATTTAATGTAAATGTAATAAATTTAATAATAAATTTGAAAATCGTTTCATGTCGTTCTCAAGAACGAGAAATGTTTCAACAACGTGAATATTAATTTACTGCATGATGTTAGTTTAAGGTTTATTGCTTTCTGGGCTGATATGCTCTGTTCTTTGAATTCATAAATCCTGTCACATTGAGTCCCAACCTGAAAGCCCACATTGCTTTACTGCTTAGCTATTTAGCACCCAATGTTAAGGGATCTGCGTTTTCATTTTTGTAAATCTATAAAGCGAGGAGAAAGTAATACTAAAAATAATTGATTTTATTAATTTGCGAAAATATTAGTACCTGTCATTCTTACCTTAGTTATTCAAGTGTAAGCAAATGCAAAGAGTATTGCCGACTATGCTTTTTTGTTGTTACTGACGACTTGAAGAGAGATTTTTGTTAAAATAGCAAAAATTAATTTTTGAAGAATGAATTAGGTAGAATTTATTATTTTGGTCTTGAGTTTTTAACCTAGTGTCTAAAATTTTATAGGCCCGTTAAAATTTGTAATTTTTGAATAAAAGATATGTTTTAATAAAATACATTAAATATTTTAAGAATCAAAATACATGACCTTCACAAATATTGGATACTCTAAAGATATTTTTTAAACTAAAGACGACCTAACAGGTGCAAGTTATCAGCGTTTCAACATTTTTAAGTGCCTAGAACATTAAAATTTCTTCTTCAGACACTTAAAACTTGGAACTCGTAGGAAAAGGTAGTATTTCTTTCGTTACATATTCGTACACCCTCTTTTGAAATCTACTAAAGATAAAAGTTAAAATACAGCTGTGTAGCGTTCATGTGAACATTTTGGGAAGGGAATCAAATTCCCCGCATACCAGTCAACCCAGCCTTTATTCATACAATAGAAGTCACGAATGTGTGAAAGTGATTCAAATTATGAAGGACGCAAACACGCACAAATACATGTATCTGTCTTTCAACTGAAAGCTGCTGGTGAGCATTGAATGGGAGGCCTCATCTCAAAAGCTGTTATAAGTGCAAAAAGTGGCTGTGGGTGAAACACATGGCATTGATGCCAATCAATCGGAATTTGTTTGATGTTTTTTGTTTACATTCGTTTCCGGTATTCTTGGTTAAAATGACATTGAATTCGGTGGTGTTATTGTTCGTAGCTTGTAATGGCGCGGGTGGTCTCGTTTTAATACTCAGTTTTACGGCAACAGCGCTTTCCAACTGAGGCTTTGGAACACCGACACATCCGCCATTCAAAGTCAAAATGAGACTATGGTTCACGTGTCAGTTATGTTTTAATTGAAAGCACAAAAAACGCACGTTTGTTCCAATCGCATATTCGCTTTTTATAGAAACCATGAAATGACAGGCGGTTAAAAACGTGCTCTTGCTGACAAATACAAAAGAGGTTCAACTTTTTTTCAACACTATTGTTGCATGTTGCATTCTCAAATATCCATAGTGTAGCGTCGCCTGGTCCGGCGCCGGTGCGTCGGGCCGCTTCGGGGAAACCCGCATAAAGCCGGATGTGGGTGGAGGGTGGCGGCGCCACGCCGCGCCGGGTGAAAAGCCCTCAGGAATCCCGGCGGGAATTTCCTTCAAAGGGACGCGCGCGGATGCGAGTCTAGGAGGTGTCGGTTGTAGCTCTGGAAAGGCTGGCCAGCGAGCCGTGTGTCGCCCGCTGCTTGTAGGGTGGGGGCGAGCCGGCGGATATTTAAGGCCGCGCCGACAGGCGCCTCGCGGGATACGCTGGGTGTCGAAAGACGTGAGGTATCTCCAGTGCAATCCTTGCACGTGATCTTCAGGTCGAAGATCGGTTTGGCGACAAGCCATGTAATTGGTGTAGTTACGGGACTCTATGTCCGACAGCTTCGCACTTCGCGTTGCTTTTTGCTGCTTCCGAAGCAGTGGTTCTGGGCGAGGCCTAGGGGACGGTCGCGGGGTTTCGCGGCTAAGAGAATTGAAAGGTTGCCAAGGGGCTAGATTTTTGTATCATATCATTGTACATTAATTGTAAAAAATCTGTAAATATATTGTATTTATTCAATCAGAACAGTCGTCTGTGTTTTTCACTCTAGTACGTCACAATAGAATCCATACCTTGCGTAATATTGGGTGTCGATGAAGAATGTTAATATTAGAGATTTCATTTGGTTCGTGACTCTGACAAGTTGATAACATACTACGTACATACGTAGTAAAATGAAAGTATATTGCAGAGGAAAAGTGGAGATTTTTCAACCTGTTTCATGTCTGAGTTTGTAAGAGAACTGTCATTTTGTTCTTATTTCTTTTTTCAAGCCGTGTTTTTGCGTTATCCGGGATAGGATTCGTCAAATCCTCGTGTTCATCAATGTTCTATAGCATTATCATTTACTTCCAAATTCTGTAATAAAAATATATAAAAATCTAATTTAAAATTGTTCTAAAATCGAAACGGAAGTCGCAGCGTTATATGGTATATTTTAATATTATGATTTCGTAATATATCAAATCGTATTTAAGATTTATTTAGTTGAATGCTGTAGCTTTAATTTACTGTACGTAGTAGATCATTGATTAACGTAGCTTCACGCTTGCGTTTTCATTGCAATGTGTGCTCAATTTAATATTCATGTGTACTTCAGGACTTTTTATTACCCATAATGAATACTGATTGAAACTGCAGGTGCATTGTTTATATCGGGTAATTTTAATTTGCTGTTAAATAAAAAATAAATCAGCAGTTTGAGTTACAACAATATGTCAGTTTGATTGGATGATAAAAATTAAATAACCTTTTTGTATCTGGCAGTGAACGATTTGTCACTCATAATTTGCTTCACGCTATTTAACATTTAATTTTTAATTCGCGCTCGTCGACAGTAAATGTAACGTGTAATTTATTAATAATTGTTTCTGCTTTTGTAAGATTAAATGGATTTTCATTTGACAAAAAGGGCTACTCGTAAATTGACATTATTTTAAATTTCTTCTACTGTTCGCGTAAACCGTTACGATCATGAATTCGTGTGCAGTTTAATGGCTCTGCTGTATACTGTTGTCTGTATTCTTAGTGTTACTAGTTACTATTTAAAAGGTGTAATTGTTCCATATTTAAGCATTCTATCTATCTTTTGGAGATCAATTATTCTTTACGTATGAAATGAATGACGCAGTAATGGATTTCATACATGTGGATTTCAGACTTGTGGTCATGCTATTAGGGTGTGCGACGCCTCTCTTCTCTCTCCCTTCCTCCCACCACCTCCCCCCCTCTCTCTCTCTCTCTCTCTCACACACACACACACACACACAGACGCACATACACACATGCCCACACATACGGGTATACATTACAAGCATAGACATATTCATTAACACAAATAATGACTATTAAACACAAGGCATCTTATGAAGTTTGATACCATGCTGAGCAGTTCCTTTTATCAGCAGTGAGGGTTGGCCGCACTTCTTTTCACAACTACCGCTTCGACTTCGATTGGCTAGGACCCCCCGAAATATTTACAACTTGCGTCGTATTACCGCATGATTCGGCACTTTTTCCATGTCATTTTAATGTTTTCGCCGCTATTCGTTGTCAGTTGTACAAACACACTTGACAGAAAAACAAACACAATTCGGTTTTTCAAAACACGTTAAAAAAGTTACCTACTACATATGTATGCAAAATACTTTTGAGCTTTCACATGCGTGGGAATGGATTTGTAATTGCAACTCGCTTTGAAATATAAGAAAATGTGCAAGTAATATGCGATTAACCCAATACTTATGAATGCAACACTGCATAGCAATGCGTTTGCGTTTCCCGCGCTACCGAAGAATTGCTTTGGAAGGGATGAAAGCTCATTTAAGTGGGGAGGTATCTCACACTTTCTTCGTTCAAAGTCACATTTCAATTAAATCTTCTGCTAGCCGAGTGTTATATCTTCACGACATGTCAAGGCACTTCCAGAGGTCGCCACTGCGTCTGCGCAGTAAAATGTGCGTGGTTTGCAGAGTGCTCCAAACCGTCCATAAGCTACCGTTGTTCCCCCTTCCCCTGTAGCCCCGCGGCAGCAGCGGATTCATTTCCCAGGTGTGCTCCAGCTGGCTGTCACGAAGGGCGTTGGCGGCGGACTGTCAATCGCAGCTTGCGACCGGCGCGTGTTTTGAAAGACCATGTTTCGTTCAGAGGACTTGCATTCCCCTCTTGTTAAGAAATGATTAAGAAAAATTGCACCGAAATTATTTGGGTGTGCACATGCGAACGTGCGAATACCCACGAGCCGTCACTGCATACATGGCATGATCACAGATATTTTGCGTATACAGTATACATACATTTCTTATCCCTTGAATGACAGGTACCATTGGGAAGTTAACGAACGAGTTACATAATTGTATCTCTGCCCGTGCATAAGGTAAAATCCCATGTTTTCGAAATCCAATATTGATTTCTTGTTGATCGAATGTGTATTAATGCTGTATTTTACTTATTTAAGGTCGCCTTTTAACTACTAAGAACATATAGCAACCACTATAAGTAACTTAGAGGTAACAGTAACGGTACGGTATTCACACACAAACATTCATACCACAGGCGGGATTCAAACCCGCGACCCTAAGGTTCTTCAGCCTTAGCGACATCGGTTATCCAGGCCGGCTTGGTACTTTGTTTAAAATTATTGTATTAACAAATACGACTCAATACAAATTCGTATTTTGTGTTTAAATAATAGCAATGTTCTCTTTAAAGAGATGTGTAAGTTAATTGTGTAAATGCAGATTAATTTTGATTGTGTCACAACGCAGGTTTGTTAGTGAGATATATATTGTTGGGGGCTCGTGTAAATACCGCTGGTGTCACCTTTATATGAAAAATCGATTATTACTTGCGTGCGTCTTCATCGCAGTCCACGCTTTCTTGGCCGGTCATCATATTGCACTGGTCTTTCCTCGGAAAAATAATATCATGTGTGATACTCTACACTCAAAACTACACTCTTTATAAATTCTGTTATACAATCATCCAAATGTACTCGTGAAAAATATATCTCAGAAAACAAAACTCGCGAGAAGAATCAAAAATTAAATATTTTCATTCATTTCATTAATTATAAATTATTTTAGATAATATCACACTCAGATAATATCAAGTTCACTTCAGTGTGTACTAGATTCAATATAATCAACAAAAATACTTGAGAAAGTGTTCAATTTTTTCTCATTTCCAAGTTCATTTTGTTCCATCACATGCAACCTACTTTCGTTCTGTTTCTTTCCGATCTTCGTAAACCGTTCCACTTCAATCCATTTCAACCTGTCGCTTCAGCGCTATCCCACCGTTTGCAATCGAGTTTGCGCGCTCCTCCCATTTCCAAGAATCGCATCAATTCAGTTCATGTTGCCTGAATGGACGCGACGATAATGGGCGAGTGCTATGCGCGCAAATTTATCTTGGACATTAATGGGTTAAAATACCCGAAGAGTCTTTCAGTTCCTCTCATTTCAAGTTCGTTTCATTCCGTTGCCTGCAACCAACTTCCGTTCTACTTTATTCCGATCTTTCATAACCGTTCCACTTCTATTTCAATCAATCGTTTTAGCTCTATCCTGCTGCTTGTAATACAATTCGCGTGCTCTTCCCATTTCCAAGAATCGCATCAATTCAGTTCATGTTGCCTGAATGGACGCGACGATAATGGGCGAGTGCTCTCTGAACAAAATTATTTTGGGCATAAATTGGTTAAAATACCTGAAGAGTCTTGCAGTTCATCTAATTTCAAATTAGTTTCGTTCCATCGCTTGCAATTTACTTTCGTTCTACTTCTTTCCGATCTTTCTAAACCGTTCCATTTCTATTTCAATTAATCCGCTCCAGCCCTCTCCCTGCTCGCAATCCAATTCGCCCCCTCCTCCCCATTCACATCAATTGGGAAGGGGGCGGGGCGGTGGCGGGTCTGCGGTTGCGGTGGCTCGTGCGGCGCGGCGGGGCGGTAGCCCTCCGCTTACCGCAGCAGGTGTCGCAGGGTGGACCGTCACCGGACGTCCTGCCCTCGCCCGCGCCCTCGCCCGCGCCCCCGCCCCCGCCCCACCCCCTTCGGCCTGCGGCTTCGTCGCCGCGGGCGCGCAGGGGATCAGCGGACGCAAGCCCTGCGGGGCGCTGCGTCGCCTGCTTGAGCGACTTGGCTCGCGGCAGGGGATGGCTAAAGGGACCCATGCGCGATCCAACACGTGTCTGTTTTGCGCGTCAGGGTTTTCGCGTTTCCAGAGTACAGCCGACTTCGGTTATAGTGAACTTCCGGGGACTAACTTGTTTGGTTCACTATATCCGATGATGTCAAAATTAAGTGGAATGTCTCAATAATAAATGATTTTATTAATATACAGCAAAATTCATTAACAGCATGAACTGAAAATTTGAAAATTTTTATTTGTTCTTAAAAAATCAATTATTTTGAATTGTTTGCTCCGTACATTTTTCATTAGATCCTTCACCAGAATCCATGCTCTCTCAATACTTCTACATGGTCCTCTGCCTCTAAGTATAGTAATGCAGTCTTGGCACAGTCTTGGCTTTCAGTGTGTCTTGCACTGTTGGAACACCATCCCACTCTCTGAAGGCCCTTTTAATTACTTAACAATATACTAGATTCAATTAATTTCTAGGATTTACTTCCTATGCTTACTTTAGCCGAGGTTCAGGTTCACTGTAACCGAATCGTCTTTTGCGTTTTTGTAATGAAAGTGAAACGGGACCAGTGACTTAAGTTCACTATAATCGAGGGTTCACTATATCCGAGTTCACTATAACCGGAGTCGACTGTATTTGAATCCTAAAGCCTTACAGACGTCCAATTTTACCCACTTGTCTTTACCGCGTCTCATGTTTAAAGAGGTCCTTCTGTTAGAGATAGGTGATTGTTTTACCTCTTTCATATTTCCCTCCCAGACCTTTTAACCCGAGGGATAAAACTATGACGAACCATTCCATGTATAATTCTCAGAAACAACATCAATGTTTTTCATTAAACCCTCCATAAGTACAGATCTCAATACACGTGTGTTCAATGGCGCTAGTGCCACGTTGATAAACATTTTCCAAAATTAAAAGTGTGAATATTTTATGCGGTGTGGGCGCTGAACTGTTTAAACTGCCAAACGGTACGAACGTCGAAGGTGGAAATTTGCACGCTCTAATTCAATTTCCATCTCTGGCAAGTAATGTTGCCTCAATGAGGCAATCCCCAAGTGAAGTATTCAGTCGTTGACCGCGAAAACTTGTACAATCGAGTTTAAATATGCAAACTGTTGGCGCGATTTCTGAAAGTATTATAACATTAGGCAACTCTTACAAATATTACAAGAAATTATATGCTGTTAAGCGAAATTAATTTTTATTTTTCAGCATTCTTATATAGATCAGAATCACATACAAATTCGGGAACTCGAACGCATGGAGTTCAGTTTTGTAGACATCCTATAAATCTTCAGTTTTCTCGATGGCTTATTGATGAAAGTTTTTTATGTATTCATAACATTTTCTGGAGCTTTTTAGATACCTCGGCTTGTGAAGTTTGTTTTTTAATATTTCTTTTTTTTTATTTTCCGTCGGCGATAGAAAATCATTGAAGGATTTGTGAGTGGACTGCTGATTAAAAGTGGATATGGTTCTCCTTAGTCGTGTGCACAGCTTCAGAAGTTCGTAAAAAGGGCGTGTCTTCTGATAAAAGTTGCGCGCCTCAGAGCAACGAACCGTTTGAAATCGCTCGAGCGCTTAGAATCTACGAGTTGTGTTCTTGTTTTGAATCTCAGCTTTGGATCGTGGTTTTTGATTTATGAGAAAGCAAAGCGGAACTTTAAAAAAGCAATCTGTGAGATATTGTGACTGGAATATTTTTGCAATAAATTTCGGGGAATATCGGTCTATATTGTATTCCGTACGCGTATAAAATTCTGAAAATTTTCTGTCTTCACGTTTATCATGTTCACGTAAGTATATGAATTTAATAAATGTTTTGCCTCCTTCAATTATCCACCTTTCTGTTCGTCACATTCGTTTGCACACTGATGTGCACATACTTGCGACAACTCTCTTAATCCCGTTGTTCTCCCTCCTATGTATGCACTACCCCTCCGGAACATGCGTGTAATTGTCAGGCCCCATTTGGCATTGCCTAACAATCGCATCTGGGGAAGTGCGCCGTAAATCGGATTCGGTGATATAACGGTCAGCGTACCGGACTGTTGTACCCTAGTTTGCGGGTTCAAACCCGATCAAAGCCGTGGATTTTTAAAGGCGAAAAAATCCTTCGTACGCCTTCCTTCGGAGGGGAAGTAAAGCCGGCTGTCCCATGTAGTAGATTTACTTCATGTTAAAGATCCTCAAGTCTAAAAGAAGCCTCTGAGCAAAATTGAGATACGCCTGTTTCGTCGCCCATGATAATACCTCCTTTCTTCGCTAAGTGGTGAAAGGAGCGTAGCGAAATTTCCGTGGTTAGACGGAAGAGCGAGCCTGATGGCCCGAGTCTCTCCACATAAAATAAGTCATTAACTAACTAACTAAATCTTCGGCATGACCTCATTGATGAAATTGAATCTCTAAACTGTAACGTTACAAGACGGATATCACCTGCGTAGAGACAAAAATCATTCCTGACTAAAAGTATTATCTATCAAAAACCTTCCCTTTTGTGGTGCAGCCAGGCTGCCTGGCGCCCCTCGCGTGCTCGCCCTCCGCACTGATAGTTCCACATGGTCTGGCTCGCCGCTCGCTACCCTTCGCACCCCTGTGTGTGCTACCGAACTAGGACAACGCCACTCCTGCTGACGCAGGGAAAGACTGTATAAACACCGCCTACGGCCACAGAAATTGACGCTCGTTTTTAGTCGTTGTGAGCGAGGTAGCGATCGCCGGCGTCCCACTCTACGGTTGCCCTTAGGTTGATCAAGGCGAAAAATGACGCTGTAGAGAACCGCGAGCGAACCACCGCCAGCCTATCTACTTTCGCCGCCGCCACCGTCACCGCTGCCTGCTGCCCCTCCCGCACCCTCCTCCTGATGGTGATCGACAGAGTGCTAGGCTGCGGAGATCCTGTAAGGATGTATTTTTGTACTTACAAGAGCACAGAATAAACTACTTTTAGTAATCAACCCATTGTTCATCTTTCTCCCGTTGCATACTCCCTGCTACAGTACTAAAGGGGCTGACAATATGTCAGCCCCTTGAGTAAGTGTGAAAAATATTTCTCAAATTGTAATTCTGATATTGACTTTCCGTATTAAAATAATATTTTAAATTATTTGGAAGGTTCTATTATTAAAATAGAAGGCATCATTTCCTAAATATACCTTACAAAATAATGGCTTCGTAGCAATCCATGATTTACCAACTTTAATGAACATCAACGCTTCATTTCGTTATAATTCTCCTCATTTTTTCAAATTTGATTTTTTACCGGTAATTATTATTCAACGTACCTCTCTTGATGTTATTCTGAATGTTCTTTGGAGTAAAACCTACGTACTAACTACTCCAAGATTTAAAGTTTTGCCCTTGAATATAGAATGTGTTACATCGCAACGAATATTTTGTTAACAATCCTTGCAAAAACGCTCATTTCTTTCTGTATTCAAAATTCAAGTTGTGTATATTTTAGGGTTGGAATCAAGAATTATGAAAACCTGTTTGGACAGACCGTGGTCCCCGTCAGATGTAATTTTCCAGCCAAACATATGAGAAAATAAGACAATACGTCTAAATAAGTAAAATTTTAATTTACCGATCCTTGATTGAAGAATACTGAATTCCAATAGTAGGCTTTCTAGTTGATCTAGTAGATAATTTTGAGTTCATATCACAAATATACGGAGATATTGGTCAAAATGTTAACAGGTTTAAAATAAATGAAAGGGAATATGGTTAGTTTCTCCTTGAGAAGGTGGATTGGGGGATGTCCCGAAGATCTTGCGGGCAGTAAGTCGGATTGCTGAAATGCGTAGAAGAAAACACGTTTACGCTGTTCACATGTCAGTCTGGTGAAGGAGGGCGTTGTCTTCAGTTACGTGGAACTACTCTTTCCATTGTCCTTTCGTAAACGCCTGTTAATTAAAAGTGTACCCAGTCGCGTATCTGGCACGAGCGTGCGTATGCATGCGTGCGTGATTGCGTGTGTGCGTCCCCACGCAAACGCTCGCGCGCTCTCCTCAGAATCTAATTATTCTCCAAAGTAATTGGGATTAATTGCGACGCACTTGCGTCGACAATCTCAGCGAGACATCCTCGCCGGCGTTTCTAGGTGGAGTATTTGCCTTTAGGGGATTAATGTGAACTCTGACCGGCGGCATTTAGAAGCGAATGCAGCAAATGCGTGTTTCGCGTGCTTGAAACATTTATGTGAGATTTAATGGCGCAGTTTGACATTATGGCGGGAAGATTGTTATTTGTATATGAAACGATTTTTGTATGCTTACTTGAACCTCTGGCGTACTCTATTTCAATGTAGAGGAATCCTCATTCGTTCCCACGTCCACGGTTAGTGGCAACAAAACATTGCGATTGTGACATATCTATATAAATATCCTCCTTTTCCAATTTATTTTATTGAAGTGTTTATACACGTTTTATTTAATTTTTACTATTTTTGATATTTGGTTAATTGTAGTATATTATTATTATTATTATTATTATTATTATTATTATTATTATTATTATTATTATTATTATACTCCTATAATATTCGATAGTCAATAACCTTTTTCGTAATGAATCATCTGTAGCTTGTCTCTGCTCTAAAAGATTAAATGGAATAAATTATTTTTTCGTCTAGGGTATTAGTGTTTCAAAACGATTTTTTAAACATATTCAAACAGTTCGAAATTGCGGAAGAAAATGTAATTATAGAAACTGGATGAGCCAAACACTACTGAGAGGAAAATGTACTCATATTTTTTTGAGAATAATATTATGTATAATTTATTCATTTTACTAACGTTGTAAGCATTTTATAGTTCCACTTTGAAGGAGTTTGGCAGGAAACCTGTACATTCTTCCCAACATATTCATTAAGCATAATTAAGTAATTAATCAATTTCTTTCATATGCTTCCATTAGAATGAATCTTTTTGCAATGTCCAGCGGATTTGCCCTTCATTGATGTCGGAGTAATCGTCTGGTCTCTGTGGTCTTCATTAGACCGAGCCCGCCCAGCGTGAGTTTCTTCGCGGCTTCCTTTGTGCAGGCAGCTGCTCAATAAAGAAGGAGAACGCGGTTCCCTGCTTCCCCATCCCCGCCCCTGCCCCTCTCAATCACCGACGCTCACTCTTCGCCTACCGTCCTGTGGCGCAAACGAGGCTTGCCTAATTATACAGAGGGGGGGGGATTTTTCCTCGACAGTTATTAACTTACATGCTTGGAAGGTTTGATGTATAATCCATTAAATTTCATAATTAATCACGTGGGTTTTAAGCGAGGATGCATCGTTCCGCTGGGTGAGGGAAGGGGATCCTGCGTGGAGATTTAGAGGAGGATGCGGCCTCTGAGGGAGCGTGCGGAGGGCGGGGTGGGTGGTGGAGGGCGGGGAAGAAGAGCAAAGTGGTGCGATCTTGTTTCGGGCACCGCGCCCCAATCCGAGGCCGGGGTTGTATTTCAGGCGCTGCAATTTGCGCGTATGCTAAAACGGCGCCAGCACTTTTCGCCCCGCCCGGCCGCCGCCCTTGCCTCTCCAATTAACGCGCTCCTGAGCGCGCCCCGCCCTACCCCGTCTCGCCTCGCTCCGCCCTATCCCTCCCCCCCCCCCGCCTCGTGACGCCGGCCTTTACTTGGCCCTCTCTCAGGGCTGTCCTTGCTGCCTTTGCAGCAGTCGCTGTCCTACGTTGTTACCTTTGGAGGCGAAGGGGTAGGGTGTTTTTTAAGTCGTCGTGGACGGCGAAGACGACGAAGGCGGCGTAGTGCGTAGGTGTGACGAAAACGACAGAGGCGACGTGGGCAGCACGGGAGGAATGAAATGGTGAGGGAGAATAGAGTGAATGGTGAACTAGTTGTAGTAGAATGGTGAGTAGGTAGGTACTAAGGCAAAAATGCGTCGGGGAAAAGAAGATGACGGACTTGTCTAGCCTTCCCACCTCACGTTTTACTGTCGTTTCCGTTTCCTACTCGTTGAACGTCCCAGTCACCCTTCCAGCACTTTGCCTTCCCTACGTTCTTGTCAGATCTTCTCCCCATCACATCTGTGACCCTTTTGACGATCTCGCCAATTCTTCACTTTTATTATACCGTCACTTTACTTTTCCCTGCCATATTTTCCCTTGTCTGTCGTCTTCATTGCCTGGCCATTCTCTCCGCTCTCCGTAATACGTGGCCTCCATAATAGGTTTTTTCGTTGGCCTTTCTAGCTTCTTTAGTTGTATTCTCAACAACTCTCTCAGCATCTCTCGCAATGTCTCTGCCCACCCCTCCTTTTGTGAAATCATCACCGTTCTTAGAGATTCTTTGAAGACCTTTTGCGTCTCATATTCGAAAATAAATTGATCTTATCGTTCTCATCTCACAGTGTTGCAGTTTCGCTTGTTTCGCCGGCCCTTGCGTTTACACCAGATCCTTCAGCGTGAAGCACCGTGCTGCCTATTCGGACAGCCCGCCGTTATCGAGGGCACTTGTTCACATATCTTCCCCTCTCTTGGACTTCCTTCTACACCTACTTGTACTTCGTCTTTGCTTCTGTTGCAACATCCATCTGCGCGTGTCTATTTTCTCGAAATTGTTCTCACTCATACATGCTTATTTTCTAAAATCAAATAATGTGATAGGTATTATTAAAACATTTTAAAATGATGTAGGAAAAAGTAAGCATTTTCTCTCACCAATAGCGCTACAACTTACTTTCGACTCTCGCCTAACCCTCTCATATTCGTAGTAGTCCTAGTTACTTATAAGATGATGGAGGAGAGACCAAATAAAACCTGAAAAATAAGAGAACTAGGGCGGAAAGAAACAGTACGTGAGAAAATTAAGAAGTACAGACAGCAATGGATGACCCACATTGGAAATATGCCGCAAGACAGACTTCCAGTGAATTATAAGCCGGAAGAAAAGAGAAAAATTGGATGGTCAATAATGAGATGGAAAGAGACTAGAACAGGCAATATACCTAATCCGTAAAGGATGATGATGATCATGGAGGATTGGCGAAAGGGAGGGGGAATTAGAACATCGCCTGGCCCTAAGAACCGGTGCTGAAATGTGCAGAGGATGCGCAAGGATTGGGCGTAGTATTTCTCCGGCGTACGCCAATAAACATCGAAAAACCCAATCAGAATAGTTGGTTACTCAATTTTCGTTCAGGTTGTAGCGTCGACCAACATAACTTCTTAGTCGGTACGAAAATTCTGTCAGCGTCGAGACTTTCCATCTACGCATCGTGTAACGCGGACTCCTAACTAAGAGGCCACTGCCACACCTTTTTTTTTTTTACTATGTAAAGGACAATCGGTTCAAAAGCTACAATTAAATTCAATCTCATCCAACAAGCATGAAGCCATATTTCAACTTATGTTTCAAAAAAGGAATTGAATATATATCATTAATTAATCTCAGGATTGCGGATCAATTACATTCTGCGTATCCATTGGATAATTGCAATTTAATTTTGAAGCCGCTCTGGTTTTACTTTTCCACATCCCAGATTTTACTTCATTTTTCTTTTTCCCGTTTTTCTTCTCTTCCTTCATCTGCTTGCGCTGTGCATTACACGCAAGTTTGTTAGTTCCGCTTGCAATATTTTCAATCTGTAGAAGTTCTTGCGCTGTGGAACCTTTGCATCGACGTCTGAATAATGAATGGGTAGCGCGTTGCACGAGGATTAAAAAAGAAAGGACGAGCAGATACAGAGCGGGGGCTTTTGCGTCCTGCTCGAGCTCGGCTTATTTGAAAAGAAGACGCCGTTCTTTATTCAGACGCCGGTTAAAGGAAAGGAGCCCATAAAAACACGGATGACTCTTTAGGGGAGCGTAAGAGATTAACATATTAAAGATTGCAGGTTTGATTCGGGCCGGTTGCGGTGAATGTTCGTTCTGAATGCGACAGATAACCTGAAATATTCTTTCTGAAATATCGCGGCGAAATCAAGTTCTTTTTTTATTGTCAAAGGAAAAGAATGTTAGTTGTAATTTAGGGAATTACTCATAATAATATTCAATTAAATTGACCGATTACCTTGTGGTCATCTACTTAATAACTGAATTTTCCGTTCCTTATCTGCCGTTTATCCTCAAGTTAATGAGAAATAGGAACCATTTGGATCGAAGAATTTGAGCCGTTTAATGTCTGGGATATGATAAAAGTTTCTCTGCTTGTTTTAAAAAATCGAAACATTGAAACAATTATTTACAATAAACGTTGATTGCATAAGTTATCCCAACCGGAAATAGATTTCAAGTATTCTGCTTTAGGCCCAGTTATTGAAATTCTGGTTTACCCTGACAACCTAAGCTTTGATCTGGTTCATTAGCCGACATCACCCATGAAATCGATGTATAATTTTCATCATAAAGGTGACAGATTTGATGCACCATATAGATAACAGTGTTGAGAAAAAACAAGAAAACAACCTTCCCAAATACTTTAAATGTGTTCACAACAAACCGGTTGACATCTGCTGTCTTTGGACTCCCAATGTTGCCACATCTCGCCGCCAAGCGCTGCTGGCCGCTCTTCGTCTCGGGTGTGGCGCATTGAGGTGCGATGCCCCGCCGCTCCAGAAGGCGCCCGCCCCGTTTATTTCCTCCCAAGAATTCGCCCTCGCGGCGGTGCCTCGGGCCTTGAACGTCGCTTCGCTCTAGAGTTATTGCATCCAGAGAAGCATCGCTGGGAACAATTTTTGGGAAAGGCGAATTGGCGGCGTTGAAAGATTGATCCAATTCCATCTCAACGTAGTTCAATTGTATTGAATGCGTAGTACATAGTAATTAATTTTGCTTTTAAATGAAACATTTATTCATTTATTTTGTTATTCTATATTTTCTCTGTTGGAGAGATCCCTTTTCCAACCGAAGTATTGAGCCATGTAGGAAAAATATGGTGTCGTTTGAAAGGTATTTCTTCATACTGGTTGACGATAACTAAAAGTGGGTTGCTGTTCACCAACATTTAGTAATTAGTTGTTAAAATTATAATATGCACAGGCAACCCGATTTTTTGACGTTTTATTACATTTTTGGAAGATTTTTTTTCAACACGTAGCACTAATAGCCAGGAATGCTGGAAATTTGGCTACTTGCAAAACAATCATGTTGGAGCGGAATGTTTGTAGTGGCTCGTCTAGAAAAAATGTTATTAAAGGTTTTCCGCAGAAAATAAAATTCACAAAAGCTTAATATTTTGAATGATTATCGTCGGATAGTCGAAGTTGTATCCCGTGGTACCTTAGGTTCTATTGAATGGGAACTTAGTGATATCTCCTCTCGCCCTTCCTAAAGAAACAACTCTTTCTACCTTCCCGAATGACAAAAAATCGTTGAAAAGATAGAGAATTTGATATTCCTTTCAAATAATTGTCTTTAGCTTTTACATGCCGTTTTAAAATGAATTTGATATGTTTCTGTGTTCGTCTTTTTAGTGGAATGTAATTATTTTAATGACAAAATGTATTATTTGAACAAAACAAAAGTATAGTTTCCACACTAATTAAGAACAATGTGGTGAGAAATACAACTTCCCACGAAATCGTGTAAATGTAATAAATGTTTGTGGAAATAAACGTTGAGAGGTCATAGTTGAGACCCAACAAACTCTGGAAAACCTAACGTAATTCCTGTCCGTTACTTTGTGGGTCACCCTGAGTGACCAATCGACAGTGAACCATTTCTTTTACCATTCTCGCCATTCCCTGCACTCTGCTTTGAGTGAGACGCGTTTAAGCGGAAGACGTTCGTGTCAGCTTTATTACCTCCTAAAATTTCGCCCGTGCAGCCAGCGGTGACGATGTCGAAGGTGGAGTGATAGCGGCAGAGACGGCGGTATAGAAGCAAAGGAAACCGGAGGGACGAAGGCGATGGACGCGGCAGGCAGGAAAGGGAGGATGTGCATAGGCGATGCAGGAAATGACGACAGCCGACGGACACTTACGCGTAGGCGCAAATGTCGGAGGTGGAGACCACGTAGGCAGCGGAGACGGAGAAACCTGAGTTGGTAGTTGCGCTAGTGGAGGGGGAGGCTGGACAGGTGCAGGCGGTGACGTCCGCGGCGGCGGGGTCAGCGACAGTGGCGATGTCATATTGTATGGCAGTGGACGAAGCAACTGTTGTAGAGACAACGAAACAGAGGAAGGCTATGACAGGGCTAAGGTGGGTGAGGCGAAGACGGCGGAGGGAAAGACTGCGGCAGGGATGGATGTGTCGAACGACTGTGGGACTACTGGGGAAGGAATGACCTTAGCCAACACGGCCGTCCTCGTGGAGGACATCAGATGGGATGGCGGCGATGGAGGGTCCGCGGGGTCTGTGGATAACAGTCGCTGTGACTGTGGCGGGACCATCGGGGAGGGGACGGACGTGCCCGACTCGGTCGTCCCCGAGTTGGCGACAGCTGAGTCAGCGGCGAAGGATGCGAGCTGCGGTAGTGGATGAAACAACGCAGGGAACGACGGTCGCGGGAACGGCGGCAGGACTACCGCGGAAGGGGATTGACCATGGCCACCACCACAGTCTCCGTGACTATCCTCAGGAGGGACGACGGCAGTGGAAGGGACGCGTCCTGACCGTGATGGACACAGCAAAGGCAGGGGACGACGTCGGCGGGACCTCTGGGAAGTGACCGCCGCGGCCGTCTCTGAGAATGGTGTCAAGTGGGACGGCGACGGGGGGGGTGCAGCGGTGGTTACATCAAGACAGGGGACCACCAGGGAGGTGACGGCCATGGACGTCCCTGAAGATGGCATCAGATACGGCGGTGGCGGAGAGCACACGAGATGAAATAGTGGAGACAGGAAAGGAAGGGGATGGCGGCGGTGGGACCACTGGAGAGGTGACGACCACGGCCGTCCCCGAAGATGGCGTCAAATGGCACAGCGGAGGCGGGGGACGCGAGCTGCAGCAGAGGACACAGAAAGTCAGGGGATGGCGTCGGCGGCACCTCTGGGGATGTGACGGCCACGGTTGTCTCCGAGGATGGCGTCATAGGGGCCGGCGGTAGCGGAGGGTACGCGAGCTGCAATAGTATAGATAACGAAGAAAGGCGGCGGGTCTCACTGGTGAGGTGACGGCCACGGCTGTCCCTGAGGATGGCGTCAAATGGCACGGAGGCGGGGGGCTGCAGCAGTGGACACAAGACAAGGGACGGTGGCGGCTGGACCACGAGCAAGGTGACGGCCACGGCCGCCCCCGAAGATGGCGCCAGAGGTAACGGTGGGGGCGGACGGGACACGAGCTACAATTGTGCAGTCAGCAAAGGAATGGAATGGCGGCGGCAGGACCACTGTAGAGGTGACGGCCACGGCCATCGCCGAGGATGGCGTCAAATGGGACGGTGACGGCAGAAGCGAGCGGACCCGAGCTGCAGCAGTGGAGACAGCGGTGCGGCGCGGCGTGGCGGCGCGGACAGTGCAGTCCCCGTCAACGGCGGGGAGACCGCGTCGGCGACGTGTTGAGCCTTAGCGGCGCCGCCCAGAGTTATCGCCGCGTGCGCTGGGCCGTACGGCCGCCGCTCGTCAATCCACGCGACGCGACGGCGGTGACGGTGACGGCGCGCGGCTTCTTTCGCTGCTTTATTGCCTGAGATATTGCGCGCTGCGAACATTTGCTCCGCTTCCGCTCTGACGGACGAGCGCTTACGGGAAAGGACGTCTGCGCGTGGAACGTTCGTTTGTTTTACCGCAGATTCATCTGCACGCGTTTGCAAAACGGTGGTGAAAACGTACAAAATTGAAATCAAATACTGACTGTTTTCTAAGCTCAATTCCTTCGAATTAGAAAGAGTTAACCGATTCTGGTGTTTCTTGAATTTAAACTAGGCTCTAGGGTAATATTTAGATCTTTGTCATTTTTCTTGATTTATAATTCGAAAACCTGTGGACGTTTAAAACCATGACTATAATAAATCTACGTTTTACCATGTACTAATTATTCCAATAATCAACATGTACAATGTGATGAATGAATTTCGCTTACATTCTTGAATGTAATTTTAGAATAAATCATGATAATTTAATTTATTATGATAATGATATGTATGCGAAGTATATTTGGGAGAAAATTATTTTATAGAACATTTTAGTTTTTTAAAAGTTCATGAAAAATAAGTGGTGCAATTTACGAAATGAACTGAACAGTTTCATGTGTATTTAAAATTATTTCAGGAAGTGAAATTGCTTAATTATTCATTTGGCGTATCTTTATTCATACAAATGTTTTGCAAGAAATTTTTCTTACTGAGTTCAATTTGAAGCAAATATAAAAATAACAACAACAACAACAACAATAATAATAATAATAATAATAATAATAATAATAATAATAATAATAATAATAATAATAATAAAATCTAATACAAACTAGAATAATTTAAACATTTATTTTATCGTTAGCGGAGCAAATTTAGTTCATCGTTCGTTTGTTCTTGACTTGTTGCCGAATACAGGCGAGGCAATAAAATAGGTTCGCCTCGCGTCGCAAGTGCATGTCGAGGGTTGGCGTTTTAATGGTGCATGGCTTAGGCACGCGGCGGGGAATGGAATTTTAAGATTTCGCTGTCCCGGGAGAGCGATATTTCTCCGGCCGCCCTATTCGTTCCCGGCCGAGTACACCTGGGGGCCGCTCCGGGATGGGCGGGGTCGGTCTGCAAGGCGCGTCGTGTTCCGCTGCCCGAGGCGAAGGGAGAATTACGCCGTTTTAAAATTCCTGGCCATCCTGATCCAGTAGTACTTATTCCGTGCTGCGCCAAAGAGAAGCAGTGGAGAAAAAAGGACGAAACGGTTCAGTGGGTACCGTCGGCAACTTCGAGCAGGTTTGGATTCTTTTTGTGCCAGTGAGAGAGGTAGGATGAATAGGCTGCTGGTATTTAATTGGGTTCGCTGTTGAGAGAGGGATTTAAATTAATGAATTCTTGAGCTTATTAAAATAGAACGTTCTGTTTGCTAATTTTCTCTTTAACACTTTGTCTTCCACCTGATATTTTTGACAAAGTTCTTCTACCCATGTAAATGCATGGGATATTGAATTACGATTAAATATTTTTTGAAAATGTTTATTTTCAAAATGTGTATTGTTTACATTTACACAAGAAACAATACTGTATTCTGAACTATTCCTTTTCCACATTATGCTTTACCTCGGGGAAAAAAATTCAAACGGAAATGAATTATGTTATTTTCGATAATTGCAAAATATTATCATTTCAAAACTACAATGTTCATAATAGAGATTTTCACGGAATGAAATCTGTTCTTCAACAACTTACTTCTCATTGTTGGGTAATGTTTCTGGCTGTACGGAATGAAGTTTTGGATAGTCGAATTTGTGTTGATATATTTGCTTTAAAATAATTAATTTTCGCACCTAATGCGCTACATTTTTTAATAGATTTTAGAAGTGATTTTTTAGTAGTTGAGGCTGAGATGGGTTAATATGGCCCAGAATTACGATATTACAACATAACGTTATCGTTCCCAATGCAAGAAAATACGAATTGTTGAAGCACTATTAGTTCGTTTATGTTTTATAAACGCTTATAAGATTCACTGTCAATATTATTACTAAAGAGACAAATGCGACAGAGAAAAAAAGCGGAAGATGAATGGAAACGTAATGAACGTAAGCTTTTTCATATCGCGTCTAGTTCTTCAGCTGTCGATGCGGTTGCGTAAAGCAGCGCGGCAAGTGTAATCGAACGCTTCCTTCATTCCGAGTGCGGAATGGCATGGCACGGCGCGGCGCGGCGGGCCATGCAAGTCGCGTGCGAGGTGTGCGCGGGGACCCTCGCCGACGCGATCCTTCCCTGGGCAGAGGCCGCTTGTCCGTGTCGCAGCTCGGCCCCTTCCTCATTCATTACCCCGCCTCGACCCGCTCTGCCTCCCGCTCCCAGTCCGCTCTCCTGCTCCGTTCCTCCCCGCCCTCCTTCTCCACCCCTTTCTCCCGCTCCGCCCCTCCCTGCCGCTCCTCTCCTCCCCACCCTCCTGTTCCTACTCGCTCTGTCGCACCGTTCTTACCCACCCCCTGGCTCGGATCCGCCCTACCCCTCTCCGCTCATCCCTCTTCGTCCCCGCCCCACTCCGCTCCTCCTTGCTCCGCAGCATTCGCGAATTGGCCGCCGCGCCGACAGAATTGCATTCCCCGTGGACATTTGCGGCGGCGGCCGGCATTGTGTTCTGGGACAATGCGACGCACGGGCGCGACCGAAGCATTTTCTTTGCGGTGAACGGCCGCCGGTGACTGAAGGAAGGAGCGGATGTGATGGGAATGCAGGGAGTAAAGGGAGCAGGCGACAGATGTGGTAATGATGACTGAATCGATGGTTGTATGGGAAGGCGGCGACGACGCGGGGCAGGCGACGGAGAAGACGGCAGTGGCAGTGACAGCTGTAAGGGACGGGGAGGGGTGGTCGGCTGCGGTTGAGTAGGCAGTGGCAGTGACGACGGTGGCAATTGCGTTTGCGGTGCATGTGTCACGTGGCCATGTAATGATTAAGGAGCTTCGAACTACATTGTTTTAGGTTTGGCACAGAACACATTCGATTGTCATAGGTCTCATTCAACACTGGAATTTTGTTTCCCTGAAAAGTTATTTTTACTCTATTCATCCCAGATGAAACTATTTCTAGTATCATCTGTTAATAGATCCCTTTCCATTGCATTCTCTGCACCTTGTTTAAACCTTAAAACAAGAGTGTATAGGTAGGCTTCGTGACACACTTAGTGGATATTAAATTCGTCATTGTCTATAAATGCGTTCGTTCATTAAAAATATTTTGCGAGAGAAGAAATGACTGACTATGCACAGTGTCCAAGAAAGAAAAACGAAAATCTGGAGATAAGCCCTTGAGTCTATTTTATACATTTTGCGTCTAATTAAATTTTGCCATTTTTAGAATGGTTGAACTACATAATTCTGAAGTTGGTTTGATGTAAAATACTTTCTACGCAAAAAATGGATTTCAGAAACATAAAAATCGAAGAAAGAAAAACGAAAATCTGGAGATAAGCACTTGAGTCTATTTTATACATTTTGCGTCTAATTAACTTTTGCCATTTTTAGAATGGTTGAACTACATAATTCTGAAGTTGGTTTGATGTAAAATACTTTCTACGCAAAAAATTGATTTCAGAAACATAAAAATCACTCCAGGAGTATGTTAGTTGTTTATTGGTTGCAAAGAAAATAAACACATTTCTTTAAGAAGAAAAATAACCCAAGAATATCACAATAAATTAAATGGTGTTAATTAGGTCTTTATGAATCATTTGATAGCACTGCACTGTTATTATTTGCTTCAATTATCCCAAAGATAAAAATTTACTACACTAACTTCAGAGGTCTTGCTGGAAATTTGACACCCATTGCGACCTTCCTGGATATTTGAAATTAACTTTTTTTACATTTCGTTTGAAATGTGGAAGCACCCCATCGTGCTGAAAATACATCGAGGAACGCATCCTCTGGAAGAGAACGTAATCTATCTTCTAAGAATATCAAGTAAGTGTTTCCGATTAACCTTTTCATCAAACAAGTGAGGTCCTATAATTTGATTTCCGACAGTTCCATTCCACACATTAAAGGAAAATTCTACTTGGAATCGCCTTTGGCGGGTTGAATGGGTTCGAAGGAGCACATAAATAACTGTTTCCAGAATTAATTATTCCACTTCCCGTGAAATGTGTTTCGTTTGTTAATGATATCTTACTGCCAATACTTACTGCAAATATCTTACTCTTTTTGAAGAAGCCAGAATCAACGAAAATCAAAGCTGCATGTACGATTTTTGTCTTGTGGTTGTAAACGTTGCACTTTACAAAATTTGTTAGGGTACAAACTCTCGTCGTGAATAAATATCCAAACAGTACTCTTTGCAATACGCGACGGAGTAGAAATTCTTCTTAAATTGGTTGATGGCTTTCTGCAGTTTCTGACACAAGGTCACTTGCGCTGCTCTCCAAAGCCGAGGTCGCTAAGGCTGAAGGGCTGTAGCTGGGTTCGAAGGGTCGCGGTTTCGAATCTCGCCTTGGGCATGAATGTTTGTATGTGTATGTTGTCCTTAAGTGTTTTCCTTACAATTCTCCCTACAGTTAAAAAGTGACAGTGGTCGCTATATGATCAAGTTGTTGAAAAGCGACCTTAAAAAAGTCACTTGCATCTTCCGAATCTACCGAAAGGGGCGTTCCGTCGTCAGAGATAATGAAACAGTTTCTCGAAACTTTCTGAAGGTGTTTATAAATTCTCTTTATTTGCGGCACGATACGAATAGCTACTCGTGTCTGATATTCACGTGCCTCTCTTTCCAATCTGACTTCACAAACAACTGTAAACATAAATCATGTCTGCGTATTCCTTTTTGTTGTTAATTCGCGGCATTTTCAAGCGAAATGCTCCTCGCAGAATTCCAAAGAAGACTGATTACGTAGGCTCAATGTCTCCTTATTTCAACATTTTCAAAAATAAGCCACACATTAAAGCTGATAAAACAATCTCTTTCGAATCTGGCGGACTGTGATTCAAGTTTCTCCATCGCGCGCTATTTGAAGTACCACATGTTTCATTTCTATACTAGACAAAATGCGAATGTCGCTAATTTAGGAAGAAATGACTATACGTTTATAGAATACTTTTTACTCAGAACAACTTGGAATGAAAACTATGAATTTCCTAGTTTCCTCTTTGGATATTCTATATACAAGCATATAGTATGTCTCGGAGTGTGTTGTTATTATTTTAACGAACATGCAGGCAGTTTTCATACCTGAGCAGTTCTCCGACACATCTATACAGTCTAAAACGTATTCCGTTGAAAATAATTGCAATAATAATAAATGGATGCACACATTAAATGCATTGAGTACCGCATCTTTTATCTGATGAGGAAGATATCTGTTTGGAGAAGCATGAAATGACAGTAATGGGAACGAGGAAACTGTAAAAGTGCTACAGAAAATGAAAATAGATGTATCCAGGAGATTATGCGCGTAGATATTACGCTATTTGGAGGAATGATTTTGAAAGTAGCTGAGACGGCGTGGGAAGTAGTGGTGGACACGATTCTGATTACGTAGATACATCACGGCGACGGTCTACAATAGCTACATAGCAAGGGATTCTGAAGGCCGCTGAAGTTTGAATGCTAATAGAATCGGCTTTTAGTGGAGATGAGGGAGCAATGATGATGACGGAAATGGCGATGACAGCGGCGGCCGAGTGGAGATGGGAAAGGTGGCTGAATCGGTGAAGACGAATGTATTCATTGAATCCTCATTCTTTCACTCACTCACTCTCTTTCTCTCTCATTCTTTCTCTCTCTCTCTCTATCTCTCTCTATCTCTCTTTCTCTCTCTTCCTCTCTCTCTCTCTTTCTCTCTCTTTCTCTCTCTCTCTCTCTCTCTCTCTCTCTCTCTCTCTCTCTCTATCTATCTATCTCTCTAAAAATAGGTTCTTCATCACTTACAAAATGTGCACATTGTATCTTAACAACACAAAATTGAGAACAAGAATTAATTTAATCACTCTCTGTTCAAGCTTCGTGTCTCAGTCGTTAATGATTTTACATATTTGGTTGAGGTTGTAAAAGATTGAGTGTTAAACATCCACTTTCAATTAAATATTCAATTCAGAATTTGTTGTATCATTAATGCAAACTTATTTCTATTAATTGCAAAATTGTACAGCAATTGTTTTTATTCATCAATATGCCGATTCCATTGAATTACATGCTTGTGTATACGTATCTATTTGATATTAAAGGTTTTCAATTTGAAATGTGGAACTTCAATATTTGTAGGATATCCAGCGTTAGACCATGATTCAAGGGTTTTGTGCTTCATTGTTTCATCGGAAGTAAAGAAGGAGATTGGTTCGCCCTGAAATTATATTAATTCGGATGTTGAATTCGACTGCTATGAAAGTCCCTTTCAGATAATTGGAAGGAAAGGAGGTGTAATTCAAGAAAAGTAAAGAATGGAGGGTTTTCCAATACACATTACGAGAAGATCTGTGACAAATAAAACAGATGTTGTACAAACCAGTGATTTTGATTAGATAAATCTCCAGTCATGCCGTCAAAACATGAAATTCATCACACTTTTACGTCACAAGAAAATAAAAAACTTCGTGAAACGTCAAGATTTGGTCGTATGTTTAATTGATACGAACTCTGAATATAATTATTTATTTCGAGATTTTCGTGTTGTTGTTATGAAGAGTGAACGGTATTAGAGTTGTCGACAGAACAAGTTATACACTTCGCTGTGTACACTCAGAAGTCAAAAGGAGTTTTGGCCAGGGTCTATATTGCGAAATGCAATATAGACAGCAGCGAACCAGATGATGCCAGCAGCTGAGAAACTACATATTACGTAATTCTGTCGAGAGCTTGTAGCGGAAATATAGTCTCTCTCAATTTGTCTAATCCGTTGTAAAGCTTTCGTCATGTAACTTCGCTATTTTTCTCTCAGACTTCGTTCTTAGTAGGACCGCCTCTATGCTTTGTGGCTGCGTAGGACTAGTTGTAATGAAGTCAATGCACGTTCCTAGCAAAAATTGCCTCTCCGATAGAAAAAGCTTGGATATTGTGTAGATAATTCTGCAGTTGAGACTCGCAGTAATTTGGCCAATAAAATCTACATTGGATGTGAATTATGAGCAGAGTACTAACTCCATACATTTACTATTCTGGAGAGATTGATTAAGAGATGAGACACCTTCTTGGAAAAAAAGCCACGATGGAATGAATTGATGATGATTTCGGGCACGTCAACATTTAAGGTCATTATTTCCGTAAGCGTAGTGCATGATTTTGCTCGGGAGGTGGCGATGATGCATGGTGAGTACCGGCGCCGACCTATCTGTCTGCTACTGGGGTTTCTTCAACCAGATATCTCCCACCAGCGGGGCACCACCCCAGCCAGGAGAAGCTCTAAGCTTCCAACCGGACTCCCGGCATGTGTGGGAGTGTAGTGCATGTTAGTGTGTGTAAGTAAGGGGTGAGGATAGGACAATAAAGACGAACGAAAGATTGCGCGCAGTCCGTGTCCCGTTTGTTAGGGTACTTCTCCGGCATTCGCCTGTTGTTGGTCGGGGGAAACCACAGAAAACTACCGATCAAAGCACTCGACTGCTAGAATTCTCCTCCAGAGAGCGACTGAATTCGACCTGGCTGTCAAGCCAGATTCGCAAATCCTGCCACCATCGGTACTCGAAGTTAGGATCTCCCGGTCAGAGGCACTGCAGTGACATCAGTTGATGCGTTGAGCTACCTCTCGGGGTACGATGTAATCGCAAACTCATGAACCGCTCACGGCTTCAGTCACAACCATGGTCGTTGACCTAATACGCAATGCGCGCAGATGCATCTATCTCATGTCAGAGTAGAATTGCACTACGGTTACCCAGCACCGATGTTTCCAGCGCGTGGGACTACACAAGTGCATCCCCACATCCCTGGTGAATACAGTTTCTTCTTACTCATGTGTACTAATGATACCGTCGAAACAATAGTCTTCTCTGAATATCCTCGCATATGCTTACTCGCGAGAACGGATGGGCAGTACATTATCTCCATTGCTATTGCACGAACCTACTGTGTGCTGCAACTCTCATTGTCGTCCGAAGCGGTCTAGCTGGTTGCCTTGTCTCCTGTCGCTCTCGCAATATTCTCAGGCGAACGTACGCTTGAGCAAAATCGTTAGGTCTAAGGTCACAAATAATATACTAGTGACCTGAAGCAGCAAAACTGCTGCTGAAGGAAACCTCACTAAAATGTTTTCCAAAAAGCGCCGCTCACACTGCTCAAGAACGATAAATAAAATAAATTAAAAGTTTTACAAAAAATTGTCTTTACGAGAACTGCAATAACGTAGTATACAATATACCAGTTCTTTACCTACCAAGAATATAGAAACACTTGCTGATTCATAATGCAAAACATGTAGCAGATATTTAATAGCGGGCGTCATCTTTCTTGCAACTTCGTCGCATTACATCAGCTATGTCCTATGCAGTGACACACTTTGTGTAGGAATTCAGCCAGTACACATAGTATGGAAATAGGCACGATAACACAATACAATATTTGTATTTTCAGTCAAAATAGATTTTTTTTTGTATTATCCTGAGTTCATGGGTTTCTAATGAAACCAAAGACAAATCTCATATGGCCAGGCGCACAGTTTTCTTTCAGTTTCAGCTTACTATTGGACATTAGTAATGTAGAATAGTACATTATGAAACGATGATGTAATGATGGGTATTATTACACGAGTGAGCTATTACGATACGAGCAAGAAACGAGCGACTATCGTAAACTTCACACGAGTGTATTAATATCCATTACATCGAGTTTCATACGGTACTTTTTCTACGACTTATGGTAACTTTTATAAGTTAAACTTTTACATTGAATTCCTTCGTGGCAGTTGACTTCCAGGATTCAGCCAAGGCCACCTAGCGGACAGCTACTCTCGCATACTGCCGCAGGTGACTGTGGTTACCAGTCCGCCTGCGAGGGAGTACTGCGCTAGTCAAATACTATCGAAGTGAAATTACGATCCAATTTATTTTCAATAATGTTACACGAAAAAAATTACTAATAATAAAAGAAATTAAAACTGGCATGTATAATATAATATCAAATGAAATTTTAATGTACACAATCGAACGGAACATTTACTAGAACGATTCTCAATGATAAATTAAGTGTCAATACTTGGTTTGTAAGCTTCTCTGTGATTAGTCAAGAACCTGTATTAAAGTGAAATTTGTATCGTAATGAAAATCATTAAGGAACCGGTTGCCGCCATCAAATGACAGCATTATACAATGGGAATAGAAAAAGAACATATTAGCGTAATACAATATATCAGTTTCATTGGAAAAAATAGTTCACACTTTTTAGTTGACCAGTTCATGTCAAATGTTCACAAATTCATATCAAATGAAGTATTACTACACTTGTCTTGGGCCTCAGTGTATATGTGTAACGTAAACCTTTTAATAAGGTAAGTGCGATGTTGTCTGAAATGAAAATCTTTCATTTTCTTTATTGTTTATTAAATTTCCCTCTTTTCTTATCTGAGTTCAAAATATTCATTATATCCCCTCCAGCCAAATTGAAATTTTAGGAAGACAAACGAAAAGAAATCTTGCGTGAAATAATTACGTTTACCTTTCGTTGGCAATTGACGATCTAGCGCAGTATCAATCCAGACCTTACTGGTTCTGATCGTCAGTTGTGCCTGACTACATCTCATTCATTACTCCCGTCTGTACGTAAGGTTCTGTTTCGGACTGTGATTCGTCCCCGCAGACCATGTGTCTCAGGACCTTGTTTCGCCCGTCCGTTCCGCGCAGCAGCCGGTCCGGCCGCCCCGCCCCGCCCCGCCCCGCCCCTCCCCGCCCCGCCCCGTCCTGCCCCGCCCGACGGCCTGACCGCGTTGGGGCGGGGCGGGGCGCGGCGGGCAGGGCACGGCGGTCGCCTCGTGCGATGGAAAATCGATGGTTCGCACTCGATGAATGGCCCGGTTGGTCTCCCGCTCGCGGCCTCCGACGCCCCCTCAGCCGCAGCGTCGCGTCGGCCGCCGGACGCCCCGACCCGCCACATCGTGCACGTTGACCACATCGTGCACGATGCGCCGTCCCCGTCGCCCCGTCGCCCCGTCGCCCCGTCGCCCCGTCGCCCCGTCGCCCCGTCGCCCCGTCGCCCCGTCGCCCCGTCGCCCCGTCGCCCCGTCGCCCCGTCGCCCCGTCGCCCCGTCGCCCCGTCGCCCCGTCGCCCCGTCGCCCCGTCGCCCCGTCGCCGCGTCGCCCCGTCGCCCCGTCGCCCCGTCGCCCCGTCGCCCCGTCGCCCCGTCGCCCCGTCGCCCCGTCGCCCCGTCGCCCCGTCGCCCCGTCGCCCCGCCGCCCCGTCGCCCCGTCGCCCCGTCGCCCCGTCGCCCCGTCGCCCCGTCGCCCCGTCGCCCCGTCGCCCCGTCGCCCCGTCGCCCCGTCGCCCCGTCGCCCCGTCGCGCCCCTCGCTACCGAGACATTCAACGTCCCCGTCGTTGATTGATTAATTGTGAAGGAGACCGAGCCCGTGAACTACTAAGGTCAGTAGTCCCGTTATTGCACTGTTTTTTATTTGGGAGGTTGGGGTGATGTTCCCCCGCTGGATGCCGAGATCCGACGCTGACCTTCCCGTCGTTTTCCGGGATTTTCCCCAACCAGGTGTTTCCCACCAGCGGGACAACCTCCAGGCGGGACAAGCTCTTAGCTCTCGATTGGTCTCCGGCAACTGTAGTAATGTAGTGGATGTAAGAGTAATTCCATGTAAGTAAGGGGTGAGGATAGAGCAGGAAGAGGAACGAAACATCGTGCGCGGTCCGTGGCCCGTTTGTTACGGGACTGCTCCGGCATTCGCCTGGTATTAATCGGAAAAAAACTCGGAAAACGACTGCCCAGAGCAGCCGTTCTCTACAATTCACCCCCCAGACAGTACTTGAACGCGACCCCACAATGTACGAGTAGCTAGTTTCGAAACTCTTGCCACCGTCGGGACTCGAACCTTAGGTCTTTCCGGTAGGAGGCACTGAGAGATGTCAATTGATGCCTCGAGCCTCCTTAGCCGGTCGCTTCCGTCGTCCCATGGCTTCTGTCGCTTTCGTAACCCCCGACGCCACCGCCGCACCGGTCATTCAAAAAGTTGAAATAGTTAGGTTAAGTTACCATACCAAATAATAATCGCCAACCTGATGTAGCCAAAGTTGACTCAAGTTGACAAAGAAACTCTGGACTTCGCCCTTCGCGGTTAACATGAAGTATCGTTGAGTATTGCCCAAACAAAATTTAGAATGCGTTATACATTACAGGTTTGGCTTATATTGAACGTTGCCCCTTAACTGTAATAACAAAAATGTATCTTTTGCATTCAATGCGCACATACTTCGCATTTTACACTTATCGAAGTTCTTTAGTTGTTTCTCAAAGAAATACTGGACTCTGCGCGCCTGCTTCCCCACCATCTTCTCCCCGTCGTCACTTCCACCAAACACAACATGCCTGTTCACCCGCTCCCCGGGCTCGCTCATTTGTTATTGTTTATCTCTGGAGTACCGACCAAGTGGCTAATGGCGTAGCGCGCTGACTTCACATACGACGGGAGGTCCGGGTTCAATTCCCGTGCCGGCCATCCTGACCGGGGTTTTCGCGGTTTCCTATTTCATCCAGGCGAATGCTGGGATGGTTCTACTGAAACACCGCGGTTGCGAAACCAGGCCGATAGCAGAATTCGTTAACTACGTGAAGTCACGAAGGTTAAGCGAATTCTAGACATGGGTTTCTGATTGGGCGATCTACTAAGGGCGCCTGAATGTAAGGGCGCCGAAGTCAATTGCCCTTTACGCGACATATAATGGCGAAATACAAATCTTGATTGATTGATTAGTGATTTCGGGCACGTCAACTGCTTAAGTCTTTAGCCACGTACGTGTAGTGCATGTTTTTTTTCTCGAGAGATGGCGGAGATCTTCCCCCGCTGCATGGTGAGATCCGGCGCCGTAAATCTCTCGGGTGAAGGAGGATTTGGACCACCGTATTTTGTATGGTTGTATTTTTCTCATGAAGTCAGCATTTGCCCTGAAAGAAATGTTTTATAATTATTTCGGTAGATTCAAAATGAATAGAATCAAGTACAATACAATGCAAAGTGCAACATCCATTATTTTCAGAAGCATAGTGTAATTGAATTGTTTTATACGAGATGTACTGGAATATATAATTTGTTGAAACATACACATACGTTTCATATATAGCAAACACATTTGTTGGGTATTAATTACACAGTGTCAGGTAGTAATTACACGTCGTTCATTACGAAATACAAGAGGCACACAATTCACACTTTACAATTTAACATGATTTCGGAAATAGCATGACAGGAATATTAACGTTGGTTATCGTTAAACATTTTCAGTTAGAGAACATAAGGTCCTCGGTGTGAACTTTAATATATTGAAACGCTCTCCGTTTCTATCAAATTATTTCTGCAACCGGTTTCCGAATTTATATCATTTTTTGGGGCGCCAGGAAAGGGTTCTCATCATACAAAAAGTTCAACCCTCGATAACTTTCATACATTCTCGTCTCTTGTTCTACAAAACAATCTCGAGTTTCCTTCTACGTCATACCCCATTACCAGTTTACCACCCTACATGCCCTTATACCACAATCTTCTGTCTGTTACTTGCCGCGCTATGTTTATTTATTTCCGCTTCCCTGGTTGCTAAGGAACGCCCTGCCTGCATGCCTATGCCCTACGTTTACACTTTTTACGATGAATTTAATAAATTTTTGTTCTCAATTCCCATCAAAATATTGTGTGACAGTCTGGTATGTCAAAATATATGAAGATAGACGAGAGAGCTATTTGGAAGTTATGCAGTCTACGTCTTACCGTAGGTAGTATTACTTCACTTGCACACTCTGAATGGGTTGACTTGATGAAGCAGACTGTTACATCGTGCGTTGTGTGTTTCCACAAATGTTTTGAAAATAAATTGAAAAAATGTACTATCGAACACAGTTTTAGAGTTTTGACCTGTTGGATGAACCACAATTACCCCCAAAGTATCGCTGATTCTTTGGTCCTTGTTGAGTTCTTCACTGTCAAATCACATTTTGAATTTCCAGTGTTCACAGAGAAAAAATATATAAAAAGACATTCCTTTTGTAATTTTCTTTATTGTCTATGAACGACCGTGTTTGCGGAAATTTATATTGACGTATTTCATGTTTGGCTTGGTTGGCACATAACATGGGGAAGGAGAAGTTATTGTCATATCATTTATATTTTTGAATTTTGCCGTCAGATATCAATTGTTAGTTATAATGTAATTATCTTCTGTAATGGGTTTTGCTTCTATTTACTGCGAAGCCGTACACAATAGAACATGTTTTAATTAAACACCATATTATTTGCATGCATCGAAATGACAGGTTTTGCACATCGATCCTTCAGACTTTCAACCGGTAAAAGTTAAACTCAAATATATTTACGAAATAAAAACTAGTGGTGCTATAACAGCACGCACTTTCTCGCCATTGGTAATGAAAATTAAATAGTTTCAAGCGAAAATTAAATATTTTCACTCAATAGATTTTTTATTGAAAACTTCAAATGAAAATATATTTCTGGCATTGAATTCATTGTATAAGGTATGCACTTATGCAGTGTATTCGCGAACATATGGGATGAGTTTTTTAGCCTTACAATATTCTTCGTAAACAGTATGCGAAAAAGTAAAATAATTAAAAGTTAATAAATAATACGATACTAATAGCGTTTGCAAACAAATGCCAATAGATCGAAAAATATTTAATAGTAATTATTAAAGATTATGGTATTGTAATATTCTCCAGATATATAAAAGTATTTGTTATTACCGCGAAAAAAAGGCAGCCGTCGTTATTGCCCTCAGTTATCAGTGCAGCATTACAACAATGGAGTACATAAACCAACAATGACCGCTCAGCTATTCGTTTTCACATTTAACACAAAGGACGCAATTTAAAATGAAATAACATAAATAATAATAATAATAATAATAATAATAATAATAATAATAATAATAATAATAATAATAAAAGGAAATATGAAATAATATATAAATTCTAACTTATGTAGCAATAAACTGCCACTAAACATTTCTAAAATTACGATCACAAAGCACAGGATTTTCAGAGCAGGACTAAGTTTGACGCCCGATTTCTCTAAAAATGCTCATATTCTCGAAAAATTCAACATGACCTTATATGAAGATCTTTTTTCAATGAACACAGTTCATTAAGAAAAAAAATTGTATCTTCATAATTGCAGTTATAGGAAGACGCCGGAGATACTTTTGAATTTTTGCAATTTTCGAAAAATCAGGGTTATCAACGAACTTGAGACCTGTGCCATTCTCTTAAACGACCTTCAGACTATTCAACAACAAAATGTAATGAAAATTGATGACTGCATTTTTTTTTTTGAAAAGTTTGAAAATGTCCGAAGGGCTTCATGCAAAGTATCCTCCAAAATTAAAATATCGTATTCAAATTCAAGGGGCCGCGAAGTCAGCCAGTTCAATTGGGGAATATCAATTTTGGAGAAAATCGGCTGACGGTTTAGCCGCTAGCGTTGTTCATAGGCGGACGGACATACAGATGTTTTGCTTCCAGTGGATTTTTCGGTGTCAAGAACCCACAAAACATAGATTCTGGCTACACCACATGTTAGAGAATTTGTTTTCTAAATTTATCAAGTGGATTTATCCACTTTTTCGTAATCATGGCGCTGTATTAAGTGTTTTTCTGCCGAAAATTCGCCGTTTTTTCGCGCAGCATTACATTACATTTCACTTCTTAAAATGTTCCTTCTTAAGCGCAAGAAAGTAATAACTAGCGTACCCGTGCGAGAACTCTCGCATGTTAAACCCCACCTCTTCCTAATTTTTCCATATTAGCCTGGAATATAAAGAACCTCTTATCCTCCGTTACATGTATATTCTTATTTGACGTTATTACCGAGCAGAAAGAAACACCCGTGAAATGCAAACACGTAGAATATCAAGTAAGTAGTTTAATTTAACATACAGTTTTAGATTTTTCAGGCTCTGAACAGTTGGGGTAGAATCGAGAAACGTCGAACCAGCAGAAATGTAATAGAATATTGAAGATGATCTCATCCAGTAGACTATAGTGTAATGAATGTTTCGTTGAGGCCTACGGCCTCAAAACCAGATATGGAAGGAATCACTGCCCGCGGAGCTTTGCTCAAGGTGCAAGAGAGAACAGAGGCGAGGAGCGAGAGCAAAGCCTTATCACATTTTCCGCTGCCCTCACTACTAGTTCCAGTTTGCCATTGGTTGGTAGTATCAAGCGTAACTGTCAGCGATATTACGTATTATTGGGCGCGATACTATATGATAGTTTTTTTTTATTTAATGCAAATCTGACTTTGTGAGAGGATCAATTCACTTTGGCATGTTACTGAAAAATCGACGAATGAGCTACGTTTGGACCACACGTAATATTTTCTTATGCTATTATAAAATATGTTGCTTGATATATGCAAATATGCAAATATATGTTCCTAATAAATAACGGCTTTGCCTAAGACATTAGATCGTTTTACTGCAATAACTAATCCTTTTTTACATATGTGTAATTTTTATGCTTTGTTAACTCTATAAACTAGGTTTTTCAGAACTCTACCTGCTAAAGGAATTTGCTTGCTCCATTCGTTTTGAACCAGCTAAGTTGACTTTCAACTACGTTGGACCTTTTCTACATAATTCTGTACTGAAAAGAAAATAATATAAAAAGAGATACTTACGGTGACTTGAAGGGTAGTGGTAGCACTGTAATTTGTGACTTGGATACAGCAATATTAATCTTCAGACATTTAATTGGGATATGGAAACAGCTGGTTCTGATCAGTTCCGTATTTTTTACCCGTACGTTGCACTGTAATCTATATAGCTATAATTCTCTTAGTCATTCTTTGTCGTGTCCTTGTTCGTGGTCTTTTTCTTTATCTACTTCTCTTCATCATTTTCGTCTTCGTATTCTTTATCTTTATATTCTTCATTATTTTTAGATCTTTCGAAAGCTTTTGACGTTATTAACCATAACATCTTGCTCTCAAAATTACCTTCTTATGGAATTCGTGGTATTGCTCTAGATTGGATAACCTCGTACCTTAAAAATCGATCTCAAAGAGTAGAAATACCGTACTGGCACGAAAGGACATTATTTACTTATCTCTCCAATTCTTTGCCAATTGAACATGGGGTCCCACAGGGTTCGATCTTAGGTCCTATCCTCTTTCTGTTGTACGTAAACGATATGCCCTCATCTATTAAAAGCGGAAGAACAGTTCTGTTTGCCGATGACACGAATGTTCTTTGCAAAAAAGAAACGAATAGTACAATTTCAGAAGTTTCAAATTGGTTTTGTAATAACAAATTAATAGTTAACGAAGAAAAAACTGTCTCAATGCAATTTTGCGTTTCAAATCGGCAATCGTATACTCCATTGAAAATTAACAATATGCAATTAGCTGATGTTAAGGTAACAAAATTTCTAGGTCTCTCAATTCAATCAAACCTCAAATGGAATGTACATATAACAGAATTAAACACTAAATTAAGCTCATAATGGTATGCACTCAGAATTCTTTCAAATTCTGTCAGCCTTCATGCAGTTCGTTGCGTGTATTTTGCAAATGTACATTCCCGCCTGAGATGTGGCATAATATTCTGGGGAAGCTCATCCTTTAGTTCCCAGACATTTAGATTGCAAAAGAAAATTATCCGAATAATGAAAAAATCCCATCCACGTGATCCGTGCAAGCCTCTTTTCATTGAGCTTGGAATCTTACCATTGCCTCGCCTATTTATTTATGAGTCTGTAGTATTTGTCAAAACTGACTTACTTAACGGTGGGAACATATTTTCATGTAATACTGATATTTATAGTTACAATACTCGACGTAGAAATCATGTTCATCAAGTGTCAGTATCACCAGCTCACTACAAGAAATCCACATACAATACATGTACGCTACTTTACAATGCATTGCCAGATGAAATTAAAAAATTAAAATTGGTACACAAATTTAAATTAAAAGTAAAATCTTTTCTGCTGCAAGACTGTTTCTATACAATTAGAGACTATACTGATCGCCAAAAAGAAACATAATGTTTACTTTAACAAAAACAAGATATAGTATAATGAATTAGTTTACATTTGCATTGTATAATTTTAAAAAAGACTCAATATGCCTGTAACAAATAATGTACTTCCGGGTCAATGACCCCCCATCTCGATCAGGTTTTTGTCCAGTTTCCCTGATCCATTGAGCAAATGCTGAGATGGCCCCTTGATTTGCTTCTGGACGTAAATGTAGCTTCACTATGCGCACGTTTTGTTGAACTTTCCTTTGCTTGTTGTAGTAGTAGTAGAGCTTAGGGTGAATTTCTGTTTTGTTAACAATACAGAAAAATCAAGTCTGTTCGTTTCTTTACCGTTAATAATAAGTTTTCTATAATTTGGCAACGAAAATATCTAGTTTTTGGAATGTTAATCTCTCGCTCTTTTAAATTTGTTATTATTATTATTATTATTATTATTATTATTATTAATCTTTCAACTCTTAATAGTTAAATTGTTGGGAAGGGATTCTGAAACTCAAGAAAGCGTGCGCAGATGATTTTCTCCCCCATACGTCACATACAGTTTTTGACTGTTTTTTGACTAAATAAATAAATAAATAAATTTTCTAACGGCTTAGGTGGGTTAGAGCATCTCCTGATGTCACTGCAGTGCCTTTAACCGGGTGGTCCTAGTGTTCGAATCCCGACGGCGACACTATCTAGGTAGCTAGGTCGAATTCACTTACTGTCTGGAGGCGAAATCTAGCGGTCGGCTGCTCTGATTGACAGTTTTCCGTGATTTCTCCGATCAACACCAGGTGAATGTGGGAGCAGTACCCTAATAAACGGGTCATGGACCGCGCGCGATCTTTCCTTTCTCTTCCTTGCCTTCTCTTTAGCCCTTACATTTACACTCACACTCACATGCACTACTCTGCCACACATGTAGGGAGACCATCCGGGAGCTAAGAGCTTGCCCGACTGGGGCGGTGTCACTCTGGTGGAAGATATCTGGTTGGGGAACATTCTCCCAAGCCTATGGGGAGATCAGCCCAATATCTCACCATCCATTGGGGGAAAATCACCCGCGATATCTCGCCGTATCTCACCATCTCCCGCGATAAAAAAAAAGCATGCACTGCACGTGCGGGACTAATAATCTTTAGCAGTTGACGCGCTAGGAAACACCAATCATTCAATCTATTCCGTAGTTGTGTCGTCTTTGCCATCATCTTTTTCTCCTTTTCCTTTTCGTTCTCAAAACTGTAATCTTGCCGAATCGCCACCGTCGTAACAAAATATCAATTTTTTCGCTGCATATTTTTACATATTTAGTGCTATATTATATATTTTACATATTTTGCTGTTTTCACAATTTTTTAGTTCGTCAATTTTCTTCTATGTTATACTTATTTTTAATAAAAAGTATTTTTAATAAATCAGAATTTTTGCTTGCATTATTACTGAGTTCTGTCGAATAGTGATGCGCTACGTCAAGACGCGGTCAGATGTTCTCACAGACCGGCGCGCATTTATCTGTCATTGGCGGGTAGAGTGCGTCAGCGGCTGAGTTCATTTTCACTTTTAGATGTGAAAAGTATCATTGACGCCGGGTTTAGCGATTCTTAACCTTAATTTTCGAGAAAGTTTAGTGATCGCCGACTTAACTTCGATGAGAATGCTACACTCTGCAGTGATTGTTTGTTGGTCGTAAATACCGCCAAGTTTTGCGAAGGCTTCTATTAAGTGTGGCTGCTACCCTATTAGTACCCTCCTGGATACTAATAGACGATGCATTTATTACTGACCGGGGGAAAGTTATATGGTGCAGAATGTGCATCATCTTGTGCTCTCCATATTATTTTTAAGACGATTATATTATTTTTAAAATTTATTCACGAAATGTTTGATAAATGTAATTCCGAATTAAATAAATGTGTTTAATAATTAGTGAATTTTAATATTACATATTATATCAGATTTTACATATTTATTACGTATTCTCACCGTTTTCATTATATATTTATGTACATATTTTCACGTTTGACACTACGTATTTTTTCGGTCTCTACTTATCAGTGCAACCTCGGCGCTCCGGTCTGTCCGTTGCGCGGAGGGCCGACATCGTCCGCCCCCGCAGCCTTGGTCTTGCGGATGCGGACATCAGCGGCGGGCGCATCATTTTCAGTTAACGAGGAATAAAGGAGACGTTCACGGGCGGCCCGCGCCATCATGTGTCCCTCAGCTCTCCTTCGCGGCCCCCGCCAGTTGGGGAGGTCAGCCCACGGTCCCGGACGAAGATTCTTACAGATTACATAAGGATGTTATAAATAAATTAAAACAATAGGCTCAAATATTTTTTAATTGACAGACAGCACTCTGGACTTTGAGGTTTACCATATCTCATGATCTGCTCAACGCGTTTCTTTATAAATACATGTAATAATAACCTTTAAAATTACAAGAAAGCGTCATTAATGTGATATAAAACGACATGAAAATGTATATTTTAGATGTATCTCTCGTTGAAACGAAGTATATAAGAAATTGTTATCCACCCATTGTTATGCAAACAGGAAAAAATCAATTTTTATCATTTTGTTTTCAAATAAAAATAACAAATAAATAGGTTCAATCATAAATATTCTTGCCAAAGCTGTGTTTTTGCACTTTGCTGCAGTGATTCAAAATTTTGTTTACTCCAGGTAATATTTGTATTCAACAACGTCATACTAGTTTCGTGATTTATCACTGTAATTGTAATATTCATTATTAACTTTATCATACTTGTTACCCATGATTGTGTCTTTTGTCTAACGCAATGATGTTGATAAAGTGTAGATCAATGTCACTTGCTCTTCACCGACAATATATGGTGAACTGTGATTTAGAAGGTGGTGGTTTCTGTTTCTCTTCCACGCCACAAACACAAAGAGAACTCGTCCGAGCAATACAACTTCAAACCTTAGCACAGAGCTTGGAACGAAGCCCTGCCCACTGTTCGGTCAGTCTATTATCATTTAAACTTCAAAATTCTTTTGTGACTCCCTTGTGAGCGGAAGGTTTGTTACGGGCATCGTAATGAAGTGATTCGATTAACTTCTCGTCTTGACCACAAAACGAAGATGGAAATAGCCAGAATGCTTGTGCGAGCGGTGCATTGTTCACCTAATAGGGCGCTAATAGGCGGAGGCCGTTCGTAGCCCTCTGCCGCGGATGGGGGCCTTCGGGGGCAGTTAGGGCGCTGAACGGCGGCGGGGGCGGTAAATGTAGCGCAGGACGACGCGTTTTCCGAGCCGTTGCTCCTGCCGCGCTCGTTGCCTCATCCTTCGCGATTCCGACAGCGATTCCGACAGCGTTGCACAGTGACCCCGAAAGCATTTCAAAAGCACCCATCCTTCATTCATTCATCTCTACCTTCCTTCCATTTTTACATCCATCCATCCTTCGTTTGTCCATTCTTTCATCAATCTCTTCATGTGTTTATCCATCGTTTCATTCATCGTTCCCTCGATTTATCTTTCCCTCCATAGTTGAATCCACCGTTACAAATTAATTTCATCCGATACATCTCATCTATCCCATCTACTCATCCATTCCATCCATCTCTTTCAACCCATCCATCTTTCAATGAATCTTTCCATTCTTCATCGTATCCATTCTTTCATTCTTCTTTTTTTATGTAGGTTGTTCACCTTTTTTTTACTCTTCATCCCGAAGATTCACTAGATGTTGACTGCACAATTTCTCTTCATCTTTTCTGCGGCCTTCCAGGGTTTCTCTTTCCTAATGGTATTATAGCGAATATTGCGTCATCTGCCGGCGGCCCTTGCACTAGATTGTCCCAGAGTGTTCGCGGGGCGTATCGCGAAGTCCAGAATATTCTCGACGGCACCCGCCGAGTATAAATACGCGGCGGACGGAGACCGCGAGTCAGTCTTAAGTCTGAAGTGGAAGCTGAGCTGTGCAGTGTGTGCATCGCGGTGAATAGCAGTGCAGTGATTGTGCTCAGTGACGTGAACCGTGGCCAGCGTCGTGAACTGTGGCCAGCGCCGTGAACTGTGGTCAATGCAGTGGACTGTGGCCAGTGCATCGAACTGTGTTCAGTGCTTAGGATTGTGTGACAGTGTAAGAGAAGTGAACAGTGTAAATAAATAATCAAGAGAAGTATAGTGTAAATAAATAATCAAGAGAAGTGTGACGTATGAAGAATAATCAAGTGTTTTCAGTGATTGTGTTAAGAAAAAAAATAAACGTTTTTGTTAAAATAATACCAGAGTTTTAATTCACCACCTAGAATCGTAACAATATCATATCCCTGGTTATTTTCACCAGTCTACCACCGCTCAGTCGTGTGACGATGTTATTCAATTATGATTCCCTTCTTTTCGTAAATTTGGTAATCTATATATAGAAAAGAAAGTTGTGTTAGTTACACTATTTATAACTCAAGAACGGCTGTACCGATTTGGCTGAAAATTGGTGAGCAGGAAGCTTAGAGCCAGGAGACGGACATAGGATACTGTTTATCCCGTTCGACAGCGTTCCTGTGTGAGAACGCACGTTTTCGCACGTTTTCGCGTGATTTCGCATGTTAGCGGTCATTGTTGCCTGTTGTAACCCATTGTTGTAACGCCGCACTGATAACAGAAAGCGATAATGATAGCCGCCTTTCGTTCGCCGTTATATCTATATATAGTCGTATTAGTTACACTATTTATAACTCAAGAACGGCTGTACCGATTTGGTGAGCAGGAAGCTTAGATCCAGGAGACGGACATAGGATACTGTTTATCCCGTTCGACAGCGTTCCTGTGTGAGAACGCACGTTTTTGCACGTACGCAGTGCAACAAGGATAGTACAGTTTCTCACAGTGAGTGCGACGTGAGAAAAAGATGGGACCGGCTGTTAAGGCGGAACAGAGTTCGCCAGGTCAGCTAGTATTATTTATTTTAAACTGATTTCTTATATCCTGATTTCTTACATTGTCACTCCTGGTCTTTCCTACTATCGGTCGTAATGAGGTCTTTTCTACTGATTGGTATAGTTGTTTTGTTTTCTTCGTATCTACTCGGGTTTCTGCTCCATATGTGAATATTTAATTTTACCTTCTAAACTACAGTATTTATTTTTTCAAGATACATCTCTTTCATTCATTCATTAATATACTGTGGTAACGTGTCTTCCAGTGACTAACACGCCAATTTTCCTCCTCTGGGTACCGTGGCTCAAATCCATATTCACGTAAAAACTCTCAAATCTGCGGTATGTGGATTTGCAGTTGGTTTCCTCGGTGTTATCCCTTTATTATATTTCATTATTGTTTCGTTATCATTCGTTCCATTTATATATCAGTAACATCCGTTCTTTAACAAAATCATTACACCGGGTTTAGGTATCAAAGACTAAAGCGTGAGAAATCATAGAAAACATTTGAAATGAGCAAGAGAGAATAAATTGGGAATACTTAAAGACGAATTTTTTCCCGCCTTACGTACTCTCTCCTCTCTTCTCTTCTCCTCTGTTCTCTTCTCTTCTCCTCTCTTCTCCTCTCTTCTCCTCTCTCCTCTCCTCTCCTCTCCTCCCCTCTCTCTCTCTCCTCTGACTTTTGTTCCTTGCGCTAATAGGAATTGTTACACTTTCCTGTAGTTTCATGTGCATATCGTGTGGGCGTAGACAACGGTGATGGCTTCGGAATGGGGACTGTTAAGCGAAGAAAACCACCACCTAAATATGCAGGGTGTCCTCACTTACCCACACCAAAAAACAGCTCCGTTTTCCATCTGGTGATAAAGAATACACACATTTTTGTGCAAAAGCTTAATCCTTACGTTGAAAGCAATATTTTATTCCAGTAATAGTGAACACTTTCTTTCACCAACACTGTTTTGTGCTCGAACTATTGTATACGACGGTGCCACCAAAAGGTTTGTAAAATAATTATGACGATGTGAACTTCACATATTTATTGTGATTACTATCGATTTCTGGGAAAATGGGTTTTCCAAACTATCGTATATAGTCGTGTCTCTGAGAAGTAGCTTACTGCCAGGAATTCTTAAAAGCAGTCATGAGTGATCTTTATCGCCAGATGTCATCGACAATTCCTAAGAAATATCTATGTGAAAGCGGCAAATCTTCACGAATTATTTCGTGCAGTCCGAGGGTTTCAGTCGCAAAATCCGGTATTCTGTCATATTTATGCCCATTTATAGTGAAGAACATGAGCTTACACTGAGCATACGTTCGGAGGCAGTAACAGTTACTGATATAGACCATTTAGTACCACCCATGTAGGGTGAAGTACATACGCATATGCAAAAAGGAGAATTGATCGCATTATCTCGTACCGATTTATCGCACAAAACTGCTTCACCAACCCACGTCCATGGTTGCCTTAACCCATTACATCTTCCCGTATTACTAGATTTCTTGGCTGCCGGTCTCCGCTATATCGGAAACCGCCTCGTAGCACTTCAACTTGAGCGCCACCCTGTAGTTGCCGACGTCACCGTTTCCGAATTGCGGCAGTTTCCCATTTCGACGGTCGAAGACGGCGACGGCGGCGGGCCGGCGGCGGAAGCGGAAGGGGGATCGGGGTCTTCAATATCGCGACTGCGCCCGGGAGGTCGGCGTAATTTCGGAGAACTGCGCCGTGCCTTTCTCCCGTCCCCCTGCCCGCCACCCCCGGTCCTGACTCCCTCCCCCCCTCAAGGCCGGGGCTGCTGTGGCGTCTGGCGCGGCGGTGGTTCGTCCGGCCACAGCCGTCACAAATACGAGGCTCGCCGATCCGGTGGCCTTAGGCAGTAGAGTCACAGTGATCTCGAACCGAAGGTGGCGGGTTCGAGTCCTGCCTTGGGCATGGTTGTATTTGTATTCGTCCTTTCACCCTTTAGCATCACCATATCGTTTCATATTCACAGTTACCATACCGTTAACTACAATAGTAGTCGCTAATGACCTAGATGTTGATGCGGTCTTAAATAAAAAAAATAATAAAACAAAACGAGGTTCGGGGCTAACATTATATATATTGCGGTACTAACTTCAGTTATTGAATGTCAACAGAATGACAGCAACTTTTTCTGGATTCAAAATTTAATGTTCACCCTTCTAATTACATTATATTTATTATCTAATACCTACAGAAGCGTGTTTTAGCTTAAACGTTTAACCTTTATCATACATTTGTCGTTCAAGGGTATGAACTATTTGCGCCAATAATCTGTTATTTTATTTTGAATTGCCGTACTGCCTGCAGTGAAGCGTCCTCGACTCGGCGATAATTAAGCTATTAGTCTCATATTGTTGAAAGTTAAATTATTTTCTTATCATTGAACTAGCACTCTTGAAACTCACTGACAGACTCGCCTGCTACAAATAATTGCCATCAGCTTCATCCTTCTCTAAAGACCTTAAGACCACTAGTTTTCCAATATATTATTTCACAGACTGTTGGAAACTGTGATGAAACTATTTTACATTGCTGTTCTGTCTTCGTAGGTAATGATCTGTAGAAATATTAATATGAGATCGTATTTAAGAACATTATTGGTGCATAATATAATAACGAAAAAATCTATTTCAAAAGAGGTCCGACATTTTTGCTGAGATAAAATGAAATGCAAGAATGGTAGTGAGTTTATATTTTTGAGGGTACAATTAAAACAAGGTTCTTTATCATGATTAAGAGATAATTTAAAATTTCCTTTTTCAGGAGGGGTGCTTTGGCCAACGGCTGTTTCTGCTGATTCTACTAGAAGGTATGTTGGTCTTTAATTTTACTGTTCTTTGATTCGCTGCATCAGTTATTCGAACCATCATGGATTGAATTAGTCGTTTGATCAGATCACCACTGCATCTGAAATAATGGACCGAGAGTTAAATTGAACGTTAGACCTAGCTACAACCACAAAGCTTGTAATTTGTGTTTCGGAACGTACTTGCCGGATTGTCTAACGATTATATTATTTTTAATAAGGAACGGAAAACGTAAAACTTATAACAGTGAATAGGCAAATACTATTGTTAATCTATGATACTTAACTTTTCTGCTCGTCGATTTTCGTTCCATAAGTTTTTCGACGTCAACATAAATGTCTGGGACCGTTGGAGCATCACTAAGTGAATTGGTGTTTAATCACACAAAGAGCCCATGAACGTTGTTCAGTGGCCTTTCATTAGGCTTCGCTGCGCCCGATGGAAAAGTACTCGACTAGCTTTGCCGCACCTGCCCCAGTGTGCCACCAGAGCTTGTATGGAGGCCATTGGTCTGCTCGACGCTTTCTGTATTCAACATACTTTTCTGAAATTTTCCGTAACGTCGTTTAAAACATCACTACTAGCTTAGTGTGTTGTCTCCAACGCTTTAAACAGCTTTGAAAGCTTTTCGTATTTACTTATTTTATATTTTTAAATAAATAAGAAGGATACAAAAATTGGCTACCAAGGCGTATTTTTCGTAGACACTTCAACTACTATCGATACTACTGTGCAACACTCATCATAGGTACCAAAAACAGAGTTATTTACTCATTTTATGCTTTAATTAACGAATGTTTAATCGTGAAAAGTGACTCATAGAACTGCGTTGCAGTCATATCGTTCAGTTATAACGTAAGTTAACTATTGCAATTCTCTTAGGATTCTTTGCATCGTTGTTGACGGCGAACATGTAGACTTCATCGCAGAGACGACGGAGAGAATGAGGGCAGTAAGTAATGGGAAGGAGAGAAGGGAGTAGCGCGTTGGCAAGAATGCGCAAGTAATTAAGCGTGCGCTCTCTCTTTTGTTTCTTGCTTGCTCCCTCCACCGTCACCACCGGACTCATCACCTCTTGTTTCCCCGCACCTTATCTCCGTCTCCACATCACGTCGTCGCTCCGGACATATCGTCTTTCTGTGATTCCTGTCAGTCCGCTGTTGCCGTTACATCTTTGCTTCCCCGTCGTCCTTACTAACAACCCTACTCCGTCCAACATTTTATCCCTTTTGCAACCGTCCCTAGCTTCACTCCAAACCCAACCCTTCCACGTAGTCTTCCCTAATCCCCGAGTCCCCACCACACCTAGTTCCCGCCACCCCGATTCCCCGCCACCCCGATTCTCCGCCATCCCGAGTCCCTACCACTCTGTGTCCCCGCTTCTCCCGAGTCCCTACCACTCCGTGTCCCCGCTTCTCCCGAGCCCCCGCCACCCCGAGCCCCCGCCACCCCCGAGCCCCCGCCACCCCGAGCCCCCACCACCCCGAGGCCCCCGCCACCCCAGGCCCCGCCACCCCAGACCCTCGCCACCCCAGTGCCCCGCCACCCCAGGCCCCCGTCACCACGTGTGCTCACTATCGCGTGACCCCGCCACCCCGTGTTCCCATCATCGCGAGACCCCGCTTCTCCGAGTCCTCGCCACCCTAACCCTTGCCACCCCGAGTTCCTGTTACTCTTGAGTCCGCTGTTCACCTGCCCCATTTCCGGATTCCCCTCTCCTCTCCTCCTTATCCGCCACCCGTTCACGTTCTCTTGGCCCTCTCACGACTCCTGCCATCTAGCCACCTCCAACGCCATGACTGCTCTCTGCTAGTACCACTGCCACTGCATCTCAGCCAGCTACCTAGTCACTTACCCCGCCGGCACCCTTTCTTCCACGTGGCCGTCCGTCGCCTGCGCCACCATCTGCGCAGCCACCGACTCCGCGACAACAAGCGCAACCACTGTTATCGCCACTTGCGTCGCCCCTGCGGCTGCCTGCTGTGCGGTGTTTTTACAGCACTTGAGGCGTCTTTGAAGAGGCGCGCTCCGTGCACTCTCTGCACCCCCGCCCCCTCCTGCGCCACCACTTAGTGGAAGATCCTCACAGCCCCGTGCGGAGTTTACTTGCCGACGGAGTGGTAATGTCTTGAACTAACTCCGGCACGACTACTCAGCCCAATCCAAGCCTGTTTGCTCTTCTTTGGTACGAGATAAAGCCCAAAGTAGTGGAGTGGTCAGTTGATAAAGATAAATTCGCGTCATAGTGTAAAACCCCAGTAGTCGCTGAAGACTGATAGTCTGCACATAGCAAAATGTGGATAAAGGTAAATTATGTTTCAAAAGTGGATGAAGGCAAAAATAAGCCGAATGAATGAAGGTACTGAAGGAAACTACACATAAAATACATAGGAACGTTAAAATATTTAATGCAAAATTAATAATAATTGAAGGTAAATATTGTAACTTATACGTATAGACAGGTATTTAAAAGTGTATGCATCTGATTCAGTAATTTCTGAATAAAGAAATTTTAAAAATTGAGTGACTTTATTTCTCTCATTTTAAAAACCGTTCAAACCAATTTACTAAATTTAAAACTTTCAATCACTGTAATGGAACCATTCTCTTCCTCAATAAACATTCTCAGTAAGCGATTGAATGCCTGTGGCCGCGTCGGACAGAGATTCCGTCGCAATTGCTGTCAGAATTGTTTGTAGGAAAGTACAGAACTCACTAGAATCCTATGGTTGGGAATATTAATAATAAGAAATATTAAAATTTTGAATTATAAGCTTAAACATTGGAAACGAATAATTTTTAGTGCTGTTTATCTGTATTGTATTCTCAAGCAAAATTGCAATTTGTGCAGGAACATAACAAATTAGGCTAAAGAGCAAGTAATTTGTAATTTCTCTACGTCCCGCTTGGAATAGGCTTCTCCTTGTGAGATATTCGCTCTCGTCCAGTCTCTGCTTTAGATGGTCACGTTACTTTACTCGAAACTGCGGTCTAGTTCGCCTACCTGCCTGCAAACGACGGCCTGTACTTCCAGAACTTCCAGTTCGACATGTGTGCCTGACCATTGCAGCAGGTAACGGATTTCATGAAGCGAAGTTTCACCACTAATACCCACCTAATTTTATGATGATTCATGTAGGTAATTGATTGCATTCTTTTCTTTATGTTTCTTCTCTTTTTTGTTAACTCTGGAATACATAGGCAAAAACAACATACGTAAACTACACATACACTGGTGAGGTGCCACAGCACCCTAATTAAAAAGTGATATCTTAAATTATTAGTCTTTGAAATAAGGACAGGAAATATAATTACAACATCATTTTTATTTGCTTTCTCGTCAAATCGAAATTAATACAGAAAATGGAAAGGTTTACTCAATTCATGACTGGCACACCTCTTTCTTATTTTCAGAACAACTAGGTATTTTACACTTTCCCCAAAAAGGTATTGCTCTTCTATCCTTTATTATTTGAGATACACCCCACGTAGCTTGTTTTGTTAGTTCTTTTCTTAGATCTGTACAAAGCAGGCGCCCTCTGGTTTCAGGCGATGTTTCAATTCTAAATTCCACACTTTCTAAAACACAGATGGTGTGCTACAATACCCCAAACAATGGAAAACACATAAAGTAGTAAAAGGACATGTACAACTCGTGTACAGGCGCGAAGATAACATAGTCAAATGAGAATACACGGAGATGGACGGAAAAAGGACGTAAAAATAAGGCATTTATTCATTCATTCATTCAAAAACGTTCAACCCCAGCGTGCCTAGCTTAAATTCAAAATACTCCTGGGATGTCCTAGCACCGCTCTGTATATTCCTGGGTTAAATGATAGCACATCTGAAAATCGATTTTCATTCGTAACTGCGAAGGTTTTAGTCCCGAGGAACTAAAATTTTAACGTGACAGCAATTACAACGGTATCAATTTGGTTAATTTCTTTTTTGCGTATTAGTGATTAGTATTTTGGTAAACGCCTAATGTATGTCTTAATCATCAGGAACAGTCCACTTGTGAACTTAGAATGTAGATTATGGAGGCACCAGGTTGTTAGATTCTGTGTGTTTAAGGAGGGGTACAGGAGAGAAGAAGACATTTTTATCCTTTCAATCCTCGTATCAATTAGGGAGAATCTACTTAGACTTTCGAAGAAGGATTCATATTATTTCTGAACGAAATAATGCATCTCCATACCAACACTACAATTTTCTTATATCCCGTCTGTTGCAAATGTATTCGCCATGTATATTGTTAAAAAGTGCAGCTTGTACTCTGGGAGGAAAGCGAGCCATTGCTGAATTCTTTGGCTGCTGAATTCTTTAAACATGACCTTTCGTATTCTTTTGTGATAATCCCTAGTTAATAAAATGTTCAATTAAACAGAAGAGTTCCTTACAAAGAACGTGTAGGAGCAGAGAATTTACGGCGAAGTCTATAACGATCAGCAAGCATTCAAAAAGAACTATCAATAACCTTTTTTTAAAATTAAACCGAGTTTTAGGAGTTTCGGAACCGGGTTGTTTTTTCGTTTTCTTCTCTAATCCCTTATTACATTTCGTCTGCGGGGTTCGGCACTTTCACCATCCGCGCCACATATGATGCCAATTTAGAAACATCGCCAGAGCTTCCAAACCACTATTATTTTGCATCCTTCATGTAGTTCCACCATCGTTGACTATTTTTCCTTGTCCCAATAGTGGAATCTTTACTCAACCCTATTTGCACATCGGCACAATTTCTACTACCGCTATTGTCCTGGATTCTTATGACTCCTGCGATTCTATCTTTCTTACCAATACAGACACCCGTTCTCGTTTCCAACTGTTTCACAACTTACTGTGATAAATGTCACGCTCCGCGGTGGCTAGCTACTTGTGAAATTTTCATAACATCAAATTCGTAAATTTACTTTCAACTCAACCATGGGTTCGACACACAACATACATTCCTTACCTGTTGCATGTGGACGTGTCATTCTATACAGAGTCACGATTCCTTGAAGTTTTATTGATTGAAATCAATTATTAAATTGATGGCAACTACTGTAAATTATCCATTTTTTTCAACAATAAAAATTTAATATTTATTCTTATAATCAATACATCACATTTCTATTAATTTTATGTGAATTACTTTTCACTTTGAAACATTAAAACACCGTAAGAGTTTGACTGTAGTTCGTAAGCTTGATCGCTGGCTGCTCGACTGGCTCGCAGAATGTTGTCCACGGAATCCTTGGTGTACCAATTCTCGCGTCCTTTCCTAAATTAAAAATATGTTTCAGACTGTCCTGAACTATTGCTATTTATAGATATTAATATTCCCACAAATTTAATACGCGGTCGCGTCTTTCCCTATCTGTGTTTCGTATGAAACACCTACTCGCGACTGACTATATTCATCTACTTGTTAAAAATATCCATCTACGGAGCTATCCTTATATGCATCTCCTCGAAACATGGAGTCTATTTTAATTCCAATTTCCAACTGTTACATTAATAAAAATTCTCAATTACAATTTAATATTACAATATATACAAGACCAATCTCTCAAATCTCAAACTAAACATAAATTTTCCGGCTCACTATTATTTACATAATACCCAGCCTATGCTGAAAATCCGATCGTACCTCTTTCGTGCGTCCGCTACAATAATCTTTTAGAGAGTGATCCCATGCGTTTTTCTAAAACAAATCACGGCCATCCAACGCCCTCTTCACACCTTCTGCACATAATGTGTTTGGGGCCGTGTCCATTTGCACAGCGTTGTAACACCAAGCATGGAATATTAAACCTTGTTGATCCGTGGTCCTAACAATACGTATTCTTCGACTTCCGAGTCTGAAAACAATGCCATATTCCAACGCTGAATGCTGTTTTTATCATTAAAAACTAATCCCAGTGTACTTGGCTTATCACATTAGAAATCACCTCTCGAAAATTTCAAGCTTCAAAACCTCAGTGCCCCATCTATGCCACAGGAAGCGAATGGGAATTAAATGTAATTGCTAATATCGATTTCTCCAGGCTTTCAGCACTGCTCTTGGTTCCGAATGAAGTGATCAAGTTGTGGTAAGCCATTTACCAAGGAACTAATTGATACGCATTGTGAGTACCGGCTTGAAATGAAAGTTCTTGAACTGTGATAGCAGACTCTTACAAGCAACGTGTGTTATCCGCTGTTAGTATATGTCTAAAATGACAAAGTACTTCGGTAAAATTTTTCTTGCGTCGTTTGATGGCTCAATATAAGTGCACTGATTGTGAGTTGCAGCCTGTTAGTCACAGTAAACTAACCGAACGCTACGCCGAACGTACTTTTAGAACTCTGGCACACTTTCCACCTATTCTTCCGCGTTTCCTGTGATACAACCTTCTCCCCCACCCGAATTACACATTCCAACTACTACCTCCTATATCACAGTAATCACCATCGACCCCGACCGTCCACCACCACATTGCTACGTCACTCACCCTCACATATGCAAAACGCAGTACAAATCCTTTATAACCACGCCACACTTCCCCAACACTTTCTTCATCCTTCACCACCTTCATCAACTCCCTGCCTACGTCACCGTGAGTGACACTACCTTTCACCTCCGTCGAACCCTGTCACTGGTGCCACCTTCATCAGGGGGGCTCCCAGATCACCGTCCACCGTCACCACCCTACGTCACTTTCTGCGGCACGCGCGTTCGGGCGCGGCGCGTGTTCAGCCCCTCCATTATTTATGGCACCCACTAGGCGCCGCTGCCGCCGCCGCCGCCGCCTACGCGCCACCTGATTCGTTTATACGGTGCGCCAGCCGCCGCCGCCGCCGCCGCCGCCGCCGCCGCCGCCGCCGCCGCCGCCGCCGCCGCCGCTGCCACCGCGCGCCGCTCTGAATAGCAACGCCCCTATTTTATTCATCGCGCCCCACCGCCGGCATCCGTACGCGTGGACGCGCGTGACGCACAGCGTGGGCGTGGCTGTCGGCGGAACGCGCTCGCAGGTGTCTCGGAGTCGAGATTCTTCGGGTGAGATTTTTTTTTCTTTTTCATGGGTTTGCTAACGAAGCTGCTCTTTCGTACTTTTTTAATTTTTTTATGTGTTTGGTTTGTTTGAGTTTACTTTGATGGGCTTCTGATTAATTTATCAGTGGAAGCCAGGTAGTTCGCAAAAAACAGAGGGGGGAATATTTTACGTTTCATGAATTTGCTCTTTCGAATTTTTACGTTTTTGGTTTGTTTGTGTTTGCTTTAATAATTTTTCTGTTTTATTTGTCAGTGAACGTCAGGTAGTCCGCAAAAACTAGAGGAGTGCGATTTTTTCGTTCTCATGGGTTTGCTTACGAAGTTGCTCTTTCGTATTTTTTAAAATTTTCTTTTTACGTTTTTGGTTTGTTTGAGTTTACTTTGAAGGGCTACTGTTTAATTTATCAGTGACAGTCAGGTAGTGCGCAAAAACCAGTGGAGTGGATTTTTTTCTTTTTCATATGTTTCCTTGCGAAGTTGCTCTTTCGTATTCTTTAATTTTTTACGTTTTTGGTTTGAGTTTACTTTGATGGGTTTCTGTTTAATTTATCAGTGAGTCAGGTAGTCCGCAAAAAGAAGAGGAGTGCAATTTTTTGTTTTACATGTGTTTGCTTACAAAGTTGCTATTACGTATTTTTTTACGTTTTTGGTTGTTTGAGTTTACCTTGATGAGTTTCTACTCAATTCATCAGCGGAAGTCAGATAGTCCGCAAAAACCAGCGGAGTATGTGAGTTAACACTGATACGAGGTTGAATCCTTGCATAGGTGTTGCCACTTATACCGTGTAATATATTCGGCGTAGGTTTTCAATAAACGACTATACGGCTATGAATCTCAGTCCTCCCAAGAGCTGCGCTTTTATTTTCACAGAAGTCTTAAGTTCAGTAGTCGTGAGCAGAGTAAAGCAAGAGTGGATCTACATTTCTGGACCCACTTTCTCATTAAACGTTATTTATACATTGCTCAGAATTTTACTGTAAAATAAATAAAACATACTACAAGGAGAAAAAAAATGTGACTTGAATTATACATTTAAATTTGTACTGAACCATTTCCAGTGGCATCAGATTGTTTGGAGTCCCTTTTCCAAACATATATAACAATTTACCAAATTGTCAGGTAGAAACGGGGAAAATTAGGATTTGAACACTTTCAATGAAATAAAATATTTTCTTACTAGTGGCGGTTCAAAATTGTCAGAGGTTTCAACTCCCCTGCCCTCCCCTGTGCGCACGCCTAAAGTTGTTAAAGTTCCCCTTGCGGAATATTAAAGCTTCTCCACACATTTCTTAGTGAGATCACAAGAATGGGTTGCCTCTACCGGTCCTCTAGTTGGATCGTCGAATATACTGAATCACATTGTAGAGATTGACTCAGTTAAATGAAACTAATGCAGGTTCAGTATAGAGTTTCCTCTCACGCGGCCAAAGCAATCCGCAGTTTTAATTGCAGTGAATGTATCTCGAATCGACGGGCTGAGCTTATTTAATTTCACTAGTCCCAATCGTATCGTTAGGTTTTCATCATTTAAAATGTTGTTTTTTTTCACGAACAAATAGCTGCCTCGAAATATGCGAAATCACCTAAAATGTTGAAGAAATCTTGAAATTGTATTCATTATTTACAAAATTGGCATGGTTTTCATCACTGCTTCAGGAGAAGTTATGAAGTACACAGGTACATTCTCATTCATTGCACGAAAGGTCGGAGCCAGTGCTAACGAGGATCTCAATTTGCAGCATCGCTCTGGGCTTTCGAGTGCCCCTCGGGCTCGGTGCATCCCAGCTCTCCGCTAACCGCAGAGGCGGTCCTCCACGCGTCCGCTCACAAGTCCGGCGGGCCCTTCCGCTTGCTCGCGCAAATGTCCACCCCGCTCCCTCTCTTCCTGCCCACTTCCCGCCCCGCTTCACTCTGCACAATCGTGCACCTCCCCTTTCCGCCACGCTTCACGCCGCTTCGCCCGTCCGCCCACCCACCCGCGCCCTCGCCCGCCCTCGCCCGCCCTCGCCCGCCCTCGCCCGCCCTCGCCCGCCCTCGCCCGCCCTCGCCCGCCCTCGCCCGCCCTCGCCCGCCCTCGCCCGCCCGCGCCCGCCCTCGCCCGCCCTCGCCCGCCCTCGCCCGCCCTCGCCCGCCCTCGCCCGCCCTCGCCCGCCCTCGCCCGCCCTCGCCCGCCCTCGCCCGCCCTCGCCCGCCGTCGCCCGCCCTCGCCCGCCCTCGCCCGCCCTCGCCCGCCCTCGCCCGCCCTCGCCCGCCCTCGCCCGCCCTCGCCCGCCCTCGCCCGCCCTCGCCCGCTCTCGCCCGCCCTCGCCCGCCCTCGCCCGCCCTCGCCCGCCCTCGCCCGCCCTCGCCCGCCCTCGCCCGCCCTCGCCCGCCCTCGCCTACCCGCCCGCCGCCCGCTCCCGCCCGCCCCGCCCTCCCCGCCTCGCCGCCCTCCGCCCTCGCCCGCCCTCGCCGCTCCCTCGACGACCAGCCTTCCTCACTTCGTTTCATCTCACCCTGAGCCCTTCCGTACACCATACCGCCCCGCCCCACCCTCTCTCGCCCTCCATTCTCCACCTTGTCTCGCCCTGATCATTCGTACCCCTCCTCACCCTTCCCTCGCCCTACTCCATCCTGCCTCGCTGCGAAAGCCATGGCTCGAAGTCACGTCAACCCGCGGAGTCTGGCCCCAACTCGCTTCGCTTCTTCCTCTTCGCTCCGCCCCTCTCCTGTCGCACCGCAGGGCCCCGCGACACTTCGCGCCACACTACACGGGCCGCTCGTCCGTCTAACCATCTGACCACGAACTCTCCGCTGCGCCCTGAAATGCCCCCCGCCCCGCCCCGCCCTGCCCCGCCCCACCCTTCCATTCGCTCATCCGGCCCATCGTCCGGCGCGCAGACTCGGCCACGCTCAGCGGGCGGGCGTGGCGGGGCCAGCGGGGAGAACGAGGGCGAGGGCGCGTATGCAGAACGGTCCATCTGACCGCGCCGGTGGAAGCGTCGCCTATTGTACGCGGGACGTCCGTTTGACCGCTGAGCCCCGCGCTGCCCCGCCCCCTCCCGGCCGCGTCCACTCGCCCATCTGTCGCCCCCGGACGAGGGCCGCACTTTGCATCGGGCTGCTCGTTTGTACGCCGTGGGTGTGCGGGCGGCCCACCCGCCGTGGTCCCGCTGCGGTGCATTCAAGCGAGGACCTTTGACAAAGGAAGTGGAAATTGTTTACTGGAAAAAAAGGTGTATCAAATTGAAGCGGCGGTTTGCTGGACGAAAAGAAAATGCGGAATTTGAAGCGAATCGTCGTCCTTTTTTGCGATCGCTTTGTTTAAGGTTCGTCAATTGCTGTAAAGGTCATGTTTGCTGTAACAGATTATTTTTACGAAAAATCCACATTCCTCATTGTTGGTTTATCTATTTGAGTTCTTTTTTCTCAGTTGACATTTATATTATTATTGTTTACATCTGGTATCCATTGAGCATTAAATATTATGTCAGATACTTGAAAGTGACTAAAAAGTGTATTCTCGCTGCTGAATAATATAAAAAAATAAAAATTTATCCAAACAAGACATAGCCTCTAGAAATTCGTGTCAAAAGCAGTTAGAATATGATCAGTATGACCATGACTTAATAAGATTAGTAATATTATTAAGTTAATCAGAACTCAAACTTTTAATCTTCAAATTTATCATTTTTAAGGTATTCAAATGTTACTCATACGTATACTTGTCGGAGAAGAGAGTGACAATTTCAAGTATGTGCCGTGAATATAGGTTAGAAACGTTGATGTTATGGCCGAGAATATTCGTTTTACTGGGAGTTCTTGGGTTCTTCCCAGAGGTTGGAGAAAATTGCTGACATGACTGTCGTTTAGGTTATGAGAAAATTTTTCCTTTTTAAAATTAGCTACGAAAGTTTCTAACTCACAGTACGAAATTTGAGCGTGGATGTTAGGTAACCCAGAGCGTAATTTGACAGGTTCTTAAGATGTGTATTTGTCACACGAAGGTGACAGATATAACTAAATATCATTCCAAGTGGAAGGAAATTGTAAAAAGCAAGACAGGATCCTTGGGTACTCCTTTATCTCATGAACATAATATTCGTTCTCTCACCTGTACTTCATTTTTGCACCTGATTTTATGAAGGAAAATGTAACGCTAATGGAAGATGTCAAAATATCCTGCTCCCGCTGCCTTATACCAACAACAGAAATGCCTTGCGCCCCCTCCATCTATTCCCTTTTTTCAGCCGTCTACGCCGTCTCACCTACCCATTCGTGGCCATCGCCATCACCCTCACCGACGTGTTTGCACCCTCTCCAATGGCCACGTTGCTGCTCTCCTGTCGTCGCCCCTCACCATCCCGCCTTGACACTTCCGCCACTGAGGCTCCCATCGCCACCCCCATTCAGCCCAGTCGGTTTGCCCATCCCACGACTCCGTCTCCGCCTTCCATCGTTGCTCATCTACACCGCCACTGTTCCTTAGTCTCCTTCGCAGCCTCTACCTCCGTCACATTTAAACCAACACCCCTTTCTCTTCCACCCCTCCTCCACTGCACGGCCCTGCTTCCGCATCCGCTTTTTGCTCACCTCAACCACGGTTGGTTGGTTGTTAGTGATTCCGGGCGCATCGCCTACTGAGGTCATTAGTCCCATAAGTGTAGTGCATGTTTTTCGTCCGGAGGTGGCGGTATTCTCCCCCAGTGGACGGCGAGATCCGGCGCCAATCTAGCGAAGGCTAGTGGGGTTTTCCCCAACCAGGTATCTCCCACCAGCGGGATAGGGTAAATGGTGAGGATAGGACAAGGGGGGGGAGTAGAAGGAAAGATCGTGCGAGATCCGTGGCTCGTATGTTAGGGTACTACTTCGGGATTCGCCTGGTGTTGATCGGAGAAATTTCGTAAAACTATCGATCAGAGAAGACGGCCACTAGAAATCTCCTCCAGACAGCGACTGAATGCGACAAGCTAATGTCGAACATCTTGCTAGTGTCGCATCTCGAACATAGGACCTCCGGTTACAAGCACTGCAGATGATGCACTCAACCATCTCTCCCGGTCCCCTCAGCCACCAACTGCTACCGTCCGCCTTCCCATCCACCGCGGCACTGCTCCGCCAGCGTCACTGCTACCGCGCCTCTTTCACCGGCGCTGCCTCTGCCTCCATTGCCGCTCCCTCGTCGCAACGTCACTAACAACGCTTCGTTCTCCTCAGTCCCCCTGCCCTGCACGGTCACTACTTGCGCTTCCGCTCACTGCTCACCTCCTTCACCAACTGCCACCGTCCGCCTTTCCAGCCACCCCGATGCCCATCCTTCACCGCCACCGCTATCTCCGTGGCTTCTCCCTTCACCCCAACCCGTCCGTGGGACCTTTACCTTCGGTCGCTCCGCCTCCACGGACGATCGCGTTTCCACGCCGTGCTCACCTCCACCACTGAGGAAAGAAGATGCTCCCACCTCTGTGCCTCCAGCAGCTGGCACGCCCCACCACCACGTCCTCCGCCTCCCACCGCCCTCGCAAGAAACTGAGCCCCGTCGGGCGGCGCGCGCCCTGGCACCTAATTGGGTGCTTTTTCTCGGCGGCACGTACCAGCGCCCAAGAAGCCGGCGCGCGCGGGCGCTGGCACGGGCGAGGAGGCGCACCGGCAATAACAGTAATAATAAAGTGCGCGCGTCGGCCAGCGAGGGCGCTGCGGTCCGCTTCGCCAGGGGTGGGCAACTCCCTGCAAACGACCCCTCGCCGCGGTCAGGGTGGGGATTTGCGGTTGGTGAAGCAGACCCCTTACGTCTCTCCAAATTAATGGAACGGTTTGGGTTAACATTTGGAGGATGTCATCGATTTTATTTCAATATTGTATGTAGCAATAACATTATATTCGAATTAGAAACCGGGAGCGGTAGCTCAGTGCATCAACTGATGTCACTGCAGCGCCTCTGATCGGGAGGTCCTAGGTTCGAGTCCTGACGGCGGCAGGATTTTCGACACTAGCTTTTCAGCGGGGTCCAATTCAGTCGCTGTCTGGAGGAGAATTCTAGCGGCCGGCTGCTATGATCGATAGTTTTCCGTGGTTTCTCCGATCAACACCAGTCGAATGCCGGAGCAGTACCGTAACAAACGGGCCACGGACCGCGCGCGATCTTTCCTTCCTCTTCCTTGTCCTATCCTCTCCCCTTACACACTCACTTACACTAACATGCACTACACTACCACATATTCCGGGAGACCGGTCGGGAGCTTAGAGCTTGTCCCGACTGGGGCGGTGCCCCGCTGGTGGGAGAGTTCTGGTTAGGGGGAAACCCCACTAGCCGACGGTAGGTCGGCGCCGGATCTCGCCAGCCAGCGGGGGAAAATCACCGCCATCTCCCGAGAAAAAAACAACAACATGCATTACACTAACGGGACTAATGACCGAAGCAGTTGACGCGCCCGGAAACACGAAAAAATCAATCAATCGAATAAGAAGAGTGTTAGTTCAATTATAAAGATAATATGATGTTGCATCTTGTGTAAATAAACGTAAATAATAATAGTAATAAACATAGTGTTAGTGAATGTGGAAGTAGCGCTTGTGAGAATGGTGTACTAATAAAACATTGGTCATAACGTATTGTATAATATATTTAATAATATTCGTATATTCCCATATATGAGAATTAACATCTTATTTTCATATACAGAAGTGATTAAATTTCTTTAGAACTTAATGTGCCCGATGTTATTGCTTTGCTTTTTAAGGCATTCCGAAAACGTTCAACGTTGGCACGCCTACTTCCGGCGATTCTTTGGCTTGCGACCCCATCCTTGGATTCTGCATGTACGAGTACTTACGCGCTTGGAAACATTAAGATTTTAAAATCATTTTGGCGTAGTGTACTTACTTTAGGAATGTAAGGAATGACAGTTAAGGTGTTTCTTCGTCATAAGTCTGTCAATCAACAAGTATATTTATTTCTAAAAATCTAATTTTTTTTTGTCAACGTCTAACAGTTCAGTAAAACTCTGAGATGAAGGATAAACATTAATCTAGACTTCTTTCTATCATTTTCTACACATCTGTTCCTTCTTTGCTTTTTAAAGTTTATTTGGACTTATTCTGCTTTAATGCAATATGTGCCTGACGGGATATTAGAGGCCACGTATAAAACACTTGAGTGACTGCTTTCTGTGGAAAATTATGTGTTCAGAAGTCATGATCTGAATGCCATTCAGCGATGGATACTGTGCATTGGTTTTGTCGTCTTCGCCACATAATGCAAATATTTGCGTATTACCCAGAAATTGAACTTGCATCTTTGCTTTTGCAAGGTAAGCATAGATGCTCTTTTGCTACTATTTGTTATGTTAGAAAAAGAGAGAAAGAAAGAAAGAAAGAAAGAAAGAAAGAAAGCTATCCAGTGAGTACTTCAGAATTTGGACTGTAAGAAAAAAATTGAATTAAACTTATAATGTGCCTGCAATAAATAATACTGATTGAATTACGAGAAATAATTTTGTAAGCATCAGTGAATTACAGTCTTAATTTTCTCTCCTTCATTTTGAAGCTCACAAAATGCTGAAATTTGCATTTAAAAACTTGTTAGTAAACTAGCATATTTCCACTTTTCTCTTCTGTAACTTCTCTTGTGTCCAACGAAAGCTGAATTAGTTGAGCACCCCTGCTTATGCCAGATGCTCCGCCAATTTCCTTGATTCACCTCTTGTTCTTCCTCGCTTTGTGTCCCGTCTCTCGCTTTCTCGCCTTCATCTTTTCTCCTCGCCACAGCTGCTAGCGTGGAATTTTGACCTCCAAAGGCAACGCCTCCGCGCCCCACTGGCATCTCATTCCCTCTCTCGGATTTTTTCTCCCCCTCCCTCCTCTCACCCTCTTTTTGTAGGCCCCGGCGTTTGCCCGTCCGCTGCCGCCACCCCCGCCCCGCCCCCGCCCCGCCCCCGCCCCCTCGCCCCGTCACCGCCGCCCCCACCGCCCCGCCGCCGCCACTGCCGCCGCCATCGCCACCGTGGCCGGCACCGCCGTCACCGCCGCCACCACTGTCGCTGCCATCACTGTCACTGTCACCGTCGCCGCCACCGCCGCCACCGCCGCCGCCGCCGTCGCCACCGTCTCCGTCGCCGCCACCGCCTGCAGACGGCAACATGGCAATTTAATGGCTTTGTTCTGTATTATTTAGAAGGCAGTGATACTGTTTCCGGTGGCTGGGGGCGGAGACACGCTCCCTTTCGCGCCGTATGATTTATTCGCCCGGGGCGGAGGGGCGAAGGGGCGAAGGGGCGAAGGGGCGAAGGGGCGAAGGGGCGAAGGGGCGAAGGGGCGAAGGGGCGAGCGGAGGCGAGAGCGAAGGGAGCAGCCCGTCGTGAGCGACGCCGACGCTGCCACGAGCGGAGTGGGGTTGAGGAGGGGAATTGTGGGTGGGATGGTGTCCTGTTGCCTTAATTAATTCTCGGCTTGTGCAAGCACGTGTTGTGTCCGCTGCCTGGGCGCTGGTGTCAGCGTCTTGAGGTACTCCCTAATTGCTCCGCAGGACGAATCGAATTAGGCTTGTTAATCCACAGTTACATGTCTGACAATTACATGTCCATGGTTACATTTGGCTGTGTTCTGACATGTCAGTTGAGATTTTGGGGGATGAAAGACCAGTGGCTAACATTATATCAAGTATACCGTACTTTATGGAAGCTACATTTACCGTTGTCTTTTACTTTGAGCTTTTCTGAAATACCAATACTATGAAATTTAGTGCATAGTAATTGTTCTATAAGACAATTACACAAGCAACTAACTTTTAGAACACTCCATTAAAACATTCCATTTGCACAAAAACTTGAGAGAATCGTAACTTACGAACGACCAGAGGACTTTTCGCAATATTTTGTGGTGCTTACCGACCGTCCAGATTCGCAGCCCCCCCTCTCCCCGCACTTGAAACACGAGGAGCGTTAGGTTATCGCGGCTGACATGCGGTGCCTTCGCCTGCGCTAGCGAATTCTCTGGACAGCATTAAGAACTGTTAGAAACTTCTCACTCTAACGCACTTCATAGCGCTTACGGATGCGGAAGACTGACTGGCTATCGGTAGCAAAACAGTTATTTTAAGCATCTGTTTAAAGCTTTCAAAATCTCAATAACTTTTTAGAGTATTAACAGACGTATTAAATATGTATTATACATTTCGAATTACTAGGTATACGCAGTGTATCGGAGAATTCGCCACTGTGGAAGACGTTTGTTGAGAGTTAAAGGAAACTCATATGGATAGACTGTCATATTTCGGATTTTTAAGCTACAAATAGTGGCCCAAAATATCAAAGTTGAAGTATAGTTATACGAAAGGAGTATAAAAGTTCCCAGAGAACATAAATTATCTAAGACGAGTGTGATTGCTTTGAAAAAGAGCCCACAGAGATCGATTCCGAATCATCGGATCAGATCGTGCTACGCTACATTAAACAGCTCTCATCTCAATATCGTATATCCTGATATCCACTTCCACAAACTGGATGTTCAATTATTGAGGGGAAAGAATCTTCTATGCCATTGCGGAAATCGAGCCATTGAGCGTCTGCTCATGTGACAAAGGAGAACACTTGAAATGTACGCGTACTTATTGAATTGGACATTCAAAAGTCTTCTTCGCTTGAAGGCATTTTTCACGCTATGGAGCGTTAGACATTGAGTTCCCTAGCGTAGAGAGATTGCTGATTGCTTCTACCTAAATGTGAAATATATTTTAAATGATATTCAGTTCCAGAAAAAGACCATTTTTTGGAGATTCGAGTCGGCATAATAGAAAAGATATTTTCAAGACGGTGCACAACTTAGAAACCCTTTTGAAATTTTAAAATCATATGAAAGAAAAATCTTCTATTCCTACTCTAAATACTCCAAGACCATTTTAAACATTTTAATTAATTTGTCAGCAGAATCTTGGCTCAATTGCCACCAAAAGAGTAAAATGAGTTTTGACATACTTTCACTTTTCCACAACTTACTCAGTTTTAATATATCTTCATTATTTCTTACCCATTTACAGCTACGGCATGGAAGATGCTATAAACAGCTAGGTAACCAGATTTTATTTATAAAATCAAATCTAATCTTATTTATCAAATTAAGAAAACAATGTGAAAAACAATATGACGTATGGGAGAAATACAAACAACGTACGTTTTCTTGAGCGCCGGAATCCTTCCTCGCGCTCTTTTATTAAAAAGAGACGAATTCCAAATAAAGTTGGCAAGATGCGTAGTTGAAAACATTTGATAGACAAAAAATTTTCCGCCTGTGAAACTGAAAACAGGGGTTAACATTGAAAACATAGCCTATAAGCCTCCTTCTCCCGGGAGGGCGACGTGACTTGGGCAGGTGCTAAATAGTGCGCTCCGCAGGTGGAAGTCGGGTGGAGACGGAGGCGCTGCTGCAAGTCCCGAGGTGCGCCTAAGGGCAGAGAGCAGGGAGACGCGGTGGTGCCTGGGGTAGAGCGGAGACGGGCTGGACGGAACGATGAGCCCTGGGGCGGAACTGAACGGAAGGCTGACCACACTGGACCGAACGACCACTTTTCATACTACTTTATCGAACTTCCAATACAAATGTCAATTGTGTTTGAATGTAATGTTGAGATAGGGGGTAGAAAATTCTTGGAAAGGTGAACCTGATTGTTAGAGGCAATAATTGCGAAATGTTCTAGTTCAGTTGTTGATAGATCGTGGGAAAATTGTACAATATACCGATAAATACTGCACAGGAAATATTGCAATGTAATGATTCGTGAAATTATACGACATAAATAAGTTATATAAGTAAATATATATTGTCAATACAATTGTGTTTTATTCTGGGTATGAAAGAGATGTAATGCTGCAAGTAGCATTGCCATATTTCATTGAAATAGGATCGCAGAGGCAGACCTCGAAAAATCGGGATACATTTATTTGAAGGTCGGTTTCTATTTGTAATTATTTTATATTTGTATAAGAGATTGAAATACGAATATTAAAGGCTGGGAATGTTTGCTTCACGTTTGTGGGCCCACGTACGTATCACAGACAGCTGAAATGACACATCTGCAAACAACGAAAGGTTGTGGGTTCAAATCTGTCTGCGTGCGTGTTTTCGTCTTTGTCACTTTAACCTGGAAGGTAATGGTAGATTCCACGTATGAACATCACTATCCATTATTTCTTAATTGTTCAGTGGTGAAAATGGTCATTCGTAATGAAAACGTTAACGTAGACGTGAGATGAATCAGACATTTTTAACAAAGACATGGACATACCATTTACAATGACTGTGACCGTGAACGTAAACGTGTAGCCATAACAGACGTAAACGTATAGCCATAACAGACGTAAACATAGCCATACCAAACGTAAACGTATAGCCATAACAGACGTAAACGTATAGCCATAAGAAACGTTACGTGAACGTAAACGTATAACCATAAGAAAATAAAGAAGAGGAAGATGAAGTAGATGGAAAGGAAGGAGAAGAAGAATATGAAGAGAAAGAAGAGGGACAGGAAGACGCATGTGGTTTCTTGCGACCCACTGTGCGTCAGTGGCCGGATGGTGGTTGTGGTGGTGGTTGGAGGGGAAGACGCCGTCTCCAACTTCTTGTGTTTGTTTGGATCGCGCTCCGCAAACACGGCCCGCCGCGTGTCCAAATGAAGCGCCTGCATAATGAGACCGCGCCCTCCCCCCTCTCCTCCTCCGCCCCCTGCCTCGGCCCCGCCCCCGCCGCTTTAACTTAATCCGCTCCGCTCTTCCCGACCCGCGAAGCCTCCTTCATCGCTAAGTCCTGCTGAATATGAACGAGTTTTCTAGCAGTTTTCGCGACCATAACAGTACGCGCAGATTCATTTCGTTGAGAGAGAAAGCGAATCCCACGTCATACAACGAAGTAATATACGTAGCTTTTCCTCCGAGTGATGCTGTTTCACTTTTTTTTCTGGTTTCCAGAATTTCTGTGATTTATCATAAATATAATTGTACATTGTCAGTACACTTTCCCTTAGTATGCTGATGCTGGTACATTCTTTCTGGATTTGTCTAGTGAACTAATAGACATTTCTGTCTCTTTCTCCTACAAGCATGTGTTATATTCTTCATTCTTGCTAAATTCTGCTGGAAGCGAGCGAATTTCTTTGGGAATGTTCCGGGTCATAATTAAATACGTAGCTCCATTTATTGAAAAATACAGAATGTTACATCTCCCTTTCGAGTCATTCCATGTCAAATAGACAGTAAAAAATTGAATTTTCAAACTTAGCGTTACAGATTTCAAGCAAAGACGGCATACGGATTCCTTGACCGATGTACATAAATATTCTGTATTTTTTTTAAAAAAGAAGATTTTAGTGTGCATTACTTTTTGAGTTATGACCTTTCTAAAATTGCGAACCAACTCAAAATTTCGCGCGCGTGCCATCTCCTGAAATACAGTAACTTCCGTGATTAATTGTGGTACAAAATTGTTTTAAGGCCTGTTGGAAAAGTCAGTACATTTCACGTGATGTGTTATAAATTTTCTTATAAAATAGAGGAATCTTGTAATAATATTTCTTTGTTTATTAAATTTAAAGTATTGTATTATACATTATTGACAGCGTATTATATGTTTATTCCCTCAGATCTCTAGTGTTTTAATTTTTAATTTTGTTTTTATACTGCCTGAGAGTTACTAAGCTTTGGAGGATTTCATAACATGCTCTGTTCAGCCATCGGCAATATAGCGTCCGTTGTTATAAATGAATTTATATCTCTTGATCCCCTGGCTGTGGCAGCTTCAAATTTGGAAGACAATTATTTCATACAACAAATCATGAAAATGTATTTATTTTTTCAAAATAATAAGACTTGATTTTTCGTAATTTAAATTTTATTTGTTATAAACATTTCTAATACTAAATGTTGTAAATAATCAAACATTAATATACCATTGGAAAGCTCAACACTTTACTGTAGAACACACACAAATATTCATATTAGCTTTCAAGAAGCTCGAGATAAGTTATTTTAAATACTACACTACCGGCGGGAAATGGATCATAGATGCCGTTTTCTAAGGGCAATTGTTTAAAAAAAAACAAAATAGACATAAAATCTAATTTGATGCTTTTGACCTTGACCGACAGGTGTAAGTTACGATCACAAATCGAAAACAATCGTTCAAAAAATCAGTTCTGAAATTGATTATCCGGTAAGGATGAGAACAAAACCTAGTCAATATTAACAATTGAAATTAGCAAGGTGTTTTGCTCTTGTTAAAAAACGAACTAATAATGATCCCAGCGTTCCACATCGTAATTTGTAGTTTCTACGATGGGAAATCTGCGGGCGAACAAGTGCCACAACCAATGTCCCATTTTATCCCGGGAGGCGAAAAAAAACTCATTTGACTTCTACCTCCGGGAGTGGAACCCTCCCGGAATGGAGCAGGAGGGCTTTCGTGTCCCGAGGTGTTTTAATTGCGTTGCGTGCAAAGTTCATTTGCACAATTTTGCATGAACGAGCGCCCCCGCCTCTCGCCCCCCCTCCGCCCACACGCACGCACGTCAGTACGTGGCGGCACGCGGGGGCGTATTTCAGACTCGCGAGCGAGCGTGTTTCGCGTAAGCACCAATGCATATGGGCGAGGCCCCGACGGCTAACGAAACGGAATTTGCATGAGAAAATGGAGGACGATGGGAAAATGGCTGGACGTTTAATCAGCAAACGAATTGTTAAGAATACATGCTGTCGTTTGCAACGCGGTGAACGGCGTTCTGATTATGCCAACGGTTACACAGGCGGTGCTTCCGATGTATTAGCGGTTATAGGTCGTAGTGTCCGTGCTGTGAGTGTCCAATAAAATTTCTATCGATACTCGAAACTGAGAGCCTTTAGTTGTTGGCGATTGTAGTGTGTGCTTCACGCCGCTGAAAAGTGAAGTTATAACATTGTTCCAGTGCCCAGTGACTCACATGTGGCGAATACTACAGTGGTATGTAGGGCAGTGTTGAATTTCATATAGCAGAGGTGTTTGGAGATTTTGGCGTTCCTTTTAGTTTATTTAATAAAAATAATGTGCTTTTTATCATTGGTATTTATTATAATTAGAAAATATAATTTAATATTTCTTCAAGAATTGTTGGAAAAATGATTTTTAGATTTATATGTATTGTGTGAACTGTTTCTCATCGTAGAGATCCATACTTGTAAACACAGGAATATCAGGTATTAAGGAATATCATTTACATTTGCGGCAATACTACAGATCTATACTGTTTAAAACTCAAAACACAATACAATCACAAAGTTCAATTATCCCTAATTAATTATAGTTAAAACTAATATTCCGAAATTTCATCTCATGCGAAAGAACTTTCAGAAATGCTTATTTGGAAGCTATTATAAGCAAGTTACAGAACTAGGGAATAGGGAATTAAAAATTTTGAAAATAAACAAGCCAACTTTTTATGTATATACTATAGGTATCGAGATAGTCTATATTGGTCAATTCATAAACCTCATATTTAAGAATTTGCCCTTGCACCTCTACAATAAAGGTCACATGAAATACTATTGCATATTACCAGCCTCCCCGTACCAACCTCCCATGCATCTTGGAATAAATTACCCATTGTTTATCTGGATGCGAACTAAAATATGATAAACTCTTAGTATTTGGGTGCGGAGCATGCTTAGTTTCAGTATAAAATAATTAAATTAAATTTTTTAATTAAATTAAATTTTATTATTAATGCTTAAATAATTCCAATTAATTACCGAATGAAAAGATTACTTCCTGCATGTTTACACACATTGGAAATAAATCTTAATTTATGCAACTCCCCGACGACTGCAAACGAGTAACACGTGTGGATTCAGTATAATCTGAAGTAGTTTATGATGCCAAAGCTCTGTACTAAAGAGAAACCTTAGTATTTAATATGTTTCGATTAATCCTTATAATAAGTTTCTCTACAATCTACGAGGTCCAATGGAGGAATACTGTTATTTATTTTTTTAATTATTATGATTCTCTCTCCCGAAGCTTTCGGCAATTTCAGGGATGGTTAATGCGTGTTCAATAATACCCAATATGCATGTTTGGAGATAGAAATGTGGTGTAATTAGAGTTCGTGAAAACGAAAGATCCCCGAGGAAAACTGCTCCTATATCCATCTCAAACAGCACATGAAGTGATCAGAGATGAAAATCTGGAATATGAACCATGACGCGGTGAGCCCTCCGCTATGTAGTAATCAAAAACACAAACACACGGGGAGCTATTGATTTTTTTGGCTGATTTCTCTGATTCGGAGCCACTGTGCGTTGGGCGGGCGGGGAGGTGCGCCGCTCCCTCGCCCCATTGCCCTGATTGCATTATTGAAGAGCGCTTTCGGCGGGGAGGGGGCGGGGGCGGGGGCGGGGCTGGAGGGTGGAAAGAGCTTTGTGTGCCTGACCGAAGGCGGCCGCGGCGCCGTGCCGTGCCGTGCCGTGCCGGGCAATCCAGTGCAGAATGAAGGGCCATCGAAGGGCTCGCGGACAGAAGGGGAGGACTTTGGATGTGCCTCCAATCAGCAAACAGCGAGCTCTTTTCAATCTTCTTTTGAAACATAATTAGAATTAAATTTACGGCTGATTGCGGGTTCGAACCCCTTCTTGGGTATGCATGTTTGTCAATAGGGAAACGGGAAACACTTTAAATGTTCTACAGAAAAAAAAATTAGCAACAAATTTGCACCTCAGAATTTCTCCTTGAGTATGGATGTTTGTGTATTGTTTTTCGTGTCGGTTTTGTTGCGGATAGCCTGAATAGTCTGACGTTCTCAGATCCCACGTGCCCGCAAATGTATTAATGTTTGAGGAATATTCATTTGGGTAATAGGGTCCTATCGTAGTCATGAAAAATTCACAAGAAGAATAAGTGTGCGTTTTATGTTGATAGATAATTTTAGATTTGAACAATACCATAATTCTTGTACATCTCCCTCATAATACGTCACAAAGTGTTAAATCACTTTTGTCTTTAAATAAATATATAAATAAATCCGTTGCCATACCCTCTACCCCAAACATATAGCACATAAACTACGATATTTTTCCTTACCAAATATACTCTGTTTTCGAAATGTTGATTTATGTTTGCTTAAATTGTGACTGTTTGAACATGCTGTTTTCGATGTAAATATATCTCCAAATTGTGCCAGGAGTGGAAAGGAATGTAGTATTAAGTTAAATATTTGCTACTTTTTCATCGTTTGCATTACATATACATTATAATTCGGTCATTAATATATTAATACCTAACACTAGACTTCACTAGGCAACATTCCCATTTCGATTCACTATTCTACTGTGGCTACTCATCTTGTGCACCTTTCCGAAAGCAATACTGAATGACGTTCTCGATCTTACATTTTTTTTAGTAGTAGTAGTAGTAGTAGTAGTCATAGTGGTAGTAGTGACTTTTTTGGCCCCTTCCGTTTTCACTACTGTCATACCACATAGTCTGTACCCACCTTTACACTTATTCTGCTTCCGTCACTCTCTCTTTCCCCCTCCTCTGCAGCGGTCTCCTCAGCGGCTGCCAATGCCCTGACTGAGAAGGACGATAATTGCGCGAAAGGCAGGCTTCTTCGCGTCGCGTCGGCGGCACTTCAATGCATGCAATTCCGCGAACGCCGGAGCGAGCTCTTGCGTTATCGCCCCTCACTCCATCGCCTCACTGTCGTTCCCCGATTTCCTAGTTTATTTCTAACGAACGAGTTAGGTATGATTCCTATTAATTATTTTCCGCAAATTTCGGCAAAATTCTATCGTAAAATTAATAATAATCCTTCTTAAATGCATTTTCAACTAGGCATACACTATCCACATCGAAATCGACTCAGGCAAATTAACGAGTCAATTCTGTGACCCTCGGGAATCTTCTCCCTTTATAACATTTTGATCTACTGTCTTCTTCTACTAACACTCCTAATATTGAGTGATGATGCGTGACCTTGTTATATAAAAGTACACAATCCTAATAAATCTCTAAACAGTATTGTTCATCTTCTGCTGCCAAGGGCCTAACTGGCCAAAGATAATGTAAATATATATAAATGTTAAGTTGTTTTTTGTACGCTTCACAAACTCAAAAAGTTCTGTACCGATTGAACTCAAATTTTGACACTATATACAACCCGCTTCAAATATTGTTTTATCTACTCTTTCGCATAACATACCCGCGAGCGAGAGAAAACAGCTTTTTTAACGGCTGTGTTCCAGCAACCACGGCAACTGCCGGAATCATGGGGCACACTCGCCATACTAGCTAACAACAACCGCAGTCACATGTGAAATATTACCTGTTCTCATTTACATTGTTTACTAACAGAAAAGTCAACGAAGTTGACGAAGAGAGAGAGAGAGAGAGAGAGAGAGAGAGAGAGAGAGAGAGAGAGAGAGAAAGAGAAAGAGGGGAAGACGGGGAGAGAGACGGAGTGAGAGGGAGACCGAAAAAAGGCGGAACGGAGGGAGAGAGGGCGACGGAGGAAGAGAGGCGAGAGAAAGGCGGAAATGAAGGACAGAACAATGTCTTCCGGGTTCAACTAGTTTAAAAAAAAAAAATAATATCACTCCCCTGTCGTGCACTGGATCCACGCCCCGATTCCCGCACTTTAATACGAAACCTCGCAGGCGACTCAAACCCCACGGCTGGCGCGCTACCTTTCTCGCTCTATAGAGACTGGGGCTTGAATCCTAGTTGAATCCACGTGGAATTTATGATGGACAAAGCGGATGGCGGAATACTTTCTCGGGGTTCTTCTGTTTCTCCTACCTCTCAGTCCACCTTTACTCCATCATCATTCATTTTGCATCGTTATTATGTTTTATCACTTAACTCATTCACATTCACAGATAGAGTTTAGCAAGGTCATGTACTGAAATCGAAATAAACTTACTTAAATCGAAATAATCTTAAAGTAAACTAAAAGAGTTAGTAGAAAGTTGTTAGATAATGTTCTACTAGGAGATTCGAGTGTGCTGTGGTTCCAAAAACAGAATGCACCTTGTCCTGTTTGATCTCGGATTGTCATATGACAATGACAATCAATCAGAGATCACACAGGACAATGTACGGGAAGTCTACCTAAAAAACTTCAATTGCATTTAATTGCAAGGTGGGAAAACAGTTTACAATTTCAGTGCATTGATTGCATTGCACTTCATTCTTCTTCTTCTTCTTCTTCTTCTTCTTCTCTTTCATAGGCTACTAGAATCACTTTTCATTTGTTCAGAGTACTTTCTTTTTTGAAAGCTTTTAATGTTTTTAATGCCTTCCTTTTCCTCTTTGAATTTCTTTAACTTTATTCCAAGAATGAGCAATTCGCAAGAATCACTTAGCCAAATTCGTTTCTCAGTACGCCAGATAGTATAAAACTCACATTGCACTAATCACATTTCTCTAGATTAGAGAGCGTAAAAGTCTCCTTTATGCCCTTCTTGGAAGGAAGGCTTTGTCGTTCAGTATACCTCGGCTGACGTTCGGAGAAATTGTAATCGATTTTTTTTGGCAATTCAGAGATATGTTGCTTTCGAACATTGTAGCCATTAAGATTGCCATCGTATTGAATAGATGTATTTTATACTTGACGGTAAGATATTAAACTTTTTATACTTTTGTCGTTAAATTGGTAGGTTCAAGTATTGAAACACAATTATGAAGTTTTGATATGCCAGTGTTTTGAAAAATGTTATTCAAAAGTTTCATTCATTGTTTTCATGTTGTGTATTTTGTACTTTATTTTTCGTTTTGAAGTATTGAAATCTTGTGAATAAAATATTAATTTTGTCTCGTTGCTTCGTAGCGCGTCTGAACTGGATTCAATTTGTTTTCTCAGAATGTTAGCTTGCCGAGATTCACGTCCTAACGATTCAAATGCAAGTAAATGTAATTACCGACTCTAAACGTTTAAACACGATCCAGACGTCACGCGTCATTCAAAGGCTGTGCAGCTCTATTTATCGCGGAAATGAGCCGTTTAATTTGCCAAGCGCCCAAGAAGCTCGTTGGCCGCAACGCTCCATTGCCAGCCGGCGAGATGCACGACTGGCTGAGGAGGCGAGGACAAGTCGCGCTCAAGGAAGGAAAGGGAGAGAACGGAGGTAAAGACACAGCGAGACACAAATTAAACGATCCTAAGAAATATTGTTGGCTTCTTGTGCTTTATTTCAGAAAAGAACGTAATGTCTGATGAAAAATTACTGGTCCATTTACAATACCTCGCTTTATCGTTTTGTAGGTTACAATACTGGCACAACTCAAAAAATCAGAAGATATATGAAGAAATAAAGGAGGTCATCTGCGTCCACTTAATATATTTATTTAGATAGCCGGCTTTTGACAGCTTTGTCGTCATCATCAGTTTCACTGCTTTCGGCAAAAGTCGGAAGACAGTCTTCCGAGACTGACGATGACGGCAAAACCGTCGAAAGCCGGCTATCTAAATAAATATATTAAGTTGTAACCTTCCCAGCAACCTTCCTTACTTAAGACTGTTATACTTACATGCAATTACCTTGTGGAAGTTTCGCAAGCATAGAATGTACTTGAACAATTTGACCGGGAAATATGTGCATGTGAAAAAAAGTTATACGTGAAATATTGAAGGTGGTTCAGTCAATATCTGGAGGAAAATTCTACCGGCCGGCTGCTCTGATCGGTAGTTTTCCGTGGTTTCTCCGATCAACACCAGGCGAATGCCGGAGCAGCACCCTACCAAACGGGCCACGGACCGCTCGCGATCTGTCCTTCCTCTTCCTTGTCCTATTCTCTCCCCTTACACACACACACTAACATGCACTACACTACCACATATTCCGGGAGACCGGTCGTGAGCTTAGAGCTTGTTCCGGCTCGGGTGGTGCCCCGCTGTTGGGAGAGTCTTGGTTAGGGGGAAACCCCACTAGCCGACGGTAGGTCGGCGCCGGATCCTGCCATCCAGCGGGGGAAAATCACCGCCATCTCCCGAGAAAAAAAACAACAACATGCATTACACTAACGGGACTAATGACCGAAGCAGTTGACGCGCCCGGAAACACGAAAAAATCAATCAATCAATCGAACTAGGTACTAGAAAGGAGGAGTGTTACAGCATTAGATCAATTCGTGTAAACACGCGCAAGAGAGGTCTCTTGGGCCACGGAGGGTTTTATGATAATCGTGTGTCGGGTTGTCGCATTTGTTGCGCGTTTCCTTATCGCATCCATTTGCAGCATTGGAACCCGAGCACATCTCTTTATGAGCACTCGGCGTCATCCAGCACAGTTAACCGTTTCAGCCATTGTTCCAATCGATTCCCTGCTTGCCTTCCTTCATTGTGGTGGTAGCACTGTAGCTATACTTTTCATCACGCTCCATTGAACGATCATGTTTATGAAGCCCCCATGGGTGACTGCCCTTCATCCTGTAGCGATGTGTATAATCACCTTTTATGAAAGTCCCCGGCGGTGAACTCCATCAATATGCGGTCGGTGATCTGTACGTGGTGTCACGCAGCCCTGTCGAGGTTATATTGTGGGATTTGCCGACAGCGGCATAGACTCTGGATCTGGCAAGTTCTCTATTCATGAATTCTTATCTCGGTGATTATTTATTGGCGTTGCGTTTATCGCTCGTTAAAACAAAGCCAATTATTGCAGGTAATAAATAATGTATCCCTTTCTCTGTCCGCCTCATATTCGTACCGTTGCTCGCCTCCTCTATTAGCTGCTAATACTCTTCATTGTTGGTGGCCCTTTTTTAGCCTAGCTGTTGAAAGCTTGCCTCACCCGTTAGTTTTCACCTCGCTGCCGACAGCGTTCTTCAATTTTCTACACTTCCATTCCTGATTTGGTTTTTGTTCCAGAACGCTCTTTATTTTTATCTGTAATTGGAGCCCATTAGATAGAATGCCTTGCAGATTTTCTTGCTCAGTGAGCGTTATTTCTTGCCAATGTGCCTTTTGTGTTCTTCCTTGCGCAGTTCCATTAATTGCCATTATCTAATCAAATGGAAACGTTTGAAAGCTGTTATAATCATTATTGTTGGGCATATTTTTTGTGTCCTGTTATTTGATTTTATGCTAATTTTTCTTAGTCGACATTATTTTAGTTTCTATGTTGTGGCTTATTTTTGTCGCGAAAATTATTTTTATGAACTTCTGTTTCATTGTGTAGTTTTTGATCATTCCTTATTTAATAAACATTTTTCTTTTCGCGTGGCTCTTCACATGTGCAGTTGGTTGTTTTACAAATAATTCTATTACATTTCTAAGTTGCGTAAATTTATATTGAAAGGTGCACTAGTGTTAATTGAAATGAACATATAAATTCAGGGAAATGTGTAGTTGTGAGTAGATGTTACAACGGAAACGGAATAAATCAATGTAATATTGCTTTGTACTTTACAGTGTGAAGAGCAGGTGGTAGAAACGAATCAAGAATAGAGGGTAGGGGTCTGAGTGGAAAGCGATTGAGGTGTGAGACCAGGTGATGTGGTTAGCGGCTGAATGTTGCGGTTGGGATTAATCTGGAATATAATGAGAGATGTGCAATAGAAATAGATAAATATGAAGAGGGAGAAGTTGAAGAGGAAGACGGTGGAGGAAGAGGAGGAATAACAGGTTGAGGAGTGATTGGAAACGAAACTATTCAGATTAGGTAATGGGAGACGGATATAATGGGAGACGGGCGAGGGAAATAGATTGCGAGAGAGCAGAATAAGGAGGAGGAATGACAGGCTGAGGAGTGATGCAAAAGTAAACCGCGAAGAAGCGAGAGACCGCCAGCAGACAGCAGACTGAAGGAAGCGCGGTCGCGGGAAAGCACGTGGAGCAGCGGTGTGGGACGAGGTGCGAAAGGCAAAGAGGAGCAGCGGGGGAGAACGGCGATCCAGAGACGAAGCGTAAGTTCGCGGGTCGGGGGAGGGGGGCTGCGACGAGTCACGTGGCGCGTGAGCAACGCACGGCGCGGAGAGCAGACTGTGAGGCCGCGAGTGGAGTTCATCAAGCCGCCCGCCCCGCCCCCCCCCGCCCCCCGCTCCGCCCCGCCCCGCCCCGCCCAGCCCCCGCCCCGCGCCCGCCCCGCCCCAGCCCGCTCCGCCCCGCCCCCGCCCCATCCGGCCCCGCCCCAGCCCGGCCCTGCACCGCCCCGCCCTACCCCGCCCTACCCCGCCCTACCCCCGCCCTACCCACTCCACCTGGCCCCACCCCGGCCCCGCCCCGCCCTCCACGCCCCGCTCCGCCCGCTCCGCTCCGTCCCGCCCGCCCCCGCCCCCGCCCGCCCCGCCCAGCCCCGCCCAGCCCCGCCCCGCCCATCTCCGTCCCGCCCCGCCCCCCCGCCCTGCAGCCATTAATCTCGGGGGCCGTGGCTGTCGGCGCGGGGCAGCGGTGCGGGGCCGGCCCCGCGTCCCGCCGCTCCGCTCCGCTCCTCTCCGCTGGACGTCTGCGCCGCGCTTTGAATGCTCGCGGCGGGAAATGTGCGGATGGACGGCGCCGGGGCGGAAATGGCCGGTGCTGAATAGGGGGCTAATGGCGAGTGGGAATGGCAAATGCCCAATGAACGGGCTGAAAGAGGAGACGCCAAGAAAGAATGGGCAACTTTGGTGAGGGCTAAATGGGGAATGGTGGATTCATAGGTCTTTTGTACAGTTTGGAAAGTCGTAATAAGGTTCGTTTATGTCATTTATTGTGGTTGGGATAATGAAAAAGTTAACTGAGCAGTATTAGTGAAAAACGATTTTTTTTTTCTCGTTAGATATCCATTATTTCATTCACAAATTCGTTTTCATCAGCTTTGTTACAAAATACATATCAGAAAAGTCTTGCAGTTTTCTTTTAAATTCTCCACATCATCTACAATACGTTGACGGCATTGTAATATAAACTGAATTTTGTCGTTCGTGTAGTATCGTAATTTTCGGGTGCCTGGCACTTTTCATTGTGCTGCGCTAGTGCTGTATCGTAAGTTGTAAAGTTTCTTGATATAATGTGCAGCTCCTCCTCTTCTGCACTAAAGAAAGTACGTGTTGCTCCCTAGTTTATCTCCGAAAGCTGGAGAATTTAGTACAGTGAATTACGACTACCAACAGCATTAGTGATCACGCACAGATAAATTTACTGTCGTGTGTGAACCTTGCTGTAAAGCTTGTCTTAGTAGACAAAAGAATCCATTGCTGGTCATTTACAATTTTAGTCATCAGATTTTAATTATTTGGGAGTTAAAGATAAAATACCCAATACACGGTTAAGCTTTGGAAGTCAGAATTGCATTCTGTAAAATAGAAAATACTATACCGTAAGTTCGTTTTATGATTTCATTACAAACACCTACAGTAATCGGCAATAAATTATGTTTGTTTTATTAGCTTTGCGGACGTGCTGTAGAAGGGCCACTTACCACTACTACATCTAATGCTTAAATGTTTCGTTTTACTATTATTGCCTGGTGCTTGAAAAAATAGCTCTTTGTTATAATTTTTATGGCCCACGTTAGTTGACGAATCTTGTGTTCGACCGATGCGGACGCCGTCAACAAGGGGTAAGATCGTCTCGTTGCATTACTTTCTGTGAGCACTCCGGCAATAAAGGATCGTGGTTACTTTAATTCCTCTTCCACCTTGCACTCACTTTCTTCTCGAAATGCACTCAGCTGCTCTGTGCAGTCCTATTCCCCCCTCCCTGTTGCAGACTCTTGCGTCCGCCCGAGTTCGAACTGTAATTAAGAGCTCACACGCCCCACGCCCGTTGCTCAGCCCTCGCTTTTATTTGAGAGGGCTAAGAAAACCCACCAGTGTAGCTGCCTTAGATCTTTGCCCTCACTCTTCTCTGGCTTTCGCGTTCGTTGCTCCATTTTACTTTCCTTTTTGCTTTCTTCGAACTTTACCTCGTCTCTTGTTTGGTAACTTGTCATTTGTATTGTGCCCTGCCGAAGACATTCTGTCCATATCCGATTTCACTCCCTATACCTTTTCCCTACTGTTTCATTTTTTGTTGTGTTGATTTGGATGATATGCTGACAAAAATGTTATATAAAATGTATAATATTAGTCTTCCACGTTATGTTGTTTGCTAACAGTATCAGATTCTTATGTAATATTTTACTGACCATTATTATTTGTTATAGGTATGGCACATGATGTGTAAATATTTATATATATATATATATATATATATATATATATATATATATATATATATATATATATATATATTCCATTATTAAGGAACATTAGATCCGTTTATAAATATTTCTGTTTTTTCCCTGTTCATTATAATACTGAAATGAAATCTCTTCAAATAAAAATATTACTATAAATCATTTTGAGATTTCTGCTCAGAATAGATCGTACGCATTCTATAATGTTGCGATGACTGTATTTTCTGCATTATATGTGGGCGTTCGTTCGGGCCCCAATATAGGCCGTATGGAACCTCCCCCCCAATGCCAGCCTTTTACCCGGGCTCCTTCCGGCGTATGTTTTCTACTGCAGCGCCCTTTTTGCCTGGCAGCCCTTTTCACTTCCCCCTCCCACAACCTCGCCTTTGCAGCGCCCTTAATCCGCGCATTTGCTTCTCGTGTTGCACATATGCGCAATCGAGGTGCGCCTTTGCACCCACCACCACCAATGGTAGCAGCAGCAGCAGCCCCACCAGCAATAACAACACCCATACTAACACCACTACCACCACCGCCACCGTCAACACCACCATCTCCGTCACCACCACTATCACCATCACCAATTCCATCTCAACTACCATCACTGTATCACTATCAACTCCACAGAACCTCCGCCTTCTCACTTCTCCCCTTTTGTCTCCGCATCTGCTTACATCTCCCCCTCCATTATCACACTTTCCTCATGTACCTTCTATATCACCAATACAAACATCTCATCACTTCCAAAACAATCATCAGTACTTACGTCAATTCCATCGATTCTTTATTGATCGATGGAATCGCATCGAAGATGTTAGCAATCGAAAGTTGTTTTGTCAGTTTTCAACAAGAAGTAATTCGTAATAAAGAAGCTTTCGAATAAATACCTCTCATCAGACGTACGAGCATTTATACTTAGATTTCAATTGGAAGGAAAATTTTTTAAGGTGCTAATCAATGGAACGTGTAATTGGTCAGCAACTAAAAACGAAGAGATAAATAAATTGTATTTATAATATTTGAATAAAATATATCATGAATTATTCTTATCCTCATCTTCATTTTTCAGTATCGTCCTACAGCATCGTCACCTTCTTCCGACACCACCCCATACCGTCATTCACCGTCGTTTCACCGACCTCCCATCAGTTTCCAGCGTAGCGCGGGCGACCGTCTCCGTCCCCTCTTCTGCCGCCGCCGCCGGCCGAAATACCTCGGCTCGCGCCCCGGGCACCGCGCCGCTCTGGACCGCCAATAAGCAAGGCGTTTTAAGGGATCTCCCACGGATTGTTGCAGCCGGTGGGAGGGCGCAGGGTTTCTGCCGTTGGACTGCGGCAGCGCTCGAGCCAAATTGGCCTTCGGAATGGAGTTGGGGCGGCAATCGTAGGACGGAGGAGTTAGAGTCACGGTTCTGTGGAGGTCCGGACCGGGAGATTTACTATTTTTACTACTATTTGTAGACTTAGAAGTCTACAAAGGCGGTTAAAATTTGGAACGTTTTTGACGCGTTGAGATTTTCTGGTGGTCGTGAATGTGATAAAATTTTCGAACTGACTAATCAAACACTGTAGCAAGACAGGTTGAAAAAAAGCTACTCTAGTGCAGATGAAAACATTTATCTGAAAGTAAAGTGTTGATTTTGGGAAGATTTTTAGATGCTGCTTAGAATGTAACGGTTACGTGTGGATTCTACACTCGTTATTTGTTTCTTGTATCATTAATCGCGTTTGAGATGTTCATTTGTTTTGGCTATAACATCTTCGATAAGGCAAGTGTAGTAAAAAGAATAATGAAGGATGAAGAGAAAATTGTGATAAGTTTGTCTTAGGAAGGAAAAATAGTAAATTTGAATTTGTTTCTTTAATTTTAATTTCTGACTGCTGCCTCTCAGAATTCTCATGAGTACGTACTACAATCCTAGAGGCAGATTACAATCCATAATGTCAATAGTTTCCTCTGTAATTAATTGTCGTTCTTCTGTAATTGTTGAAATAGAAATAGTCATGTTGGAATTAGTTATTTCTCAAATTTTAAATATGCTTACTTTTTGAAAATTTGCTGAAAATATTTTCTAAAATCTTTTTTAAAATAATGGTAGAAATTTAAAAAACTGACTCAGTGTTTATAGGTGTCGTGGAAGTTCTGTCTCGAATGCAATGAGAAATATCGAAAGATACAAGAGAAATCACGTGAACCAAAAATTAAAGCACAAGCGACCATTATCATTGTTATATAAATTATACATCACGTGTAAAACCTTATATTTACTTAAATATATTTGTTTTTCATTATTAAAAAAAACATTAGATCGATTATAAATATTTCAGGTATTGAGAGAACAGACTTTAGAAGCGAATATAGTTACAAGTTTGCAACGGGAACTTTGAAGACCAGAAAGACCTAGGTTCGAAACCCGACGATGGCGCAAGATAAGTGTATGGCAATGGCGTTGCATGGGTGAGAGTTCTATTAACTCCTCTGATCAGTATTGTACTCGTATTAACTGTTCTAATCGTGCTCGATGCATTCCCCATTTTTTTGCTGAAAGGAGTACCTTTAACAACAGACTATCGACGTCGCGCGATTCTCCCTTCCTCATTTTGCCTCATTCCCGTTTTTAGGGCCGGGTCGATAATCTAATCCCCCATCCCGTGTGAGGCCGAAAGATTACGTCAGTTCTCTCGCCAGTGAATATCGGGCCACAGCTCGACCTGGGTTTTAGTGCCTTTGCGGAGAGAGAGAGAAACACCTTTCCTATGAAAAAAAAATCCGCCAGGTATTGCGCAAAGCGGTTGGTTTCGTTGCAAGCAATAGGAAAGGAGCTCCGACGACTGACGGAGGCGGTGAGAGCGGGAGGGGGGCGGAGTGGAGTGGAGCGAAGCGTGGCGGGGTGGAATGGGGCAGCGTCATACGGGGTGGGACGGGACAGCGGGCGGTGCGTGGCGAGACGGGACGGGGGGTGGCTGGACAAAGGGGGCGGCGCGAGATAAGGTGGGGCGGGGGGGCGAGGTGCGGAGTGGGAGCCGGGCGGGGAGGGCGGCGCGGGGCGCGACGGGACGGGTGGCTGGGTGGTGCGGGCGGGGGGGGGATGCAGTGCGGTGGGGCGTGGGTGGGGGGCGGGGGCGAGGCGGGAGCGGAGTGGGAGCGTGGCGTGAGGGGGCGGGGCTGTGAGAGGCGGGCGCAGCTAGAAGGCGTGGGGGCAAGCAGGCGGCACGGCGCTCGCCGCTCGCGACGTCTGAGGGAGGGGGAAGGGCCCTGAATTTTTTAGCGCCGCCTCTGTTTGCTCCGCGCGCGACGCGCCGGCGGACGCCGAAAAAACAAGTCGGCGGGCAAGCGCGCCTCCGAGTGGGGCTCCGAGGGTTAATGCTTCATGTAACGAACTTGCTCTTCCCTCAATTGGGCATAATGTCTTAACTTGTTTCGCGCGTTCGGTTCTTTTTTACTTGCGTCTTCCTGGTAGCTTTTTCCGCCAATGTTATCTTTATTTTATTAAAACGCACGTCTGAAAAGATTTAATATCCTTGCAGAGAAGTAGGAGGAGAATACTTTGTCAGTCTTTCTTGAGCCTTAAAATACTTTTATTCTTTACTGATACGTTGTTCCTAGTTATTGCCTTCGATACGGAGCGGGTATATACTGCATTACTTACCTGGTTCGAGAGGATCGTGGTTACGAGGGAAATATGAAAATAGTTGAATGGTGCTACAAGTTCTCTTATGAAAGGAATTATGGGAGGGAAATATGAAAATACAAACCGAGTCAACACCTAGTTAATTAGTAAATACTCAGAAGTAGTAAATAACTAAATCTGAATCAACAAAAATATGCAAAAAATAAGATGATGTATTTACCACAGGGAATTAACTTGTTCTAATGATCGAGCAGCGACAAAATACCCTATGGTTTTTTGTCGCCGCTGAATCATGAACACCGTTGGTGCATAAATATCCATTATTTCCGTTGGTATTTTGTCAACTCGTATGGCACGAGAAGTGTGAATGTGTGTTTTGATAATCGTCATATTTATAAGATTTTTTGGAAAGAACTCGCGGATTATGTTTAAAGCGGTAGGAAACGATACTAAGTTTCTGAAATTATTTGAATTGTGCTGACCTGTAGAAAGTTTGTCGAGTTTCTTGCGCAACCCCAGCTTTGCTAGGCGGTTTCTCTGTATTTATTTACTTTGAACAACTCGGACAAGGAGAGTAGAATAGAAATACTCTATTGATACTGAATTTCATGTGCACTCCTTTAAGAACTTTGGGAGAACAATATTTGAATCTGTTGGATGAGACTAGATGCATTCAACCGTCCAACGGTTACTATCTAGAATTTTGGAATCACATACGCCCAAGAAGTGATGCATTTAAATACTTGTCAAATTTGCAACAATTTTGCAAGAGTAATTGTTTAATACGGAGGATTGCCGTTTCTTTCGCACCCAAAGACAAATGTTTTTACTTTACTTACAGGCTGGCTTGCAAAGTATCTTGATGAAGTGTTTTCTAGGAAAGTAGATTACTTTCTAAGCATTCTTTACTAAATAAAGATGGCTTTTGAAATGTACCACTTTTGACGACGATATGTCTCCATTTGCTTCGGAGGAAAGGGGAGCTGAAGTCTGTGCATGATTCCAGCGACGTCAGCATGTTTTCCAAGCGGTAGTGACCGATATGCTTATGGCTCTGGGTAAATCTGGCGGCGAATTCATTGAACCCGAGGACGAATTCCTAATTCACTACTGACGTTTTCATTTTAAAATTATCTCTTTCATCTTGTCGTCGAAATGCCACACTCTTTAATACCTAAATACTAGCTTAGAGTGGCGTCTCCGACAGGTATTTTCATGTTTCAAAAAATTATTTGTGCTTTGCAAGATCACAATAAAAATAAGTTTTAAACATACCAAGGGGAAAGGGAATAAATAGTAAACCACTGCGTTCCACTGATGTACTCTGAGGTGCATTAAAACCATCAACAGTATTTTCCTAGAAATCTTCCAGAGGGACCGGCTAAGAACTGGGCCAAACTATTTGTCTCGTCGAGAGGTATTGGAGACACGAAAATAGTTTTTAGAGAAATTTCTTAGAATTTGCTGGATGGAGTTGGAGAAAAATGATGAGTTCCCCATCGGGAGAATTACACATTTGTCTCGATTGATAGGCTGGAGGAGGTCTAATGGTGACTACACAAGGACGCACATGCCGACGAATTGACGGACGAACAGACAGAGGGAGAGACGGAATAACGAATCGACGAATGGACATAGGTTACTCAGTTGCTATATCTTTGATCCCAGTGAATAATCTGATAAGTGAAAAAAAAATAATTTTACAGGGGAGCAAAAAACCACTTTAAACTAATGCTATAAGTAAGGGATTAATAATATTCAAATAAAACCTACATAAAAATAGATTTGTTTGAATATCACCTTCGTTTAATTATCATTAATCTTTTTTTTTTTGATTCATTTAAACGTTGTTTTTTGCTCTCCTGTAACATTAAGTGTTTATGACTTATCAGCTTATTCACCGGTATCAAAGATATATGACTTGTAGGTTTTGAGGGGCTGTAGGTCTTTAATTACATTGAATACTCCCTTTCGTAACCGCTTTGCCTCTCTTTAGGTTGAGTCCAAATGACATGCAGAATAAATTTGTGTTTCCTTTTGTTACTGATAACTTTTGAGAGAGAATGGCTTCATTCCTAGCGAACAATATAAGAGCATTCATGTAAAAGAAATGTATTATTGGACTTTTCATCACCAGGAAGCTTGTAAACAAAGCCAGCTTGCGAATGAATGCAATGTAGAGTAAGGAATAGTGAATCTCTGTGAAAAATCGCAGCATTAACCTGAATACTTCTTCTTCGCTCTTGATATTGTTATTATCGTTATTATTATTATTATTATTATTATTATTATTATTATTATTATTATTATTGTCGCCTATTATAAACACGTTAAATACGAAATAATTTCGCAATTTTCATCAGTTTTATTTTTTTCTCTCTTTAGGAACGACGAATGTGAGTTCTTCTAGTTGATCCTTTTAAATTAATTCGTTCTTAGTAATTTTCTTCTGTCACACGTGCATTTGACAAGTCAGAATGTCAGCAATATGAATAGTTTATATCAACACTCAGTTTTTTGTAAATCATTCTGTTATGTGTGTGTGTGTACGTGTGTGTGCGTACGTGTGCGTGTACGTGTGTGCGTGTGTGCGTGCGTGTGTGCGCGCACGTGTGCGTGTAAGAATACAGCCTTAATCTCTCTACATAAAATATTTGTAGTCTTTGATTTTGCCGCTGCCTTCAGATAACGAATGCACATTGACTGCATTAGTAATGTGGATCATTTGGACGACTCATGTGTGTTTAAACGTGTATCTCCAGAGATTCTTCGTCGATAAAGTCGTGTCGCTGATGTCGTTTGGCATGATATCATCTTGTAGCGCAACCATTGCGCCGTTACGCCCGTCCACGCCCATATTTCCAACATAATAGCGCACTTCGTCTCCGCGTAATGTTCTTCTTTTTCGCAGTGGCCATTAGTGAAGGAGTATTAAATCTGTTGGGTTTGACTGCCAGCGTAACTTAATTGGCTGTGATTTCAAATCGAAATTGGCTGTCATTCGCAGTGCCCGATTAAAACATAATATTTTGATGGAACTCAGATTCGCCTTTACAATCAATGTGCATATCCCGTTATCAGAATTTCTCTCTCTCTGTAATATTATTTTTTATATGAAAATAATATATTGGATGAGTAGTAAAGCGGCAAAGTTACAAACTGACATAATCATACATTAAATAACAACGGATAGGTGTATTACAAAAAGCGTTATTGTAGTGGAATCAATTAGGATCTACAAAACTTACGAGATTGAGGGGCTACATAGTACTTTTCTGAAAGTAATTATTGTTCTGAAATGTTTAATTATTTGTGTTTCTATTCAAATTGTTACTTTCTTGTAAGTTCCCGACGGGAGTCAATTTTAGAATGAGGCAACGACCTGAGAAATCTTCTCAAGGAGAGCAACTTTTTTCAGTTTCTGTTTTTTTTATTTGTTGTTGAGAGAATCCCAGCAGCCTAGAAAATATAATAAAATATATAAATTTATACATTACATTAATTTGAATAATTTAAAACTCTATAGACCTTAAAAAAGAGAAAGATGAATAAATAAAATATAACAGTAAAATGAAATGAAGTAAGCCGGGGGGGGGGATGATGAGACTGAAGAATATCAAATGCAGTCATTTTCTGACAATAGCTAATGTTACGAAATTCAAATGGAAAAGGGCAGAGTTTAAATTACAAGTCAGAACAAAAAGTTTACGAGTCCTGACCAACGACAAGACGTGCTAATTGATTCAGTCGCTGTCTGGAGGAGAATTCTAGCGGCCGGCTGCTCTGATCGGTAGTTTTCCGTGGTTTCTCGGATCAACACCAGGCGAATGCCGGAGCAGTACCCTACCAAACGGGCCACGGACCGCGCGCGATCTGTCCTTCCTATTCCTTGTCCTATCCTCTCCCATTACACACACACTTACACTAACATGCACTACACTACCACATATTCCGGGAGACCGGTCGGGAGCTTAGAGCTTGTCCCCACTGGGGCGGTGCCCCGTTGGTGGGAGAGTCCTGGTTAGGGGGAAACCTCACTAGCCGACGGTAGGTCGGCGCCGGATCTCGCCATCCAGCGGGGGAAGATCACCGCCATCTCCCGAGAAAGAAACATACACTACACTAACGGGACCAATGACCGAAGCAGTTGACGCGCCCGGAAACACGAAAAAATCAATCAATCAAACGTGCTAATTGCATTTCACAGCCACCGTCATTTGGATCATCGTGTATTTCGCCGCGAGTGTGATGCAGGCTGTGCTCGTGTGCCGGCTCCACGCGCTGTCTGCCTGGCCGCGCCCCCGTCCAGCACCGCTCGGGCGCCAACGCGCGTTGACCCTGCCAATGCGTCGACGCGCAACGCTTCGCGACGCCCGCCGCAGCGCCGGCCAGCGCGCCCTCTGGCGCGGCGCCGCGCCGCCCCGCCCCCCTCCCGCGGGCCGAGCCATTTATCGCCAAATAAAAGGCATTAACGTTCGCTTTAACAACTCAATAACTTTTCCCCCTTATGATATACGGTGCTATTTTTAAAGCCGTTTCGCGCATACCTATCGCTGCCAGTGCCCGCTTCGCTCTGCCCCGGGCCGATTCGCGCCTCGTCGCTCTGCACGGCGCCGGCCAGCCCGACCCGGTTTTAGCAGCGTGTCCTTTAATGGGACTTCTGCAGTGTCGTTTTAAATTGTCTTCGAGCCTCTGAGAGACAGGTATGATGTCGTGTGTGGTTGCCGGATCTGGCGAAGTCATACGCTTATTGCGAGCAAAGAAGAAAAATGACGCCCCACCCCCCACCCCGCCCCACTGGGGACAAAATCTTTCGATTCTCACAGCTAGAGGATTCGTCAAAACGCTGCGGACGCAGTGACTCGATGCTTCCGTTGTCGCGAGTGTTTGCAAGAAGCAAATGTGAAGAATGCAATCATAAACTGTCATTTTCAGACGAATTCGTATTCGAGCCATTGTGATTGTGCCCATAATGGTAGGTGAGCGAGGTTGGTCCAACTACTCGGAAGCGAAAATGTTTTCAAATGTTGCTAACCCCTTTCATTTATCATTCAACTTTGTACAGTAAAAGTGTGGGATATGAATTCTAGAGCTTAAGAAAATATGCACAGAGTACACATCTCCTTCAGAAGCCACATACAATTTTTACTGATGCCGATAAATGACATAATGCGGCCGATATATGAAATACTAATGCTAGTTTCTCATCCTATAATTCCACAACTTATCAAAAACCGCTGTTCTGCGCACATGCGAAAAGTGGTAAAGAAAATTGCCTTTTCTTGTGGATCAGCTTTCCTGCCTCCATCACTACGTCTACCACTCCATCATAGCTGTCGATACGAGAAGGGAGCAAACTGGTCTGACTCTATCATGATCTTCCCTGAGGTGTTGATGGCCACCCATGAAATATTTGCTTATGCAGCGCGGCCCAAACTGCTACTGAGAAATGTTATTTATTCTCATTTCCCAGAGGGCAGTTGCGAGGAACTGACGCCGATCACTGCATTCACGCTCTTGTCAATCTTCCTTACTTGAGTGAGAAAGCGAATCAGCATTCGGAAGAGCGTCCCTTCCCGAGATTTTCTGCTCTACACGGGGATTGGTGTGTGTGTGTGTGTGTGTGTGTGTGTGCGTGTGTGTGTGCGTGCGTGTGCGAGCGTGCGTGCGTGCGTGCGGGGTGGGGGAAAGGCCCCAGTTTCGCCACACCACCTGAGGTAAGACCCACTCTCAGCGATTGTTTCAGTTGACGAGGTTTACAATTAGTTTCGATTTCTCTCTTTTGAATTCGCTTCTGAAAGCACTCCCAGGTAAGAAATTCCTCTCATATTCAGAAAATTTCTTGAATGCATGTAAAAAACGTATATTTTTTTCTGCATTGAAAGTCTGTGGCAGCTTTACGATTTATTTATGAATATCATTCGTAACACATAACATAACCTCCAGAATAAAATCTCATGTAAGTTTTAAATGTGGTCTCTTCATGACAATATTTAATGTATAGATGAATGTTGTAATATATTATTGCTTAAAATAATAAAGACTTCATTTCAAAAACATGATTTATGTTCCATAATTTACATATTTGGAGCCGATAAGTTCTGCATGGCACGTTGGTATGCGCATACTTCGGTCCATTTGGCCCATTGCGTGTTGCAGGGCCCCGGCGAACATGTGTAGGAAGGAGAGTAATGGTATACACGTCGTGATGTGTGGTCTCCGATGTCGGCGGCGCTTAAATTGGCTTGCACCCAGATCGCCGCCTTCCCAGGAAACGGTGGCCCTGAGAGGAGGAGGCAGGGCGGGAGGGACGTGCGGGAGACTTGTGGGGAGCAGAGAATTGAATTGAATTGATGTTTTATTTTACGTGGTGATACCCAAGCCATGAGGCCTACTCCTCCTTCTGACCACGCAAATTTCGCTACGCTTCTTTCACCAACCTGGGGAGAAAGAAGATATAACTTGGACCACGAAACAGGCAATTTGAATTTCGCTCAAAGGCTTCGTTTAGGTTTGAGGATCTTTTACATGCGGTCAATCTACTAACATGGAACAGATGGCTTTACTTCCCCTCCGAAGAAAGGCGTACGAAGGATTTTGTCGCCCTTAAAAATCCACGGCATGAATCCGCGAACGGATATAGCAGTCCGATACGCTAACCGTTATACGATCGACGACCGCCAAAACAGCAAGGGAAGGTTGTAGCGTTGGATTCGGGATGCACCATGAGCTGGAATGCAGGGTTGGCAGGAGGCTCAGCGACTGAAATGTGGATTGAAGATCGACGAGAGAACGAATTGACCGAGAAGCAGAAAGTTGAATGCACTATTGAAAATACTCGTAATATTCGTTTTGGTTATGTTTTGACCTATTGGTGATCTGTTGTTGATATTGAGTAAATAATTCAAGTTAATGGCCTCTTTAGAAACGTAATTTAATCGGTAAGCGACTTTCGGTTATTTGGCCATCAGTATAATTTTGGCGAGTAATGTCACCTAGTCCACTAGTTAGGAATTTTATTTATCGATTACATAAGAAATTTGGTAATCACGACAAATTTACCGGGATATTTTATACCGAAAACAATGTTACAATAACTTGAAATAAAGAAGAAGCCATGCCTATCAACGTTTCAACAACATGCATGGTAGGGAAATAAGACATTTTTAATAAAATGAGTTGTGAAACTGGATGATAAGAAGCATGGATTTTAAGAGGTTTTCATGCATGAAGTGGACCTGATAATAGGCTACATATGAAAGAGAATATGTTGTAAATGAAAGCCGCTCGGACGAGAAGAAAAAAAGCCTGAAATATCGAAAAAGAATTGTCTGCATAGATGCTTTGCTTTGCGCTGTAATGCTTTGAAGAACGCGATGACAAAAAGAGAGCGAACGAGAGGCAGGCAAGTAACACGTCGATCGCAAGGAGATGATTAGTGCTAACGCCCGGAAGACCGGAGTGGGCGCCAAAGAGCAGCGTGTGGGAATGATTTAGCCGAGAGTTGCTGCCAAAATGCGTGAGCTCGGCGAATGTTGGATCGCATGTTCAGTTATGCGTCGGACACTTTTATTAACTTTACTCATGATTTGATTCTTGCAGTTGAAAGATTACGTTTGTTGACAGACACGAAAAATCGATATTTCAAGTTTGGAGACACCTTTTTTCCTTGTCCATTACTCCTGCCACATTATTTATGTGGTGTGTATGTAAAATAAATATAGATTCAATTTTTAGTGAAGCTGAAATATATATCAACTTCATGAAAAAACATACAAACACATTAAACAAATTGTTGTATTTAACGTGTGAACGTATCGATGTCGTCATTCGTCGAAACTGCAGTGTGAGAAAATTTGGATTTAATAGAAAATAATTAAATTTAAAGAGTTTGAAGGTATAAAACTATTAAAAGCATTCAAATAATTTGACTCAAAAGTTTCCATGAATGCGTATAAATATCCTTCAGCCAGGAGGTTCATGTGTTTTTGGGCATGCTCACAAGGAGTGACAGCGGAATGGGCGTTTGAGTCAAAGGAGGTGAGGACCGAGGCGGAGGTGGGCCGGAGACGGGGTGGAGGTGGGGTGAATGCAGGGACGGAGGTGGTGGCGGAAGCGAGTGTGGAGGCGCCGGCGGGTTTGGGGTGGAGGCGAAGACGGGGGCGGCGGCGGGAGCGGGGGTGGAGGCAGGGGGCGGAGGCGGGAGTGGGGTGGGAGCGGAGACGGGCGTGGGGCGGAGGCGGGTGTGGGGCGAAGGCGGGGAGGAGGCGGCGGCGGAGACGGGAGTGGAGGCGGGAGTGGAGGCGGGGGTGGGGCGAAGGCGGGGCGGAGGCGGGGTGGAGGCGGGGCGGAGGCGCGGACGGAGGTGGGGGCCGAAGCGAGTGCGGAGGTAGGGCTGATGTGGGGGCGGAGACGAGGGCGGAGGCGGCGGCGGGGTGGAAGCGAGGGCAAGGGTAGGGACGCGGTGCAAAGGCGCGGCGGATCCCAGTGGATTTACTTTATGCGCGGCACTCGGCTTGCCGGCTTGGGCGTGGGGGGTTGCGCGCTTAGCATATGTAAATGGCCCACCTCCTTCTCCGCCTTCGCCTCCGCGCGTCGATATTTGTCTGGCGCGGGAAGAAAAGCGTGCACGCGCAGCCCGGCACCCGTCGCCCTCTATGATCGTCTTGCTCTACGACCCCCCAAAGCCACTTGGCGGAATGAACACATGCGGCTCCGCCTCGCAAGGGAAAGAGACGGACGGAAGGGGGGCGAAAACGACGACGGGAGCAGGTAATGCGGCTGGATGCGAGTCGACTGACTGAAGCCGGGAAATACATCTGAGGAGACGTATGAGTTGAGTACATGAGTTGAAAGAGAGGTACAAACATGTTACGAATGTTTGGGTCCCATAAATATCATTCGCACGCAGTACACAATTACGAATCTTATTGCAATTTAAGTTATTTCTTTTTTAAATTGATTACATTTACGACAAAAACGTACATTAAAAACTCTGTGTCTGAGGTACAACGGGGAAAAGTGTATTTTGTGCACGTTTTTTTAATTCTGTGATCTCTACCCTAAACCATATAGAAGTTGAATTCTAAATACAGAAAGAAATGAATGTTTTGGCAAAATTGATAATATATCCGCTCTGATGTAATAAAATATATATTTTCAATGGCAAATCAGCTATAGATTAGGGCTCTTATCACATATCATGTCCTTCGTTAAGGAACATACTTCCTGCCGCGACAACCTCGAGGACGATAATTGAATAACTGTATTTCCGACTGAACTCTAAAAGACGTGCACAAATAGTGAAGTTACATTTACGCCCAGAAGCAAAACAAGGGGCCATCTCAGCATTCGCTCGAAGGATCAGGGAAACAACGAAAAACTTAATCGAGATGGGGATCATTGATCCAGAAGCTGAGGTACAATACTTGTTACAGGTTATTTAGAATTATACAGTCTAAAAGGTAATAATTAAGTATCATTGTTAAAATTAATATTACTTTTCTTTTTGATGCTCTTAACATCTTCCCGCGATTGTCTTGCTCTTCTTCATTCTAGGAAGTGCAAGACACTTCCTAGAATGAGCTCACGCTTCCTCCACAAGCAAATGAAATGCTGGAGAGTTGAAGACTGCTGATAAGCAGGTAATTGTACAAATTGCTAAATCTATTGTGTCCAGGAAGTGCTCAGTTACAGTCAAGTGCTTTTTGAGATAGTCATTGTATACAAACCTTATACAAACCTTAAGACGCTTCTTTAGTTTTAATTGCGTACCCATGTTGAAGTAGAAATGTCATCTGCGGTTCTCAATATATACTCGAGTATTTTGATTGATAATGGCTTACTTACTGTTATTCTGTTTCTTAAGAACGCAGCGAACTAATAAAATGAAATCACTTTGGAATAGAATAGAGGCATGGACTTCCGTGTCGTAAGAGATACTCAACCAATGCCAGACCACAGTTAAAAAGTTACCAACTTGGCTGGTCTGAAAAGAGAGAACGTCTAAGGCGAGTTAAAATAAATAAAAAAGAGTGCGTCAAATCTAAATTGTTTTTTGAGTTCAAACAAGAAAAATAATGAAAGTCAGAAGTACTGCTCTTATTTTCCATCAGTATAACTGCAAGTGGTGTGCAAGCTGTCTGGAGTGTGCTCGTATCAAGAGCATTTCCCTTCTACTTTTTCATAATGTTTCTCTTCTTCTTTTTGTTTTTCTTCCTCCGGTCACTTCTCTTTCTCACTTACCAGGTTTCACTCGCGAATTCTTCTTTCTCCGTCTCTTGCATCCTCTAGTTCGCCTAAAGTCTCTTCGCGCCAGGAGTATATCGCTTGAGGTGTCAACTTTTTCTTCATCCGGATCTTGTGCTTCTTTTTCCTCTGGGTTGACGTCTGCGAGTCTAGCAGCCGTGTTTCGTATCCCAGCTTCCATCTCTTGTATCATACTCACTCTATCACTACTGATGAAGCTGGTTTCCACTTCGACGCATTTGAAGCCAGCATCCTTCACCCAATGTATTGATGAAGTTGGTGATTGGTTTGTTTGCTTTCGTTCAATTTAGTGAAAAAAGGTTTCGTAGTGCTTGATATTTGATGCGATGGCTGCTGATAGATCCAATATTGATAAATTGGATGAAGGGATGAAAAGGGCCAAGTGAACCGACCTATAAAACGCTCGGCATTTAGATGAAATCATTTATTTTGCTAGCATTTCGACAAAGTTATTTTGACATCTTCAGCGCAAGCTGACATTAATCGTTTTGGTTTTTGTGACAAACCGACTCTAAAATGTTAAATTAATTGGAGATAAAATTAAACAAATCTAGAAATGTAAAAATAATACTTATTATGCAGAATCTTTGTTTTTAACTTCATTTACATAATTTCATATACAAAATTTATTATAAGTTATAAAGAAGTAATTTAAAAACATTTCTCATTATTCATTGTGTTTATCAAGAGTTATGTTTCTATAGACTTGCTTTTACGTAGTGTTCATATAGCGTTAAGTACTGTCCGTTGGTGATGAGTCGCTATGTTTACGCCATGATATTAGTTTTCTTCCGTTGTATCCCTTGGTAATACAATGTTGCTACTCCCTGAATATGAATTATGTGGTGGTACAATAATAATGAGGGGTGAAGGAACAATCACAAATTCGACCATGCCTGCACAGGACTCGAACCTACAGCCTCTTCCGCGCAGACGACGGAGCCTCAACTGTCTGCGTCATAGAGCCGACTTATTATTATTATTATTATTATTATTATTATTATTATTATTATTATTATTATTATTTACAGCTTTCTGGTTCATGTTTTAGGAGTCACACTGATATTTCTATCAAAGCACGATTTCCATCGTACAATACTTTTAACAAACATATATTTATTTTAAGAATTAATTAGGGGGTAAACAATTCAACAAATATAAATTTAAACACTTAAATTAATTTATAAATTAAACAGTAAATAATTCTTTAACACATAAATTTATTTAGGAACCTATTAATCTTTTATTATTATTATTATTATTATTATTATTATTATTATTATTATTATTATTATTATTATTATTATTATTATCATCATCATCGCCAGTTCACTTCCACGTGGCGGCGGGCGTGAGGCGCCTGGGTGTGCGCGAAGTGTTAGAGGGGAAGCGCAAACGCGGGCGTGCGTCGGGGGCCTACTGTGATTGCAGTGGTGTATACTGCTTTCATGCTCTGGGTTACCGCCGATCTTAAAAATAAACTTTGACTATACAACTATGTATAATATTCGATTATGTAGTTTGTCTACTTTTTTACTATTTTTATTATACAATTTTATGTATATATACTCATGAAACACATTCATTTTTACGATTACATTTTTTCAAAATATCTTACCAAATATCTGACAATAGTTAACTTTGACACTATCACATTCTTAATATGTTGCATTTTTAACAGTTAAAACACGCTTAATATAGGACATTATGTATTTGTACACTCACCACCTATCGTGTCGTGCACATCTAATTGCACATCTAATTTGCACTAAGTGCACATCTACTTTACTCCGTTTACTGCCTACTGCCTCCGAAACTCCGAATTGCTCCGAGTGTCAAGAAACCGCTCGGGAAATCGGTAACCTGAGCTTGGCTGGCCCTTCCTTACTAGTAGGAGGGGGAGTGAGTCATGCAACGAACGCACGCTGTGTGGATGCCGCTGAGTGCCAGCGGTTTCTTCGGCTTTGCTGCCTCCTCAGAGGACTGCTTCGCCGACTAGCAATCGATTTAATATACATCTCAACAGAACAGATTATATGGAATTTTGACAAATGTATATCACTGAAAAAGTGGCCTGTGATTATTTTTAATGTAATATAGTATATTGTCAGATTTTTATTCTCGTAATTTTCTCGGGCTACCGCCGGCAGCCTCGGTAGCCCACAGTATACGACAGTGTGATTGATGGCAGCTTTCGCGCGCGCTGGCAGGAGCCTTTGCTGCTTCGGTGCCGCTCCATCTTCGCGTGCTTGTACCGGCTAGGTTGGCTCAGCGGCAGGGATGCCTTTACTTATGCAGCGCCGCGGGCCGGGTGGTTCTAGGGTTCGAGTCTCGACCATGGCGAATTTCCGTCACTAGCTAGATAGCTAGCTTGAATTCAACCGCTGCCTCGAGAATTCTAGTTGCCGGCTGCCCTGATCGGTTTCTTTTCGTGGTTTCTCCGATTAACACTAAGCGAATGTTGAGGCAGCACTCTAACTAACAGGCCACGGTCCATCTTCCATTGTCCCTTCCTCTCCTCTTACACCCACATGCATTGCACTATGCACTACACTGTTGCACAAGGGAATCCGGTCGAGAGCTTGGTTGTCTTGGTTGGGCGGTACTCCGCTGGGGGAGAGTCTTGAAGGTGGAAAAAACCATACAGGCCGACGGATGGGTTGGCGCCGATCTCACGCTCCAATTTGGGAAGGAACATCACCACATAAATCATGCTCTATGCTTACGGCATTTGTGGTCATAATAGTTCACACTCCCCTAACTCTATAATCAGTCAATGAATCCCGCGCGCGCGTTCCATTCAGATCTAATTAATTTAATCTCAATAAAAATCTATGATAAATGGGTATTAGGTTAACCAATAATTAGAGCGATTAACTTCATTTTTGAATGTATATGTTATCCGAAATCACCCTGGCGCTGTCGAGCTCTCAAATGTAACGAAAACTCAAATTAAGAATACATGTATACCAAACATATGCAGTACCTTGATTGTAGTCATAAAGAGGTAAAAAAAGCGTTCTTATAAATCCTTATTTTCATTGTTAATTCATGTGTAATGAACCGTAGGACACTCACTGTTTTCATTTTGTCCGCCACTTTTGCTCTGGAAAGCAAGCTAATAAAGACAGCTCGCCTTCTTGAAAAACATTAAAGAATTTCTTGGGTTAGACGATTGACATATTCTATGGAATGAAAATACATTTTTATATACGTTTTAAAATCTAATATATAATGAAGATATTTCGAACACGTGTTGATTTGACTGTATTCCTCGTCACAATGACATGATCAATATTCCGTTATCCGTTTGATACGAGGGCCTCACTCTTGTATTACTAGATCCTCCTCATACACACATACAAATACTATATTTAATTAACTTGCACTTTCCACGAAGCCCTTAATGCACTGAAGTCTTTGATAATGTAATATTAGCATTACTTCGATCGTCACAACTTTTTACTTTCAGTGCGAATTGACAGGACAACTGCAGCATACAGTGTGTCAACATATTGTTTGGTTTCGTAGAATCTCTCTCAGTATTACATTCTGTAAATACAAGGAATAGTTGCTCTGGCGTAGCGAATCACATGAATGAGAATCGCATATGGGAGTGTAGATTGCAACGTTATTTGGCTGAAATGAAGCAAATAACGCTATTGAAGTTTGTAAAACGAGGCAATGCCGAGATTTAAAACCATTCCGATTCCGTTATATGTCATCAACCTGATTTTGTTGAGTACATTTTGTAATTCCAGCTTCTTTTAAGAAAAATCCCATAAAATAGAAATACCATTGCTTTGAATACGCCATTTTGGCTAGAACTCATTGAATAACTGTCCATTCCTCTATTTAGTTGGGGTATGTCCACATAAAAGTGTAAAATTGTGAAAAGAATGTACGAAACTATTACTCGTATATTAATTACTCTGAGGAAATACGATTAACCTGATCGGTTGTGAGCCTAGTATGATATTTTTTCCCATATCCCCCATTAAGTGCGCCAATTCCAAACAACTGACAGTTGTCATGAAGCCTTCATTTAGAATGAAGGCTTCGCAGTTTTCCACTACAACGTAACTTAAAGCTACATTCACCAATAATTCCCATTGAAATATGAACTTGATACCATTATTAAAGAACAGCCAGAAATGTAAGTTAATGTATAAGTATATGCTCCTGAAATGTTAAAGTTAGTAATATGTATTCGTCTATGAGAGAAAATGTTGTCGTGCACAAAGAAATATATCTTTTTAAGAAATGGCTGATGAATGTCTATTCGTAAAATCGCATTACCAATTGGAATAGTTTTGTGAATCGTTTTACTATGAAATTCTGGCAATACATCGTTTGACACACATTGAATACTGTTATTTGCGATTTCACGACTACTAACTACGAGCGATGCCCTGAGGTGTGTTCAGTACCGCAGCTTTGTTCGCTGGCATTGCTGTTGCGGAGATCCGTCAAACAGAAGCCAGTGCTAGGGCCAACATTTGATGTGTGGTGACGAGCTGCATGCATTTGCGGTACCACTGAATCGGCATGCGGAGTAATTTCATCGGAAAATTAAACTAACCATGGCATGACCCGAGACTTACCGCTTGACTCTAATCCGACGCGACTCTTCATGTGCAATGGGTAGTCAGCTCGCGATTGCTCGCGCTCGCACGTCGCTCCGCTGACCGGGTCGCAACATGATGAGGTCGAAAACATTGACAACCCGGTAAATCTCTGAAAACCATGTAGGCTGCCTGAATATGAAACGTCTCTTTGTGTTCTAGATACTTGTCATTAATGAATTAATTCGATTTTATTATAATCTTGGAAAGATAAAAAGAAGGCAAGTGGCAAATATGCCTCGTGATTGAACGATATTAACTCGCGTCACCTAACATTTGAAAAAGCAACAAAAAATAACGTTACACTTCGTCGTATTTTCATTTAATTTCTTTTTCGTCACGAAGATGCTTTATCTATTAATTGTAGTGAACTGCTGCTGGAAAAATGGTGCTGTGGAATATGTGGAGAATAGAGTCCTAGAGCAGCAAAAACTGGATGATCTGAAACAGAACATGTAAAAACTAGCTTTTTTCCTCGTCGCATGATGTGGAAGCAGTGACGCAATGGGAATGAGAATGTAATCGTTATATCAGGTGTGAAAAAGTGTATATTAAAGCAATCTAAAGCTAGCAGCACCGCGAAGCCAAACACAAGCAAACCGTAGTCAATTAGATGCTAATTTTAGGGTAATTAAGTACTCTATTCCCGAGTTTGAGGCACTTGTGTTTTGGCCAAAATCATGGGCACTTCTTGGTGTAGTCTAAAGCTAGCGACAACCACCTAGGTAATACAACTTCGCATTATTGGAAGTTAACGAAAATGCTAAATTGAAGACCCAAAGGAAAAATGGTTCCTTCTCTTTTACAAAAATCAAAGTTGTATGAAGAAAAAGAGGTAACGTACGTTCTTAAAGGTAACATACGAAAATTAAAAACACGACTGCTTTCCAAAAGTTGATATTAGGCTCTATGGAAATAAGTATTCCGACTTTAAATTCCAAAATTCAGGGTTCTAGAAAGTTAACTAGTGGTTCTACATCAAGCACTTCTTCGCAATAGTAACGGTTACCTAATATTACAATTCCGCAATGTCTATCTATATTAACACATCTCAGCCATAACTTATCGGTATAAATTGTAGAACATTTCGTGCGAAAACTATTTATATTGTAGCTAATATATCAATACGAATTCGACAACCCAAAACTACGTTTCATACATCGTCCATTTCAGAGAAGAATTTCTCAGAATTTTAACCTGTTGTGTTTCTGCGTTACCATTGTTGTATTACAATCAGACATCTCGTGATGTACTGGTTTTCGTTCTAGTTTGACATATCAACATATTCTCAAGACGCCTCTCCATCACGCCACCAAACAATTTGTTTTAAAATTGCTTGTTTAGACAACTACTAGTACCTAAAAGTGGTTACTTTTAGCAGGTGCAGTGCGTGCTTAATAGTACATTATGAAACGATGATGTAATGATGGGTATTAATACACGAGTGTGATATTACGATCGTAGCGAGGAACGAGCGAGTATCGTAAACTTCACATGAGTGTATTAATACCCATAACATCGAGTTTAATACGGTAATTTTTCTACGAATTATGGTAATTTTTATAAGTTATACTTTTACATCATTTCCTGGCAGTTATCGTGCAAGATTCAGCCAAGGCCATCTAGGGGAGAGCTCCCTGTCCTATCCTCGCATGCGGCCGCTGGTGGCTGTGGTTTCCAGTCCGCCTCCAAGGGTGCTGCACTTGTCAAATAGGATCGAAGTGAAATTACGATTCAATTTATTTTTAATAATATTGTACGAAAAAAAATACTACTATCACAAGAAATTAAAATTGAGAAATACAATATAATATCAAATGCAATTGTAATGTACACAATCGAACGAAACCTGTACTAGAACGATTGTGAATGATTCATTGTCAATACTTGTTTTGTAAACTTCTCTGTGATTGGTCAAAATCGTGTATCATAATGAATTCTGTATCCTAATGAGTATCGTTATGCAACTGGTTGCAGCAATCAAATTACAGCATTATACAATGGGAGTAGAAAATGTTTAATTTTTAGCACTACTGTAAAAAATGTGACGATGCTCATGTGTTCAGAAAAACTGAATGCAACAAAGGAAACAAAATATTATCGTCTTTCCGCATCATCTACTACTGCTCTTTATTTAAGATAATACAGAAATATTGTAATTAATTGGATTAAAATAAAATGAAAGTAAGTAAGGATGTCTAAAAAATAGTGTTCGACACACGTGGTAAAAGTGATTTTATTTTGCTCATAGGATTGCGCCACTCGGGCAATCGGCCTAATGTCGTTAGCTATTCGCAAAAAAATTGCACTTGTAGCTCTCATATCACAATCTCGTTGGTTGAATGGTTTCCGAAAAACATTGAATCCTATCTTGAACTTTAGGTCTGAATATAAATACTTCTCCTTCCTGAAAAATTTCGTTCTACGTCTTTCGTTCTTTCGTTCTAAGCTCTCGCAAAGATGTCTTGAATGTAAATAAGTTTTGAGTCTTTTGTTGTTAAAGTGGATTTGTATTACAACTTTTTAACGTGAGCTTCTTTTGTTGGTTCTTCCATCAACTTGATTGTTTTTGTTTTTATTTTTAAACTGTGCGTTCTGGCAGTCATTTTTTTACTGTTTAGAAGTGTGGTGAAATGATGCTTTTTTTGTGTTTCGTCTGTATTAACTCAAAAAATATCTTGAAAAATATTGAAGAGTGCGAAACTATGTGGTATTGTGGATTGCATAAGATGCGTCAGAAATGAGGTATAGCAAGAAAGTTATATGTTAATGCTGTTTATAAAACAAGTTCATTATATTTTTAAGTCTGAAATTGTAACTAGAGGAGCGAAATTTGTAAATTGTTTACATAATAGGCGTATACAATATTACTTACATAGAGGTAGTACAATTTAGTTTACGTAATAGATGTATATCGATGCAATTTCTGTTCTTACTGTTGCCTTCTCTCATTTACAGGTGAGTGATCAACCTTCATCTACACTGAGACTCAGACCTTTCCATATGTGCCTGTGAACATAGTGAGTGAAGAAATTTTTAATATGTTTTGTAAATTTATAATTCTAAACTTTTTCCGAAAATCCTTTGCTAAGAAAACAAATTTGTGTACGTTACTACGTCACAGTACACATATTGTCCAAACCGACACTAATCAGAATGAAGGTTTCTGACTTCGAAATGTAGCAATATGGCGGAAACTATATTAATGAAAAGAATGTCTCTATTTTAGTTCTTATGAATGGGAAGAAATATAATTCAGTTCAAACTGAAAGTGAGCAGTTTCAGTCTTAATTTTTACATTACTCTTTTCGTCTCAAGTCTCTTGCTTTCAGTGACATTTTACTGTCAAATTTTATTCTAAAGCCTCAAGTTAATATTATTTCTCGATTATTTCTGTTGTAAGAAAATGCTTTTTCGTTCAAGTGTGCGGGAGAATAAACTCATTTCCGACACAAGGACTTCCAGTTTTTTGTCACTTGGAAACTTGATGTTTAAAATATATTGAAGGTGACAACTCAGGAAATTACTCGATCGATATGCACATTTACGACTGTTGACCGGGTGATTAACAACTATCCTGATATGGAATCATGTCTCCATAAGTGACTCAGTATTTTATGCATTTTTACTTAGTGAATGCATATATACCTCGTATTTTACTTTCATTGTCCTCATAAACACAGTTTTCACTACTTTTTCCATCAGCAAGTAAGTGACACAAAATTAATTAATATTGGGCCCCAAGAAATATATTTATGATACTAATGAATACTTCATCTTTGTGGCTACTTAGAACATTTTCTTTTAGTTTTGTAATTGGCTAATATAATAAAAACCACACCAGAATAGTTTTTAGGTACAGTTGCAAATGAAAATAAAGTGTTGCAATGAAAGACTGAGAGGCCCTAATGCTGTGTAAAGAAATGTTATTTTCCAAAGAATGTGTATCATACATAACGTCATTTTGCACTTTTCACTTTCTCTGATACTACTTACATAGTAAAGAAAAGTATTGTAATGCTGCAGAGGAAAATTATGATTTTCCGACAGAAAAGCTCCTATTAGGCATCCCTGATACCGTAAAAATGAATAATTATTGCTACTATAAGTAATAAATAACTTCGACTAATTCGTTGTGACTTAAGAATTCTAAAAACCATGTTAGATAGGTTCTTGGTACCGAAAAATTAGTTTACGGTAAAACATCTCTGCGTTGGTCCGTCTGACTGTGAAGAACGCTAGAGGCTAAACCATGGGCAAGAATTTCATTAAAATTGATATTTGCTGATCGATTTGGCTGATGTCACCGGTCCCTTGAATTTGAAGATAATGTTTTGATTTTTGGGGGAGGGGGGGCATCATGCCAAAATGACATTGCAAATTTTTCTCAACAATTGTTTCTTATTTTAGCTTTAATTTTTTCCTTCAAATAGAGTAAAATGCGCTTACAAAACTTGCGCAGACCCGATATCCGTTGAATTCACTGAATTTTCGAACATTGCAAAAGTGAAATTCTATTCGGGGTTTTTACAACTACAATATTTACAATGGATATTTTTTAATAAAAACAGTTCTTGAAAAAGAGAACCTATAATGTCATGTACTTTTCTTTCAAAATACGAATAGTTTTCGCGTAATTTTTCGTGCAATAAAAGCAGTTTTAAAAACGTCATTTCATCTAAAAGGGCTCCAATTTTTTTTCAGTGTAAGTAGAAACGACGCAAATAAAAATTGCGTCGTTTTCTGGTTACTTTTCCGAATTTACGGAAATTGCCGAAATAATGTGAGAAAAATGTGCTATTATACTGTTAGTTTCAATACAGTAAGCGTTTAGTCAAAGCAGTGTTGTTGATTTGATTCTGTATTCATTTCTATGAGGAAAATTGTTGACTGTGTGAAAGTTATAGTTCTGCTGAAGTACTTTGTTTTTCTAGATTCATTAGGATTTATTTGGCATTCACATTGTTGTGTTTCCTCCAGTATTGTTTCGCAGAAATGAAATACCAGTGTGTCTGATAAAGGCGAACGTCTAGTTACAGAATTTGTAAAACGAAATACAACAACAAAAATTGCTGCCTTTTTACTCCGGCTTAAATTGGTTTACTTAATTTATTTTACAATAAATTGTTTTAAATTATTTTATTTATTAAATTATTTTACAATAAGCAATTCCGACCGCATTTTAGAGATTACTATTCAAATTATGAAAGTAAGAAAAGTAAAATTCGATGCTTGATCTTCATTTAAACTGATGCTAATTTTAATGTCTACATTTCATTAAGAGTTCATTTCACTAAATAGGAACTTGTCGTTTTACTAAATGTGTCAAGGTGAAGTGAACTGAAATCGAATGTTTTACATGGCATCTTTTTGCTCATAAGTTATCGAGGAGCGTGCATTTCGTATTTTCTTGCTATTATGATTTCAGAGGTCAATTGATTATTCTCGTTTGAAAAGCTTCACTAGGATCACGAAATGTAATTTAAATAATTTGCCTTTGAATGGAAATCGTGCGCCTGGTCTGTTCTTTAGTCTGCATTTACGAAACGTATTACTCTTTGTCGTTCAATCCGGCAATCGGAATGGAAAAGATGTGTCCAGCTACATGCGAGCAGGATACACGCATTGAGAGTTTAGATGCGCCAGTTCGCCGCGGAAAGAGCATAAACAGAATATTGCTTGACGTTACTAACAAGTCTGACCGGATCTTCCCTGGAGTCTGGCGGTTGCAGCGGTGACTGTGGGAATGGTAACGTAGTTGGCGGTCGCGATGGGCAGAGCAATAACGCGGATATTCGGTTGAAGGTGGTGCTAGAAATGGCGTGGTTGTGAAATGGTTAGATTCAGAGACACGGCAGCTTTGGCGATGGTGTTACGAAAAATAGCCGAAATGAAAAATTAAGCATTCCAGGTGACCTAGACCGCGGAATTTAACGGCGACGATGTTGCCAGCTACTAAACTGCCCAAAAAATATGACGACGAGTTCCATAGATATTTTCTCTCTTTGCACCAGCGGAAATCATTAGGAATAGTAATGGAAGTGACTGTTATAGTAGTGGAAGTGACTGCTATTGTAGCTATTTAAACGTTCCTCGATCCAAAGAACCGACGCATCACTTGTTCATCCTATGTATTGTAGCATATCGAAAGCAGGTATCATACTACACGGCTGAGGACCTCCTGGCTCATATTCGCAGTCTGGCAGGACACATTTCTGTTCCCTGTGTGTTCTCACTCATTTCCGGCGCGAAGGCCCGGAAGCTGGCAAAGTGAAGATGTTTACTAAGGCTGTCTTATGTTGTTTTGTGTGTATGCTACTTTGTTCTTTCCTTAGTATATTTTTATTTAATTTTCTACCGGTGATTTCGTTGTTTGAGGTGGTATATGTACAATTAATGTTGATTTTATATTTTCAATAGCTTTTAAAATATATTGATAAAATGTGAGAGTGAATGATTAATTTGATTTTATCGTACTTCATACAAATTTTTGTTGATGTAAATATTAATTAACTGTTCGTAACCTGTTCCATTATCAAAAAACTGGAGAAATAGTATTTATCATTGAGAATTTTAATCCTTCAATTCATATTTCAAGCATTAGGGAATCTATTGACTACATACATACATACTGACTACATTCATAGTATCTGTGAATATACAACCGTCGTTGCCGCGCGAAAATTGTAATTGGTTTCTGTACGTGGCTCTAATTAAAAAAAAATCAAAGAGGCCCATACGTGTGGCGCTCCTAGTTTGGACGAACGAGGAAGTGACTCTGAATCGAATTCGAGTTCCAATTTCAATAAGGTCTGCTTCACGATGAGCCCAATTTTCGCTTCACCTGCCAAAGAAATTAACCTCCTTCCCGGAGAACGGCGCCGATCTCCCATCCCCAAACCAAATTTACACTAACTCAGGCTTACGGGGGCCGTGTTCGCCCGGATGTTGGGCGACAGCTCGCTCTTCGCACGTCGTCAGTCTGCTCGACCCGGTCGGCGCGCCCGGCCCAACCACGACGACCTGCGCGGCGCGGTTCGGAGCGCCTGGGCGAAGAATAACGGTTATTGGCTCGGGCGGCGGAGCGGCGCGGCGCCGGCTGTGTCGCGCTCTCCAAGTTAATTAATTCGCACGTAAAGTATTTCCAAATTGCGGTGACCGGGCGTCGCCGTTGCCACCGCGACCCCCCACGTCGCCGCCGCCGCCGTCGTTGCCGTCGCCACTAGAGTCGTCACCGCACCGAGCAAGTGGACGTCGCCGCCTCCACGATCGCCAAAGCTGTCGCTCCGACTCCCGTCTTGCTGTACTGCGGTTTTTAGAGCTGCGTTTGAAGGATATCAGCTGTTTTGGTGTCATCCAATCGGAAGATTGAACGCCACCGGTATGACGTCACTTTTGACGTATAAGGTCCCGACTGGACAACACTGTAACAGCTAATTAAATGTCAGCGGTAGCAAAGTAAAAACCGCAGTATATTCATGATGCTATTCGTGTTACTGTCTTCACTGTCGCACCCAATTTTAACATTTCTTCCCTGTTAAACAGTAATACTATCACAATACTATGCTGACATCGCTGTCACCGCCACCGAAATTTCCCTCCATTATCACTGGCACCACCTCTACCGCCACCGCCTCCCTTTGCTTCCCCTTTTTTGCGCCGCCTCCCGCATCCGTTTGCCCCTCTCCCCGTTTGCTTCCGTCGACATCATCACACTAACAATCTCGATAATCACTTCCACCTCCGTCGCTTCCTCCTATACATCCACTTCTGCCTTCACCGCCACCTTTTCTACATCCACTACCGCCATTACCTCCATTATGAATAGAATGCCTTCAGAATTCTAGCACCTCCCCCGCTAACAATCACGTTGTTGGCTTACTAACACTAAGTCCGTCGCCGGCAGATGGACTCCTTCCTTCACCATCAGGAGTACTGTTACCGTCCCCATCACCGTCAGCACTATCATCTACCATCACCTCTTCTCTGTTGCTGTCGTCGCAGCAGCCGTTTCCACGTTGGGTTTCCAGGGCAGGCCCACGGAATGTACTTGGGGTATTGGCGCCCGGTCGACCTGTCTCGCGCCTGCAAGTTTGCTTCCCATCCCCTCTGACTTCCTGCCCCGCCGCTTCCTCTCTCGCGAGATACGTTGCCTTTCGTATTAGAGGCCGCCGCCGCTGCTGCAGCAGGCTGACTAGTTTACCGGAGACGGTTCGGGGAGGGTTATCGCGTTGTTGCGTTAACTTCGCCGGCGCAGTTGTTCGACTAGAACGCGCCAGCCCCCCCCCCCCCCCCCCCCCCTGCCGTGCCCCGCCCCGCCCTTCCCTGCCCCGCCCCGCCCCGCCCTGCTCCGACCAGCCCTTCCTGCCACGCCCCGCCCTTCCCTGCCCCGCCCCTCCCCGCCACGATCCCCCGCCCATCCCCGCCCCGCTTCGTCCCGCCCCCGCTCCGTCCCGCCTTGCCAAGCCCCTTCTCGCCTCGCCCTAACCGTCCCGCCCTCTCCGCCTCGCCCTCACCGCCTCTTCCGGCCCCGCTCCTCTCGGGCCCCACCGTGGCCCCGCCCTGCCCCGGTCCTGCCCCGCCCCGCTCCTCCACCGCCCCGCCCCGCCTCGCTCCATCCCGCCCCGGCCCGGCTCGGCCCCTATCCGGGCACATCACTTACCACTCTGCCGCTGCGCGCGCAGGCTTTGGAAATCCCGGGCTGCGCTACGCGGTGCCGCGCCGGGAAGTTCCTTTGGATGAGGTTTCTTCCCCCTCCCGTGTTTAGCCAGCCCGCCCCGAAAGGCCACAGCTGCCCTAGCGAAGCCGCTGTCACCTAGTAGAATGAACCCATTTTAAAGCGGACGTTCGTAATGTTTTATTTGCTGACAATGTGGAATTGTTGGCTTGTAGAAATAGAAGCAGTGAATGTCTACATTCGAACCGTAGGCGACGACAAATGGATTATGTAGAATTCACGATATGCAGCTGACGTGATCTTGCAGAATATACGAACTGGTCCGATTCGACTTCAAAAAGGTAATCCAGTTGACATACGAATTGCTTCATTTAAGTGCTCCGTTTACGTATTTATTTAATTTTATGTTCTATGAGACAGAAGCACTAGCATATTGTGACATTTCAATGCAAGATTTATTGAGTGTTTCGAGGTGGTATCACGACACCACATTGGATTGCTTTGCATTGCATAGCACGCAGCACAGCGTCTCTCGGGTGTGAAATACATATGGATACTTCTCGCGGAATAAAGATTAATTCTATCTAGAGTATTTTTTTATGAGTTATAAATTACGATGTGTTTTGGGCACAGGGAATATTCAGAAAATATTCGTACGTGTACAATTCACACAGCAAATGACGCAACCAAATGAACGCTCTTTGTGGCACGCATCTTAAGGTTTGTTGTTTACATTTGCTTGTGTGAAGAAATGATCGTTTCTGCGCATTATATCTATATTAAATAAGTTGTTTTTATTATTGTTTATCTTATTGAACCTTACATTTTTTTCAAAGTATATACGAATATACAATATATATTGAAAAAACTGCGATATGGATAATATACTGCAATCATAACCGCGGGCTGACAATTTCTCTATGTAGACTTTGTAGATGACGACGATCAGGGAAAATGACAAAAATATTTTGGGGCTATGAAAGAATAATACACTTCACAATAAAAATGGAACCACCCAGTTACGAAACAAACCGTACATAAATTAAAAATCAAAAAACAATAATGAGTATTACATAAACATACATAAAACTTTAATCTAAACTTAACTTACAGACCTTCATTCATAAGGAGTTGTGTTTTCCAGCGAAATGAACAATATGATGTTTTGTGTGTATATCTACTGAAGTCAGACTTCTACGAGTGGGTGATAGAGGAGTTAATTAGTTGAAATCCCGATTACATCCATCCACTGATCGTTATTAATATCATCGAGTGCGTCTTATGCCCAGAATATGTACATTGCTAATTAAATCATGTTTTAGAAGAATATAGAAATGAATAATATCGAAAAAATGCATGTGAGAACTTTTTGTAAGTTTTAGCCAGTAACTGCAGTCCACAGACCGGGAGCGGTAGCTCAATGCATCAACTGATGTCGCTGCAGCGCCTCTGACCGGCAGGTCCTAGGTTGGAGTACTGACGGCGGCAGGATTTTCGACACTAGCTTTTCAGCTAGATCGAATTCAGTCGCTGTCTAGAGGAGAAATCTAGCTGCCGGCTTCTCTGATCGGTAGTTTTCCGTGGTTTCTCCGATCAACACCACGCGAATGTCGGAGCAGTACCCTACCAAACGGGCCACGGACCGCGCGCGATCTGTTCTTCCTCTTCCTTGTCCTATCCTCTCCCCTTACCCACACACTTACACTAACATGCACTACTCTACCACATATTCCGGGAGACCGGTCGGGAGCTTAGAGCTTGTCCCGGCTGGGGCGGTGCCTCGCTAGTGGGAGAGTCCGAGTTAGCGGGAAACCCCAACAGCCGACGGTAGGTCGGCGCCGGATCTCGTCATCCAGCGGGGTAAGATCACCGCCATCTCCAGAGAAAAGAGCATGCACTATACTAACGGGACTAATGACCAAAGCAGTTGACGCGCCCAAAACACGAAACAATCAATCAATGCAATCCACGGGATGTGTTGAATATTCAGTGATTCGAGGTTTTCGCGGATGGCTGCTGATGTTGTTGGGTTCGCTGAAATCTCATGGGGCGGGCCCTGGCGCGGGCACGCAGCGCGGTGTTGGACGAATCGCCGTTATCAATATTGTCGTGTGCGTGGTTTAATGCCCCGAGGGGACAAATTGCTGCCTTGCGCTTATGAGCAGATTTCGTCATCAATTTAATATGATGATAAATCACGATGAGCGATAGGCATATGGAACGTCCTCTAACGATGATCCTGTGCATGACGCTCCAAACGCTTTGTTTTTGAGCGCGTCAACGGCTGCCTGGTCACGCGTTTTGATAGTTTCGACGATCCGTCGTATGTTCTCTTCTGTCACAATGCTGATCTCACCAGGGTTCAGAAAGATGCGTTTTGTTTGCACGATATTCCTACTCGTAAACTGCAGTAAACTCTTATCACTTTGCCAAAACGTTTTTTAAAATGCACTCTATAGCATAAACTGTGTGAACGTTCGCCTTTATGCCACACTTATTTGAAAATATGTTTAGTACGAACACTGCATTTATACATCTTAGTCGAAAGAAAAATATAAAACTTTACATAAGTATTTTTTCACTTACTGTGTTTTGAAATGAAGCAGCCACGCTGCATTCTTATGTATTAGTTGTAACTAATTATAATAATGTTCAATTGAACGATTATCACCCTATCGTTGAATATTTTCTTAGTTTTGACAAAAATTGAGAAAATGTAAAAAAAAAAGTTTTTTTAATGCGCCGGTAAGTAGTAATTGGGAAGAGGCTGGGGCAATACTGAAGAGCTAGCTCATACTAAAGAGATTAGGAAACTAGCTAGAACGACAATGTATGTGTCTTTCTGTAGCACCACTAGTTTTGTAATTGAATTTTTCAACTTTCTTATAAAGTAATTTCAGACCTTTTGGATTCAGGTATTATATTATTCTGGTAAAATTTAGGTAACATTAATATGAAACAACGAAACTGTGTAACAGTTTACTACCTCCGAGAAAGACCTAAGGAATGTGTGCGATTTATTGCATATGAAACTATTCCTCCCAAGAGTATAGTTATTGGATTAAATTATTGATCTTATTTTCTTAAATTTTGCTGTCGTTTTCTTCCATAAAAGACAGTAGCGACTTTGACTGTAGCAATTTTATTACAAGCATCCGCTTCACGTGCACTGCCTCCATCTACAGAGCAAATTCTCGACGTCTCGGTGGCGCGAAATTGCCTCGATAAATAATCCGCGGAGGGGGCGGAATTCGCCGGAAAGGAGCGGCGGAGCAGGTGGAGGGGAGGGAGCGGGGAATGCAGAACGGCGGCGCCGCGCAGTGCCGCTTAACGAGTTTAATCCAGGTAATCATATCTCGCTCTTTCGGCTCAGCTCCCGCGCCCACCTCACGCCCCCGTGCGCGCTGACGTTCATTCTTGTTTCTGCGTGGCTTGCGTGTCTTTTGTTTGCGTCTCTTGTCCTGTTTCTCTCGGTTTGAACGTCTGTTTTCGTTTCGTGTTGCTTGCGTGTCTTTTGTGTGCATCTCCAGTCCTATTTCTCTTGGTTTGATTGTCGATTTTTCGTTTCGTAGTTTTGCGTCATTTGTCATCTGCTGTCGCATTCATTTCTTATTACTTTGTGTTTCAGTACTGTTGTCGCTCCTTGTTCTGTGCATCTGCGCACGCCAGTGTACTCTTTAGTCTATTCCATTTCATAAACCTTAAAGTAATATCAGTATTTGAACGGCACGATCGTTGCCGTGGTCATTTTCTGCATTTTATCCATTTGTACTTATATTCACTTCCCACTTTTCTCAATGATAGCATAAGCTTTCTTCATCACGTTACTTATAACCACATTTACGTAACATTTCTGCGCCACATCGCGTTCTCCATTTTATCATCTTTTAAATCGATCATCCAGTCAACAATGCCTCCTCTGTAAGTAGCAAATGTCATCAAATCACCCTTTCTTGTTCACTCGAACTCAACCACGTTGCAGACTGAAGACATGATATGCAGCCCTGTGCATCTTTTTATTCTCTTAGCCCTTCCCGCCCTCTGAACACACCGCTGGCAGACTTCGACGCCCCCACCCTTTCCTTACTCTGTCCCCTTAAAGTTCACCTGCCTCCACTGCACTGCCCCCTACGTGAACCGTTCCGAGTTGACCTCACCCGCCACATGGCTGGTGAAGCTCTAACTCCGCCGCCTCTGCGCCTCCCTCAGGAACCCTGCCCCCTCGCGCCCACTCTACGCATCCCTTGCCTCCTCTGCACCGCCCCCCATTCCTGTGTTGACCCCGGCCCCCACAGCGCGGGTTGAGGTCTGGCCCCGCCGCCTCTACCCCTCCCTCTGCTACCCTGTGACCTCGCGCCCTCCCTCCACATTTCCTTTCACAACTTCAGGGGTTCCACGCAGATCGCAATGCCCCTGCGTCTCTTCTCACCACCCCTATATCTTCTTCGCACCATTCCCGCTGCACCCTCGCGGTGTGCAATTTCATCCTCAGCCTTCTCTTCCTCCCCTGCGTCTCCCCTCTGCCTCTCTCGTCACCCCTGTCGCCCTATGTCATCCTCTTTTGGTGTGACCCCCGCGGCGTGCGTCTTCTTCCCTCACCCTCCCTTCACCTCCGCGTCTCTGCCGCCCCTACGTCTTCGTGGTCCCTAACGCCCCGCGCCATAGCCGCCCGTAGCGTGCAACTTCCTTTCTCGCCGTCCCTTCCTCCGGCGCGACTGCTCTCTGCCCTCCTCCCTTGCGTCGCCCCGCTGCCTCTCTCGTCGCCCCTGTCGTCTCACGTCTTCATAGAGTCTGGCCCCAGCTGATTGCATCTTCCTCTCTCACCATCCCTTCATCGCCGCGTCCCTGCCGCCCCTACGTCTTCGTGGTCCTGACGCCCCGCGTCATCCCCGCTCCTCCTCCGCGGCTTGCGATTTCCTCCATTTCCGTCCCTTCCCCGCATCTCTCCCCTACACCCCCCGTCCTCGTCCCTACTGCCCCTACGTCTTCTTGGCGGTCCCTGGCGTCCCCGCGCTATCCCGCTCCGCCCCTGCGGCGCGCATCTTCCTCCCCCGCTGCCCTCCCGCCGTCGATGTCCCCGCCGCCCATGCGCCGCCTTTGTGCGCTATCTGCGCGTGAGGCGCAGCTTCAGGGCTCGCTGCACTTCAAAAGCGCGCTGGGCGGCGCGGGGGCGGTATCTGGCGCGTCTTGGCGCAAGCACGCTCGCTGCACACGAGCCGCCCCGCCATGCTCACGCCACGCCACGCCACGCACGTCGCTGCTGAGGGCTTAGAGAAGAGCTACTCTAGCTCCTCTACGCCTAGGGCAACTTAAAGCATTCAGCTTCCTGCTTCTTCTTATGCATTATCCGTAACAGGAAGTGTTCGCCCAAGAGCAGATAACTGCTGATCGGGTTCTGCTGACATTTTTTGATTAATTTCAGGCTCATTTGGAAAATATGTTTCTGATTTTCGCGAGCTAATTAGCACTAAGTTATTTTCATTTTCGTTTGTATAATTTCTGACGTCTGTTCTTAAATACATTCATGAATATTGAGTTCGTATATTAAATTGTAGTTAGCAGAGTATTTAATATTTCATACGTACATCATTTTACATGCAGGTGTTATCCGATCGTATTATCATTTGCGACGTATCATTTTGCTATCATTTGTTTGTCGGCATGTTGTGGCTCTTTGGTAATACGCCCTGCTATCTCAGCGTAACGCAACCTAACCGCCGTCCGTTACTAGCCGAAAAAAGGAGTTAAGGCTAAAGACGGTGTATGGGTCTTACGCAAAGAAAATGTACTTTAATTCTTTTCTTTAAATAATTTTAATAAATAAATAATAAATTTACTTTAAATAATTCTTTTGCGAAACGTATCGAATGGCTCATGGTCAATTTTACAACTAAATGTCGTGTTTTTTAACCTCTAATAAAGCCTCTTTGCATAATTCAACCGCATATGGTATTAGCTTTGTGCCGGTGTAATGACGTTTGTAACTATTGATAGAATTATTTGGTACACTTGTTGCATGATGGACTCGTGTTCCATCGCAGCTGGTTGTTGTTGAATGTCGCCTCCTGACGCAGACGTCATCCTAGTAATTCCATAGCCTCTTCGCCGGCGCCGGGGCCCGAAGTCCCCTCCCCGCGCCTCGGAAGACGCTGCACACAGCGCTCGGAGCGCTTCGCGGGAGATGGGAAGCAATCTTGCCCGTATGAAGAGGCTGCGTTCCATCGGCGCCTCGCTCCCAGATTGACTGTTGTGTCGGAGTGTCGGAAGTTCGCGGGGAGCGGAGCCAGCGGGGAAATGGCCCGTTTCCACGGCGGAATGGCTGGCGCGCCACTTTCCACCTCCACTCTCCTCCCTTCAGCGGGGCGGGAATGCCACTCTGGCTGTCTGTTGCTTTGGCACGTCGCCGTCCCGATGCCCCGCCGCCTTCGCCTACTGCCGACACCGCCACCCTCCACCTTCTGGTACCCCGCCTACAGCCGCCCACGTGGCCAGCTATTGGCGCCACACCTCGATCCCGCCTACAGTGACCACTTCTTGGCGCCAAACCTCTTGCCGCCCCACCTATTGGCGCCACACTTCTGGCCGCCCCACCTCTTGCCAGTGGGCTCCACCCCCGTGTCGCTCCCACCCCCTGCTCCACCACCTCGTGTCGCCCCCACATTGTGTGTCCGCCGCCTCCTGCCGCCTTTACCTCCCGCCACCGATTTCCACTTCCTATATCCCGCCTGCAGCCGGCCAGACCTCCAGCCACTTCCACCTTCTGCCACTCCCGCCCTCAGACAGCGTTGGAACTCACGGTTTCTCGTTGCCTTCGCTTCCTCCGTCGTTGCTTCCTTCTGCTCTCCTCCTGCCGCCCCTTGCGAGCTCTTCAACAAAGTCCTTCGCTTCCTCCGGCATATTCATCTCTTCTGCGTTTCACGACTTTTTCCTACCCACCCTACTCGCCTCTTCTGCTGTCCTTTTTTTCACCGTCGTCCGCCTCATCACTTTCTAACTGCCTCGCCACCTCAGTCGCTTCCCTTCACGATCTGCCCCGTCCTATTTCGCATCTTTTAACATTTTCAGGGCTCGTACAAACTCACCCGCTTTGCCCCCAGTTTTCTCTACACCGCTCCTCTTCCCCTATTCTTTGATACATTTAATATCGCCATTATTCTGAATGATCCCAACGCCTCTGCCGTTCGCACAATCTCTGCACCCATTGCTACCTCACTGCCATTACTCTTCAACCTGCCTATCATTACTTTGCAACTCCTCTCTCGTACCTTTTTATTCCTCTTCCTGCAAACACGAAACCCCCAGTTTTCCCTACGTCTACCCTCTATCCTCTCTTCCTCTCTCACTCTCTTCCTCTCTCACTCTCTCTCTCTCTCTCTCTCTCTCTCTCTCTCTCTCCAGCACTAGACCCTCCAGCAATATTTCATCTGCCACATCATTTCATCATTCCCCTCTGTTCTAGACTGCCGCACAAGAAAGGCGCGTACTATACAGTATATCCATATCGGCCCCGTTGAAACTCGCGCAACCGTCATCTGTTGAATGCCGCCTGTGCCTCCCGCCACCCCTGCTGTGAATGTTGCGAGCCCCTGTGCGACCTCGTCCGTGCCTGAACCACGTTGCGTGGGTGGCGGCTCTGATCGTGTGGCCTTGCCGCGCTGCCCGATCGCTGCTCTCCCGGGCGCTTTTGATTCGGTATCAATCGGCGACGGATACAGGCCGTCGTATTATTTCGAATTGCGTCCATTGGGATTTGGTGGCAGTGGCTGTGTGATTGAAGTGGTATGTGTCACAGTGACAGCGGTGGCGTTGGTGAGGGTGGTTGCGGAGGCGATGGAGGAGGCGGAGATGATGGGACCGTGATTGCGGCATGGAGGAGTTTGTGTATGACACTGTGTTGGATTGTCCAACTCAGTGAGGGGAGACTCAGGATGTAATGGTGAGACAGTTCCACATCTATTTCTGGGTATCTGGGCTCAAATCCTTGTCGATTCATGGAGTTGGTGCTGCAGAACGTTTGTTCGCCGGATGTTTTTTTCCGGGTTCTCCCGTTTTCCGTGCCTTTAATTCCACCTTTAGTGACAAGATGGTACAACTTTCACAGAATACCTTCATCACCCATCAATGAAAACTTAGGCATGTGCCTCTTAGGCATGGCCGAGCAGGTCCAGTGATCTGGCGTATTGTTGCTGAGCGTGTACTTGGTTTTTTCTAACGTGGCATCTGTGGGTAGTATCTCCAAGATTGAATTCGGCACGGCTTTTTGCGTCATTCTCAGTCCTGTTGCTAGAGTCGCTTGATCTGCAGCACCGCTTGATGCGGTAGCGATCATGCGACATCTTGCGGTAGGACCAAGAAAGACGCAAAAAGTTGTGCTGAATTCAATCTTGGAGATACTACCCACAGATGCCACGTTATAAATTCCAAGTATAGATGTGTGACACAGGGCGAGTCCGAGTGGGAACGGATGGAGCGAGCACAGCGGGCGGAAGTGGAAGAGGCCAGAGGAGCGGTTGGGGTGGATGGGGAAGAACGAGCGGCTGGAGCAGAATGAACGAGAGGACCGGAAGGAGCGAAAGGAGAGGATAGAGTGGATGGAAGTGGAGGGGGGAGCTGTCCGAGAGGAGGGAATGGGCGGAGCGGAAAGAGCGGAAGAAGCTAGTCGGGCGCGGTGAGCGAGAGGAACAGAGGCGAAAGGACAGGATGGGCGGGACGGGAGATGTGGGCAGGATCGCCCTGACAAGCCGGTTAGAACGAGCGGGACAGGTGCGGTTGCTATTGGTCGTCATATAGTACGAATACCCGGGAACCTGAGGTATTCAGTTAGTTGTTCTTCAATCAGGAATAATTACAAAAGACAACAAATTGTTAAATCTACTTCTCGCAATTTATTGCTGTTTATTATTAGCGCGTTTTTAAATTTTTTTTCCTGCTGTACTGTTGTTGTGTTTCAGGGTGATGAACATATCTAACGACATAAAGATTTTATGCCTAACCAAAGATTTTGTCTAGAGAGAAATTTCAGCAATACACGTAGTTTGAAAATTACGTAATGGTAAAGATAAATAAGTTTCAAAATACATTTTGAAATTCGTTTTGGATAGTGGTTTAGTAAGTAAGGTAAATATATTTTGATTTTGTAATGAACAAGTGTGAAATATTAGCACTAGTGAAGGAATATTTCATTTACAAATGTAGATATGGTAGTTTTTTTAAAACTTGAATAACGACTGGTGAAAACATATTAGTATTCAACAAGTGGTCGTGAAACAGCGTTCGATTAAGCAGGGTGGTAACATGTGTTGCGGTTCATTTGTGGGTGTGCTTAAAATCTTCCTGGATAACAAAAAGTATAACAGTTGTACTTTCTCGGCTTCTTAAGTAGTAAAGTGAAACTATTTTATTCGTGCGGTGGAACTGCTATTTTTCGACCAAACAATAATTATTGTCGGGCCCTGGTAACGAAAAAGTCGATAAATCTTGTTCCTATACGTAGTAAATTACTTTCTCCGATATGTCGTGTAGGCAGAACCACTGTTTTGTCGGTCCTTGATACCGAAAATCGATTGATGGCAAAACGCCTTTCTCCCATTTGTCTGTCAATCCGTTGTGGGCCCATCCGTCAATCTGTGTTGTCTGTCTGTGGACAACTGTAGCACCTAAACCGTTCCGAAGATTTGCTCCAAAATTGATGTTCCCCATCAATCTCAAGGAACCCGACTCTCTGCGAGTTTGAAACGTATGTTTTAATTTTTGGACTTTGCATAAAATATCAGCATTTTTAAACTTTTCTAGAAAATGGCACCAACTTTTTGGGTTAAAATTTGTCCTCGCCGTAAAGGACGCTTGAAAGAATAGCTCAAATCTCATTTTCGTCAAATTCGTGATTTTGGGAAAATTGCAAATGTTCAAATTTTTTCGGCGCCTGCAATATTGAACTTAGAGATTCTTTCTAAAGTGAAATCTGTTGGATTACCGAAGTTAGATATTTTTGTCTTTCTGAAATTTGTTGTACAGTAAAGAAACCAAATTGAATGTATTTTAGAAAATTGCAAAATATTAACATTGCAAAAGCAGTACAAAATTAAAGGAAATGATTTTTGTTTTAAATGTATGTTCTAAATAATGAAATCTTTAGAAAGAGCATGTACAATTTTTGAAAAAAAATCTTCGCGAGATTTTTACTTGAAGTGAATGTAGTTTATAAAAAACATTCTCAAAAATTGCTTCAATTTTTTTAAGTTCTTTCCACGAATAGAGTAAAAGAAGCTTTAAAATGGCGCAGGTCTTGAACTCTTTGAAGTTTCGAAAATTACATAAATTATAAATATTGGGAGATACTAGAAGTTCGTTAAGCGTCAACCCATGTGAGTACGTCAGAGCGTTTGCGAGGATTGGAAAGAAAGCACATGATGAGTTAACTCCACGAACATGAGCTCGAATCTTGGCGCAAAGAGATGTTTGCTGTTGGAAACCCTTTTGCAGGTTCATGTACTAGTTAGGTTAATATTGTGTATGAAATTGCGGTACAAATAATGCGAGAAAGTGTGTGCTATTAAGCACCGCCAGTTCGTCTGACATCTTTTTGATGCACATCTGAATTAGTTATTTCTTATCCAGCAGTTGCACATTTATTGAATTTGTGTTGATGGCGTTTTGGGAATCGTAAAACCATCAATATTTTCTTAGAGGATTTTGAAGGAATAGTAAAATATATCGAATGTTGTCTTAATGTATCTTATTTCATAATCTGTGTGCGACGTAGCATTTTATTATTTCGTAATGAAAGTTAGTTAAGAGGAGAACGTGTTAGTGAAGGACGTTTTACGCCTACGATGTTTTATGTAATGTGTAGAAAATGATGTTGAGCGTAAGTCGATTACTTACTAGCAATAGCAAGGCCTTTCACCACTTGTTACTCGATGCAAGTTCTTGTGGAGTTCATAGTGCTTCTTGAATAATAAACTAGACTGACCCGTTCGACTTCGTTATCCACTTGTCTTCTTTGGTTCTCTGATAGAATGGTAGAATGTGACAAGCGTTTTTCCAGGACTACATATACTTACTGCAGAGAGTCTCCTATTGTTATTTTCGTAGGATGATGCACAAATATGAAGGGAATAATTGAAAGATACGGGTTTAGGAGCCCAACAGACATAAATAATTAAATTGTAATTAATTTTTTTATGTTACATCCAGGATGCTTACCTTAAAAGGATAGCAAATTTCATAAATCATAATGGTCTTATTTACCTTTCATACGTAAAAAATAATTCATGAAAATCCATAATCGTAATATATTATCGCTTATTGTGATATACCCTATATGATAAGTATTAATTATGTGGTTCTACGAATTCTCTCCATGTTTTCCGTTACAGCTTAATGCCATAATTATTTAGAAATATAATTTATTGAACGCTCTTGGTTAGATCATAGAGAGGAATCTCCATTACCCGGGATTACTTTCAAAATGAAAGAACCTGAAAAAAATAAAAACAAACAAAAACATATTTTCTGCAAATAAAATTGTAATGTATAGCAAGTTGATGTGAATTACTTAATATTTGCCACCTCTGACGTTGCAAATTCAATTATATATCATATTTCACTAACTTGTTCTTATTATCCTTTTAATTGAGTTTTTAGTCTATAAACAATTTATTTTGCATATTCAGGATTCTCGATTCGCTGTGAAACCTCTCTCTGGATCCCCTTATAATGGAGACCTTAAATGCTAACTGGTGAAGCTGAAATTTTCATCGTTCTAACGTCACTATTTGTTTCGAAGGATGAAAAAAATCCGAAAGCACAATATTTCAGTAAAGCTTATTTAAGAATCCGCTGGAGTACTTTAATTAAACTTTATGGAAAGACGTCTTTTAAAGTAGTCGTTTTTTGTAACGATAATCGCGTTCGAGGCTGTCCTGGAGAGGTTTCCTTTAATGCAGGGGTACTCTGGTCCTGAGTTGGTCTCCGTCCTGTGCCCTCGAGACCCGCCGCCCGCAGAATTCACTTCTGGTGTCGTGGGCGTTCACCGGAAGCGTTATCCTCCCCGGCTTTTTTTCTCTCTCTCTGGCGTCGTCACCCCCGTCCGCTTCCTTGGTGTTATCTCCGGCAGATGCGCGCGTCTGGCGCGCGCTCCGACGCCGCTCGCTGCTCGCGCTGCCCCTCCGCCTTCTGGGCTTGCGTTTCGCTCAGAGCGAAGTCCTCGAGGCAGGGTTGCTGGCATTCGACATAACGAATGTTATTAAGTTGTTATCAATTTCTTCTCTCTCTCTCTTTCTTGCTTTTTCTCTTTGTATCCCCCTCTGTTTCTATCTCTTCCACTCGCTCTCCCTCCCTTCCACCCTCTCTCCCTCTCTCTCTCTCTCTTCCTCTGTCCCTCTTTCTCTCTCCCTGACTCTCCCCCTCTCCCTCTCCCCTCTTTCTTTCTCCATCTCTTCCTCTCTCCCTCCATCTCTTCCTATCTCTCCCTCTCTCCTTCCTTTCTCCCTCTCTCCCCCACTCTCTCCCTCTTTCCCTCCCTCTCCCTCTCTCTCTTTCTCTACTTCTCCCTCTGTGCTTCTCTGCCTTTCTAACCTTGCCATCACTGCGCCTCTCTCTCCCTCTCTGACTCTTTAGCTCACTTAGGCGTGAATGCTCACTTAGGCGTTATTCTTAACATTTCGCCCCCGAAATGAGGATGTATCTTATACTATAATGCTTACGCTAGAGACAATTACGGTCTCCTCGGACCTGAGGTAAGCAGAACACTATGACACAGCAGACGCGCGCGCGAAAACTTAAGGAAATCTTCTGTGGCGCCTGGATCCCAGGACCGCACGGAACGAAACGCTGAGTAAGTATGCGGTCTAAATTTCAATTTCTGGGCCACACTCAATCTCTTGTCCATTTTTAAAAATTTAAGCATGAAAGTATTATCAGAAGCCAAATAAGTTTTTAGGCGAAAAAGTCATGCTGTGTTTAATCCATTTATTTATCGTTTATCTTGATGAGTGGAGAAGCCGTCTGAGGCAATTGTCCCTTAGAAGAGTTTCTGTGTTGCCCATGAACATAATTTTGTTTCAGCGTTTGTCCATCACGCGTCTGACGTGGAATGTGCTGTACACGAGCCCTCACGTAGTGGTCACCCTACCACATTGTAGATAAAATACGTTTCCTATCACAAGGAAATAAACCGAAATCGTAAAGAATGTTCGCACCTAAATGATTGACTCGTCTCCATAAAAACAGTATACCTCTTGATTTAATATTAAACGTTTGGTATTAATTAGGTTATTGTTGAATCCATCAAATCAGCTGGCCAACCCACATGCAACGGAAGCGTCTCCTGGCCGGAGGGATGTGGCTTCGCTGCCGCCGGCGGAAGGGGCGGCGCGGGCGGGCGAGTACGCGGCGGCGGCGGCTGCCGGCCAGGGTGCGCCGCCAGCCGTGACGTCCGCGCGTCCTTTAAAGGGCGCCGGCGCCGCGCCCTCGCGACCTCAGCCCCCGACCTTTGCCGCGGGCACGCGCCCCGCCCCGGCCCGCCCCGCCCCGCCCCCTCCCGCACCGCCACGACCTCTCTGCGCCCGTACGGTGTTCGATCTGCCTTTAAAGCGGACGATGAATAATCCATAAGCCATCATTGTCTGCGTTCAAACCCGTTTTCGACCCAAGTAAAGTGCGTGGTTTACAATGACGCTGATATTCTGGATATTAAAAGAAGTAAAATATAGGGAAGGCTTTAATTGAACTACAATTGACTACATAATTCAACGCGCTTCGTAACAATTCACGTGTTTGGCCTTTTGCACGATGGTTGCGAAGTATTAGTCAGGCCTGCCAAGTAATTTTTGTTCGTTGTATGTTCGCTTTCCTTCGCGTTCTGGACATTTCAGTAATCTGCTTTCTCTCTCTCTCTCTCTCTCTCTCTCTCTCTCTCTCTCTCTCTCTCTCTCTTCCTCCCCTCTCTCTCTCTTTCAGATGAATGTTTACTTTTTTACTTCTTTCCTGCGTATTTTTTGCTTTCAAATAATATCAACCACGCTCTTTTCTTGTTGATACGTTTATTACCAGTTTGTTTCATAACTTAAACTTTTCACATACAATAGTGAATTTATGGCCACTCATTTTTCTGTCTCTTTTTATCTTTCTGATCCCTTCCAATTTTCTTCCTTCACTTTTTCATACTCGTCTCTTTGTTTTTCTACCGAGAGTTCAGAAGAAATCGAATACTTTCGTCCGCCTGCTTACCATCGAAGATTATTTATTTCCCCTCGCACCCCTCTGTTCACGTCCGCCTTCTCTCAACGTTCCGGCATGCTTTGCGGCAAGTCTCGTTGCTTCTTTCTTTCAGCTCCTTGCGCCGTCACGATTCGATGCCTTGCACAAGTCTGTCCGCCCCTTATGGGATTCATATGTGCTCCTAATACGTAACAGTTTAGCCCGGCCTACCTTGCGCCTTTAACTGCTCCCCGAAGGCGCACACATACGCCAAGGATTGTCTAACCTGGTGTACGGCTTAGCGGGGCCACTGATCTCCCAGCACCTTGTCTATCCGCAGCTCGCTTTTCGCAGTCCTGGCGAAGGTGCTGCTTTGTCTGGGCGAGCGTGCATCGCTAGCTGCCCTATAGAGAACGGTTACCGAAACAAAGGTTGCGCGCACAGTCCTTCAGCAGGACCTATTTCGATTGCATCCCGCGGTCGGTTTTCCAAAGCCTTTTACCTACCTTTTCAAAACTGTACAGCTCGATTGCATCCCCTTTGGTTTTCCTCCTGAATACAAGGAACCGCTGCTTCAAGTATAAGCACTTTCGTTTTCGTATTTGAAGAAAACGAAATAGAAAAAAAATCCCTTTTAATTTTGTTTATCTTGTACTGGTCAGGTAGGATAAAAAGGGCTAGCAATTTTGGAAATCAACTGTATCGAATGTTCTTAATTTATTGTAACTCATTTCTCAAACGAGTATCATCGGCAGCTCTAAGGAGAAGGGAAAACGGGCCAAAGTCTTTCCTTAAAATATGCAAATGAAAATAATTATATTTGAGTTAAATTACATACACAGTTCCCAAGATTCTCCCACGTTCACATGTTCGAGGTTTTCTCTCGAATCTACATTCGAGGTTTTCATTGCGAATGGTAATATCTACTTGCATTACTCATGAATGCAAACTTAATGAAATTATTATCTCTGTCTCTGTCCCTAAAATAACGGGCGGGATACAATCGGGCGATGCCTTCACAGTTAGCCAAAAGTGATTGGGGCTTTTTTGGGGATTAACTGCGAAGCAGATGTGCCCATGTGATACAGTTGGGCGATTCCTCTTCAGGAATCGGCCAACCACGATCTCGATCCCTGATGAAAATCAGGAGCGGGCGGATTTCTTTCTTCACAGTTTTACCCACTCGGTGGTGGCCACAGTCGCTCGTGCGTCGCGACGCATCGCGAGGAAAACGGAACGCGTAAAACTGGCACGTATCCCGAACGTTTGTGGACCCCTACGCTCGCTTCCTCCCTTTGACTGAGCGCGCGCAGGGCGCAGGCCAAACGTAAATAACAGCTGCATGCGCCGGCGCGTCTCGGCCGGCTGCGAGAGCGCGCGCGCCCCCTCTTATATTGCTGTTTCCGAAGTTGGGCCACGCCCCCTACTCAACCCCCGCTCCTCTTCCCACGGTGGCAGGGTGGAAGGCCGGCGCCGGAAACGGTCCCGGAGGTGGCGGCGACTGCGCGCGGTAGCCCGCCGCTTCCGGAGAGAAGCGTGTGGTGAGGAGGCGGGGAGAAGAAGAGGAAGAGGAAGCGGTGGGGGGAGGAGAGGGCGCGAACTGAAAGGAGAGGGCGGGTGAGAGCGCGAATTTTCTCACCGCGCCGGGGAGCGTGGCGAGTTGGTGCTGAAGTTGGGGTTTGGGTGTTGGCTGAAATCGAGAGGGTTGATGTTCCTCACGAGAAGAATATGAATCGCCTTAATTGGCGTTACCTTTTTGCACGGAATTTTGAAACTTGTTAGTATAGTCGTAGGTGCAGTAACAATGTTGATAAAGATGGTGGTGAAGGATAGTAAGTTTGGTGGTGAAAAACAAACAAACTTTGTTCGGCTACAAAATAAGATATTCACTTTACCACAAGGTCAAAAAGGCGGGAACTAAAGCATTTTACCTTTAAGAGAATTTCTATTCAGTTTGTCACTGAAGGAATTGGCTCAGATTTTTCTGTCAAATTACCAACAGCATACGACCAGAGTGTTTTCTTGTTAGTTTTTCTGCGAGCACATGCTGAATTTAACACTTCATCTAGTTTATTGAATCGGTGTCATACTGCATTTGTGTGGAAAATGCGTAGCCCGCCTTACTCCCGGGAAGTCTTCAAAGCGGATTTAAAGCATCGGCGTCACAAAATTGAAATTGCAGCAGATTTTTAGAATTAAAAAATAATTATTTTCTACCCGTTCGGCCCTCCAGGCCTTTCGGAAGTTATTATTTACAAAATACACATTACATGAAGAATGTAACAGTATCTTTCAGTACATTAGGGCACATTGTAAGAAATTGACTAAAACTCGATTATAATGTCTGAGATTTTGCTAATTGACAGTTCCAAGAGCAACTAGATGTGATCCAAACGGATTATTCCATATGGGTGGAAACGGCGAACATTTTACGTTAATGTGAATTTTTTAAATTTAACTTTATCAGGAATAATTATTACAATGTATATAATTTTAAAATAATGAATGTGAAAGGTGTTAAACATATATTTTATTTTTTAATGATAAATTATTGCTGGTTATAGCCATCGATACGGATATGGATGTACACTGTAAAGCTACCTGGATCGAGAGAATCGTGGTTACGAGAGAAATATGAACAGTTGAATGATGCTACATGTTGTCTTATGGAGGAAATTACGGGATTGAAATATGAAAACATAAGCCGAGGCAATCATCCGAGTTAATTAGTAAATTAGTAAATATGAATCATTAAAATTAGGCAAAAAATAAGATAATGTACCACGGACGTTAACTGGTTATAATGATCTCGATGACAAAAAGCCCTCGGGCTTTTGGAAACATTATAATTGGAAACATTCATGACCATTAATGTGGTATAAACCTATTTAAATTTTTGTTTTTTTCTGTAATTGGTCTAATAGTATACGTTTTATGTGGTTTTGGTTGGCGGTTCAAAGCTCTCATTCTAAATTTCTGAATCGGCAGTATTCTCACCCTAGAATAGCGTGTCTCTACGCGGAAGTGAGACCGAATGATACACCTGGCAATTCGACGCCGCGCAGGCGAAATATTCGCGAGCCTACTTTTCGCGAGGTGTCCACTGCCGGGAGCCGTCCATTCGCGTCTCTCCCCCACTCCCCCTCGTAAATTGACCGCTTCGCGACGACGACGGCGGCGCGGCGGCGCGGGCCGCGGGCGGAAAAAGGGGCGTTGCATAACGACCTCCCACTCCGCCCATCCCCCCTCACCGCTCTACCCCGCCACGCCCCGCCCCGCCCCGCCCCGCCCCGCCCCGCCCCGCCCCGCCCTGCCCCGCCCTGCCCCGCTCTGCCCTGCCCCACACCGCCTTACCCCGCCTCGCCCCGCCCCGCCCCGCCTTCTCTCTGGCGCGAGCGCTGTTTCGCAACGCGATTTACGCTCAATTTAGCGAATACTTTACGACCGGAATTCGTTTTTCAGAGACATCGCGTGTAATTAATATGTAAGTAGGCGGGCGACTTTTTTTGTCGTCAGAAGCAGGGACATAAACTTTTACGTGTATTTAAGTATCGGGCCCCTATAAGTTATGTAAGAGAAGTCGAAGGCTTATTAAGAAATTACTTCACTCTCCGGTGTCGCTGGAGCTTCTGCGTTACAGCTGTAGATGATGGGATGAATGAAGTGCGTTTATTTTAGTGAATGGCGGGTTTCTCAGTACTTAGGAAGAAGCCACGCAACTAATGTTCATTGCATAGGAGTGCAGCTGAGGTCTATGCTCTTGGATATATCTATACTCGTAGTTACTATTTACAAATTCCAGTTAATTCAAAATTGCATGGCAAATGTAAGGGCAAGAAGTTTCTTTTATTTAGAGGCAAGTCTAGATTGATGCGTAAGCAAACTAAGGGCGTACTTCAGAAACACTCACGACAAGGAGTCTGAATAGTTTTTTTGTGTTTTTTAATTACAATAGTTCAAACATTTTAAGATATTTTGAAAATTTGCAAATGTTTATTTTCACGTTCATATTACTTCTGTTCAATTTTTCATTATTCTTAGATGCCCTCATTCATTTGGACCGGCTAAGGTTAGCTCAGAGCCAACATTGCCACTGACTGTAGAACATCTGACCGGCGGTTCCTAGGGTTCGATTCTAGATCCAGTGGCGGATTTTCGACATTAGATACATAGGGCGGGATGAAGTAATAATTCAGACATAATCCGAACAACACCAGGCGAGTGTCGGTGCAGTACCCTAACAAACGGGCCACGGGCAGCGCGCTATTTTTCCTTATTATTCTTTCCCCTTACTCTGACATACTTATACTACACTTGTCGGGAGCTTAGAACTTGTCCCGGCTAGGGTGATTTTTTATGTTAAGATTCACAACCACAAATAATGTTTTTAAGCGACACCTACGTGCACTGTTCTTACTAGTCCGTGTCACCAGTTGTTAATGAAGTTGTTAAGGAGCTGGTTCCGTCTCGTATTTTTGAAAATTATGGGGGATCAATGGTGGAACGCTTGAAGGAAGAAAGAACTGGAAGACTTTTATCGCTGCCTTTCACAATTAACGTGATAATTGCATATAGGAATTATTGGATATGAAACGATGACTGTGAAATGATAAACTTGAAATTTAGCTTTAAAATTTTGAAACTTATTAATTAAAAAAAACTTTTTTTATGCATCACTAAGGGTTTTTGTACTTTCTTCACCAAAGGCGAAGTTATCTCTAATAGTTATGGCATTCCACTGTGCATTTTCCAAGAAAGATTTGCCTGGCCGGTTTAATTTTGTCTATTTTTCCTCCTTCTCTTCCACTGTTCCAATCGCTCCCACTCCTGCCCATCGTCTGCCCCTGTTCGCACTCGGCTCCCGGAAGCCCGCCCGAACCGACTTCTTGCTGAGCCGGCGTGGCGTGGAGGTGCGGGACGGGGCGCGGCGCGGCGCGGCGGGCTCGCGGGACCCATATTTCTGGCGGAGGCGGTCGTGCATCATGCCATAATCCGGGCGGCTGCCCTGCGAGCGACAAAGTGGCCGGGCGTGCCGCCGCAAGGCCCCGAGATCTTACGACGCGTACCGCCCCACCGCCCCACCATCGCTCCCCGCCACTCGTCCCTCCCTGCCCCGCTCGCCCCTCAGCTCCCCGCCCCGCCCGCCCCGCTCCGCCAACCCTGTCCCGCCCAGCCTTGCCTTGTCCCTCCACGTCCCACCCCGTTCTGCCCCACTTCGCCCCGCTCCGTCCCGTTCCGTCCCGCCCCGCCCCGCCCCGCCCCGCCCCGCTCCACCCTGCTTCGCCCCGCCCATCCTCGCCCCGCCCCGCCCGCTCCGCCCCGCCACGCCACGCTCCGCCACGTCCCGTCCCGCCCCTTCCCGCCCCGCCCCGCCCCGCCCCGCCCCGCGTTAGAGCGCCGCCGGATCGTGTTTGCGTCAATCCGGCGTGTAGCAGCCCGCGGATTAGCCTCGTCACGATGTGTCATAGCGGACGGAGAGGTCGCGGGGGTTGAAGGTTTTGCCGTATATTCGAACGTCGCTGTGCAAGTTGCGGGACAGATTTGCGGAAGTTGGTCAATATACGCGACAGTATAAGCGAAACTGGGCATGGGTTTATTTCCATATTGAGCTCGTCCCAAGATGGTTTGTTCGTATTTTTAATTTCAATAATCCTTCCTAGCTCTTTATTAAGTGCCAGCATCTTGATGTGATTGTTCGAGCACGCTGAGGGGGATCGATTTCGTAAATCCAACCAATAACTTCTTGTAGGTGAGCCTCGCCAGTAAGCATCATATCGCACAAAGCTGGTGCATGGGTTAAGTAATGGCTCGGCAAGTAAAGGGCTTGTCTTATGTTCAAACATTACTGTCAAGTAATGGAATAGATTTACATTAGTTTACGGGAAACTTTTGAGGAAGAAAGAAAGTTGGAATTAATGGTAAGGACGGAACTTGGTTGTAATTTCACTTGTTATGTCCACCAAAATATTTGTCATTTCAACAATTTTTCATTTCAAAAATGCTTTCGTTTTTACTTTTCATTAGCTTCAGCATTGTCATTTTAAGCCCCATTAGGAATTCGTGCTTTCGTCAGTTCCGCTTGTAACTTCTTGTGGACGTGAAAGGATGTTTAAAACGAAGCAGAAAAACATTGTGGGTTTATGAAGGCTCGCATGGGCGGAAGTTTTGTCATACCCTCTTCTTCCTTGATGTTTTATATTTAATTAGGACACTAGGTGCGAAATTGTTTAACAGTGAAACAAGCTCGTGTTAACGGCAGGGACTCAACTTGATTTTAATGGCGCTATCCAGTAGCTACACTAAAATTCTTTTTCAATTTTCGTTTCCATTTATTTTTCCAGCTATTAAGTTTTCATCGTAATAATAATAAACTTTAAATGTAATCAACAGCAATCCTATATCACTTGCAGCACGAAGCAGCGGCAGAGTACAAAAAGACGGATGAATCAACGAGTTGCAAGTCTCGTAGGTTTAATACAGAAGAAAAAGAGAGAATCTCTTTTTTCTGTCCATGTTAATTTCCTGCTCATATTATTTCTGTATGTAACAATTCTTACTGTTCACAGGCAGAAGTTGAATCGATCATTTGAATATTTATTTTGTTTTGGTAAAGCATTTGATTATGATTATAATAATAATTATTAATTTTAATATTATTAATGATATTATAAACAAGAACTTTCTAAATATAGAGGTCAAACAATTGGACCGATATATCAAGCTTTCCCTCTAAGTGACCTACATATTATTTTCCCCCACTTTTTTGAGAGTAGAGTCTACTATGCCAAAACGCATACAATAATTATGATTGAAACATTTCTCTAATACTAAAATTCAAGAAATTACCATGTAGCGGAGTTGTACCACCATTATAATGTATTTCATTGTAAAATACTGTATGCCAGCATTGACAAGCATTTAGAATGTTCCTACACGAGGGTGTATTTATTGCGTGTTAACGTTCTGGATGAAACGGTCTATATTCACCCTTAAAGGTACGAATGGGATACGCGTTCGTCCATCATATTGCTTTGTTTTTCGCGTTTTCTCATACACGCAACTTGCACGTGGACATTCCATCAGTCATTTTACTGTCAAATCAAAAGCATATTTTACTGCTTCCGAAAATGAATATTCATCGCAACGCAGGTATCGACAACGCACGTGACGGAGAAAAATATGTACTTGCAGTGAGTACACTGGAATTCAATTAACACATATTTTTAGAAATGGTGCATGACGTTAAATAGTAATTCGCCGATATTAACGTACTAAATATAATGTGGTATACGTGGTAGTGAATCTTGTGTATTAATTTATTGGTGTTAGAAATGATTCTCTATTTTGAATGGAATTTCAAATATATTAATATTCCACATATAAAATATCGAGTATAAAGATATCATTTATAATATATTTTAGCTGTTCAATAATTTTTAAACGATTATTTTTCACTTTCTTACTTGACTTTGAAGGGAGATTGTATAATTTGTCATGTAATTTTTTCCTTCAACTATAACTTTTCAAACGTACCTCGATTTGATTTTTCCTTCCCCTTGGTGTGTAATTTATCGTAATCTCAAAGTAATTACATAATTTGTCTGATAATGGTGTCCAACGATATAAAAAAAGAATGAAAACGTACAATACTTGAACCGTCTCCTAAACCGAAGCAGTTCTATTTTCTTTTAATTTTACACTAAAAATATCCAAATTTGCTTAAAAGTACGATAAATGTCCTAATTTATTAAAAGGACTGAATTTTCAATAATCGCAAAAGTTCAACTTGTTTTCTGTAAACGCTTACACTATTATTGCAAACAGAATGTTTTAGTGTAATCTATTTGTCAGCATTAGCACGTTAAATTATTTTATTTGAAATTGTTTATTATATTTTAAGTTATTCGCAAACGCGGCTTCACGTTTCTTTGTACGAATAGAGAACAATGCACTAAATCAAATAGCTGAAATGCTGTTTTTGCGTAAAATTATGAATTTTTAAAAATTGCCTCTGAGTGTACTTGCCCTTTTCTCTCGAGAGGGAAGATAGATTCTGCAAGAAGGAGGGAAATATTTTTCTTCAGCAAAGCCCCTAAAAATCTAAAAATTGAGAATGAAATAAAAATGTTAATCCGGCTTCGAAATATAATAAGGGTCTTTAGAATAACAACTAATTTTCAACATTAATTTGGTCTTGCGATTCAGCAAAGGCTTTATTTAACAAAAACTTTGCACTGCAATTTCATTGCTGACGCGAAAGGCTAAGTAAATGTTGTCATATTTATTTGTTAATTTTAAGAGCGCTCTGACATTTGGATATCGGGTTTATATTTTTTTAATAAATATTTTTTAAATACTCTCTTCGAACATAAAAGTTCAGTTTTAAAATCCCTGCTACTATTTTTTTAGATACAACATATTTAGATATCAGTATGTGGTTAATTAATGATCTTGATACAAAAATGAGGGATATGGCGGACTCAAGAGTTGAAGTTCAGGACAAGGAGGAGGAAAGAAAAACGGGTGTAATCACCAGAATGACATGCTTCTTCCAACAGAGATGTACAGAAGAGTGATCTTGTTGGAAATGTACGAATATATTATAATTTGACTAAGATCTTCCTTGTGCTGTCAACGGCTGATAGGTCAAGACAAATCTTAGAAGAAGTTTGCTCATTAAACGTCTGGGTGAGAGTGGTTGCTTATTTAACACAACTATATATTCTGCAATTTTGAAATACGTCTGACAAACGTAGAAGAGAAACGAAGCTCGATTACAACGGCAAGAAGTAGTAAAAAGAGTTGAATTGATCATAATTTTAGACGATATTTCATACAATATTTTCGGAGTTTTTAAAAATTCAGAAAACCATATTCATTGGAAAACTATCATCCCCATTAGGGTACATCCACGTTCTTAAGAAATTACAGCACCAATCCCAGAGTGAGCATTCTCTTGTGCTAGTGCATCGCGAACCGTCCTGGGGACTTCCTTGCCCGCATCCACCTGGGCGTGGCGCGGCGCCGTCCTACCTGCGCACGCTCATTTTCGTGCCCGCAATAAGCTTCCGTTATTCCGCGAAGCGAAAAATTGGCAAAGGCGCCGGCGGGGGCTGGATGATAACGAAGCCGATTTGCATCTGCGCCGCGTCGCCACGATGGGCTGCCTGCGGTCCCGCGCGGTGCGAATCTGCCAACGAAGGGAGAGGACGACGCCGCCGCCGCCGCCCGGGGCGATCGAATGAAAGGAAAGAAGGAACAAAATCTCCCGGTGCAATCTTCTTACATCATTGCTTTGAAGTTGGCAAAACATGCGATTTCACATTTGTTTGAGGATTTACTATGTCCATGATAGGGCAATTGCAATCTATCTAATTATTACCTCTCTTGGCGTTCGTAATGAATCCTAGTGTCCCCATTAGTTCATTCAGTTTTGTTTTTTGTTTGAAAAGCATCGATTCTTTGCTTGCTCCGTCACACAGATGAATAAAGGCAACTATTGGCCTCTATGCCACGGGTCGTGATTCCGAGTGGGTGGCGATATCGCTTAACCATCTGCTTGGAGGCCTTTGTACCCGCGCGAACATGCGTCGTGACCCACACCGCCACCGTCGCCCCCTACAGCTCTGTCATCCGTCAGAAAAAGCCGACCCGGGCTCTTGCCTGGCGAGCACTTGGGGTAAGATAGGGAAAGCAGTTCATGTTCTCACCGTTGTGGAGAATATCGAAAACCACCGAGCGAGCGACAATCGACCGTCGGTTGCCAACGATCGTCGTCGGTTTTGACTGATTGATTAGTGAGTCCGGTTGCGTTAGCGATTGCCATTAGTCCCGTAAGAGAAGTGCATTTTTTTTTTAGTCTGAAGGTGGCCCTACCCCGCTGGATAGTGAGATCCGGCTCCGATCTGCCGTCGGCTAAAGGGGTTTTCCCCAACCAGCGGGGTACCGTCACAGCTGGGATGAGTCCTAAATTCCCGACCGGTCTCCCGGCATGTGTGGCGGTCTAGTGCGCGTGTGTGTAGAGGGTGAGGATAGGACAAGGAAGAGAAAGGAAAGATCGCGCGCTGTCCGTTTGATAAGGTACTGTTCCATATTTGTTTACTATTGATCTGAGAAACCACGGAAAACTACCAATCAGAGTAGCCGGCCACTAGAATTCTCCTCTAGGCAGCTACTGAACTCGACCTAGCTATTTAGCTAATGTTGAAATGTCCGCCATCCTCGGGACTCCAACCTTGGACCTCCCGGTCAGAGGCCCTGCAGTGACATCAGTTGATGCGCTGACCCACCTCTCACGTGGCGGTCTGCACTGCGCGAGATCGTCGCTCGTTCGTGGCGGTTTCATTGGACTCTAAAAATCCAAGTCCTTCACCCCCACTAAACTACCTTATCCAGCATCAGTTCGCCATTTATATTCACTAAGTAACCATGCATTAAATACAGTAATGAGAAAGTAGCGTTCCAGGACTGGAATAAGTTAGGAAATTGCAATTTGGAGGAAGATCTGGAAAGTAGGCGTAGACTAAGTACAATGAAATGGACCAAAAAGTTACAAAATGTTGCTATTGAAATTGTGATATTATTTTACTAATGTGAATCGGAATGTGTATGCACAAACTCATAAAAATTACTTGTAGGCAAAAAATGACGTTTAGTGAAATTAATTTCATTTAAAATGATCTTTGATTGAAGTAAAAAATTGTGTGAGAAAATTATAAAATGTGTTAATATGTAATTTATCGTATTATTCGTACATACTAAGTCATTATGCTCATTCTCGAGGAGCCGACGATGAATAGACACAGGAATTAGGTGATACGAAATGTAATTTGTTTCCAGTATATTTTATTTAATAAACACTTCCAATACACCCATGTCAAAAGTCATGAAAGGCAGAATTTGTAAAGGAATTCGTAGACGCGTACATTCAGAAGAGCAAAAGTTGTTCTTCGTTAGGGATTTCGGTGGCGGGAGCGCGCGCAATGTGTGTTGGGTTCGCTTAGTTATTGAATTGAATTGAATGTGCCTTATTTTACGCGGCGAGGCTCAGGCCATGAGGCCTGCTCTTCCGCCTGACCACGTCCGCTACCACCTCCCCAGCCATGGGAGAAAGAAGGTACTACTTGGGCGACGAAACAGGCGATTTGAATTTAGCTCAGAGGCATCATTTAGGCTTGAGAATCTTTTACATGCAGTAAATCTACTAACATGGGACAGCCGGCTTACTTCCTCTCCGAAGGAAGCCGTACGAAGGATTTTTTCGCCCTTAAAAATCCACGGCTTCGATCGGGTTCGAACCCGCAAATTTGGGTATAACAGCCCGATACGCTAACCGTTACACCATCGCCGCGTTGTTGGTCCGTACCTCTCTGATGGTGTGCTGACTCGTGACGTCAACGTTGCGAGAGATGAAAAAGCAGTAGTTTTTTGTTATTCCAAGTAAGCTTGACCTAAGAGCAGCAGTGAAAACGACTATGTAAAAAAAGTATAAAAGCAGTATAATTTTAAAGTACTGAACGTACAATCAGTAAAATAAAAAGTTTTACTTATTTCAAACGTGCTGCTGTATGATTTGAATACGTCAGACAGAACACTAGTAGCGTTCACAACAGTAATATGTAAGTAGATGATAGTGAAGTGTCCTGTAGTAAAGGGATCGAGCGAAAACGGTGTCTAGCGCTCAACCAGCGGCAACCGAGCACCCAATGCTAGACGACGTGAGTGCGATCGGTTGTGGATGGTCGTTTTTGCACAGAATGCAGAGCTCTAGTTGCAGTCGCCTGAGGCCGTCTAATGAAAGGAACAAGAAAAATTAAACCTTTCAGGGCAATGTTGTTATAACGCTGCATTGAAGTCGGTAAATCATCCGCTTTCATATTGGGAATCTTTACTATTTTATTATCTTCCTTTCGTGGAATCTCATAAAGGCCATCGCCTTTGTGTTTGGCTCTTTTGCTATCGTCTGCCACGTATGTCATTGACTCTAGCCTTCTTCTTCGCCTCTCCAGAAGTTTGCTTTCTCTTTTGTCACAATTTCCTTCATCGCCTTTTATCCTTCGAATTATCATATAATGAAATATTTACGTTTTCATGTAATAATTTTAATTTTTAGGTTGAATCATGACTGTGATTGTGATTGGTGGTATTGAAGTTGTTTGACATGGCAGATTTTAGTGTTTGAATCTACTTTGATTTATAAACTTACGTGTATAATTCATCATTGTATTATTTAATTAAAATAAATAATTGATAGCTTGTGAAATCGAAGAAAACAAAAATATAATTTTCGCCTTTTATTTACAACTCTCGGACGATAAACGGGAAGCTCGAAAAAAATAATACGTTTTCCTCTCCAGGCGTGCAATTACACTTTTTGTTTTTGCGTGGCTCGCCACGCGTACGTCGACCCGTTCCTGTCTCGTAAAATAAAGTGTGGCGCGTGCGTTTCCGTCTGCGGTGACGCGGGTGACGTGGCGAAATGCGCTTTGCCCGCGCGTGCGTGCGAGAGCCCATCTGCCGCCTGCCGCTCGCACACACGCACGCACGCACGAGCGTGTTTGTTCTCACGTTTCATGAAAGCGAAAACTCGTCGGATCGTTGGGAAGCGAACCGGTGCGTTCAAACAACAAGAGTGAGCTTCCCGGCGCCCGCGCAAGCGTCAAAATTGTTTCGCACGCGGAGTTTCTGTAATCGTATTCGTTTTATTCATCGTAACAAAAAATGTTTAAAAAAAGGGAGTAGTAGCGTTTCTATGTGACATTGTTCGATGTGTCGCTGTACATGTCAACGGCATCTCAGTTGCTACTATTATTGCGGTTGTTCACGAGGATTAGAGGATTGTGGGAAGAGAGGGAATATTTACGTGTTTTGCCGTTTTCGTAGCTTTTGTTGTTGGAATTATATCGTGTTTCTCAATGCGCTTTAAAAGCACAATACGTACGCATCGTATTCTCGGTAACTTTGCATGTCTAAACGTAAGGCTGAGTCTACATTTGTAGGAGTAGTTTTTGTTTTGTAGATAGTTTCTATTGAAAATATGATTTAAATAATACTACAACCCATGCCGTCACACTATGATATGTGCATTTAGGAGAAATTGATATGAAATTAAAGGGAAATAATTCGAAACTAAAATGGAAAGAAACAATGTTATTCTGTTTTAATTAGTTACATTTCGCACCAGCGAAGTATTGTTGGACATTATTCGGTTTTGTAGAGTTTATGACGTCTAATTAATTGGGAGGAATATTGTGAATGCAAATTCGCTCAATTATTCTTTTTCAGTAGAGTTTGTTGCATGTAGTTAATTAACATGAACGTTGGGAATGTACAACAACTTAATCTACTTGAAAATTACTAATCCTAAAACCAGAAAGAATGTCGCGTGGGCATTATTTTATTGAAGTGGATGATTTAATTCCACGAATAAGAGTTCGCAAGGCAACTTCTTTGGTTTTGCGAGTTGAGCTGACGCCAATCGACTTCCCCCCCTCCTCTTCCGCGCGGATTTCTGAGCTCCACCCCCTCGCGCTCTTAAGTGACTCGGAGAGTCGTGTCCTCCCACGGCCCGCGCGAGATTGTTGGAATGCCTCCGCGCCGCGGCCGCGGCTGCTGCTCTGTTCGGCTCGGCTCGGTTCGCGAATCCCGACAAAGGCGGGAAACTTTTGGCGCCGACTCCCCCCTCGTTCTTCTTTGTGGGAGTTGGTGGTGTCGGAAAGGAGCGGAAGTTGGCCAAAGGAGCGCACGGCTCGAGTCGCACGTTCAACCGCTGCTGGATGCGTTGATAAAGTCGCTCCAAAACAATCAGCGACGCCGAGGCTCCCCTCTACGCAGTCGCCAGCCCCCCCACCCCACCTTTTGCCCTCCCTCCCATTTCTCCACTACCTCCTCGCTCACAGGCCCTGCAGGCGTTAAGGAAATCATTAAACATTCGTAAGACTGTGATCACAGGTCGCAATATATATTTATTATTTTTACTCAAAGCACATGTGAAATGTTACATGTTTCAGCTGTTGTTGCTTTTTTGTCCTGGAAGTTTTTTAATTCATGATGAAAGTGACCTTGTCGTCGTTTACTTCGTGAAAATAATTGTCAAACAGATGGAAAAACAGGTTGATATTGCTTTCTCAAACTCATGGTTTCTCTTTCATTAGCTACTTTAAAAATCTTTAACTTCAACAAATGAATGAATGATCAGGACTACATTAAAAAAAATCTCAACATTTTTTCTTACTGAAAATACTGTTAAAAATAACGTAAGTGCTTAATTACTGATGATTGATGCCTCGGATTATTTTTTCTTTGTTATTTCTTTTTTCCTTCTTTTCTTTATTTTAGGAAAATTGGGTTGTGCTGGAAATTGGTTTCGGAATTGAGGTATTGACTCACATGAGTAAAATAAGCGAGAGTCAGACGGTTCGCAATATACACAACACAGCCTTCTCACGCTTAAGTGCAAAAGCATACGCGAAAAAGGTGCATATTCAGCTTCTCTTATGGGTTGAATGTATTTTTTAAAAATTCATTTAGAAACCCTAAATAAAACTTTGAGGAAGACCAAATGAAAAATTGTTTTAATGGTGGGGAATTTCAGTTGTGGAATCGCCCAACCATTAGTAAATGTATGTAAACACGAACGAAATTATTACACCAAACTTTGTTTCACATGAGTGATTTGAATTTTGGGCGCGTTTGGAACAGTGAATGCAAACGTGCTAATCCGAAAGTAAACAAAGAATATGGACAAATACGGTTATTTATTTTTTAGATAGGCGGATATTTTTTAGGATTATAGGAGATAAAGAGTGTACATTTTTAAAAGCATTGCTTTTTTGAATTTGTATGCTATTCTGATACTTCATTCTGCTTCCACCTCTGTCCTCTACGCTTGAACGCCGCGAAGTGGAAGCACGTGGATACATTTAACTCGTTCAGTGGACAGGTGAAATGCACAGGTGGGGCCATCAAGGACAACCATATTGAATCTGCTCTGCAGAAACGTTTCGATGAACTTCTCAAGCTTATTTCAATGTAATACTAAATGCAATAAATACCGTTGGATATTACGCGAAAAATTTTGAAACTTAAAATAATTTTCCATTTTTTATTTACAATCTAAATAATTATTGTTAATATTTTTTACATAATATGTGTTTATTTGTAAATTGGACATCTTTATTTTTATTTTGTTTTCAAAGTATGATTACCATTAATTTGAGTATTTTACAAAATATATCTTGGAGCATACCTGATGACGTGAATAATCAATACATAAAGCGTCGTACAACTGTATCCAAGATTATTTTTCAAATATAATGCAATAAAAAATGGTAAATGAGATGATAGATAGATAATGATGTATTAAGATTAATAGATAATGATAATATTAAAGAGAAATTGATTGTGTCTAACTAATAAGATTACATTCCTATTTAAAACTCTCTTAAGAGAGTATTGTTGATGTTATTTTTCAATCTTCCTTGGAAAGAATTACCTTTTCGAGCCTTTGCTACTCGGTACACCTCTCGGAAGCGCCCTTGGCCGCGCCCACCTGTCATTCGCGCACGCGCGCGGCGCCTGCCGCTGCTTCCTTGTTTTGACAAAACTGATTTAATCAGAGAAGTGCCTCCCTCGTCCCCACGCCGAAGCAGAGCGAGTCTGTCGCCATCCGCTCGATTAAAATTCCCCCTGCCCTCCCCCTCCCCCTCCGCCACCCCGGCCCCTCCCCGAACTGGGCTCTTTGTGCTCCACTTCCAGTGAGTTGACCCGTCTGTCGCCGAGCCAGCAGCTTTTCTCGCTCCCTTTGCCAACGTCGAACTTGTCCCCAATATTGTGTGTCTGTCTGACTTGGTAAATACCGTATTTGACAGTACAACGAAAATAGAACTCTACCTTTTTTTATGAAGTACGAATACCGTGTATTGTACATTCGTCTCATATTGTGTTCAGAATTGTAATTTCTCTTTACTAGGCTGATTTGAAGTTGAACAAAAATGAATCTGGTTTTCCTAACTGTATTTTGTTTTCAATTATGAACAAGTATGATAATAATGGTGATCTCCCTCACGTCTTATATTCTTTGTTTTTCACTTTCCTTTGTTGTTATTGTTCTTCTTTTTTCTTATTAAGCAATGTTCACTTCTATTTTCACCATTGTTGTTTAATCATTCTTTCAATACATTTCTGCTGTATTTTTTTATAATCTAACAGAACTTTCAAAAAATGAGTATATTTCCCCTTATTTTTTTGTGTCATTGTTGATTCGAACAAAAATATTTCTGTTTTTAAAAATGTAATAAATAAAACCAGATACAATACGAATCAGATGACGTTACTTTCATCTGTTTGGGTTGAATAAAAGGATTTACAAACAAACCTTCGAATTATATTTTACGTCAACAATAACGTTTTAGCTTGTAACACACTTTACACTGACGAGATGATATTACACATTACACATTGTGTTGTAGGAAATTGTACACCTATTTATAATCGTTTGAGTTTGAAAAGAAAGTCGATTATCAGGTGATGCAGGGAGTGAAATGCGAAAAACGACAAAAGAGAATCACGTCTCACTCCCTTTCTACTCACGCAATTATCCTGCGTGAATCAGAGATTTTGCGGGCCAAATTATTCCATTTGGTTTACAATCGTGTTGGCATGCGCTTGGTACTACACGCTCCTTCTGTCGGCTGCAGTGGGGTGAGCGACCGAGCCGGCCACGAAGGTAGAGAAGGAGGTGAAAGGTTCTCTGACGCTGGTAGAGTTCAAAGTTCAAGCTTGCTCACCGCTCCAACTCCTGACCCCCACGGCCAGACGCCGGTAAACATACATTTACGCCGTTCCATTCTACGTCCGTTGCCTTTTATTCTGCGCAACTTTGTGTACATTCTTGGACGTTCATATAATACTTCCAGATTGAGAAAATGTGAAAGTGTGCAAACAGCGAAAAATCAATTGCATTTAGATTTCACTTTAGTATGCTTGTTATCTCTTTGGCAATTATTTTTAAAAAAATAGCATCGTATGATCAAATAACTACAAATGTTTTGAAATTGACCACCTGTATTTTAATACATATTTACACAAAGTATGATATTTGACTACGATGACGAGTGAAGTTGTGGGAAAAAGGTGTTCCATGGACGGGAAGTTTTGGGAAAGTGCTCAAGGGGATTGTTTCCCCCCTTGCACCAATACACAACGACGGGCGATCAGTGCAAGGTGTCGAAGGCAGCACGGCGGGCCAGATGTACCAGTAAAGCGAGGAGCGTCGGTGTCGTTGGCTGCAAAATGTACTCGTACGGGCTTAAACAGGCCCCGGTATTTGCGCGAAAAAAATTCTATGATTGGTAGGTCTAACGAGTCTCTAGAGCTAATCGACTGTTGCGAGTTGGAAGATTTTCTAGTCAGCCAACAAATGATAAGGAATTTCATGCCGTCCTAGTGCAATAAATAGACACCGGATGTTTAGGCACTAAAAAATCGTCTTTTAGGCGCCTAAAAAGGCGCTGAAAATGTCAAGAATAAGGAGAAAAAGGCACTGTCATGAGAGTCATACACAATAAAATGGAAAAAATTTATTTTTTGTCTATATTATTTTGTAAACTTAAATGCACAAAAGCAGTTCGTATATTTTAATGTAAAACTAGATTTACACATTTACAACTCTTCTACATTTTATTCTTAATAATTTCCATTAACCAGTAATATTTATATATTACCGGTAACTTTTCAAGGATCACAATTTCAAATTTGCGACGACTGGGAGACAAAATCAGTTTGAATGCGGAAAAGGATATCTGAACGATGTGACTGGCATATATTTTAGCAATCCAACACTAGCAATACTGAAACCTTCTGGGAATTTATCTTTATTTCCACTTAAAATTTCGGTTCTCTCGGTGTATCGTCCATGTTCTCAGATCATGTCTGGTATTTATGAAATAGGGACATGGAGAAAAATCAGTTGGTATACGTTCGGGAATTCGCTCGTAACTTTAAATTTCATGACGTGAATCGTAGATTTCATAATGAATGGTCACGTTAGACCATCACCGATTTTCCGATATCTTAGGATTGTATATAAATATAATAAATAAAAGGCAAAAATGTCCTAAAAAGGTAGTTACGCAAAAAATAGGCATTTATGCTAAAACAAGCAAAAATAAGCTTTATAAAACTTCGTCATATGTCATCATTTGTCATGATTCGTCGACATATATTATCAGCCTTTGAATACGTTCTCTAGAAAAAAATAGGCATTTCCCTAAACATCCGATGTCTACTTATCAGTTTCACTTCTGTACATGTATAGATGTTTCACACTCTACATCCCAATCATTACTATTATAGAGACCGTAGAGAAAAGACATCCGATGTCTAATATTGCTCGAAGCTGGCGGCGGCGGCGGCCACAACGGCAGCGTGAACCTCGGCGCTTAGAAGGGAGGAGGTGAGCAACCTCGCAGCCCGCCGTCCGCTTTCCTCTCGCTCTAATCAACGCCTCTGCTGCCGCATGGAGAGTGACGCATGAAAATGTGGACATCATTTTTGCCCTGCTGGTGTAAAGCCCAATTCGATAGAACTCATTGGAGCTGTCACAACGAAATTATCCTCGCGGCTGCTGCTGCTTGATGTATGTGCGTCCAGCGAGGGGACCGCCGCGGCGGTCGCAGTCAGCCTGCCCCGGAGCTGTACGTCTCCTTCCCAGCTGCCCACGACGCGCTGCACCGGCTGGTCAGCGTTGCTGAAATCCCCTCGGCGGCCACCAAAGCGAATACGTGTCGAATGAGTTACAATTGAATGCGTTGTTGTGTTGGTTGGCGATTAAAAAATTGTAGGTGTCTAGAAGTATTTCTGACTTCAATTTTCTGGTCTTGTGTCTTCTTTAATATTGTGTTTTGTACGTGAAGTTAATAAGTAATTTTAATTTAGAATTATCTGAAGATTATCTTTCTTCCAAATTGAATATCCGTATTGTAACCTTCTATTCTACCCGATATCCCCAGCATCTGATATTTTCAGCTGCCCAGCCGCTCTCCGTGAAATTTGGAGGAATTGTGAATACATTTAGACAGTTCCTTGCAGGACACATTGAAACACTTCACATTTATGACAGTAATTTTCTTGAAAAATTGACCTAACATTACGCGTTTCACAAACATTACGCGTTTAATTGTCACCACACTGTCACCTTGTTGAAAAGTCAATTATGCCATTTGTTCGAATCTCGGCACCGGGAGTGGTGGCTTAGTACATCAGCTGATGTCACTGCAGTGCCTATGACCAGGAGGTCCTAGGATCGAGTCCCGACGGCGGCAGGATTTTCGACACTAGCTTTTCAGCTAGGTCGAATTCAGTCGCTGTCTGGAGGAGAATTCTGGTTGGTTCGCTGTCTGGTTTCTCCGATCAACACCAAGCGAATGACGGAGCAGTACCCGAACAAATGGGCCACGTATCGCGCGCGATCTTTCCTTTCTCTTGGTTGTCCTATCCTCACCCATTACACACACACTTACACTACCACACATGCCGGGATATCGGTCGGGGACATAACTTGTCCCGGCTCGGACGGTGCCCCGCTGGTGGGAGATACCTTGTTGAGGAAAACCCTGGTCGATGGTAGGTCGGCACCGGATCTCGCCATCCAGTGGGGAAAGATTACCGCCACCTCCCGATGAAAAACATGCACTATATTTACGGGTCTATCGACCTCAATAGTTGACGCGCCTGGAATCACTATCAATCAATCAACCGAATCCCGGTCGGGATGACAATTCTTCGAACACATATCATTAACGTTTCTCTGCTTTAAAAACTAACTCTTATATGACATTCTATCCATTAGTGCCTCATAACAAGTTTGCCGAATTGTCTTTTCGTTGGTAAAGCAGGGCATTTTCGTAGAAACTTACTTCCCTTTGTGATAGAAGTATAGCCGTTTACCTGTCCGTACGTCGTCGCTGCGGCAGCGATGGCGGACTCACCCAACGCAGGGGCGATCCTCATTGTCCATACACCGAGCGCCGCGAACAGTCGAAGAGTGCTGGTTGGCATACTGCGAGCTGAATCGTTCGCACCTATGAGCGTTATCTGCGGACGTCACTCGACCGGTAACTGCCGGAAAGTAACTTGGACCCAGTGTAGATTGCTAGTCAAAACTCACCCATGTATTTAATAAAGAATCACCCCTCACATCGGAGAGATGCAAGTTTGCATTCTTTTCCAATATAAGTGTCCGCGAGGAGCAGTGATGTATACAGAGTTATTCGTCCGCTGAAGCGTAGTCCAGGACGTGGTGTAGTAGTATGCGAGCATGTCTATCCAGCCCAGTGATTTCACTGCTGAACATCCTTAGCCAAAATATTAATTACGTCTCTCCCGAAATCTTACTTTCGAACCGGTTTGATCATAGCGAGCGATCGGCTTCGAAATTTGAAAAATGACACATTTTGGATTCACTCGTAGACGTGATAGAGCTGGCATTTTGTTTGACTCTGCTGTTGACTCTGAAAACCACGATAATGTTTCTGTATAAATTTAATATCAGAATGTGTCAAATGTCACTTGGATGCTATCCGAGTGAACACAGGTGCGAAAAATCAACCAGTCACTACCAAAATTCAAAACATTACCAATAGAAATCAGCAGAACTCTCTGTTAAGCTCTTTCTTCTGATAAATTTGTGGCGTTGAGTAGAATATACCCTTGTATACTATAGTGTACTTGCCTGTTAAATGTTAACAACATAAACGTTTTCTTCGTTCGTCGGCTATTGCATTAACACTAATTGGTTGTTTGTGTACACGTGCGCAGGAAGGCGCCTATTACCTGTTCCTCTGGCCCACTGCCTTTTTACGCGAGTAAATTGTGAATTATCAGCCACTGTTACATTACCGCCCCTACATTACATCCGCTGCACCCAGGAAATGGCTAAACTTCTCCATTTGTAGTGCTCCCTCAGATACCGAAGCAGGATTGTTATACAATCGAGACGTTTTATTTGTAATAGATATTTTTCTTCCTTCTGTTTTCTTCGAAGTTTTAAATTTAAAAGATATGAGTCCTTAAAGGAATATGTATACTAAATATATTGTAGAACAAAATTAATTCATTCCCATTTTTACTTTCTCACTACGGAGTAGAGAAAAAGTTATGTAATGCTGCGTGAAAGAACGGCGAATTTTCGGTAGGGAAACTCTTATTACATGACCGTGGCAACGAAAAACAGGATAAATCCAGTTGCTAAATTTAGAAAAAGTCCTCTAACACGGGGTGTAGCCAGAATTCATGTTGGGTGGGTCCTTGATTGCGAAAAATGAAATGTCGGCAAAACGTCAGTCTGTGCGTCCGTCCGTTCGTCTGTCTATCAACTACGCTAGCAGCTAAACCGTTCAGCCGATTTTCTCCAAAATTGATATTCCTCAATCGATTTGGCTGATGTGGCGGCTCCTTGAATTTGAAAGCGATATTTTTATTATGGGGGTACTTTACATGAAACCCCCTGCGATATTTCCAAATTTTCAAAAAAATGTATCCATCGTTTTTAATTAAATTTTTTTGTTGGATAGTGTAAAGCATAGTTAAGCGAGTGACGCAGGTCTCATTTTCGTTGAAAACTGATTTTTCGAAAATTGCAATAGTTTAAAGAAAGTTAGGTATCTTCCTACAACACAAATATTAAAGATAGAGATTTTTACCGTAATGAAATCTGTTCCATAAAGAAAGTGTTTGAAATAAGGTCATGTATAATTTTTCGATAATTTGAGCACCTTTCGCGTAATTTTGTTTGAAAGTAGGGGCGAGAAAGTACATGCTGTTTTATCACCACTTGTTGAATTAGGTTTCATATTCTTTGTAGAAACGTTCAATTAGAAATGCCTGTGCTTCTCTAGGAGTCGGATGGAAATAACTACCGCATATTATTTTCACGCAATTGAAGCCCACGAAGCCTCTTCGAACTGTTAAATGCCTCTTTCGGTGACCATCTTCTTATGCAGGCAAATCATATTCTGGTGTATTGAATGGATTTCGGATAGGAACTGGCACAATATTCCAGGTCAGTATCACCATAGGTATGTATTTGAAGGTCACATGATATACTTTCCGTATGTAATAATCACCGGTTTTCTGAAACTGAAAAGTTCTTTTTGGACTAAATCCACGCAAGTTTTGAAATCATATCTCGTCGTCTAACACCTCCTCTGTTCTGAACACATTCTTAGTTTGTCGTTTTCATTAAATTATGATCATAGAAAATAAATTTTAGAAATTACCAATGCATGCAGAAATTGAAAGGAAACTATGCAGTCTCCAGCCACGTGAGAGATATCTATGATTTCGTTACATCCCCAGAAACGGCAGGAAAATATAAAACAAATTAAATATTTAGAAAATTAGAATTGCGAATGTAATTAGCGCGCATAAGCAATTAGAATTTTAGAAATATAAAACTATAAAATTTTTCGATTTTGACAGAAAAATGCAACAATTTGATGATGTTATTCCGTCTATTCTCGTACTGCGCGTATCGAATGAAAAATTATACTCTGTGCGTCATTGCTTACGATACAGCTGATGTTATTCAACAGCAAAACTCCATGGAAGAGGCCGTGCGCCATTCAATATTTGTTATTTACATGTTGCGATTTGGAACAGCAACCTTTTTTTATATGCTTGGGATATAAAGAACTATTGTACTGTGTAATAATGCGCTATTTTATTGCAGTATTCCTTAAGACTTTTTGGCAAAATATTTAACTGAATGTGGTGATATACGAGAGTATTTTATTTTTGTGTTCTTAAGCAGTGACCATGCTGCAGTATATTTGGCGCTGCAGACCACTAGTTGTTTTCTGATTTGTGAAAGATTATCTTCTTTTTTCTTTCTTTCATTCTTTCTTTCTTTCTTTCTTTCTGTATTTCTTGGAATCGAATTCTGGTCACGTGCTACATCGGGACTCTTCTTGCATTTGCTGTCGATGTCCGCGCCCTGTGCCTTTGGATCCGGACGCTCTGCTTTCCTCCCCTGCCCCACCGAGGGGCGCCCTGCGCGCTCTGCCCTTGAGTTCCTTCGATTTTGGCGTTCGATTCTCTCGTCTCGCGATTCTCCGCTCGAGCGCTCCCGCGGCGCGGCGCGGCGCGGCTCGGGATGGCCCTCCTCCCAGCTGCCCCGCGTGCCTCCTGGAGAGGCTCGTTTATCTCCCGGAGTCGCCCTTTCATGATGGAGCTGCGTCTGCCCCCCCCCACGTTCTTGCGACGATCCAGGCTCGGGTCTTCATACTCAGCTCGTCTATCTTGCCTGTGATTGAGCACCATTCAGGTTTCATTCAGTTATCATTTGGCTTTACAGAAATAATCTTATAGATTGTTGTTATCAGTATTTTTTTTGACAACACTGAGGAAAATGTATCTTTAACTCACAAAAACATTACCATAGTTTAAATAAACGAAGTTGTTTGAAAAAAAGAAAATATTAAATTCGATTGATATCTGATTAATTGAATTATGTGTGCAGTTATGTAATAAACGCCGACGTTCTTATTGCAAACTGAATACCTTTTTATATATGTTTTTACAAACTGCAGCGGACACGAGTCTGCTACATTCAGGAGCATCATCCATTGTAAAAGTAATAATTGAATTCGACGCAGATAGATAATTGATCGTTACAGTTTTTTCTCTAAAGTTGTATTTATTTTTTAATGTCAGTTTTCTCTCTCTTTTGAGAGATGTGTAAGGAGTGTGACAATTGACATGGTGACCTGATACAGTGAAACTGTTTCGTAGTCAATATTTTTGACGAATTGGAACTAGTTCCATTCAGGAAGCTTTTTAGCGCTAAGAATAGTGCCGTATTTCATGTAAACTGGGAAAGTAGTGAATGACAAAGCCTGGCTATAAACTCTGTCTTGCGGCGCCATGAAAAAATGAGAAGTAAAATATGTTGTTATTACTACCTGCGATGAAGTTCATACAGTTTTCCTCCGTTTGATCACCAAAATTAAATAAAAACTAGGATCGTGAATAATATCGTGGTTAATTGTTTTGGCTTTTACTGGGTTTGTATTGGGTAAGTGGTGGAGCTTCATAAATCGTACATTCTAAACTTCACTCTCTTTTCACACTTCTTTATTCACTTTCTGTGAAAATCAATGGACATCCATGTTCATAATGGCAAAGCTTTGATAACTTCTTTTTCAGAACAACTACAGTAATAATCATTGTGATTTACCTTATAATTTTTATTGATATTGTTCGGTTTTCGAACGGGGATTGAATCTGAAATATTAGGGATGTGTGTATTCATTATGATTATTTATATCATTGTAGAAACATAAGGACTTATAATTTCTTTTCAAACAAATGAAATATTAAGTTCTTAGAGTTATTTTTAATACGCCTGAAGACATCACGAAAATTCTCGACATTAAAGAAAGAGTAAAATTTGGATTCTTCGCGATGTTTCGTTACCAACATTCAATCTCGTAGGGAGATACTCAGAAGTCAGAAGTAATAGCGATGATTGCCTTCTATTATACAATATCTCATTATGAAGGAATCAGTATTTAATATTTAATTCCGTTCAACCGCAATACTTTGAATGTTATGTAATAGACACTGTGGATTGTGCGGTATAAGTCGTTATCTTTCGTCAATGTTCGCATGTAACATACAAAAGTATATGTGTTGGTAGAAAGCTATGCAAATGTCTACAATGGTGACAATTCTGTATATTAATGAACTCATCTAAATTAGTTATATCCGTGAAATTATTTGACTGAAAAGAACATCAGTATTGCTTACTTTTGTGTACCTAAGATTTCGCCAACATTATCGCCTTATGACGAAACCGCCATATCATGAATCAGTTACTTATTAAAAGTGGGCCGACGAAGTCTGTCACTTTAGCGACATGGCTTGCGCCGGATCGCAGCTCTGACTTTTGGGGCGCACTGTACCTTAAGTGAGGCCTCCAGCTCGGCACTGTCCCCACGCGGCGGCGGGGGCGAGGATGGGGACGGGTGGACGACACGCCGCCGCTGACGAGGGCGACGGGAACGCGACCGCGGGCGACGAGGGCCGCGGCGGCGGCGGCGGCGGCGGCGGCGGCGGCGGCGGCGGGCCGTCCAGCTGACGGACACCAGTCTCACGCTCGACCGAGCCTGAAACCCGCGCTCCCGTCACGCTTCTAAATACAATTAAGCCGCCGCTGCCTCCGCGCTGTCGCTGCCCCTGCGGTCGCGCTGTCGCCGCCGCCGCCGCCGCCGCCCTCGCCGCCCCCGTCGCCACAGCCACCGCCCCCGTCGCCGCCGTTACGCTGCGGATGCGTCCTCGGCGCCGCACAGTGCAGAATTAGCCCCCGACGAGTGGCCGAAAATCCCATTCGGACCTCCGACCATAAATCGCGCTAATTGTAACAATCTGTTCTACAGGCTATCGTTGCACTGGCTTGGCACACCGGGGTGATCTCACGTTGCTCTAGTTTTGGTGCAGGGTTATCCGTCTCCATCAGGTGACGAAGGTAATCTGTTTCGTAAGCCTTATTACTGCGTCATATCAGGTTGGTTTATTTTGTCTTTTTTTTTTTTTTTTTTGGCGGTGGGAGGAGATATGCTATTAGATTTTGGTACATTTATATTTATACAGTTAATCGTCATTGAGAAAGTTGGAAATATTAATTCATTTTAGTATTTCATATTGTAATGAATATTTTAATTGAATTATTATTCAACAGATTATAATTATTTTGTAATAATTCAAATTATCTCACAATAGACGTCTTCATGGATCGTATCAGTGCCGTTAAATCTTACGAATTGAATCATGAAATTTAATTTTGGACGTTGGTCTTATTCTGCAAAAAGTAATGTTTAAGACAATCGACACAACATATGCATCAATCCTTTTTGTCTTCATTAATTCATTACAGACGTTTCTGAAGATGAGATGAGCATGAACTTATGTTCGTTAATTGTTGTTATTAACTTGTTATTACTATTTTTAATATTATTGTTAATTGCTACACGTTAGTGGTAAAAAGGAGGTATCTATGGGGTGATGATAATCTTTAACAAAGAGTATGGAGAACGTAATCATTCATCACTGATTTGACAATAATGCATTTTATTGCTTGAATGTGTGGATTGTGTCTTCGCAACCTCTGAAACGTGTTAATAAATGTTTTATAAAGTTGGCAATGTAGGTTTGTCATTTACTGTTCTTGACGTTGTTTTGGAAATTTGTTCCATGAAAGAATGTGATCATTTTGGGTTTGCGTGAGAATCTGAGCTTTTCGATGAGTGCATGGTCCGCGAAGCTAGTTGTGAATGTATCGAAGACGCGCAAACTCTGTAAGGTATTTAAAGTGATTACAGCAGGAATAAAATTATTACAATAAAGTCGACGGTGATGAGTAGTACAATGAATATTTTTCGCCGAAATGTTGCTCAGTTTTTGGATTGTTTTCCCAGGCGAAAGTTCACCGATGAGACTTATTTAATTTGAAAAGAAAATCAAATGTACGCTATAGTTTTTATAGCAACTGACTGACTGCTATTTACTGATAAACGAGAAGGATTGGATTAAGTGTTGATAAATGCACTCATAGTATTCAACAATTTACTCACCAGTTTGAGGAAATACATACTTCATTTTTATTTACTTTCTGGTCATTCATACAGATTTTACAAAGTTTTGCAATGCATTATAACAAGAACTGGGGTAGAGTAAAACCAGGTGGGGGGTTCATTTTATGCGAAGCTCCTTCTACTATTAGGTAGGTTTTTCTTAGTTAAGAATTTTAAAATGTTTGATTTTGAATTTGTTAAACGGTATTGTTTAGTGATGCATGAGTATTGAATGAACGATCCTTTATTTTTAATTTGTATGCTTATTGAAGAGTGTACCCTGAGTGGTCTTACTTTGTCCTTTAGGTGCCTTGAATTGATTTTTTTGTTTTCTACTGAATGACCTAGAGTGAAGTTTTTGGCACACTCCGCTTTTACTAAGTCTTCAAAAAAGTTTTTTTTGCAGATAAATTTCTAATATAAATGTGTAAGTTTCCTATTTGTAGTTCGTTTCTGATCCGTTTATTTGAAACGTACCAAGGGGATTTAATAATACGTCTTAAACACTTTGTACAGTTTGTAAATACATACTATACTGCGATTTTAATTATGCTGCGTTTGAAGTAAATCATCTGTTTCCGTGTCATCCAGTCGGAAGGTTGAACGCCAACATAGTGACGTTTAAGGTCCCGATTGGATGGCATCGTAACAGCTGATGAAATGTCAGATGCAGCAAAGTAAAAACCGATGTATAACAATCAGTAAGTGATAGTTATAGTGATGTAAGTAGTTCACATAGTCACATAGTAAGTGATATATATATATATATATATATATATATATATATATATATATATATATATATACACACACAGTAATATAGTTAATATATGTCTGTGGTAAGGTATTCTAATGCATTGTTCTTGAGATGAATGCACATCGCCCAGTGCATTTGTGCCCGTTCGAATTAGGAGCGCGTGGCACTGTGCCTGGTCCGCCGCCAACGCGACCGCCGCTGGGTGCTTTTCGCACGCTCCACTCTGTGACAGGGTAACGACAAGGAGCGGCTGACCGCAGTGGTCGACGCGGCGCGCGTCTACATGTCGCAGCCCCACACCCCCCTCCCGATGGACTCGACGCTCGGACTGAGAGTGGCTGAGGATGCGTAAGAGGGTGCAAACCAAGGCGTAATGATAAACATTTGAGGCAGATGTTCTGTTGCAATCGCAGTGTGGTTGTGATTGGGAGATGAAGTGCAAACGGAAAATAATCTGTAAAGAGAGGGACCACCGTGTACTTTAATATAGAAACCTAGTTTCCTTTAGGTTCCTTTTGTTTAGGTTATGACGTAACCTACCTTCCTTTTGTGACGTAATTCACTTTTATGTTGTAATTCATTATGACGTAATTCACTGATTATTGAAAATTGAGTCAAAACCTTCAGCAAGTGAGCAGAGATTTGTCTTTGCTGTTTTAAACCAACGTAAGCAGTTATAATTTGCATTCAGTTAGATAGAGGAACAAAATATGATGAAGATGATGAAATTCGTTTAAGTTAAGCTGTTCTTCGACCTGCCTCTAAGTCACTTTACATCATTTGACAGATTACACTTTTTCTCTGCGTTTTCTTCTTGAACTAATGAAAACGTCATATTAACTCACCACTTCGAACAATGTTATCCTGGTTGCTACAGGGGAGACAATTTATTGAAGCGGATTCCTTCTCCGCTCTGTAATTCCGTGGAAACAACAAACGTCCGCTCTCAATACCGGTGAGCGAAAACATGTCGAATGACTATTAGCTTATAGAAAAGGAGAGAGCACGGGCAATGTGTGAAATAGTGAGGAGACACCTAAAATTATTTTTTTAATGTTTTCCCTCTAACTTAATTATTGTAACTGGGTCTAGGTGGAAGCCACATTTTGCACGCTACTATGTGATATTGTTTCACATTCTGTGTAGAGGATGAACTTGTTCTTGTAGCAGAGGTGGTCGAATAACATACCTTATTGATAAAATTGATAAACGTATTGATTAAATTCATTAAATTCTTTCATTTCATAGAATTGATTGATTCATTTCTGGTATTTTCATTGTCGAAGGAAAACACGGTGCTGACACATTTCGTTGCAGTGATGCGTCAATATCGAAGCCCCTGAAAACGTTTTAACAGTGAGAGCGATACCGAAACTGTTTCATTAAATATATTGCTGAAACTAGAACCGAATGAAACATTTCCAGTTCTCATTCAGGTTTCGTTTTTGGTTTTTAAAAGATCTTCATGTTTCGTGTAACATGTTACACGTGGTTCACATGTCGAGAAGTGACACACGGTGTAAACCACAGATGTAAGTGGTTTTCACAAAGTACACATTTTGTTACTATTTATTTAAAATTATTTTTGCCGTGGGCAGAACAGAGATCAACAACAAGAAATGTATGAGGTTTTCGGAGAGAAGATATTTTGTTATTATTTGTATTTTAAAGTACTTTTACCCACGTCGGAAAGAAATCGCAAAAAGCTTTCGTATATCGAAATTCTAAATCGTTTTCATTAATTTCGAAATTATTTAATAACAATATAGAAATACCGTTTGTGTTGGATTAAAAATCGAAATAGAAACCCAAAGCGAAAGATTTTGTTATGAAAAATTTACATCGAAATTTTGTAACCGATACCGAAATAGGAACATTTCAAACTGTTTGGTGCGTTGGTTTGGCCTCGTGCATTTTAGTAGGTATGAAGATTGGAATGTGAAAACATCTTTAGTGGTTCCTACAGTCATCTTTTTTTCTTTCTTTTGGAAAGAATTGTGGCAAGGATTTGGTTTTGCGTGACTTCGGGAATTCATGTAAAACCGGAATCACACTTTTCTGAACTGAATGTACAAAAACAATAAATTTTAATTATACAAGCTGTTGGCGATTTCCTTTCAGTTACAGATTTCCATCTGCCTTATGTGATAATTAAAACGCACTGATTAATCACAACTCTAGAACGTGTCCCCATATGGTGGCAGGTGGGGCTTCAACCTAGGGTTCCCATCCTCCAGCGACGGAGAATTGGGTGCCGCCGCAATTACCACCCCCCGCCGCAGAGCCCGCCCCCTCCGCCCGAATCCCCCAACTTTCACACGCACTCCGCCGCCTCCGTTAACTTTTCCCGCCGCAGCGGCTGCAGCCACAGCCCCTCCGCTCTTAGCGGCGCCCGGCTGCACTCAGCTGGCGTGCTTCGCCCCGACGGCGTTCTCCCGTGGGCCTTGTACTCCTGCTTGTTCCGTTGAGGTTTTGCCTAACCTCGGGAGTTCATGTAATACAAGAAGCACTCTTTCCTGAACGAAATGTGTAAAGAAAATAATCTGTATCTAGAACTATTTGTAACTTGAAAAACATTTCAGTGCATCAACTGATGTCACTGCAGAGCCTCTAATCGGGAGGGTTCGAGTTCCGACGGCGGCTGGATTTTCGACACTAGCTTTTGAGCTAGGTCGAATTCAGCCGCTGTCTGGAAGGGAATTCTAGCGGCCGGCTGCTCTGATCGGTAATTTTCCGTGGTTTCTCCGACCAAGGCCAGGCGAACGCCCGAGCAGCACCCTAACCAACGGGCCACGCACCGCGCGCGATCTTTCCTTCCTCTTCCTTGTCCTATCCTTTCCCTTTATACACACACACACACACACACACTTACACTAACCTGCAGTACACTACCACACATGCCGGGAGACCGGTCGGGGACTTAGAACATGTCCCAGCTGGGACGGTGCCCCACTTGTGGGAGATACCTGGTTGTGGAAAACCCCGTTAGCCGACGGTAGGTCGGCGCCGAATCTAGCCATCCAGCGGGGGAAGACCACTGCCACCTCCCGAGCAAAAACACACACTACACTTACGGGACTAATGACCATAGGAGGTGACGTGCCCGGAATCACTAACAATCAATGAAATATTAGAAAAGCTTTTCGCGCTATCCTTTCAATTACATATTTTGTGTTGAGATAGTGATTTTTTAGTAACTAGGAGATTCGTGTGAAATAAATTGCCTACTTACATATTTTTCACTTCGGAGTAATAATACTGTTCTTATTCTGCAAGTATCCAGAGTGAGTGCGTGTCTTAGCTGAGAATATTTTTTGAAATGCTCTGTGTTGGCCTGTGTTTGGTGAAAACCTTTAACGGAGAGAAGATAAGTATCTGGATGATTTATGTGTTATAATGTATTCCTGCCTAGAGATATAGAGCGTGAAGAAACAATGCATTATAATTCTTCCGTTTAACCCTCTCGTAGACGCTAGCTTAAAATTGAAGTTAAAAGGGCGCTATAATGCATGCCTGGCTTGTGTCCCGAGAATTGTCCTAAATTTTGTGGTTGGCAGCGGTTGCCAGAAAGATGGAGCGTCCTTATTCCACACTCGCACTTCCGACGTTGCTCACGCCATCTCGTCGAAATCGTCTGCTCCTCCACTGCTTTCCGACTCTGTGGTTCATCCGCCATCCTCGTCTCCCCCTCTCCTACATCCCTATCACCGCCGCGCTCGTCGCCACCGCGTTCTCACCTTCTGCCGACATCGCTTACTTTGCCGCCCTCGTCACTCCTGTCCTGTCAAACCTCTGGCTTATCCCGACATACCCCGTGCCTTTCTTTCCCTTCCCTTCGTGACGTTCCCGCTGCCCCATCTCCGACTTGCGTTTACGTAGCCACTGCTGCAGTCGTTCTCGCTAGCGGCTTCACTTAAGCCGCTGCTGCCGCATCGTCCTCTGCTTCTTTCTTCAGGTCTCATCGCCTCGGTTCCTACACTTTCTTCGTAGATACCGTTTCCTCGCTATCGTCTCCTTCCGCCTCCACCTCTTCTGTATATATTTGCCTCTTTCTTTTCCATATTCACGTACTGTATATCACGTTCCTCCTTTACTTCTTCCTCATCCTTCTTCGCATTTGTTCTTCCTCTTCCATTTCCTCGTAGCCCCATTTCTCCATCTTCTCTTTTTGTTCACACTCTTTCATTTTATCCTCCTAACCTTGGTTCCTTTCGTCCTCCATTACTTCGTGATCCTGATTCTCCATGGGCTCTCCATGTTTTTTTCTTCTTTTAACACTTTAGCACGCTTGCTCCCTCCCTCCTATGACGTTCCTGATCTTTGTTTCTTTCTCCGACCCCTTTCGAGCCCCTCTCATCCTCTCTCTCTCTCTCCGCTCTCTCCTCTCTCTCTCCGCTCTCTCCTCTCTCCTTTCTCTCTCCTCTCTCTCCCCGCTCTCTCCTCTCTCTCCTTTCTCTCTCCTCTCTCTCCACTGTCTGTCTTCTCTCCGCTCTCTGCTCTCTCTCTCTCTCTCTCTCTCTCTCTCTCTCTCTCTCTCTCTGGCCTCCGCGAGTGCGGCGCGCGGGAGGGAGAGCGCGGGCGGCGTGGCGCGGCGCGGCGGCGTGCGTGGCGACGACGTGTCGTTAACGAGGGCCTCTACGAGCTGTGGAACACTCCGCTCCCGCCTCGCCCCGCCTCCCCTCCCCGCGCCGCCTTCCCCGATTGTTCCTGCCACGTGCGGTATTGTGTGCGCTGCCGGCGATGAATTTGATCTCGGAGACCCTTGGCGCGTGGGCTGCCGCTGGCGTTGCGCTACGCTCCCACCCCCCACCCCCCACCCCCGCTCGCCTCTGCTTCCTTTCTTTGCGGTAGAATGTGGCGTAGAAAGCTTTCCTACCCTGTTATGTAATCCCTTTTCCAATACCTTTTCCACGCCGAGTAGGTTAAGGTGGTTTCTACCGATGAGAAGAAACTATTTCGGAAGCATTTGAACGCAATATGTTTTAATACGAATTGTTTTAATTCGAGTGTATCCTAACTATGAATAATATTTTTATGCCAAATTTTGTTTTTATCGCTATCAAAATTTTATTTATATTGAATTTCCCAAGTGTTTTATTAATACCCAACGTGGTTATAACATTGAAAAAGGTTCATTAGTAATTTTTGTAAAGTGATACGATTGTTGTAATAACTCTTTAATTTATGAGTTGGAAGGGGAAATAAAATTTCTTTTACAAATAGGTTCATTAAAAACGTATTTTCTTTCTAGAAAAAGTTAAAAAATATAAAGAAGAAGAAGAAGGCAATAAGAAATAGGCAGGGTAAAAAAAGTTTAATTTTACCTCGATTCACTTATTTGATGCCGTGTATATAAATATTCAGTACGTGAGATTCGATAATTTGTTCAATATGAATTGCTTTGTGTTGTAAATCATTTTAAAATAATTTTTTTTTAATTAAAATTCCCGGAGTAGTTGGAGCTTTTCATGCAAATTTTTTGAAGATCGCGTGTGAAATTTTTGAATTTGAATATCTTATTGACTCAATCTTAAAATTCAGATTATATTTTGCACTTGTTCCTACATGCGGTACAGGAATCATCCAATATTGTGACGAATATAACTTTGTTTCGCGGAATTAATTCATATAGTAATTTCTAAACCAATAATATACCCAATTCTCACCCAAATTACTGCTCAAATATTGAAATAAACATAAGAGTCAGTTTTTGTCGGTTTCCAAGATGAATGCGAGAGTCAGAATTAGTTTTTAACACGAAGATTTGTGGAAAATAGGAAATTCCCCACAAAACACGCATCACAGTAGTGAACTTATGCTTCCGTTTCCAAGAGACAGAGTCCCACGAAACAACTACGACGACGTCGACAGTTACAACATCAGCATAAACAACTACAAAAACGACAACAAAATGCACAATTTAATGAAACCGCACATTTTATTGGGAATCTTCATCGGGTTCGAAGGTTTTGTTTGTTTTGCGTGCTTTTTGTGCGCTCGGGACGGATTTGGATTCGCAGGTGCAGCGCGGTGCGCTCTTGTGAAGCGCCGGGGGCTTGGTAGGCGCGGGGCGGTGTTTCAGTCGCTGCCGCCGCCGCCACCGCCGCCGCCGCCGTTGATTTGTGTGGGACCGCTCCCCGCGGCGCGCGGCTTCCTTTCGGGGAGGTCTCAGATTCGAACTCTCAAACCGGCCGCCTCGGCGACGTGGCGGTGCGGATTTTTTCTCTGTTGACAGATTCTGCCTGTCTAACGCGGGACCGGTTCCTTAATTAGGGGCACAGGGCTCTCGTGGTTGCTGTTGTTTTATTTCTTCTTTCAGTGTGTTGCGTTCTTTCGCAATTCGCATGCAATATGCTTTCGAAAGGGACTCTGGTAACTTCGTAATAATCCTTGGAAGAGCTAGAAGGATGGTCAGGAATGGGTTGCAACTATCGATCTATTGGGCAATACCAGAGTTACCTGTGGGTATAAAGGTTGGATGCGTTTGATGATTTCATTATTCTTCAGTTCATTGCCAAAAATTCCTATTTCTTTATTTTTGACCTTACCATTATAACCCTACGTATGCTATATATTACCCATTATATCCCTACGTATGGTATATCAAGCGCAAATTGCTTTATTTACTTTTCTTTGAATTAAAACACAATATATTAAGTTGGGTCTACAGGACTGTGTATACTTTAACAGCAAGATCGATAACTTCTAATATTTCTGAACGCTAGATGTTTATTTAGCTGAGATTGCTAAATCATTGTATGCTCTTAATCAGGGCATATTTTTCACTTGTGACGATTTTAACTACACGAAAGATTTTCGAAAGCTAACAATACTCATATTTTTTTTCATTTGATCTCAGATTCACGTACAAAGGAAGAGTAAAAGAGAACGAAAAACAGAAAAGTAGGAAGAGAAAATATGGATAGATTTTGGGGGAATACGAGATAAATAGGTTTACATGAAGAAGATGGAAAGGAAAGCTGGCCAATAGAGTGGGATAAGAAAAGATAAACAAAGTAGATCAAGTTTTCATTCCCTCCGTCCTGTTGCACCTGCATCCGTAATTTCCCCACGCAAACCGCTCCTGAATAGGATGAACCAGGGCTTCGTGAAGGGGCCTGCATGGACCCTTGGAATCGGTGGATAAAATTAAAATGCAGTAAACCCTAACTAGTCGCCGTAACACGAACACAACTTTGGTCTCGGCAAGGGATTACGGTAATACTGACATTTATAATGCTCGGATAACACGAACTCCGATTATTTCGGTCCCTTGGTATTCGTGTTAATGAGGGTTTGCTGTATAAACGTTTGGGTGTCCAGAAACCGAAACACATGTTGATATGGAACGGGATCTCCTCCTTGCGCATACGCCCAAGCAGTGCGGGCGTGTGACGGGCAGAGGGGGTGGCGGAGTCCAACTCAAGCGTCCATTGTGTGCTCCGAGTGCGGAGCGCGTATGGAGGCCGGGCGCGGAATTGATAAAACGGCGTGGGAAGCTTCTGCTGCCGTTGTTGCTGCTGCTGCTGGAGCCCCGGGGTTGGAATCGCCCCCCCCCCCCCCGATGTAGTACGCACGCCTCCCCGACGAGCGGGTTCTCTCCGCCTAGCAGCCAACACAAAGGCGATGCTTCGAAAACAATGGCGCCACGGATAATTTGCGGGTGGCAGCGGCCGTCCGCCACTCTAGAATGCCACGCCCTCTGCGCGGCCAAACGCAGACCTGGCCGAACACTACATTCACGCTGCCATTGAATAATAATAATAATAATAATAATAATAATAATAATAATAATAATAATAATAATAATAAATCGGGAGAGGTGGCTCAGGGCATTAACTAATGTCACTGCTGTGCCTCTGACTGTTAGGTTTTAGATTCGAGTCCCGACGGCAGAATTTTGGACTTAACGTCCAGTTCAGTCGCTGTCTGAACGAGAATTTTAGTGGTCCGCTGCTCTGATCGGTAGTTTTCCATGGTTTTTCCGATCAATATCGGGTAAGTGTCGGATCAGGACCCTAACAAACAAGCCACGGACCGCGCGCGATCTTTTCTATCTCTTCCTTGTCCTAACACACACACACACACACACACACACACACACACACACACACACACACACACACACACTTACATGCACTAGGCGAACACACATGCCGGAAGATCGGTCGGAAGCTTAGAACTTGTCCCGGCTGGGGCGGTGCCCCGCTAATAGGAGGTACCTGGTTGAGGAAAACACCACTAGCCGACGGGCAGGTTGGCGCCAGATCTCATCAATTAGGGGGGGGGGGCAGGTCATCACCTCATCCCGAGATCCTAGGGATTGAATCCTGACGATGGCGGACTTCGACACTTGGTAGCTAGATAGTTCAAATTCAGCCGCTCTCTGCAAAAGAAGTGGCGTGTAAGATAGATGCAGGTGGCGAGAAGACTATGAGAGTTCGAACAATGGTGTAAGACTGACCAGTCCACATATCCCCCTCCTCAAACACTCTGCCCCATAAGACGTACAATTAGTGGTGGGGGTGAATTAAGGAGAAAGTGCCAAAAAATTGTAAGAATGTTCAGTTTTACTTAATCTACGGCTATGGGGACATTTAGGGAGATAATGCATACTTTCATACCTTCTCTGAGTGTCAATAGACACCTACGACACCATGATTAACACTCTTATTTGACTGATATATGTGAAACCTTTTGTAATAATGAGTAACTAAATTGCGACATTTCCTTTAAATGATTGCGATGTCAAGCTTATGAATTTAACCATTTGATGAGAAAGTAAAGTTTCAGAATTGCATGTGTTTTCCGATTTTAATACTCATAATAACACAAGTAAGTAACCACCGGGAATTATCTTCCTCATTATAATTACATCAGTCATACAAATTCTGATATTAAAAATGCTGGTGTTCTTTGCAGTATGATGAGTATTAATGTCTCGAATTATTTGTTTTAATATGAATCACCTGAATAAAAATGTTTTTTAACTCTACGTGAATTTTTCTAAATAGCGTTAAATAATGGTATTTTGTTATTTTCAGAACGAAGTCTTTAGGGAAAGACCCATTCGGGAAAAACTTAAAGTGTCCGATGTCTTTAAAAAGCGTTTTCTCAATTGAAACGGTTTGAAGGGCTGTGGATTTTCTACCATAGAACTCCTCTTCCAATCCTCGTTTTCCTGCGCAATTTGTTCTCGTCTTTTGTTTTACAACGTACATCGCAGCGTCTCCTCGCCTTTGGGGAAGTCCATTCGCTAGGGAGGTCCGCCGCGCTTGTACCAGCGATTTGCTGCCCTCGACTCGCTCTTCTTTTTTTAACGATGGTCGTCGGTCGTTAAATTCCCCATTCAGCGCTCCACAATGTGACTCTGTAATGGGATTTAAATTTCATAAGCTGCGCTATTTAAGTCTGCTCTTGTATATTCATGCACAAATGTCGTAATAAATAGTTTGTGTCCTGCGGACGCCGTCTCTCCTTTTGTGGGCACCCTCTGTGGGAGAAGGCGGAAACGACCTCGTGGTGACCGCCCTCTGGAGCGAGGGCCAATCCAGGGACGTCCCGAGGCGCTGGTGGAGTTTTGCGATAAAGCAGTGTAGGTTATTTGGAGGTTATAGTGCAATCGGAATAGCTGCTGTTCGCACTAGCTTTGCGTACTTTTCTGGTTGCCGGAGTTCAAATTCTATAACACTCCATGCAGAATTTGTGGTGGATTAAGCAAATTCGTGTCAAGTGTCCCTGGGGATCTCTTGTTCCTCCTGACGCGCATTCCACAATCAATTAGCTGTAGTTCCATCCTTTCATCAGCCGTATCTTTTTTTACACGTTTCCATCCAATTTTTACTATATCCTGTGGGAAAGAAGTACTTAGATAATAAGGAATAATGGGTTATTAAAGGAAAACTACAATTATTCCTGAGATTCGGAGTAAAAAGGAGCCCATCCCGTCTTGTGAAAAATTGAGACAAATATTAAGTTGTTCTCCAATAATGAATAATATTTTAAGATTACGTTACAGAGATTACGATAGAGATTAAGATTACACCAGAATCAAAGTTGCCAAAGTTCGAATTCTATATCACTTCATGCGGAATTTGTGGTGTATTAAGCGAATTCGGTTCAAGAGTCCCTTGGAATCTCTTGATTTACCTGACGCTCATTCCACTATCACTCAATTAGCTTCACCTCTATTGTAATAGTACCATCCTTCCAGCATGCTGTATTTTCGTTGACACCTATCCATCCAATTGTTCATTATACCCTATAGGAAATAAGGACTTGGATAATAAGGAATAATTCGTTAAAGGAACTGAACTACAATTATCCCCGAGATTCGGAGAAAAAGATAGCCCACCCCGTCTTGTAAAACGTCGAGAGAAATAGATACATTGCTCTAAAACATTGAGTAGTATTTTAAGAGAACGTACCAGAAATTACGCCAGAGTCCTGAGAAGGCTCTCGGCTGTCCGGGCGACTCCGCATCGAGAGCATTCCAGCCCTGAAGAAGGCCACGACCTCGGGCCGAAACGCCGGCATCACTGCCCTCTACGCGGCGTCATCTGGAGAGCGGAGAATTTTGTTACGTAACAATAAACTACTCCTCTCTCCTTCCTTGGGTGAGGTAGTGAAGTCCGTGATCTCATACCATGCCAATCAGCATCCTCCACATGATTGCTGATGAAGCTGAACTCAGGGAGCTCCATGCCCGGGGCAACTCTAGTGTCTTTGCTCTATTTCGCCATGTGCTGCGTTTCATCAGCGCTCCGCTCCGGGCAGCGCCGGTACGTTCTCCGTTCTTACGCCAGAAGAGGTTTCTTAACGCGTGACTTAAACGGCGAAAGATCTTATTTCAATTATTCTTAGCATTGATCAGAGGTTTTCCGATTTTTCTCTTATCCTCCCGTTACAGCTTAATTCGAACCTTTATCTGACACACCCGTATTTGTAGTTCTGCCGGACACATATTAAATCATGAGGAATGGTACAATGGGGAAGCGAGGAACACCTCATAGCACTTTTTCATATGCAATAGAAAATAAAGGATTGCGCGCGATTTATTCGTTATATAAGATTCTGGTCAGACATACGCTTGGAGTTGATCGTAATGAACCAGCCTCTTTTCCGGGCATTGACTTATCCAACTGCACCTTAACGAAAATGAGGATGGTGCAGACACATACTTTTCAAAGCAATCGTACTGTTCGTGGTCGAATCGGCGCAATTGCAAACACACTTTCACTAACATGCACCACTCTGCCAGGAGACCGGTCTGGGGTTTAGAGTTTACCCCTGCTGGGGCGGTGTCCCGCTGATGGGAGATACCTGGTGGTGGGAAAACCCCGCTAGTTGACGGTTGGTCAGCGCCGGATCTCGACATCCAGCGGGGGAAGATAATCGCGACCTCCCGAGGGAGATGTGTATTACACTTACGGGCTAATGACCTTAACAGTTGACGCCCCCGGAATCACTAACATTCAGTAAGTCAATGGGGTCCTACCTGGTGAGCGCTCTGAGGACCGGAAAGACGCTCGCCGCGCGAGCCGCTCCTGGATCTCGGGAGCCTCCGGGCGTGCGGCGACCAGCCGTCGATTGCCATCGGTCGCCCGGCGATCGGCACTGCGCGGGTTCGCTCGTTCGTTGCGCTTTCTACGGACTCTGCAATCCAGAAGTCTTGCGAACCCACCAAGCTTCCCTTTCCAGCATCACGTTCGCCCTTCAAATTCTTTAAGTAACTATGCATTGAACTAGTAAATTTAGCAGTAAGAAAATAGCCTTGTAATTCAGCACTATATTAAATTGAGAAATTGTAATGGAGAGGAAGTTATGGAAGGAGCTCGTGAACTTAGTAGCACTTTGTGAATAAAAAGAATTATTACGATATTTTTGCATTAAAAGTCTGATTTCATTTTGCAAATATTAGTCAATTTATAAGTATGTAAAATCTCATAACAAACATATATTTTAGAAAATAAATAAATGTTATCGTTTCGCCCAATTTATTTGATTTAAAATGAACTTTGAATGGAGGAACTACAATAACCAGTTAGGGAAATATGTTACTTGCTAATTTAATAGTGTAGTGCTTGCTCATCCTAGACGGTGAAGGATAGCTACAGGTATTCGCCGAGGGGGAAATTTACTTTATTTCCCATCAGCGTGTTTTATTTTTAAAAAATACTGTCAAGAAGCCCACTTCCAACTTAATGCGTTTCGGAATTTGTAAAATAATAAGTAGAGGCGTTCATTCAAACGAGGGAAAGTTGTCCAAGGTAAGGGATTTCGGCGGCGACGGTGCGCGCTATGGAGGGAGCAAGGGTGAACTGTGCGCGCCCGAACGGTTGTCAGCGCTCCACCGGAGGCCACCGGCTGCAGAAAGCGCACGGGCACTTACTGCAGGGCGGCAGATAGCCGGTCGGCCACGGGCGGTTGTTTATCAACAGAATGCGCACCTTTAATTTTATGGCACCGCCCTCTACCTTCCTCGCCAATCTATCTACGTACTACGGGTAGGTGATTATAAATAATAATCGATTAATATCTAATCGACAATTTTTTTAGATTAATATGCATCAATTAATCGTTTCGAATTAATGGATTTCGATTAATCTTATATAATCGAATAATTTTTCACATGTTTTAAATAATGTGTTAAAGTGAGTAAAATTGTTAATTTGTAAATTAATTAATCCTTTGGTACTTTTTTAGAATCACGGCACGATTTAATTAATAATATTTATTTATTCTTTAATTAAATACCTAATATTCATTCCACACGTACTCATAAGAAACGAGTGTAATTCAGTTTAAAAGGATAATGGTCGTAGAATTTCTAGAAACTAACAACAATTATTGTAATCTAACGATGTACTTAGGTGTGGATGATTTTAGTAAAACTGGCAATTCTGCCTCTTTGTTATTTCATACCGAATATAATACCATCACTAAAAATATTAGATTGTACACAGTGACTTTTCATTTTATTAGTTTTACTAACATGAAATTAATGGTGTATGTTTGTCTCTGTTATGTTTTGCGGTTAGAGAGAGATAAGCAGAACTGGAATTCCGTTACTTAAGTTAATGAGAAGAGATGTAATTTCATATTTTGCTAGTCTTCAAAATTAATAATTGAATTAAAATAATCGAGCTAAAAATCGAAAAAATTAATCGGTGTAAAAATAATCGATTTCAATTTTTCGTTTAATCGTATAAAATAATCGATTGTTGTACTAATCGGGATTAAATCGCCCATCCCTACTACGTACTTTCCTCTCTCTCTCTCCTCCTCCCGCTTCTGGGCTGTCGTGCAGTAAGGAAGTCGTTAAGAGGAGTCTTATGCAAGTAGCCCAATCTCGGGGTTTCTCGCAAATGCTCTTTGTTGTTCCGCAGAGCGCGCGCCGCACGTTCGCAGATTTCATTAATTTCGTCCTTTTCATCGCTCAAAGCGGCTTTGCGACGCCGCGCACACTTCTGCGCAATGGGCCTCAAGACGCGCGTAGCAAAGGCAAAGCGCATCGGTTTGATGAAATGTGTTTGTGGAAATGCGTAATTTCTTGTACGAAAATCGTAATTTAATATAACACTATACTAATGGTACTGATTATTAGGGATAAGTAAACATCGAAAGATGCCGACCTGGATGGCCGAGGTGGCTAAGAGCGAGTACCGACTCAGCGCTTCGGTCCGAAGGGTCGCGGGTTCGAGTCCCGCCTTGGGCATGGCTGTTTGTCCCTTGACTTTGTTTGTGTCGTCGCGGAGGGCCTCGCGTTCTGCTGACCCCAGAGGAGCCCGCAAGTGTTTGTCTAGTGTATGGTCCAATATGCGTCCCTTCGGGACGTAAAGGGCAACGGGCTGTCCGCTGGATAAGAGCCCTAGAAAAAAAAATCGAAAGATGGACCTAGCTAGTGTGTTCGAATGGTATTTGTACTGCACACTAGACCATGGTACGATTGAGATTTTTCTCCAAAGGGGCCATTAAAACCTCAGGAGGGGGACGAAATGATTAATGATACAAAGACCATCTGCGCTTAAGCAACAGTCTTAAAAAATCTTGAGGATTGTCGGAAAATCTTTTCGTGTCCAATTTCCTTCCTAACACTAAACTGGGGAAATCGTGTTTGAAGCGCGAATATGTGTTGTCACTAGCAGGGACGTATTATTTTTTACCAGAATAGACATAGAACTTTATTCTTTACCATCCAGTCATAGAACTCTCTGGGCGGGGACGTTCCCACGTATTCGCAAGAAAACTGAGAGGGAAGGCGATATATTGTTTGTCTTTCGAGGAAACAAGACAGATGTCATGGAAACAAGCCAGACGATGAATTTTTGTGAAAAATAGTGCAATTTACAACTTCACTTAGTGGCATTCTTAATAATCATTCTTAATTAATATAATAGTAATTGTGAAACAACAAATGAAGAATTACATTTCATGATTTAAGAACATTGCTTCAAATAAGAAGACTCGTCAAAAAGAAATATTTTTGCTGAATATCATTTTGTATGTAAGGAACGTGTTGTTGTAATTAGATGGCGGTCAAACATTAGACATCAAGAAACCATAGAATTGCAGTAAACAGAAACGTTGGAGAAGTGAACGTAAAAAGCGAAATTTATTATTTTTGGATATCTATTTGTTATTCAAAATACGATTAGTTGTCAGCTTCAAAAAACAGGAAAGGCCTTTCGACGTCGTTTCGGCCCAGCGTGAGTCGCGGGCCTTCTGTGAGCATCGTGGCTTCGCGAGACTGCCCGCGCTTCTCGGAGCACAATACTTCCCCGCTTACAATGCGGCCGTGAACTTTCCCGCCGAGGGGAGGAGAGAGTGGTGGTGCGAGGAAGGGGAGGGGGAGCCGTGATCCGGGGGGCCGCTTCATCATCCATTTATCAACCTCACAACTATTGACTTATAATTCCCCCAAGTTCCCCCGTAATTGGGAAATAAATTGCAACAGGGCGCCCGCGCGCCGCGGCGGCGGCGGCGGCGGCGGCGGCGGCGTCGCTCGCGTCGCCCGGCCCTGAGGCCCTCGGCGAGCGTGGGTCGCGCCGACGCGCTTTCCCTCCCTGCCCCTCCCCTCCACGCTGCTCGTGGATTCGCCGCAGGACCACGCACTCGATCATTGTCCGACCCCCGCCGCCGCCGCCGCCGCCACCGCCCTACGCGCTGCCTGCTGCCAGGCGCCGAAAGCGCGAACCCGCTTCCCGCTGACCTGTCAACTGCGGCTTCTGCTTTGGGATGTGGCGGTACTTGATGAGGAACATTAGAAACCGTTACCTAGGGGCTTCGGCAAAAACATCGATGTATTTAAAACATCCATGCGCTTTCCATCAAAAACATCGATATATTAACATCGATGGTTTTTATTTTTTTTAATTGTTTTTTTAATAAAGGGTTTAGGGACGTTGTAGAATAGTAGCAATCCACAGCAATATCATCAGCGTTTTCATCTTTATTACGCTTACTTGCGCCTGTGCAATCTGAGGAAGTTCGTGGGAGCTGTATGTGGTATGAATATACGTTATCGCCAGGCGTGTCAGTGATGAATCGACAATGAAACACAAAATCGATAGCAAAGGTGTTCTTTATTGTTAATTTTATTCTTTATGACGATGATATTAATTTTTATTAACATACTAGTCAACATGCTGGTAACCAAACAATAAAATATATCCCTTTTATCGATGTTTTAAACTTCGATCTTTTCTCGTCATCTATTTTCATTGACATCGAAAACCCTTTAGCGATGTATCGATGTTTTGGTAAAATAAAAGCATCATTACCGATAGCAACATTGTGTTAGTGTTGCTGCTGTTATGCGTTTGCTCGTGTTGCTGTTCTAATGCCTGAGCTCAGGTTACAGATCCATTGGCCCACTGCTGTCATGGGATAAATTGCAGGAAATGTTCTGTAATGTAGCAATGACTGTTTGGGAAAACCTTTTCAAATTAGTTTGATTCCACATACGCTGTTAGGGATCCATACAAGTCCCTTGCTGTTATTCTTCTTTTGCCAACGAGAGCATCGAGTCGCATACATGATCCAACCTCAAGCGGTATTTTTTTCATAAGGAGGAAAATGTTGTAAGATTTTAAATACTAAAAAATCTGTTTAGTTATGAGTTGAGTGCTTCGAGTGCTGCTTACATACAGACTAAAGATCAATCATGTAATCTCGAAACATTTCGAAGGTAGTTTGCTTTGATATTTACTGAATGGAGACTTGCAGTCCAGCAGAATTTTAAAATTAATGATTTTTGTAAACATGAAAATAAGTAAATTTATAAAGTCTTAAGAATTTTTGGTTTTTCGTTTGTGGAAAGTGTAAAATATTGTTGATGACCGTTTTATTCCACTACTTTTACGCAGGGTTAAAGTTATTCATTCTTTAGGTTAGCCATCTTAAAGAAAAAATGTTTGCTTACAGACGGGAGCTCATTCGTATATTACCATATAGAACCGCACACACTGCTCCCAGTAGTTATAATTGTGCGAGTGCTTAAGAGTTTAAGAGTGTGACTGCTCAATCCAGAGATTTACGCACAGTTTTTTGATATATTACCTTATATTTCTAAAAATCTGAGGATTTTGTACTATTCATACAATACTTGTTAATTGCAGCCGTTTTTTTACTCGCAATGTTTTCCACTTAATTTTTAGAACCGGAACATTTTTTCAACTAGTCGTGGCATACCCACCTTACTGGATTGTCATCTTATTCTTTTTCTCACACCAATTTCGTCTGAATCACACCGCCCGCAACATCGTGTTTTTTTCGGTATTTTACTAAAGTATCCGTGCGAACTCTCGGGTGTTAAATCCTTCGCTTTTCCCTTTGGCTTCTTCATTTCATATTAACCCTGTAATGTATGTTCTTCTTCAAGGCTCTCGTTATCCTCCGTCATTTGTTCTATCTCCTTGTAATTGATAAGAATACAATACGTATACCACTTTTAATAATACAAACTTTTTCTTATTTAACATTATTACCAAGAAAAGAGGTGTAAGAGGTGTAATTCAATTCAATCGTAGAATATAAAGTAATTAGGTTAATTTCACATATATTTGCAGCATCTATTGGTACTGAACGGGTGGGGTCGAATCGAGAAGCGCCGAATTAGGAAAAATGTAATAGAATGTTTAAGAAGATCTGTATAACATGGTGTGAGGAACATTTCTTTGAGGCTTTTGGCCTTAAATTGTTAGTTTTTAAGGCCCTAAAACGCTTTGTTTAGGAGTGATTTAACGATATAGATTCAAAATTCTGACCGAATATTGCAGGTTGCATTTGCCATGAATATTTAGATGCGCTTTTTTAAACAAATCCTTCGTACTTTAAAAGCCAAAGTGCAATTCGTCACGTCTAAGTGAAATTCTGTTCCTTTAGAGACCTCATTTATAAAGATTGTTTGCGTGCGAGAGCCGCAAAAAGTATGTATACTACTGAAATAATACAGGAGGCGATCCGCGGGCTCGTCGCGTCGAGCAACACGTCCTTTCAACCGTCCGCCTTATTTTCTCCGGCTGCGCTCCGGCGTTCAGCTGGTGCGAGTTGAGCCCCGGCTTTGCGCAGCAGCTTTCGCAGTCGCTGCGCGGAGCCCGCTGCGCGATCATCTTGCTCGTCACGCCGCCGCTTCTTCTCTTCTCCTCCTCCTCCGCCTCCTGCTCCCCTCCCCCTGCCTCCTCCACGTTCTGTTCCGTCTGTTCGGTCATGCTCCGCGCGTTCTATCCGCGTATGAGTCCCTCGTCATCTCGCGCATTTTCTCACGTTGTTTTTTTTCTTTTCTTGTGGAGTGCCGTGACAGCCCCGCCGGTCACGTGTAAACTTCGTTTGCCGGCGCAGAGTGCGTGTGTTAGCGTTCTGCGCGGGGAGCGTTCGGGTTCGGTCGGAGTGTTCGACAGAAGAAAATGTTCGGGCGCGAACGGAAGACTGATTCTGCAGAACTGTAATGGTCGCACTGCGTTCAAATCCATGAGACACTCGTCTGGGAAGGATTGTGTACAAGCAAGATGTAATCGAGGGAAAAAAATGTTTACTGATGGCTATATTTTTTATTAAGTTTGATAAGAAGACATGATAGGCAAGTTTGTAAATGGAACTTTACTTTTCTTTTGAATTATTGGGATTAGTTGAAGTACCAGCTCAGGGAGCTCAGGGCATCGACTGATGTCACTGCCTCTGTTCCGGAAGTTGTAGGGTTCTAGTCCAACGGTGGCGGGATTTTCGACACCAGTTCCATAGCTAAACCGAGTTCAGCCGCTGCCTGGACGGGAATTCTAGCGACTGGCTGCTTATTAGCTTTCCGTGGTTTCTCCGATCAACTCTAGGTTAATACTGGAGAAGTATCGTAATAATCGAGCTATAGACCGCGCGTGATCTTTCCGACGTCCCCAGGTAGGTGTATGTCCACCATACACCTACCTGGGGATGTATCACGCTGGTGGAAGATACCTGGAAGAGGGAAACTCCGCTAGCTACGTGTAGTTTGGCGCCGGATCTCACCAGCCGGAAAGGTAAGAACACCGCCAACTCTCGTGATAAAAACAGCTACGGTAAGTGGCCTTAGCAGTTTAGTCGCCCGATAAAACGGATTAATGAAAACAAATAATTTATTTCATGTTTTGGGAGAAACTTAAAAATAAGTAAGCCCAATTCATCCTTTTGTTTTAAAATGTCCAGGTCATTTTTTTTTAGAAAAATTGGATCGGAGGTTTCTTCAAGGCTCCTCGTTTGTTAACAACCAATTTAATAAATGTTTGCTACTTATGAATGCCTCAGTTTATTCAAATATTGAAAGTTTGATACAATTTTTGTTGCAACGTTGGCCGTGATCACACGCGCACGTTGAACCCAGTGAGACCACTGCCCTGCGCTCTGGGGACTATTCCGAATAATCGGTCGCAAGAGGCCGTGTTTGCCAGAACGCGAATTCTATTTGCAGGGATAATAGCGTTTGACATTGTTCGGATTATATCGTCCTGTCTTGAGGATGCAGTAAGTACCAGGTTGGTAGGGAAAGATCACATGGAGAAGAAGCACCTGGTCAACTGCGCTAAGTTACTCGTGTGATACCCCCTCCTAGAATTAATTAAAACGATGGGTGAAAACTAGACACCTCACTAGCTGATCTTTAGAATTTTCATTCGGGCAGTACCATTGTTCATGTTAAAGAATTGCTCCTGTTGGACCTCGAATCGAGGACCTCCTGGTCACAAATCTTGCGTTGCGGATGTCATAATCACCAAGTGTGAAAAGAGTTACGACTTCCCGCTTCCCCTCCCCCCCTCTTCATCCTGCACATCCTCGCGTTGGATGATGCTCCTCGTGTTCTCCACGGGTGCACTCCCTGCCCTGCCCTGCCCTGCCCTGCCCTGCCCTGCCCTGCCCTGCCCTGCCCTGCCCTGCCCTGCCCTGCCCTGCCCTGCCCTGCCCTGCCCTGCCCTGCCCTGCCCTGGTTGTCAGTTTCCCCGTATCTCTGTTTTTGGTGGATCAAAATACAAAAACATTTGGTGCCTAAAATCCATGACTCGGCCGTCTCGCACGAAAGAGACCGACGTCGTAGCGCTTGTGTATAGCCCATACTGCGTGCGTGTGTGTGTGTGTGTGTGTCTGTGTGTGAGGGGAGGGTCTGGAGGAGTGAATTGACCTGAAATATAAGGGTTTTGATGAGGATAGGCTAAGGTAGAAAGACTGACTCTCTTCTAAAACGTTTGAGCTGAAATTCTGGAATAAAGGCGCTATCTCGCAGGTTCTTTGGCAAACACCGAAGCAGTGTTAAATCTGATTTGTATGGATTACTTATTTACTTACACGTGAAAAGTTCATATTATAAAACTTGAATGGGAATATAAACACTTTAACTATTTTGTATAGTGATTTGTTCGATTTGTCAAAACCGAAATATCTCCCGAACACGCAACTCTACGACGATGCATTGTCAATACAAAATTGTGATGTTCACTCAGTTGTTTTGTGTTCCCATTTTTATCGAAATAATTGAAACAAACTTCTCAGTTTCTTTGTTTACTGCTTATTTTTTTTGTTTCCGCAACATGAGATGGTTAGCGTTGTGAATACTTTAGTGTTCTGTTTCCTTTTCGCCCATGTCATTCCAAGCACATATCCCCTCCAGTTCCATTTCCTAGGTAGGAGAGTTCTAGAATAGTGTTCTTGGACATTTATCCCCTCATCAGAACTTTCCACACGGGCCAGTGCTGGGGGGTTGCAGGCGGAGACAGCCGCCGCCGTTCCAGCATTGCAGCTTTGTTGACTCCCCCGCTTGCCCATGAGGCGTATCGTGCGCACACATTGCCCTGCCGAGAGCAGCTCTCGGGGAAGAGGAGGGGCAGAGGGAGGGGGGCGCTTCTCCGAGACCGCTCGCTTGTGTTCGATTCATTTGCCTAAGTACATGTGGTCGTTGCCGCCGCCGCCGCCGCCGCCGCCTCCGACTCTCTCTCCGCCGCCATCCCCGCCGCCGGCAGTCAGTCACCTCCCACCGAGCGGCAACGCTGCCCCCTCACAAAGACTCTGCCGCCACCGACCCCTTCTGCTGTCAACCCCACCGCCACGGTCTCGGTAATAACGTTGCTGCCGGTGTCATCTCTTCCATTGTTAACTACCTGGTCAGGTGGCTGAGGGCATCAATTGATGTCACTGCAGTGTCTCTGACCGGGAGGTTCTAGGGTTCCAATTCCGTCGGTGGTTTTTCCGATCAACGCCAGACGATTTCCGGAGTAGTACCCTAACAAACGGGCCACGGGCCGCGCTTGATCTCTCCTTGTCCAAACCTCATCCCTGACACATTCAGTACACCAACATACATGACGGGAGACCAGTTGGGGGCTCAGAGCGTGTCCCTGCTGGGACCGAGGCCCCGATGGTGGGAGATTCTTAGTTGGGGAAAATTTCGAAAGTCGACATGCAGGTCAGCGTCGGATCTCGTCATCCAGCGTGGGAGGATCACGGACACCTCCCGCAATAAAACATGTACTAATCTTACTAGACTAATGATCTTAGCAGTTGACACGCGCCGGGGAACGCTAATTAATCAATCAAATTATCAATCCATTGCTAACTGCTTCGCATCCTTTTACGATGCCGCCTCTGCCACCGCACCTCTCTCTTCCGCTGGCACTACCAAAATCGGTTACCACAAAACCACATATACCACCATTTAGAACTATTTAATTGCTAATTAATTACGCAAAAATTAATTTTTTTGCTCTTCAAACTTTTGCGTAATGAATGGTGAGCTAGCGGAAGATTCCGCTGGATCTACCACAATTAGTTACCACAAAACCAAATATGCCATCTTGTAGAGCGATTTAATTGCTAATTAATTACGCAAAAATTATTTTAATTGCTCTTCAAACTTCCGAGTAAATAATTATAAACTAGCACTTCCGGTTTCCGCTGGCACTACCACAAATGGTTACCACAAAACCACATACGCCATCTTGTAGAGCGATTTAATTGCTAATTAATTACGCAAAAATTGATTTTTTTGCTCTTCAAATTTTTGCGTAATGAATGGTGAGCTAGCGGAAGATTCCGCTGGATCTACCACAATTAGTTACCACAAAACCAAATATGCCATCTTGTAGAGCGATTTAATTGCTAATTAATTACGCAAAAATTATTTTAATTGCTCTTCAAACTTCCGAGTAAATAATTATAAACTAGCACTTCCGGTTTCCGCTGGCACTACCACAAACGGTTACCACAAAACCACATACGCCATCTTGTAGAGCGATTTAATTGCTAATTAATTACGCAAAAATTAATTTTTTTGCTCTTCAAATTTTTGCGTAATGAATGGTGAGCTAGCGGAAGATTCCGCTGGATCTACCACAATTAGTTACCACAAAACCAAATATGCCATCTTGTAGAGCGATTTAATTGCTAATTAATTACGCAAAAATTAATTTTTTTGCTCTTCAAACATTCGAGTAATTAATTGTAATTTGTCGGGCACACGCGGCCCGCCGGCCGGCCGGCCGAGCGGTTGGCGTCGTGACGTCACGGGTGAGGGGTATCCAGGCCGCAGCCGTCGCGCCGGCGCACCGTGGTTTGAAAGGCGAAAAAAGCGGACAAAAATCAATTTTTCAAAATTGTCTGATTTGCTTCATTCAAGCACATATGAACAGAAAAATGTCCAATGCTTTATGTATTATACTATATTTTGATATTTTCTTGTTCATTATTGTGTACAGCGCGCGCAAAAATGAGAGATTTATAAAGACACGGACGGTCATAAATTCATCCCATTTTGAAATGCACATTTCTCGGTTACAATTAAAGTTATCAAATTCGTATTTTTCCTAGTTACTCTTCAATACTTTATAAGTACATTTCTTACAAAAACCATACTTTTCACTTTCAGATTATTTGTAAATAAATTATTGAAATCATGCCTGCTAGAAGCAACATTACATTTGCGTTTCTTGACTTACAAAAAAATGTACGCGTATGTATGTCATGAAACTTGCAGTGATAATACAAGAAACATCAGGGAACACGTTCGTGTAGGTTTCATCTGCAACTATTTGCAACTCTTGAAACCCGAAGAATGAGAACGTTCTTCTGCGTGGCCGGCCGCGCGGCCGCGGCAGCGCGCTGTGACGAGAAACAGAAGCCGGAGGGCGAGGGCTGCTTTGACACGTTCGACCTAGGGCCACACTGGGATATTACGGAACCAGGGGGTTCTTGTAGTGTTTATAATATATATGCATTTATAATATATATCTGCATTTTTCTAGTGCGGGTTTGGTACTCCCTTCGTAAAAGACGTAGTTTTCCCATTGTGCTTTATGTGTGTTTCCCATTGTGCATATTATAAAAACCGACAAGTTCTGAAATATTACAAAGTACGTCTATATGGCACTTATGTCATTATATGCATTTCAATTATCCCCATTAACTAAATACGGTAGCAAGGGCCCACAGTTCGTGAAATCTCATTGTAAAACGTGTAAGGCAAAGTATATTACACATATTGGAACATAATTTATCCAATGAATTGTGATTATTGTTATAATTATTTTGACATTCAATTACGTGTTTTATGGATTCAGTTACTATATTGAATTTAATACTTTTTACTAATTTTGAACGTACGCAAAATTGTGAGAAAACTAAGCTGCTTTTAGTCATATGAAATAATCCATGAAATCATTAGATACTCAGGATGTTGGGGAAAATTGTACAAAAAATTAGTACAAAAATGAAAAAAGGTTCAAATATGTCTAAAAATGCAAATTATTAAATGTGTTATTCTGCCTTTTCTCATACTGAGTGTACCTACCTAAGAAATGTCATTCTTAGTGCATCACTATTAAAAACACAGTTGAGGTCATGCAACAGCAAGGCTCCAAGAAAAAGGCCACCCACTGTTAAAAAATTGCATCATGAAACAGCTTAATCGATAGATAAACTTGATACTAAACAACTGTTGTAATTTTATCCGAATATACTAAATGATGTCATTACAGTATTCTAAATTGTTTTGTAAAAATATTTGTTAGAGTGCATAATACATTACTTTTTTATGGGGGTATCTCACTTGTCTCTCATGAGCAGAGCATGTGCATGTGCTTCTTTACAGATAACCAGTTTGTGTGAAATGAGGCAGTCACTAGTATTTATTAATTCATTAGATTTCTCTTAATGTACATTGTTATATTTAATGTATTATAATATTGGTATTTTCATGTAGAATTATAACGAATATGTAATATTAAATCTGATATTATTGACATAGACAAAATAAATAAAATAAATAATAAAATATTTTATTGAACTTCTGTGTAGTTTGTGTTCAGAATTATTTAAACAGTACCTCTCACTTCAATAACAAAAAATACGTCAAACATATTTAATAATTATTTAATATTTGTCTTTCATTTTTATGTATATTCTTTATAATTATAGAAACTGGTAATTATGTTTCAGAATAGATACAAGTATTTTCATTTATTTTTATGATTATGAATCATCAATTACGTTATGACATCTATAACTATTACTCCGGATCTACCTACTACCGTACCCGTGCATGAACTTGCGCATGTCAGCTTAAAACAGTAAGTGCCTTCAAGGTCACGAGTTGACAGATCAATTTCAAAACATTTTTTATGAATACAATAGAAGAAAAATATAAAAATTAGACAAGTTTAACAACTTGACAGTTTTGATAGTGTTGGAATATGTAAAACTCCACAAAAATTTTATATATGAGTACAAGTATTTTATTTTGTAGTTTACATTTGTTTATTGCTTTTAGTTATAAAGTGAATGTTTAGAAGCTGGAACTTCAAATAAGAAAAATGTCATTATTTGTGGAAAAGTGAGCGAGGTAATCTGGAAATTTCCAAATGGGGTTAAGAGAAGACAGCTATCGTGGCGTGGCCGGGCAGAGCATGGCAGGGAGTAGGGCGGAGAAGGGATACAATGGAAGATATAGAGATAGGTCCCGCCGCAGGGCATGAAAAGATAGAATTCCTCTTCCTGTATAATAATTTACTGTAATAAATGCCCGAGCAACGCCGGGAACTTCAGCTAGTATGTATATAAATATGTAATGAAAACAGGAAGAAGATGTAATAAACAGGGAACGGATTTATATGGACTAAAAATATATGAAATATGTAAACATATATGTAGCTATTTTTAGCAAAATTTGGAGTTAAATATGGACTTAATATGATAAAATATGACTGTGGTAAAATACTATTTTATTGTCAGTTGATAAACCTTCATCTTTACCTTGCGAAATGTCTTTTACACTGGCTGATTGTGCTACTTTTGACATTTTACAGAGAGATTATTGGAACTCGACCAACACAGTATTCTGACTGATTGTAACTGAACGAAGGGCTGTATAAGTTGACTTCTGATGTCCAAGTTTGTGACGTCAAGCGAGAGTCGGGTGGCAGCTTCAAGGGGAAAGAGAAGGGGTAGTGTGGAGATTGAAACGAGGTGGGAACACAGACCGCCGAAATCTCAAGGTCATCTAACAAACAAATTCAATAGTTCATCGCCTCTTGCCCCCCCTTCCCCTCGCGGGACACTCACATCCTGCAGACTGGGCCTGAGAGTGGATCTATTCTTCACATAAATTAAACAATTAACAGCTTCGTAACTTACTTTACCATGCCAATTCCTTATAATTTTCACACAAACTCTTATGTTTAAAGTATTACTGAAAATCTTTAAGCTCTTTTTCTTGAGATGGCGGATGAATAAGCTCTTTTTCTTGAGATTCTTGGCGGAATTAAATATGTATTCCATTGAGAATATTTTCGAAATTTCTGCTGTACATCTTACTTCACTAAAAGTGATAATACTTTGCATTTACAGACCTCCAACAAAGAGAACTGCAGATTATATTTTGTTCTTAGAAAACCTGGAGATAACACTTACAAAGTCAGCAATGGCTCTTTTGAATCCATTGTTGTATGCGGAGATTTTAACATTGATTTTCTGGCCGAATCTTGCGAGAAAGAAAAGTTTCTCAATTTAATTAAGTCCTTCAATTTAGACATTACAATTAATGTACCTACACGGATCACACAACATTCGATGAAGGCAATTGATCAAATTATAATTAACAAAACTACTACTCGATATGAAGTTGAAACAAAAGATTTAGGATACAGTGACCACGATCCACAAATTCTTACCATTATAAGAAATGCCATCACTGACACAATAAATAATACACATATGACTAGACTGTTTACTAAAAGTAAAATTAAATTATTCATTGATTACTTGATGCAGGAGTCATGGGAAGCGGCTTATAATACTGTTGATACAAACGACAAATATAATTCTTTTTTTCAACTCTTTCATTTCATTTTAACACTTGCTTTCCTCTTCAAAAAATAAACGTAAATATTTCACGGAAAAGCAATTCTTGGATAACACAAGGGATTAGGACATCTTGTAAAAACAAGCTAATTCTTTCTTTCATTTCTAAACGTCATGACGTATCTCAAGATTTCCTTATCTACTTTAAAAAATACGAAACATTGTTACGAAAAGTCATAAGGCAGGCTAACATCATGAAAAACGATCAGGATATTTTGAACTCAAACAATAAAACAAAAGCAATGTGGAATATAATAAAAAATACTACCAAATCAACTAGAAAACCCGTAGAGAATGTTTTAAAATATAACGATATAAATGTGAACGATCCGGCAACAGTGGCTAGTCTCTTTAACCAATACTTTTCGAGAATTGCTGCCGATCTCACTAAGGGTCTTCAGCCACAAAATTCAAAAACAGACAGTTCACCCAAAATGTTCGACACAATGTTCGTTTCCGAAACTTCTTCCTATGAAATTTTCAAAATAATCGGTAAACTAAAAAATAAATATTCGTCCGGTTTAGATGAATTCCCGGATTCTTTGTTAAAGACTTGTGCGTATGCCATTATACACCCGTTAACTCACATATTTAATGCGTCTTTATGCACTGGAACGTTTCCAGATATTTTCAAAACAGATAAAATTAAGCCGCTCTTCAAAAAAAAAAAAAATGAAATTCAAAATTATCGGCCCATTTCTCTTCCATCAGTTTTTTCAAAAATATTAGAGAGACTCTTTTACGTACCAATGGAAACCTTTCTCAGTAAACACGACGCGCTTTCAGATTGCCAACATGGATTTAGGAAATCAAAATCAACGGAAACAGCTATATTTTCTTTTCTTAAAGATGTCGCCTCATCACTGGATCAAAACGAGGCACCTATTGGATTATTTTTAGATCTCTCAAAAGCTTTCGACGTCATTGATCATGACATTTTACTTTCAAAATTACCTTCATATGGAATCCGTGGTATTGCTCTAGATTGGTTATGTTCGTACCTTAAACAACGATCACAGAGAGTTGATAAGATATGATGGAACATTACGTACGCATCTTTCCGACTCTTTGCCCATTGCATGTGGAGTTCCTCAAGGATCGATTTTAGGCCCTATTCTGTTCCTACTTTACGTAAACGATATGCCCTCGACGATTCGAAACGGAAGAACGGTTCTCTTTGCGGATGATACGAACATCCTTTGCAATAAAGAAACCGTAAATAGTACAATATCAGATGTTTCAAATTGGTTCCGAAGTAAAAAATTAATAGTAAACGAAAAGAAAACGGTTTTAATGCAGTTTTCCATTTCAAATAAACAATTCTGTGCCCCATTGAAAATGAACAATGTACCATTGACTGATGTTAAGTCAACAAAATGTTTAGGTCTCTCAATTCAGTCAAACCTTAAATGGAACGTCCATTTAAATGAATTGAACACAAAATTAAGTTCATTATGCTACGCGTTCAGAATTCTTGCAAATTCAGTCAGCCTTCATACTGCTCGTTGTGTATACTTCGCGAATGTTCATTCCCTCCTGAGATATGGCATAATATTCTGGGAAAATACATCTTATAGCTCCCAGATTTTTAGATTACAAAAACGAATTGTACGAATAATAACCAAATCTCACCCACGTGATTCATGTAAGCCTCTCTTCATTAATCTATGAATTTTACCATTACCGTGTCTTTTTATTTACGAATCAGTGGTTTTTGTCAAAAATGACTTGCTTAAGGGCGGGAATATATTTTCAGAAAATGCCGAAGTCTATTACTATAACACTCGACGTAGAAATCATATTCATCAGGTGACAGTATCAACAGCTCATTACAAAAAATTCACATACAATACATGTACATTATTTTACAACACTTTGCCAGATGACATTAAACGATTAAATTCAACAGAAAAGTTTAAATCCCAAGTGAAATCGTTTCTGCTGCATAACTGTTTCTATACAATTAGAGACTATACTGAGCATCACAAGAAAAGTAACATTAATTTTAACAATGATACATAATGCATTATTTACCATTTAGACTGTATAAATGTGTATAAACAACCTGTAACAACTATTGTACTAGAGCTTCCGGGTCAATGACCCCCATCTCGATCAGGTTTTTCGTCCAGTTTCCCTGATCCATTGTGCAAATGCTGAGATGGCCCCTTGTTTTGCTACTGAACATAAATGTAACTTCATTTTCTGTGCACGTCTTCTAGAATTCAGTGGGAAATACAATTATTCAAATTATCGTTTCCATGTTGTCGCGGCAGGAAGTATTATTCCGAAGCACAACATGATTAGAGCCAAAATTTATTGCTTATTTATCCTTGAAAATAGATTTTATTACATGGGAGAGGTTTTTTTTTCTTTCTTTTTACAAAATTTAAGTAGTATATGACTTACAAGGGACCTTTCAACAGGTTCAGGTTCAAATCGGGCCTGCTTATTTTCTTTTTCTTTTGAAAGATATCCACTATTTATAACAGCTGTAAAATAATTAGCTGCCATTTTGCACGGGAAGTTACTGAAAAAAGTTAAGAATTTTGTCGGTTTTGGCCGCACTGTTTTTGCTGACGGCGTGGACAACCCTTACTGCGGAGAGCAGTGTGATCGCGAACGACTCAAGTAGGGCTGTCATTCCTCGGTTGTGCAATGCGATACAGCGTCGTGCCGCGCGGTGCGGAGGGATGGGTTGGGAGGGACAGGACGGGGACCGATAGCATGTGCACGTGCGTTGCGTTGAAGCCCGCGCGCGAGATGGGATACCATCGCTGATAACGCGTTATTAATATCTGCGACGGCGGCGACGGAAGCGATGCGGCGAGCAGATGGGCGAAGGCGTGGTGGGCGGGGGGGGGGGATCTTGGGGGCTCGGCCGCAGCCAAGTTGCGACCACGCATTCTCGAGGGCCCTTCGATTCATTTATTCATTTTCAGTTTTCTTCTCCAAGATTCAAAAGTATGATTAAATACGCCTGGTATGCTGCACAATTTACCGATGAACGTCCAGACCGATTCTTAACTCCAGGACAATATTGTTTAAAAATTACAAGCTTCGTCTGTGATGAGAAGGATTGTGATACATTTCCTCTGATTAGATGTTGGTGGTGTAAGACACATTTGTGTTTCGCACACTCAAATTGACACTGGTCATTTTTGTTATAACTTCACTGAATAAATTTGAATTGTATTATAGTGACTTCTGTTATGTATTTTTTAAGCATAAATTTAGTTTAATCATGATTACGTGGAAGTTTACAGGATTTGCCCTCTTTCCTACGACCAAATTTCTTTGTTTTAATCCAATGCCTCCCGGTGTTGAATTCAGTCACAGATTAACTGAAAGGGGAAAGAAACTCATTTTATTGAACCATCGTACATTGATGTATATGTCAAAAGTAATGGAAGGTTGGTAAACAATGTTAACTATACTTGCGTGTCACGGAAACACGTTGGCATTGCATCAGGTTTCAATTTCTCAATGTCGAAGAAGCATTTTTCAACTCTACACATTGTGAAACATAAATATATTGCAAATTAGTAATCGATATTACTTTATTTAGTAAATATGTATTTACATAGAAATCCTTTCCCTTTAAATAAATATGTAAAATCGGATATAATATTTAATATTAAAATACTCTAATAATAAACACATTTACGTAATACGAACTCATTTTTATAAAATATTTCCTATACAAATTTTAAAAACATTCCAAACGTTTTAAAATTCATTTGGAAAGCACAAGTGATGCACACTTGCGCCTTACAACTTTTTCATCGGTAGTAAAACCTTCACAAATTGTTATCCAGAAATGTTGGTTAGTAGCCAGACTAGACACAACAGAAGCCATTATACAAACTGGCATCATACAAAGCAGCAAACAATCACTGCAGCATGAAATATTCTCATCGCAGTGTTACTCAACGGCGATCGCCAAAGTTTCTTAGAAATTAATATTAAAAGAAGCCGAACACGGCGTCAATGACACTTTCCACACAGTAAGATGAAAATTATCTGTGGCTGACACGCACTTCCCGCCTTGAAAAATCTGAAGCAAGCGCGCCAAACTGTGAATATCCGACCGCATCTTCACGTAGCGTATGAACCTCGAGTAGAGTACGCAGTCACATCAAATAATAATGTAGGAAAAATTGCTGAATTTTTTGAAAATACTTATTTGCTTAAAAAATATGTAAGAAAATTGTTAGAATAAAAAAAATATCTTGAGAAAACAGCAAACTATGTAAATTATATAATATAGTATCAGATATGTAAAAAACACGAAACAAAAAATGGGTTTTGCGTTATGACGGCGACAATTCGTTAAGATATAAATTTTGAGAGCAATAAGTAGAAAGAAAAAAATGTAATTACATAAAAATCCTGTCACTGATGAGGACCTACAAAAATCAGTCAACATTTGCGGACAGGAGTCAAATAGTAATGGAACAAATGTTTCAAAGATAATGTTTATCCTTCCAAAATAATTAAATATCTACACACATCCAAAGAGTCGCCAATCGCATTACTGATTTAAAACTAGCAGATACTACAAAAAAGTCCAAAATACAAACCTCGATAAACAAATAACTTTGTCACTGTGAAAGAACAGTAAGTCACGTGTACAAATACTTGCAGCTATAAGCCTGTAAGGGGTCAATGTCACATAGGCAATGTTTTGCGATATAGTCCGCCACAATTGAAACAATACAATGTCAACAAAATAAATTTCTAACTCGATACCACAGAACGTACTACGATAGAATCAAGTATTTTCCAACATATCGTAGATTAGGACACGCTTACGGTCATTCAGCGAACATTAGCAAAGTAATTGGAAAGCCTTTATGAACAGAACAAAGTACTGGGATAATTTTCAATATTGAAGTCAGTTCATGGCCAGTTCGAGTATTTCATTTAAATTTGCCAGTCAGTCGGGCGGGCAGCGGCGCCGGCGCGACGGCTGCGGCCTGGATACCCCTCACCCGTGACGTCACGACGCCAACCGCTCGGCCGGCCGGCCGGCGGGCCGCGTGTGCCCGACAAATTACAATTAATTACTCGAATGTTTGAAGAGCAAAAAAATTAATTTTTGCGTAATTAATTAGCAATTAAATCGCTCTACAAGATGGCATATTTGGTTTTGTGGTAACTAATTGTGGTAGATCCAGCGGAATCTTCCGCTAGCTCACCATTCATTACGCAAAAATTTGAAGAGCAAAAAAATCAATTTTTGCGTAATTAATTAGCAATTAAATCGCTCTACAAGATGGCGTATGTGGTTTTGTGGTAACCGTTTGTGGTAGTGCCAGCGGAAACCGGAAGTGCTAGTTTATAATTATTTACTCGGAAGTTTGAAGAGCAATTAAAATAATTTTTGCGTAATTAATTAGCAATTAAATCGCTCTACAAGATGGCATATTTGGTTTTGTGGTAACTAATTGTGGTAGATCCAGCGGAATCTTCCGCTAGCTCACCATTCATTACGCAAAAGTTTGAAGAGCAAAAAAATTAATTTTTGCGTAATTAATTAGCAATTAAATAGTTCTAAATGGTGGTATATGTGGTTTTGTGGTAACCGATTTTGGTAGTGCCAGCGGAAGAGAGGTTGCCACCGCCGCCATCGGCAGTGTCAGTCGCACACCTCTGCCACTGCCGCCTTATATCGTCGCCTCCTCCATCAACTTCACTCCCTCAGCGACTGCGGCGCTGCCGACGTCATCAGTACCGCCATGACCTTGCCAATTTCGATGTTGCTGACGTCGTACCTTCCATTGCTAACAGTTGCCCCACCATTACCGTTACCGCCACCATGAGCACTATAATATCTATGCACCGAAAAAAATCTAAACCTCCCCACAGCGTTATGTAGTTGGAATGAATGTGTTTGATCACAGGGAAATGGTAGATTAAAGGAAGGAATCGATTGTTTAGATTTGTAATAAACCTTCATGGTGCCACATCATTCTGTATACATATTTGGTCTCTTTTCCACCAATTACTTGTATGTAGCATACAGGAATATGGATTACTTAAACAAGTATTTTTCTCATGCTATCATTGACCCGTTGGACAGGTGCTACCGCCATCGTCCCCTGCGCCATCTTATCATCACCCCGCCCCTCCCGTTGTATGTGTGCAGACTGAACCATCGTCTTCAGTAGGTTGGAAATGCTCGATTTGTGGGAAGCCACTCGCCATCGATTTTGTCAGGGGGGAGGTCGTCATTTAGATGATCACAATATCTCGTTGTCATCTGTCGTACTCATTCTGCTCTACTTCAATCTTGTAATGCATCAATATGATGTCATATGTATTCGTTTGTACTGTTTGTATTCATTGTGTGTTTTCAATCGCGTACTTTTTCGTGGTAAATGGTTGTCAATAACGAATTTCGACAAAACATTGTCCTCGTTCAGCTGCAACTTTTAAAGAGTTTTTAAATGTTATTGTTATCTAAAACACGCCATTCATGCTTTGTATAACTTTCAATTGTATCTGAACCACATTGATTGTCATGTAAGGTGTGCATTTTGCAACTGTTTCATCGGGTACACATTGCAATAAGATGAATAAATAATAAAGTGTCATGTATTTTATTTATCAGGACACTGCAACGTTATAGTATTTTAGTGAGTAGATGTGTGTGTTGAACTACGAAGGTAAAAGCAACTAATTCTGATACTGCTATCTCAAAGTTTTAAAGATTGATGTGCATTTTCAATATAAATGGAAAGTGTAAATATTTTCTTGTTCGTGTTTTGTTAATTTGTATTTACAGTTTTGAAAATGTTTTGTCTGTTTCAGGTGAGTTCGAGACGCCAAATCTTCGTCATACTCGGTTATCCGTAAGTGACCTTTTTTAATTTCCAATTTTGCGTGTCGCCTTGATTTTGAAATTCTGAGTTGGCTTACGGTTGGCGGAGATACGATATCTCAGCCGGCTCAATGAAATGGATTTGGTTGAAATGTTTTTTTTGAAAGGCTTCAGTCTTTGAAATTTGAATTGTTAAATTTGAGAACGAATATTTATCTCGCATTATAATAGTAGATAAGCTACATAATCTTCGACTTCTTTTCACCATTCAAATCAATTAATAGAGTCAATGTAATAAATAATGATGAAGGTTTCCGAAATGCGAACAGGTCAAATAATGACCCGTGGGTAAACAAAATCAAATAGTACTAGTAATAATAATAATAATAATAATAATAATAATAATAATAATAATAATAATAATAATAATAATAATAATTTGAAATTTGGTAGATTGCCCCATAACTTTAGTAAATCAATGAAGGAAGTGAATTGGAACTCTAACCGTGTAATATGTATTCTGTCGTACATCTGAAATTTACAAATGAATCCACAATCCATCTTCCACATGAATCCGCGACTTTTATTTCCCATAAATCTTCTCGCCCCTCGTCTGTGCAGCCCCCCTTGCGCGGGGAGATACGCTGCTAATGGAATTCTCATACGCGGCGGCGCGCGGACCCGGTGCACTTGTACCTGGGCGCAAGTTTCAATTACGAGCCGAGGAATGCGCCTGTCGGCCGAGGACCCGGCCCGCGGGAGACTAATGTCGGAGCAGTGAATCAGTAGCGGGGAGTGGGGGGCGGGAGGGGCGGGGCGCACCCGAACGCCGGCGGCGCAAGCGCAAGCGCACGTGCGGTCGACGACCCCCGCACCCGCCCCGCCCCGCCCCGCCCCCTCCCCCCCGGTCCGACACGTGTCGCGATGCAGGGCACCGACTCACCAGCGCACGGACACAGGGCTGCTCGTTTGGAGTTGCGGGACGGTGGCGGAGAGGCACGACCAATTATTGGCCGCAGCGGTGTACAATTTCCAATTGGGGCGTCTTCGGAAGTGTGCAGATGTGCAATCAGTTTCGCCCAGATGTTCAAGCGAAGCGGTTGTGATGCATTGTTCTTTTTCCGATGAGGCAACGATCCAGGTCGAGTTCTGGGCCTGACGTCCACTCCTTGTGGTAGCGACGAAATGTGCCGAGGCCTTGGTTCATTGGTATTATAAGGATAGGGGATCGCTCTACTCTTGCGTGTTGAGTTCACTAGAATGGTTTTCTAGTTACCAGAAACTTGAGTTAACGAAGTGTCATCAACATTAGGCTGATTTTATCGTGTGAGGACTGGTTAGGGCATACATCCATTAAAATATTAAAAATAGAGATTTTCCCCTTAATCATTTATGTTCCTTAAAGATAGATTTTGAAATAAATTCATGTACAACTTTTCGAAAATTTGAGTGCTTTTCGCGTAGTTTTGAGTGAAAATGCGGGCGAAAAAGTACGTGCTGATTTAGCACCACTAGTTCTTCCTATTGTGATGAATTCTTCTTTAGTGTTTTGTTCTTTGCACTTCGTTCTTTCGTGTTCCACCAGATACGCTGGCTCCGTGGTGGTAGCTTGCTATTCTTTCTGTCGCTCACCGAGAGATCGTTGGGTGTAAATCATATTTTTGTTATTACCTAAACAGCTAGGTTGAATTTAACAACTGTCTAGAGGAGAATTCAATCGGCCGGCTACTCTGATTGTCGTTTTCCATGGTTACTCGGATCAATCCCAGGCGGATGCCGGAGCAGTACCTTAACAAACGGGCTACGGACCGCGCTCCGTAATTCCTTCCATTGCTTAGTGCCCCCTCTCCCCTCACTAATGCCTCGAAGAGAGCAGGCGGGCGCTTAGAATATGTCCCGATTGTGGTGGTGCTCCGCTGAGTAAGATACTTGAATGAGCAAGTCGACGTGCCGGTCGAAAACGGAGCGCGATCCAACGGGGAGGAACAACGCCATCGCGTATAACATACGGTAGCCTCGCGACACTAGTGATCATAACAGATCATGCGCAGATAAACAATTAATAGTATTTACTTAATCATTTCGTGTTTTTTTATTTATTTTTTTAAGGCTAACTTTTTCAGCTTTTTGGCTTTTTTTTTTTTACTTTCACTCACTGCTTATCATTTATTATTTTTGTTTGATTTATTATTGTTTTATTAATTTCGTATTTTTCAGTGTTTCATTTAATTTTAATTTTGTACTTGCTTGTACTGACGAAGGGTGAGAAAAACTCTTTTCTGTAGTTTGATCTCTGTTCTAATGGGCAAAGTACTCGTGTTATACAGAATCCTTTTTCGAAAACTAATTATTCCCTGATGTTAAGGATATAGCCAATAATGAATTTAGCGTCCTATGTTACGTACGAGTGACTTCAATTCAATCAAGAAAGAAGGGACCAAACCGTGAAAAATCCTCCGAGTTTCGGAAAAGACTCGTACTTTCGAGAAGGCTGTTATTTTTAAGTTTCACGTAGAAGATAATTAAATTTTCTGTTCACCAGAGACGTTTTTGAGAGAATTTTCTCCGGCTACTTTTGTTCTCGGCGAAAATTGACTTAGAAGGTACGCAACGAACTGTTGTTTTTTCGTTGACTTTGCTTGGATCTTTTGTAGAATCGCCAAACGTTGGTCTTTTCTTCGAGATAATTTTTTAGTCTTCCAAAAACTGTGAAAAGTAAAAGTTTAATTACTGTTACGAGCGGAGTGGCTTTAAAGATTGTTTTGATTAAGAAATGACCGTTTTTCCTCAATTCACTACCCTTAGATTCTGAATAAAATATACTTAAAGGTAAGCTTATGAGAAAGGCAATTCTATTTAATTATATTCACGCCAATTGTTTCCTACTTCTGTTCCTCTGAATTCCAATAATTTATTTAGATTAATTGACCATCATATTAGCTGAGAAACTGCTATGGAATTCACTTTTTTTCAAATATATAGTTTAACCGTCACTTGTTTTTGTTTTCTGACTATCATTTCCGCGGTCAAGCAATTGAAGAAAGGAGAAATAATTTCATGCTTTTGCAATTGAAAGGACTCTGCCGTTGGGAAGTAGACAACATGGCTTCGCTTCCAGAGATCCGCTCTTTCCGAATACAATCTTCATCTCTTGCGCCAGACGAAGCGGTCGCGATGCCGCGTCCGTCCGTTGGCTGCAGCGGTTCGCGCATCACCTACTGCCCGTCCGCGGGGCTATGCTGCGAGAGCTCTCTACCGCGCGAGCACACGCTGAATAAACAACGCACTGGAAATGACGCTCGTCCCGGTTCCGCTCAGCCTCTATCGCCCCCACGCTACCGGAACCCCGCCCCGCCCCGCTCTGCTCCTTTATGCCCCGTTCCGCCTCGTCCTACTCCAACCAACCCCGCTCCGCCTTCACCCATCCCACCCCGCACCTCCCAGGTACTGCGTGCACCTTCCGTTTGCCACCCTGCCCCGCCCTGACCTACATCGCTTCTCCCCGCTCCATTTCGCCGAGGCCTGCTCCGCTCCGCCCGGCCCCGTTATGCCTCATCCTATGGTCTCATCCCTAGAAATGACGCTCTTCCCAGTTCCGCCCAGCCTCTACCGCCCCCACGCTCCCGGACCCCGTCCCGCCCCGTCTCATCCTACTCCATGCAGCCCCGCTCCGCCTGCCCCCATCCCACCCCGCACCTCCCAGGTACTGCGTGCACCTCCCGTTTGCCACCCGCCCCGCCCTGCCCCACCACACTCCTCCCCGCTCCACTCCACTGCCTCGTTCCGCCCGGCTCCAATCCACTTGTCGGCACCCGTCCGCTTCCTTTCCCTCGCCCTCTCATCCCGCTTCCACATCCTGCGTTTGCCCGCTTCGCCCATCCTCCTCTCCACCGCCCCGCCCCGCCAACTTCCGAACTGCGCGCTTGCTGGCACTCGGGCGAGAGCGCACGGCGCAATGGAGCGTTGCGACGTGCACCGTGTTGAGTGCAGAGGTCGTTGTAGATGTGCTGGCGTCACAGCGCACTGCCGAGAATTCGCAAAATTGATTCAGTAATCCTTTTTTTCGGGTACCACCAAATTAAATATATATATATATATATATATTTATATATATATATATATATATATATATATATACACGGTAATAACATTCATTATATATTAATACAATTAATCATATTTAAATACATGTTTCGCCACTGTGTCATAGTTGTAAGTTCAATTGCGTGGGTATTCCTTTCCCGTTTCACAATAGTCAACGTTGCGACCCTGTCAGTGTGAACATGACTTTTCAAAGAGATTGAATTGAAGCTAGTGGACTGTAAGGGATTGAACTGTCAGCTAGTGGACTGTAAGGAATTGAAAAACTTCCGTTTATGGGCAGTCGGCCCCCTCGCTCCAATGGCACAGAATAAATGCAATCCAGATTCATAACAAGTTTAATGATGACAATTATGTTATGTTTACTTTCATCTGGACATATAGGTAACAAGATTGCTAAAATTGTAGTTGTATGGTCATAGATTCTGAGATTTAAGTAGGTTGTATTTTGTGATACAAACTTCAGAACGCAGAATAACACCTTTGAGGTCACAATCCACATATAGAATAAGGGAGTCTTTGTGCTGAAAGCAAATGGTACATAAACAGTACTTTACAACAATAAACACTCATTAAAATTACAGTTATCACGCTGAAGTGAAAATACATGTTACAATTGGTACGTTAAGCTGCCGGGAAGCTCAGTTGACACGACTTGGGATACAGATAATGCTTGCACCAGCCAGATATTGTAGCAGGAAAACGAGCTATGTTCTCCACGATCTGCTAGACAGTTTCCATAGCTCTTGAATATTCACGGCGTCCCCAATTGCGAGGCTCAGCGAGTTCTGATTGTAATTTTAACGACTCCAGCGTCAATCAGATTACTAACCGATGTATCTTACGGCTCACACGGAGATAGTGTTTGCACTGATTTGAGAGTAGTGCAAGAGTACCACGTGGTCGTACATAATTAAGCACAGTAAAAAACAGCATAACTCGCGTCAGTAACTAGTAACAAATACACGATGCCATGCCTACAGCACGGTTTCATTAGCACTTTTGAATGCTGAAGAAGACCGCACATGTTAAGATTACTTGGATAATGGCAGATTGAGTGAAAATGAGCTGTATGCTCGTGCCGCCATTGTCTCGAGCAACTGTCTCAACTGCCTGTATCATATGATGGGCGCGTCTGCTCCGCAGCAACAGTTGAATGAACCAAAGGGCTTTTAGGGAAAAAGATTGCTCTTCGATTGCGTCAAAGTAATTTGGAGGAAAGAAGGGTAACTTTGCTTTATCCAACAACTTTGATTTAAATGATGAATTTTGTTCAAATAGTTAACTGCTTCAACCGGGAATGTAGCCCGGATCTCTTTGAATATCAGTGTCCCGGGAGATCAAGGTTCGATTGCTAGCCTGGGCTGTGAATTATTTGAATAGTCAAGACATAATGAATATCAATAAATGTATGAGATCACGTGTTGTAATTCATCTCAAGTTTCTTCTCATTCAAACATTTAAATGTTAGCTGCAACTAATTTTCATTGTCCCGGTGCATGATGTAACATCATTTCTACTTACTCCAACAGAGCCATTTCCGATTCACTCTGTTTACAAATATTTTATTAAACATAACAGTAGATTTATACGATGACTCAAAAGTTTAGATACGTTTTATTTGTCAGTGAAGAGCAGTATGTTAGAGGATGTTAGAAACATGTCTCGGAATCTGATGATGACATATCATCTATTCATTGGTGCATTCTAGACGAAGCTAACTTGTAAATAAATGTTTATCATGACATATATGTGATATAAATGTGTAGTTATTGGGTAATTTTTGATATTTTTCAATTTTTAGGTCATTTTTTGGATATTAGCGTAATTTTTGTCATTTTACGCATATTGTTTCCTTTTTTGTGTGTTTTTTGGGATAAATTTACAATGACAGACTAAAAGAAAGTTTTTATTGTGTCATCAGTTCGTGACGAAATTCACTACAGCAGAGGTCTCTGCTTTTTGAACTCTCAAAATTACACGGTACTTCCGTAACGCCCTTGACTTTTCAAAATTGACGCCTGCAAGATAGCTAACGATTACATTTCCTCCTAAAATGAAGACTGTATTTAATATAATATTTTATAAAAATAAATTAAAAATTGTTAATTTTATTGAATAAGTAAAGAGTTTCATAGAAATGTTTGATAATAAAAAAAATTAGGTCATTATCCCCTTATTTTTAAATTATTTAAAGGTCATTTCCACTTATTGTTAAGTAATTTTATAGGTAGTTTTCAAAGAATTTTTATTTCATCAGAAATCGAGCCCTGGTTGTAAGTTATTATATGTTATAGTAGTTTGTGCGAGTAGTTGTTAAAGATCGGTTTAAGGTAGTTTGGGAACACTCAACATTACAGCACAAATTCTGTCCGTGGGGATCTACATAATTTGTCTCGCCGCAACGCTAGGACGATCGAAGCGCTAGGTAAACGACGTCAGATTGTCACCTCTCCCTGATGCCGCACCGTTCGCGTTGCCTGCCTAAAGAGGATGGACGCGGACAGGGCCCGGCCCCGGCCATGTGTTTGCTGCTTTCCACGTCGGCGCTGACCCCACGCCCTCTAAACGATCAGTGCCCTCGATGCCTTCGCAGCCTCCCACCGAAACACAAGCCCGTCTCTGCGGGCCTGGATAGCCCAGGTCGCTAAGCCTGAAGGGCCATGCCTACCTCGGCTCGAGGAGTCGCGGGGTTTAATCCCATCCCGGGCATGGATGTTTGTGTTCATGTTGTCCTTTTGTGTTCGCCTTACAATTACTCCAATGTTGAAAATCATAGTGGTCGCTATATGTTCAAGCAGCAAAAAACCGACCTTAAATTAAAATAGTTATAAAATAAAAATAAATTACCCCCCCCCGCCAATCCCGCTTCGCCCCCAACCCCGCTATTATCGCTAATATTAGCGGACACAGCGGTTTTAACACCGGCCACTTCAATTTCCCGCATTTGACCGCACCGCCACGTCTTCAAGCTCTCTCTTACCCATTTTTCTCCATGCCCGCCTACGCACTCACGCTCACGTGCTACACGTACGCACGAACTACAATAAACGCTTCGTCGGGATCGCCACAGCCTTCGCTATCCTTGCCGGTGGGATTTCTGTTCGCAGCGCCACCTGGCACCCTTGTTCCCTCTTCCTCGTTCTGACCGACCACAGTACTTCCGCTTCTCTACTTTGTCCTTGCACCGCACTACCAATGAAAACAGTTGAATGTTGCTACATGTTCTCTTATGGATGGAATTATGGGAGGGAAAAATGAAGTGACAAACCGAGGCAAGTGAACAGCTAGTTAATTAGTAAATAAGTAAATATGAATAATTAAAATTAGGTAAAAGATGAAATGTTTGTACTACGGGTGTTAATTGGTCCAAATGCCCTTAATGCAAAAATAACTATAACACATTTTTAAAAAGTCGGTCTTTCCCCGCCAATCCCGCTTCTCCAACCACTTCGATATCTATATTGTCACGAATATCGCCTTCTTTATCACCGGCCACTTGAATTTTCCGCTTTTGACCACCTCGATACGTCATCTAACCCGCCCTGCCTCATTTTTCTCCGTGCCCACCTACATATACCCCTACATCGGTGTTCCGTCGCCATCGCCACCGCCTTCGCCATCTCTACTGGTGGGATTTCTGTTCGCAGCGGCACCTAGCACCCTTTTTCCCTCTTCCTCGTTCGGTCTGACCACAGTGCTTCTCCGTTTCTATTTTGTCCTCACCTTCTGCGGCGTAGGCCGCGGCCAGTTTCGTAGGCGCCGCCCATCAGCTCCGCCTCCGCAGCCCCTGCCGGCGTCTCCGCCTTCACGCCTCGCGTCATCCGCTGCCGGCTTCGACCTTTCCGCCCCCGGCCGTCGTCCGTCATTTTGGGCTGTAATTTTCTTTTTTTACGCGCCCGGCTGCCTCGGCCTTTATTGATCTCCCGTCCGTCTTTCGTAACCGCCCTTCCGCGCTCGTCCGTCACTTCCGGCTATTTGCCAAGTTCCTTCCTCTCGGATGTTTCGAGGTTCCGTAGTTCCTATCTTTAGGAGAAAAATTCTTGTGGGCGTTTATGACTGGGAAGGTAGTGTGACAGCGTGTTTTTGCCTAATTTTGAAAAGTTAAAAAAGCTACTTGTATTATAACATATTGTAATGCTTGTATAATATGTATTCATATGTTACACATCAATTGTAAATATTCAACTAGAATTTCGCGTGTATGTCTTGAATCAATAAAACATTTTTCTAGTTATTGTTGTCACATCAGTTTTAAAATACCGATATTGATTCGTCAATTAATGAAAAAATCGTACAAAAATGATTTTGAATGCTAGTTAAGCTTACATCAAATCTCTCCAAATTGTTCTTCAATTGCTCCAATCCTACTCATCGTGATTTACATTGAAATGGTGAATTACATAAGCAGCGCTGCTAATCACCTTAAGTCGACGTGAAGACGAATTTTTACAGTGTGAGCTCCATTTTGTAAATTTGGCTCCGGAACAGAAGCGTTCGTCACATTTACTCGTTTCATTTCTTCCTCCCATCGATCTCAAAACGTCCTGAATTCTCGACCATCTTCCGTCCGCCTGTCATCTCCATCAAATTGCCAGCTCGTTTTTGCCTTTGAATTCGTCGTCACGATGCACCCATCCACTCCATCTCGTTTGATATCTTTTCCGGGATGAGATATTTTATTATTTTTTTATGCGTCGCGATCATTATTTCGTTTTGCGTTATTTCATTTCTACCCGCGCTGCGATTCCGTCGAAATTAGTTTTGCTATTTCTCCGCCTCTCGTTTGCGCTCGACGCCGCTTTTCCGTCTCCTTCCCCTGATCTTCTTCTCTCCCCCCTCCCTTCCAGTTGGCACTCCGGCGCCAGATCAACTTTGACGTCACAGCATTTTTGGTTTCAGGACTCAGCTCAGTTTTCAGTCTTAGACTGTACTATAAGAAATTGAAAATTGCTGTTTTTGACGTTCAAATATTTCTTAATATCTGTCATCAACATATTTCTAAGAGTTATGAGTTATCAAATATAGATGACATGCCAGCAATAGAAGGCCTGGAGTATTTGGTGCTGTACTCCCGGGTGAGACTCAATTTCTTTTTTTTTTCTGCGATATATAATTCCAATTCTCGAGGAACTTCATAACAAAATCTTAGTCATGTTTCATTACGTAAGAATTCGAATTACATGTGTGCTTGGGAAGGGAGACGTAGACTTACGTCCGCGCTTTTCCAAATTGCGGAATTTGTTAACATGCAAATTCAAAGAATCTTATGTGTCGACCCTACTGTCACTATTAACTAATTTATTGAAGAATTTAGGCTATTAGTTTAGTAGGCTATTTGGTTTCCAGTGTTTTTCACCTTCATGAGGTTTTTTCCCTCGCCAACCCTTCCCGCACCTCTGATGGAATGAGGAGATCATGAGCAAATGATGGATTATAAATGTGCAGATGTAAACGAAAAGTCAAAAGTATCGTACATTAGTGGCAGCGTAAATACTCAGAGTGCCTATTGACGAGCCACATTGCGTATACGTGAACACTTTTATACTGCAAAGAAAGCAGGGACCCGTATTTGAATGCTTTAAAGGTAAGTGCGAGAATTAAAACAGAAGAAGATGGAAGGAGAGTCAGAAATGTGCTAAATTTGTTGTATTATGAAAATGCGTTTCTATTTTTCTGACGTTTTACTTCTCGGAGAAATACCAATTTATGCTGAAATGTTTGCGGACTGTCGCAGGGCATGACAGGAATGAGCAGTGTACTCGTGTTGACAGAGGTGACGGTTTCATGTCAAGAAAAGATTAAAATATTAACGTAAGTCGTGCGTATCTGCGGCTGGAGATAATGTGAATGACTTTTCTTTAATGAAGTTCCCGCATTCTTACGGGAAAGATTACTCTGCTCTGAAAATGGACTCGGAAATGAGTATAGGTCGACTCGTAATTACTAGGTCGACAAGCAAAAAGCTTGTAATAAAATCGATAATTATTTGGGTACAATTGGCTGATTGCTCAGAGGTGCCCGTAAGTTATAGATACGTTTTGCCCATATATTCCTCAGCCTCTCATTTCATGACATCTCGTCAGATGTCGCGTAGAGCGTACACATCCCCTGCCCATTCGTCCACCCCGCGAACGTCAGTCAAAACGCCAGTACCGGGAGCGGTAGCTCAATGACTGATGTCACTGCAGCGCCTCTGAACGGGAGGTCCTAGCTTCGAGTCCTGACGGCGACAGGATTTTCGACACTAGCTTTTCAGCTAGGTCGAATTCAGTCGCTGTCTGGAGGAGAATTCTAGCGGCCGGCTGCTCTGATCGGTAGTTTTCCGTGGTTTCTCCGATCAACACCAGGCGAATGCCGGAGCAGTACCCTACCAAACGGGCCACGGACCGCGCGCGATCTGTCCTTCCTCTTCCTTGTCCTATCCTCTCCCCTTACACACACACACACACTTACACTAACATGCACTACACTACCACCTATTCCGGGAGACTGGTCGGGAGCTTGGAGCTTGTCCCGGCTGGGGCGGTGCCTTGCTGGTGGGAGAGTCCTGGTTAGGGGGAAACCGCAGTAGCCGACGGTAGGTCGGCGCCGGATCTCGCTGTCCAGTGGGGGGAAATCACAGCCATCTCCCGAGAAAAAAAGCATGCACTACACTTACGGGTGTAATGACCAAAGCAGTTGACGCGCTCGGAAACACGAAAAAATCAATCAATAAAAAAAAAAAACGCTAGTACCGCGGCATTTCACCTCGGAACCCGGGTTCATCATCGGCCGCTTTTCATCGCTTCGGAGGTGGCCGGCGCGGCGCGGCGCGGAGGCGGGGCGGCTGGGGTTCGGCGCTCGCGCGCGGGACTCCAACGCGACGCGGTGCTTATCGCGGCCTTTTGTCCCAGGCGCCGCCCCCGCACATTTGTCAACCGCGCCGCGCTCTTCGCCCGCCGCGATGGAGGGGGGTGGAGGTGGGGGGGGGTCGTTGAGGTGTCGGCCGGCGCGAAGGTGCGTCGCCGGCGGAGGGGGGGGGTCGCTCTCTTCCCTCTTTCCAGGGCCGAGTGGGAGGGGGGGTGTCCTCGTTGAGAAGAGTGGGCTCAGTGACCGCGCTGCAGAAATGATGGCCCTTGAAAACTTTTGTGCGTTTTAAGTTGGCGCGTTCGCCGCCGCATTTGCTGCGAATAAAAAGGTTGAAACCCACCCATTCTCACGTCACGCCTATTGTTGTCTGCCCGAATGCTCGTCATTTATTTCCGATGGTTGATTCGCATATATTTTTTCCCTTTTTGTTTGTTCGTTTTTGTAAAAAGAATGTTTAATAAATGTGCCATTATGTGCGTACATTTACCCCTTTGCAAATATTTTATTTATACCTTAGTTGTTCTGGAAAGCAGGTAGTTTTTGAAGACAAATTTTAAATTGTTTTACTTTTACAGGTTTAAGAAAAGCTAAGTTGATTTTTATTACTACTTTTAAATAAGTAAAAAGAGGATATTTAGCCTTTTGTTTTTTGTTAACATACAATGGAACTCAAAGATCAAGTATTTAAGTACGATTGTTCAGAGAGGAATCGAAATATCAAATTCTTTGAGCATCGCTAGATGTGACCTATTTTCAAAACTTACCGTCAGTACTAATTATAATTTTCGTTTATCAAGTCTTTTGCAAAATGCGTCTATCGAAATATTTGAGGAATATAGTGAATACAAAAGTATACCAATAACGTAGTGTGTAGCACATGAATAACGAACCCAACAACTTCAGTGCGTTCTCAGATCACGATCATATCGATAGTGTCCAATTAATTTGATGTACTAGTATTATGGAAATGTAAATTTTGATCTCGATGGTATACATACTGGCCATCCTTTGCACCAAATTTTTTGATCTTGTCTCCCTTGTAAGAAAACAGGCAGCGCTTGGTCATTAAACAGCTTAGTGCGCGTGTGGCAGTCGCCGCCAAAGCCAAGTGTGTGTATGTGTGTGTGTGTGAGGTTGGTTGTTGGCCGCGTGGCTAAACGCAGGGCGCTCCGGGGCCACGCCCCCACTTCGGCAGCGCCCGTCCGCCATTCACTGGGCTGCGCGCCTCGTTAGTCGCGGCTTACTGGCGTGTTGACTCCGCCGCTCCGGGCCCCGGGTTGCCCTTTCTGACCGCTCCCGCTGGCTCACGACACACCCAAGCGACCCACCGACCCCTCGACCAAACGGACCGCACGTTAACCGCTTTTACTGTTTCACTGACGGACGGACGACGCCGATTGAAGAATGGGAGCGACCGATTGAATGATTGAAAGAAGATGGAGCGACCAAGCAATGGACCGCCCGCCAGGCATATCCACTGACTGAGAGATACACCGACCGACCGACAGTTATACCAATCGTCTGACGGATACACTAACTGACCGATAGACTCAGACGAACTGAAAAACAGAGCACGAACTGATCGTCCGACCGACAATCATCGGGGGCAAGGTCGCATCTGGCCGACCGATCGGCCGGCCGACCGACCGACCGACCGACCGACCGACCGACCGACCGACCGACCGACCGACCGACCGACCGACCGACCGACCGACCGACCGACCGACCGACCGACCGTCGGACGGACTGACGGGCCGCCGACTGACAGGCCGGCTGGCAGTTTGAAGAATTGACAAATGCATCAACCAACTATGTCGAATTTCATTTGGTATTCTCTTTACACATATCTGTGTCCAATTGCCCTTCCTCCCAGTCTCGTGTGCTTATCCCTTCATTAAATCCCACCTCTCTCCGTCCTCACCAGCCAATACACGGAGTACCTCGGCCCGCGCTCTCTGACACCTTATTTGTTTTCCATTGGCCCACGACCACGCACTCAGCCACTTTGGCAGGCAATTTCCCTCTTTCCTCGAAGTACCTTTCACCCCAGCGACCGCCCGTCATCGTCACCCTTTCACTCTGAACGCTTGCCTTGAATCATCTATTGATGCGACCGCTCATCGGCCTCTTTCATGTGGGCTGGCCGACCGGCACGTCCCGTAACCGCTATCCGCCACTCTCTGCTTCCTCCCAACGAACCGTTTGACATCGCCAGATATTTAACCCGTCCTTGTGCCTCTACCCAAATGCGCATGCTGCACTGCCCGCCCATTTTTCTTGCCTGTGAACTACTCGAGTGTATTAACTCTGCAGCGGCTTTGCTTCGCTGGATCGAAATCGATTCGTAAATATTGCGCCGCTTAAGCTCTCGGTCGGGTTCCGTTACCGCTGGCAGCCTCCCTTGAGCCTGTGTGACGATACGTGCGCTTCATTTCCGTCGCTTATTTTTGATCGAGCTACCTGGGTCGACAACGCAAAAGCTTTAATAAATACTGGGCGTGATGCTATGATTTGCATGCGTTATGGAATATCGCGGGCGAAAAGCTCGCGCTTTATGTGGCAGAGTCTGGTTTTAATGAAATTAAACGAAAGAACGATATTCTCACGATGGGGTTGAATCTCGAAATGCTGGTAAAAACTCGAAACAGTTGCCTTACTCACAAACACGCGTTATCAAAGGGTTTGGGAAGTGGCTAAATTCGAATCTGGTATCAAAATTAACGTAGATTTAGTATTCGTGGAGAAAAAATATGGAGCATAGTGTTATTTTTTCAGATTTCTTTATTATGTGGAATAATTCCCAAAATATGAGACTCTTTCACGATAGGGTACGCGCTCTGATACACACCTCAGAGATGTGACGTATTGATAACTTAATTTTGAGGGCAAAACGCACCCAATGAACTCACGTTTTATTTGAAGATATAGAACTCTGAAGTTCCGCCCTGGATGGCCGAGGTGGCTAGAGCGTGTGCCGAACCTGTGAACTCAGCGCCTCGGTCTGAAGGGTCGCGGGTTCGAATCCCGCCGTGGCCATGGCTGCTTGTCCCTTGTCTTTCATGTGTTTGTGTTGTCGCGGACGTGTAAAGGTTAATGTGTGTCCCCATGAGGGGCATAGTGGGTACCCGGCACGGGAAGTCGAAATCGGCATCCCATGAAGCTGGAAAAAGTCCCAGGAAGAAACAAAAAAGAATAAGGAGGAGAAGAAGGATAAAGAGGCAAAAATGGAACGTTAAAGTGTGTGTTCTTGTAATCGCTAAGTTGCTACGAGTACGTTTACCGCAATCCCGTTTCATTTCGGCCAGGCTCTCGACCCTCTTTCTCACTGTGTGTCGCGCTGAGGGAGAAGGCGGAGAGCACAGCGTAGCCGTGTGCGCGATCAGTCGGTTTTTTATCGACAGAGAGGCGAGCGGGCGAGCGGGCGGGCACCGTCGAAGCCTATTACAGAGCACCAGAGCGCGGAGCGTCATGCGCGTGGTGTGCTGTGGCGCGGCGTGGCGTGGCGTGACGGGGCGTGGCGGGGCGTGGTTGATGCAAAGGCGATTGTTGCGGTCTCGTACGCGCGATCGTGGTATTATCCGAGGAACGGTTCTGCCGCGTGTTTCGCGGCGTGTACGCGCTACGCGAAATTTTTTTTCCCCCGTTTTTGTTTGTTTCGAAACGTTTCATTCCAGGTTGTTTTGCTGAGCGTAGGGAGTGGGAAATGTGATGTTGGTGGGAGGCTGTGTTACTGATGCTGTCGTAAATGTGTCGCAAATATTTATGTTGGTGGGAGGCTGCATTACTTAGGTCGTAAATGTGTGGCAAATATTGATCCAGTTAGACGTTGTTGCGTCTCATGTTAATATAGTGAGGTGGTGAGTGTATATATTTTATTAAATCCGAAACATATTGAAGTAGTATGATCTAGTAATGGTATTGTGTCTAAATCTTTGGGTATCACGTAAATCAGAAATGTGAAGCCTGTAATCTTGTAACGTATTGGTTCACTCCCGCCTCGCGTGACTTTCTCAACTTCTCTAATGAAGGCATTGTATCATATCTGTATGGATGAATTAATTTCCACGGAATGAAAATAATGAATATTATATGTAAAATGTTACGTAAATTTAATATAGACATCACATTATGCGTCGTATTATATTATTTTCTTCACAAAATACTGTTTTTCACTTTCTTCATTGAGCTATGACAATATTGCTCGTATTCGAGGAAAATATGTAGTTGGGACCCTTATTTCATCTATGCGATCATTGTGCCTGACTTCTTTCGCATCCTTACATGCGTTTCACACTGGTTTGCCTCGATGGTTGCTTTTGAAATGTTAACTTTTCTCTCAAATACACAGAATTGTGAGAAAATCTCATTGCAAAGCAGGCAAAACTACACGTTTTTTGATGTATAGAAAAGTGTTAATTATTTATAGTTTTACTGGACGTTTTCAATTGCAGATGTAGTTGTGCGTCCGAAATAAAAGGTGACTGCAGAGCGGAGTCAGAAGGGCCGGCCTGATTCTCATTTTTAGCCGTGCGACAGATGAATTCCTATCGGCGGTGGACATGGACGATGTATCGCCCCTAAAGCTTTTTGAAAAAATATTTCTTTCTGAAGAAAAGGACGAAAAATATTTATAGCTCTTTTAAACACTGAATTTATTTTCGTACGGTAAAAATTAGGAAACTCTAAAAGTTCATAAAAAATTAATAATCATGAGTGGTTTTGAGGACTAAGAATCACACCTAAAACTTGAAATCTATCATTTACAAGCAGATAGGTACTAACAGGGCAATCCAGAAAAGCGCTCACTTTTTTTACTTTCTAGCCTTACGTAGTAGAGAGAAAGTATTGTGAACGTTGCGGCGGAAATCGGCGATTTTCCAGCAGAAAATCTTTTTTTGTCGGGAGACTTATTTCTTTAACAGATTGTATCGACAAACGTTTTATGGGTCCTTTATACAGAAAAATTGACTGACAGCAACTATCTGTCTGGCAATATTTGTGATTATCGCTCCGTCTGTCTCTCGTACCGCCCGCCCGCCCGCCTGTCCGTCCGGCTGTTGGTCAGTCCGTCACTCCATCCGTCCGTCCGTCTGTGGTCAACGCTAGGGCCTAAATTGTACAGACTATTTTCTCAAAAATTGATATTCTCCGATCGATCTGAACGATCTCGAATCTCTACGAGTTGGAAACGGATATTTTGATTTTTGTAGGTATGTTACCTGAAGCCTCAACGATATTTTCAAAATGTTCTCAAAAATTGCTTCAATTTATTCTTGAATAGCGTAGAAAACACTTAAAAACAACTGATTTTTTTGAAAATTGCAGAAGTTCAAAATGTTTTCAGCGTCTTTCTGAAGCTACAATATTCAATTTAAAGATTTTTTTCTTTAATGAAAGCTGTTGTTCAGACATTTTGAGATCGTCATGTATACTTTTTCGAAAATGCGAGTAATTCACCTGAAATATAGTCAATCTTAAAACCAATATGTTCTGAAAAGCGTATCCAAATTTTTCCGTGTGTGTTACAAATAACAGTAAACACGTGGTGAATTGTGAAAAATTAATTGCAAAAGTTCAATATTGATTGTAGAGGATTTTTCTTAAAACTCGTTCCGAAAAATTAGATCTTTAAATAAGGTAATGTACGATTATTTCAAATAACCAGTATTTTTTGTGTAATTTCTGCTTGAAGTTAATGCAATTTGTAAAAAAAATACAAAAACCCTCTAAATTTTTTCTTTAAAAATTTTTCCATGGATAGAACGAAGGACGATTAAAAACTTACAGGTATCATTTTTGTTGAATTCTTTGAATTTTCGAAAATTGCAAAAGTTAGAATTATGCAAGAATGTATCACTACAATTTTTACTTTTCTAATCAGCAAAATGTAGCCAAAATAATGTCAATTTGAACTGAAATTGACTTCAATGATTGAGAATTCATGTGAAAGTATGTTTTTAGGAAATCTCTTAAAAATCATTACTGAATTTGATTTTTAATTTCAAAAAGTCAAAGAAAAGAAGTCGAGAAAAAATATTTAGTTCGATCGGTTGGGGGTTCGTCAGCTCCGCTAGGATTGGTAGCGCAGGCGGCCCTGGGTTGCAGCGTCGTGCACTTGGGCGGCTCATCCGCCTAGCAGCGACGCAATGGTCCGGCCGTCCCGCGCGCCCAGCGCTCACTTTTTGCCACCCCCTCCTCCTCCTCCTCTCCATCTCGCCCCTCCCCCTTCGCTTGAAATATTCCCCGCGCGCGCCATTACGCCGAGATCGATGCGGAGGGCGAGGCTTCTCCCCCTCCCCCCGCCCCGCTTCTGTGGCCGCGCGTGCGTCTTCATTAGCGCGCCGATGCGTCAGACGACGGCGGCGCCTGTTGCGTCGCCCGCCCACGCCCACGCCCGCGCCCACGCCCCTGCCCCGCCCCCGCGCCCTAATGGCCCGCTCGCGCGCCCTCGGCGCCGCCCTCCCTGACCGCCGCCCTTCGCCGGCGCCGCCCCGGTACCATAGACTGGCTGCGGCTACCCTGCATATTCTAAGCCACCTTGATCAAGTTACTTAAGGTGCACTGATGTTGACCAAAAAGTCAGTCTTATTATAATCTTCTACTGTAGATAATTAGATTATACAAAACGTGTTCTTGAAGATCACTTTTTCTTCAATTTTTACTTTCTGGTACTTACTACGGAAGAAGTTATGTTATCGTACGCCGGAAAACAGCGAATTTTCAACAGAAAAACTATTGCCGGGCTCTGGTAAATTACTTCTTCTAATACGTGTTGTAGCCAGAGTCCATGTTTTGTGGGTCGTTGATACCGAAAAATCGATTGACGGCAAAACGTCTATCCGTCTAGTCAACGCTAGTTCCTAAACCATTCCGCTGATTTTCTCCAAAATTGATTTTCCCCGATCTATCTGAACGAACTCAAGGCTTTGAGAGTTTCAATCGGATACTTTTATTTTTGAGGGTCCTTTACAAGAAGAAGCCTCAAAAATATTTTCAAACTTTTCTCAGAAATAGCATCAAATTTTTTGATTAAGCTTTGTTTTCAGATAGCGCAAAGGACGTTTAAGAGAAAGTTCGATAAAATCCCCGATTTTCGAAAATTGCAAAAGTGCAATTTTTTGGGCGTCTTCGTACCACTATAACATTGAAGATAGAGATTTGTTCCTTAATGAATTATTTTCTGTAAAATAGATTTTGAAATAAGGTTATATTTAATTTTTCGAAATTATGAGTAGTTTTCGTGTAATTTCTCGAAAACTGTAGGTTACTTTAATTTTTAAAACTTTTGTCTTGAAAACCGCACCAAATGTTTTCTCTAAATTTCCTACTCATATGTATGTACACAGTAAAAAAATATGGTGCTAGTACCATTTTAGGCGAACACTTCTTATTTCGAAAATTGCAAAATGTTAACATTTCAAAAGTATAAAATTGAACACAGAGGTGTTTGCATTAGACAAAGTCTATTATAAATCATCAGCTCTTTAAAGAAGGTCATGTACAATTTTCTGAAAAACCCATAAGATTTCATCTAATTTGTGTCTCAAATTTATGAAAATTCTAATTTCTTTCCCTCAAAAACCAGATTTTTTCTTCAAACTTTTCCACGGATTGGGAAAGGGACGCTTAAAAGAAAGGTGTGGGTCTCATTTTCTTTGACGTCTTAATTTTCTAAAATTGCAACTTTAAAAATAATGCGTGAAAGTATGTGCTGTTGAGCACCATTGGTTTAATTTGTTTCAAAATTACTTCCAGTTTTTCACCACTCATTTTCACGTATTCCTTCTTAATGGCCGCTTTTGGAAGAATAAATAATATGACCGTATTACTCTTTTTTCCACTAATCAGCAAGACAATTAAACCCAATTCTACTGTTAATAAAGAACGAGATAAATTACTAAAGCGAAAAAGGAATTGGCGGTTTTCGAAGTTCCTCTGCCATGTTAGAGAAATGAACTTGGTTGTAACCGGGCGTCTGTAGACGTCACTCGAGAAGTTTCCAGTTGCGTTGAGTCTCTTGTCAGAGGCGCGGAGGGGGGCTCCTCCCCCTCCCAGCTCGTCATTCAACGCCGCGTTCGTTGCCGCACGCGCGTTTGTAATAAAGCGCTCGACGCGACGCAGTGAATACACCCCGAAGAAGGCGGCATTTTTCACGAGCCAGAATTATACGGCGACTTCCCAGTAAGGAATAACTTGTACCCCTTCGGCCTCGTTTGCTTTCTGGTGTGCACGCGCAACGGTGATGGCGGTGGAGCGCGGGGTTGAAATTGAGGCGTTGGAAGAGGTGGGAAAGTGTATTGTGATGTACCAATGTGTGAGTAATTTTATGGTCATATCATATCATATAATATAGTCATATCATATTTATTAAAACGGACATTCTGTCATATGTCGTGACGCTGTGCGGGTCGCTCGCGGATAATTTGTGTAATTGGAACACCGAATAATTTACAGTGTGTTAAAAGTATAGCTCACAAACAGTTTGGACTTTAATTATTTTTACAACACGCGGAAATTAGAACTTGTGAGAAGTAGTATATGATAGGACTCGGAAATATTCTGGACGAGTAATTAATTTGAGGAATTTTAAAACATTTCCGTTGTGTAATCGTAAAGAACTGGGTATTATTTTGTATGTTTAATCGAACTAGAACTACGAATATTTGAAGTAGTGCGGATCAGTAGCTCGGCAACGTTCGCGTGGAAGAACAGCAGAGAAGAAAGCGGTACTTCGACTCTGGAATTCGCATCACCGGGGATAAGAGAAGTTGGTCCTTCGTGGCGACGTCGATCAAGAGCGCGCGATCAAGAGCGTCTATCATGGTGCGAGGACTACGCCTATGACTTTCGATATTAAGTCAAATTCTAGGGAAAACAAATTTCATAAAAATTTGACTTGTTAGTCTGAAAACCTAATATCACGCTCTTCAGTCCCCGGTTCGCTTCAGTGCCGCTTGATAACATCTTTTTTCTTTCATTCTTTGTGAAATACATACATTCTTAATGATTTAATATATCCACCGGCGGCGCTACAGAAGTGAAACACTCGCTTACCTGCTTTTGTTTTACTCTAAAAACTATGGAGTTCCATGGGATGAAGGAGAACGTAGAGGTTTTCATGGAAGCATAAAAAAAACAGAGACGTTAATTTTAATAAAGAATTTAATTGCCAAAATATGGAGAGACATTTTGAATGTATTTAAAGAGCGTCCAATAAGAACAAAGTAAATGAAAAGGAAATTACACGGTATCATATAACCGACATCTATGCTCTTAGTCCACCCTGCATGCCTCTCGGTTGCGATGAAGCCGGAATCATTCAGGTGAATGCCCTCCGACAATGAAAGGTTCCCTCGATGCTCGTGGCCGTGGCTTTTAGGGCAGGGGGGCGGTGAGATTACCGCCTTCTAAAGAATCCGGCTGGGAGTACAGTGATGTTAGGCAAAGGGTTTAACATAATTGGCAGAAAATAAAATATTGTTATAAAATTTTCGTGCTATAGAAGAGTTTTTATATGCTATTGTTACTAATTGATTGATTTTTTCGTGTTTCCGGGTGCGTCAACTGCTCTGGTCATTAGTCCCGTTAGTGTAGTGCATGTTTTTTTCTCGGGAGATGGCGGTGATCTTCCCCCGCTGGATGGCGAGATCCAGCGCCGACCTACCGTCGGCTAGTGGGGTTTCCCCCTAACCAGAACTCTCCCACCAGCGGGGCACCGCCCCAGCCGGGACAAGCTCTAAGCTCCCGACCGGTCTCCCGGAATATGTGGAAGTGTAGTGCATGTTAGTGTAAATGTGTGTGTGAGAGGAGAGGGTAGGACAAGGAATGGAAAGGACAGATCGCGCGCGGTCCGTGGCCCGTTTGGTAGGGTACTGCTCCGGCATTCGCCTGGTGTTGATCGGAGAAACCACGGAAAACTACCGATCAGAGCAGCCGGCCGCTAGAATTCTCCTCCAGACAACGACTGAATTCGACCTAGCTGAAAAGCTAGTGTCGAAAATCCTGTCGCCGTCAGGACTCGAACCTAGGACCTCCCGGTCAGAGGCGCTGTAGGCTATTGTTACACTTCATATTTTTTGTCAATATCATATCTCAATTTTGTCATGTTGGTTCAGTGCACTACTTTAATGCTGTTTTCTCCGTACCTTTGTAACCAATTATAGCCACCTCCGTGAAGTTTTCAGACCATTGCTCACGGCGTCACGACGAATGCATTCTTCCGCCTCCTCCGCATATCCTCACGCATATCCTTCCGCCTATATCCTCACCTGAGGACGCCTCATGCCTCCCTCAGTTGGGCCCATGAGACGCGCGCGTAGATTCCGACGAAGGCGGGCCCGCGCACCGAAGACAATGACTGGAGTGGGGGGTAATTGGACGCTGCTCCTAGCTGACGAGCGCGGAACTTCGTCGTCGCGTGTTCCGTTTCGCGACTGCGTCGACCGGAGTCGGGTGAACCTTTCATCATCTTCTTCTCGGAAATTTCTACCCTCTGCGATTTCTCCTGTCGAAGTTCCATCGTTACTGTAATATGTTATGGCGAAGTTTTTTTAGGTAGTTGATTATTGAATATATCCTCCCAAGAAAATGAGATTTATTTCTGTATTTTATTAATGGGAATTTGTTGAAGGATATTTCGTTTTGTATGTTGAAAGCTGTATAGCGTTAAGCTGAATGCGTTTCATGTTGAAAGAAACTCTCTAAGTTCTTAGAAGAACTCCCACTACCTGTTTCCTTGAAATAATCTTTTGAAACCAGCAACATTTTTTTTTCTTTTCAGTCAATATCTTCTTGGAACTCAACTTATTTTTTCTCAAACTGTTCTGTTGAAATAATGAAGTGTTTATTTAAGAGTTTTAGAAATTTCCCAGACTTTTCTCGAAATGTGCATCCAACGAAATGAGATGTGGTACTTTGCTTTTCTCGCGCGTACATTATAAGAGAACGTATGGGAGGTAATTTGAAAGTAAGAAAGTATTTTCTTCTGAGGGAACCGCAAATTGAACTAGGAAATAGAAGCGGCTATTCTAACAATTCTAAAGTCATGCAGAATTTTTGCTAAAGGCATGCAGAAATTATCGACAGCTAAGACATGCAATGCTTCCTCTTGGAATTGCTAGCTTGAAGATAAAAGTAGCATACGAGAATAGGATATTGCGTTCAGTGAAATATTGGCTCTGTCAGGTACTCAGGTATTTATATCTTATCAATTTAAATGCTCTTTATCATGTTTCTAGTAATACAAATATTGCATCCAGAAAGTTTGACTTGTTGGTACTGAGAGCAGAGCTTGAGAAGAGATTTGATGTAATCATATCTGTATGTTAAAAGAATTCTCACTTTACTCCCATGCCTTATCTTTTAACATGTGAACATTGTGTTGCTATAAAAAAAATGGAGAGGATTTGTTTCTTAATTCGAAACGTGAATTTCAGAATAATAGATTAAATTTATCACTTTTGCTTTTGTAATTATGCGGAATAATTTTTATTGTGGGAATTCTGATGCGGTGTTGTTGACGTTATTACATGAAGAAATAAAGGAAGTCATCTCCGTCAACTTAATATTAAGTTGACGGTGATGACTTCTTTTATTTCATCAAATAATTTTAATTCCTTTTCTTATATCTTTAATCAAACGTTTATTTAAATATAATACATTGACATTTTACGATAAACATATTGAAATAACAGGAGAGTTATTTTTCCTGTATTGAAGCGTTGTAATAAAAAAATATTTATTCTCCTGGTTGTTTTGCCTAATCACACAACCCACAGAGCAAAAATCCAGTAAAATACGTATATTTTCTTTCAGTAACCTTCACTTTTCTCAAATTTCACTTTCGACGAATTTCGACGAGTTCTTCCTTTGTTCTGTAGTCTACGAAACTAGAATCTCTCTCCAGCCACCAAGATGAGCTACTGTCTTTTCTTATTTCCTGACACAATGCATGGCCTCCTGCCGTCAGGGTCAGGGATCCTTGCAGATGTCGGAGTCCACCTGTCATTGTTTCTTACTGTTAAACATTTGTAATGATTGAACGATGGTGTGATTTTTTTCTGGACTCCGTAACGTAAATGTAGCAATTTTTACGAAAACTCAGATTTTTCTCTCATAGATGTTTTATCTGTGGGGATCTCGTGGAACATCTCAACTGAATTTTCCAAATTCGATGTCAACAAAGGGAAATGTGTTGGCAAACGCAGAGAAATATATAAAAACCGAGGATATAACATAAACCTCAGTCTGCGTTTTGAATTTTCGCTTTTCCTCTATTAGATACGTTCAAAGGTAACACAGGTAATGGAGAAGTGCGATAATGACGTATTCCCGTTCTCGTTTCTAGCATACTTCGCTTTCCTGCGATTTTCTTTTGTCACTGGTAGAAACTGAGACGATTGTAGTGGAAAGCTACAGCTCTATTTTCGTCTCTACCAGGATTCGAATCCCTCTTCTTTTTTTATGGTCATGCAAATTGCACTTGTTCTTTACATATTGGGGTTCGTGTTGGAGAGAGTTTTTAATGCTATTAAAAATATTCTCAGATTAGCAGGGAGCTCTGAATGAATGGGCATTTAGAGCTACATGGATTTTTCTTTAAAAAGTTAAAGAATACCATGAAGTACATTATTTTGCAGATTACTGTGAATTAAGATAACGTCCATATAAATGGCATAAATCGAGTGGCCAGAAACATGCAAATTGAAATAATCGTATTTACAATGATGAAGACTTTTTGGGAGATTATCCAGTTTCATTTTAGTAATTTCATCCTCAGTACTCTGCAAACTAACTGTAATAGTAATTGTTCATTGACCATCTCTTTTTTAAATTTCCCGAAGCAAACTGAACTGAAGAAACCTCTTATTTATAAAATGTATTAGTACATCTAAGGAAGAATTATTGTTTTAATAAAAAAATTGTGAAAAATTGATTTATATAATAAGTGTTATCAATATTTCTTGTATGTTGGACTATTAATGGGGAAAATAATTTACTTCAACAATTTAACATTATTTCTTACAAACATTATGTTTCTAGCAATTAGTATATGAACCACTTAATATTATTTAACTTAAATTATTAAAATCTAAATAGTGGCCTGCGGCAGCCAAAATACTACTTTCTGGTCCGCTGGTGCGGACGTCTCCAACCGTATATACTTCAAATCTACGTGGTACAAGTGGTGATCTGTACGAGAGCTTATCACAGGATATGATATTGCAGATAATTTTCAGATCTGCATTTTATTCTAGAATATAAATTCTTTTATTTCCACATTTGTCTTTTTCAGTATTACCACAAAATTGATTTTTTTTTAAATTATCTCGAAAATTTTTTTCACAATATTAATTACAGGTTTCCTTGCTGTAAAACGTATGTTCTTTTTATTACATTTCTCCTTGTACATTTCTTGGAGCACTTCGCAACAAACTCTTAATTGCATTTTCCTAGAAAATCTTGACAACCCTCTACATTTAGTTTTTTCTGGGATTTATAAAGCTTGCAGACGAACTGGATTCGTCGACACCTGCAGGCAGATTCGGCGCCGTCTGCCTTTAACCCAGGAGGGTTAAAGGCAGACGGCGCCGAATCTGCCTGCAGGTGAATCTGCCTGCAGGCATTCCGCGAGCGAAGGTTCCCAGTCTTTCATCGCCTTCTTTCGGGCAGCCTCGATCGATCTCGCCGATCCCTGAAACAATACGCTCAGCACAGAACGAGGGGAGGGGCTAAATCCCACCTGAATAAACTTCCCGAGATGGCGCTGGGACCTGCACGGAGAACGCGCTTCGGATTGCCTCCTTGAATTTAATTATGACCCGCTCGCGGGTTCATTAGTTGGTTGCGTTGAAGAGAACATTAAGAGGTGCCGTCTCGAATGTATAGCTAACTGCTGCCACATCAGCGTTTGCAGTGAAGCATGGAATCTACCATGTGAGAAAAAAGTCGTTTATTACGAAGTGTGCTCCGAAGTTTAAAAAGTAATGGGTTTTGCGTAATATGGTCTTTTTAAATTACGTTTCGTGAATTCTTCTAAAATACGTGTTTCGGTGTCTCCTACTAAAATAAGAAAACTAACGAAAACAGTAAAATTAAGGGTTCCAAAAATTTCAGTTTAACTTGGTTAGTCATGGTTTTACCGAATAGTAAATTATCTGACAAAAATATCTTATATCTCAACATAATATCTTAAAATGCTTTGAGAAATCGACCCACAGTTACTTGTGTAATATCTGCTCTATTTTATTTGATTAACTAATTGACTGGATTCACGTTGTTATTCTGTATGATATGTGAGTTATGTTTATGGAGATATTAGTTGTCACTTTTATAGTACTGTGGCAAGTTACAAATGTCATAGACTTTTTGTGCTTTTCTGAAAGATTCAAGAACCTGTTCTCTGAAGAAAACAATTTAACTGACGATTAGTTTTGCTTCTGGATATAAATGTAACTTCACTCTATAGAGTTATGTAGGAAGTAAAGTTCAATTTATTGTTCTCCATGTTCTTACGGTAGGAAGTCGATTCCTTCACGAAGAAAACGATGAGGGATAATAGCCAAAATCTATAGCCGATTTGCTTTTGCAAATAGTTATTACACTGGAGTGAATTGTTCTTATCAATTTTTGTCAAAAATGATCATTTCCATCAATATTCAGAATTCATCTTGTCTATGGGTTAGTGTAGGGATCCTAGAATTTAAGAAAACATGCATCTCCCCGTAGTGCGTTACACACAGTTTTTAACTGTTTTTGACATTAAATAAATAAAAAAATAATTGGTACGGTATTTCAGTGGCAGCTACATTTTTGTTGAATCACGTGTTGACCCTCAAAATGGCTTCACAGAATGTGTTTCAATCGCGTAGTACAATCTATGCCTGTTGAAGAGCGAGGTATTTGTGACGAACTAAGCACATTTGCGTCGAGTTATCTCCGAGTTTTTCCTCCTCCCTTCATCGTATTAAATCTATATTCCAAGTCTGTGGCGACGCTGTATCGAGATCTTGCGACGCCACGTTGCAGAACAGCAATTTTTTACCCTCCTCGCAGTATTTACCTCACACGTGAAATAAAATAGTTTGGACATTAACCAAAGATCAAATTAGAAAATTAGAATCAGCAGAAATGAAGTTTCTTCGAACCATAGCAACTCTACACTTCTTGATCACAAGAAAAGCGAAGAAATTAGAAACGATATAAAAATTTTAAGTGTGAATGATTTTATCAAAGAGTATAGGGAAAAATGGAAAAATCATGTATTAAGACTGCCCGAAGAAAGAATAATCAAGGTTGCCTTGAACTACAAGCCAAAAGGCAGAAGAAATGTGGGAAGACCATTGAGAAGATGGAGTGAGCAGTTTTCAGGAGCCGGAACAGACTGAACAAGTCTAATCCTTGCAGTTGATGATGATGATGATGATGATGATGATGTTAAATAAATGGAACGGCGATCTGGATGTTGCCGCCAAATAGGTTCACTTTGAGCGGAGGTGTAGCGCATTTGTTGAGTTTTAGAACTGTCATCGCGTGTTCCGTTGAGTCGTTGCTGCCCTGCGCTGCACCGTTGGGGCCGATCTAAATCTCACCCAGGCGGTAGCTGCGAGTGAGTCTTTGCCTTTCAATCCTGAGCTCCGGCGGTTATCTCGTTCGACGGCGCTAATTAGAAAAGTTGGGAATGCCTCCCGGCCGATGGGGGAATATTGAATCCTGGGGTGCGGGGAGATCCATTTATTCCCGAATCTCTGACCTACTAATAATTCCAACCCCTGTTCATTTTGAAGGAGCTGCTTGTGCTTGAAGATACGCAGCTTGGTTTCGCTCTCATTATACTTTTTATGTGGGAGTTTTATATGTAGGGTTTTTATTTGCTTTTATTTTGTTTCTTGTAGGGCTGCAGAGATTCTGCTGAGAGCTTGCAGACATCTTTCTATTTGCAGAATGTAATACCCGAACGCTGCTTCTCGTCTCCTACATATATCCGTCTTCTTGATTTCCGAATACTCTCCGGGTTCGTACGTCCCATTTTTTCCTGGTTCTCTCATTTGTTGATCTATTAACCAGAACATTCACTTACCTTTTTATTATTTTAAGCCGAATATTATCCTTCTTTAAGTGGGCTTCCAGTTGTTCGAGACATTCTGTCTTGAGACACTGGGATCAGTGACTGTACTGATTCATTCTAACACTGGCCTTCCCATCGCAACTGTATCTAGCTCGCCGCTCTCTTACGACTTCCATCAAACGTCTCTGTTTGCTCGCTCTATTACTCTTGAGAAACATCCACCATTATCTGCTTACATTAATGTACTACATCGTAAATGGAACTTAACTTTGCCCAAGTCTTCTTGAGCTTCCGTTTGCTATACCCGAGAGGAGTGGAGGGTTAAAAATTGTTAGCAGTGTATTCAAAATCAAAAGTCGCTTCCAGTTCTTTTGCACAGAACTGAACATTTATTATATTCTTATATTAAAATACTGCTTTACCTTTACTCATAATAGGGTATAGTAAGAGAAAGCTGAAATCTGGAGCCCAAGAAAACTTGTGCACTTGCATACATCATATCGGACTCGTCATACACGATTGAAATTGTATATGTGACTCAATAAATATTATTATTATTATTATTATTATTATTATTATTATTATTATTATTATTATTATTATTATTATCTCACTCTATAAATGGTTCTCATCCTTCATCTTCGCTCCCACCAGCCGCTCACAAACTCACCCGTTCACTCCCACTGCAAATGCACTTGCCGACGGTTCGGACTCTTGCTTGCCAATTCCACAAGCTCGGCTAGTGGAAGCTCGTTCGCCACGACCTTAGCCCTACTCACGCTGCGTCCGGAGGGCTCTGCTTCAGCTCCAGCGCTTCCTCGAGGTCCCGTCGCGTCGCGTCTGGGCCAGAGGGCGCTGTCATCGCGACGGGGGGCGCCGTGGGCGACGCGGCGGCGTCTGCTCGGGACCGCAGTTGCGCTAATTGCGAAGCTCATTTGCGGCCTTTGACTCGCCGCTAGTCGTGTGTCTCTATTCCTCCCCTTGTCTCCCCCTCTCTCCTACCCTCTCTTCTACTTTTTCCCTTCTCCCCCTCTCTCTTTTCGTTTTTCCCATCTTTCCTTACACGTATCTCTCTTCTCAAACTTCTCTCACCCCTGTGTGCCTTTGATTTTCTAACTCCAACTCTCTTCTTTATCCCTCTATCTTTCTTTTCTCTCCATCTGTCTCTCTCTCTCTTATTCTCTCCTCAAATGATGTTCTAAATACTTCTGGGCGTTCTTTTGACCTCTTTTGATGTTCTTTGAGTTGTTTCCATACTACGAACTATGATACATACGTGCGATAATCCTGCTTCCCATTTACTGAAATCGTGTGTGTGTGTGTGTGTGTGTGTGTGTGTGTGTGTGTGTGTGTGTGTGTGTGATATGTACGTTTTCGTGATTGTGATATGTACGCTGCTTGATTCGCATTTTGGGGTTAGAGTCTCAAGTTCATATTCAATCCAAGTTCTTGATACTGTTCTTTAATCTACATCCTTTGAGTTCTTTTATCCCTTAATTCATATAACCTTTCCTAAGTCATCGTAGTGCTTGGCTCTTTTTCACATATTTTGCAGAGCCAGTGACGTATTTTTTTTGCATTCTATAATCTGCAACTTATGAGTATTTTATTCCCTAACTCGTCATAAAAAGTGCATCTTTTTCACGTAAGTTAGCGAAGCCAATGGTTTTGTATTTTCTACTACATTCTTTGAGTTTTTATTCCGTAATTTATTATTACCTTCAATAACTCATCATGCAAGTAAAGCATGCATCTTTTTCACATAAGTTACAAAGCAATGCGTATATTTTATGAGTAAGAGAATTATACGCATGTGTGTAGAAGTGTAAACTTCCAGTGATAACGACCATCATCATGTAATAAGGGAAAGTTTGAGGTGCAACGATTTGTTTTCTGTCTTTCCTTTCCACGACGTCATGAAAAAAACACCTGGATCTAACTCAATTTCGTTCCAAATGTCCACAACCCAATTTGGTTTCAGTGCCTCAATTACCTCCCGCAAGAAGCCACGAAGAACTCCAGGAGTCGCCATTGAATCCGATCGCATTCGGCTCGGCACTGTCGCTCTCCCAACGCGGCACGTCAAAGCGCGACTGCTCGCGTTACGCCTGCCCGGCGGCGCGTGAAACGGGGATTTCCTGCGCCTCGTCGCCTTCCCGACGCCACGGCGCACTTAGCGACGCTCCGCGCCCTCGCCCCCCCTCTCCCCCCTCCCCCTCCCCTTCACGCGACCGCGCCGCGCAGCATCCTGTGCAGAGTGCATCGCCAGTGCGGCCACTGCTTGGAAAACATGGAAAACCGGGGGGGGGGGGGAATCAGGGAATTTCAGTGCTCTGGAAGTCAGGGGAAAATGAGGGAATTTCATTGCTCTGAACAAGTCTAGGGAAAATCTAGGAATTTGTAGAAGAAGCGTTAGAAGTTAGGGGAAATTTTGAGAAGGTTGTAAAACTAGACTTACTCCTTAAGAACTTTAGTTCAGTATTAACAAACATTATTTTTTGTTCAGTTTTTTATTTGTTGAGATAATATTGTGAATTTGCACTTTGTCACGGCGAAATCAGAACCGATCCATTAGTATCAGGGTGGCCTTAATATTTTCTGTTAGTAGTGGGAAATGACAAACCTTATTGTGAAAACAAACGCACGGGAAAACGGGAAAAAGTTAGGAATATATGTTCCAGGTAATTAGTGGCCGCCCACATCCGCCGCGCCGTCCCACAACACTTCCTTGCGCGTGTCTCCACAACTGCGGGACGAGTGTGACCTATGCTTTATCTCCGTAAATGTTGAAATTGTAGCTAATCTGCGTGGATTATTCTCGAAATTGAGACTGAGACAGCGAATATTTCGAAATTCAGAAGAAGCGATTCGTCTCCTTGAGCTGTTAGGTCAGTGTCTTTTTGTTTGGTTCTGCCCTTTTCTCGGCCTCTCCATTTTTCTTTGTTATCACTACTTTTCTCTCTCTTTGTCTTCTCTCTTATCTTCTTTTTAATTGAGTATTTTACAACAACATGGATAGTATATGATAGCAAAGAGTCCTCCAGAACGTTCATAAATGTCTAAGAAAGAATCAAGTGGCAAAGTAAATGATGTACATTTCATCTGTACACAGTGAAAACTTTGCCAGTGTATTGGAGTCAAATTTTACTGAATAAATCTATACATTTATGTTGCAACTTAATGGGCTGTTCAGTCATTTTACCGACTTAAGCTACTTAAAGCCGAAGTAAGTAGTATGCCATTCTAAACATAGCATCTCCGCAACTGCAGGTCCCGGTCAGGTCGTGTTCTTTTGCTCTCCTTTCGGAACAGATGGGCCGTCGTCTTGTGTCCGCCACACACCCGTCGCCCTCCCCTCTTCGACCCCCTTCCGCCTCCCGCGTCCTTCCAGGCTCCTGCTTCACCCTCACACCTAACGCGGCGCGCAGTAACTTAAATTTTTGGGGGGGGCAAGTTACGGCGCTCTCCCAACTTTTTCTCCTCCCCTTCTTCCGTCGCCGTCCCTCTTGCCTTTGCACTCGGCATTGCCTTCAACTCTGCCCATCCACTTTCCTCCAGCGACCCACCAGTCGACAACGCCCACCCCCGCTCATAACGTTCACCTTCCCCTACGTTCCTCTTCCCCAACGTTCGCCCTCTCCAACGTCCCCCTGCCTCAATGCCCCCCTTCCCCCAACATCTCTCCACCCAACGACCCTCCTCCCAACGTCCCCCTCTCCGACGTCCCCCTCCCCGACGTCCCCCTCCCTGACGTCCTCCTCCTCAAACGTCTTCCTCTCCAAACGTCACTACTGCTCCAACGCCCCCTCCCCCAACATCCCCTTTCACCAACGTCCCCCTCTCCCAACGTCCCCTCCCCCAAACGTCACTACTCCTCCAACGCCCCCTCCCCCAACATCCCCTTCCACCAACATCCCCTTCCACCAACGTCCCTCTCCCCCAACGTCCTCCTTCCAACGTCCTCCCCAACGTCCCCCTCCTTAACGTCCCTCTCCCCAACGTCCTCCTTCCCCAACGTCCCCCTCCCCCAACGTCCCCCTCCCCCAACGTCCCCCTCCCCAACGTCCCCCTCCCCCAACGTCCACCTCTCCAAATGTGACTACTCCTCCAACGTCACTCCTCCCCCAACCACATCCGTCGCCCTACGGCCCGCCTGCAACGACCTCGCCCTCGTCCTCATCCTTGCCCTCACTCGCTTTTCCGTCCTCCTTCGCTCTTGCCCTCGCCCCCGCTCGCTTTTGGCCCTCAACTCCTCCTACCCCCTCGTGTCGCGCTCCTGCCCTCGTCCCCGCCCCTCCGCCCCCTGCTCGCGCGCGCGCCTGCGCCCCATAAATAACGCGAACGAGTCGGAGGTGCAGCGGCGATATAAATCCAGACGTCGCGCGCCGCGCGTTTTGTTTTTTAATCTGCGACGCGCTCTCGCCCGAGAGGCGGCGATGGAGTTTGTATTGCGCGGAATATTACGTCATTTCCTTTCTGGACGGCTCTTGTAAACGCTGGTAATAAATAGTGTTTGGCCTAGAGTAATCGCAGTGTACATTGTTTGTATTGTTTTTGTAGCGTTCCAATTCGCCGAAGGAGAGTAAATATAAGTTGACGCAAAACTATAAAAGAACGTTGAAGAATTTATTCGTGTCTTGTTTTACGCAGAAATAGTACACCTATAGTACACCTGTATAAAGTACACCTGTAATAGTACACCTGTATAAAGTTACTCATATGGTAAAATTTAATTTATTTAATTTCACTGTGCACGACGACGTCAGAAATTGTGTCACATTATTTCATTATTTCGAAATCATTTCTCATGAAAATAGCCGCCGGGCATGTCCACATAACAGAAATCGCTCACTTTCGTTTGCGTACTAGGGTCGAGCCTTGTCACGTCATTAGTCGTATGACAGGAACTGACATGTTCGTTCTGGATGTTTGAAGTAGTGTATTAATAGTACCCTTCCCTTCCCTTCCCAGCCGTGCCTACAGATTCTGAACCTTTGCTCACTCTCGGGGCTGTAAATTTCGATGGTCGCGGTCGTGGCCGCCCAAAAACGTCCACCCTTGTGCGTCGGCGCGGCGTTCGTGGTCTCGCGCCCGCGTGTGCGTGTGGCACGCGTGCGGTCGCTGGCACGCAGTGTTAATCTACAATTGAATAACTAGATAACTGCGTTAACGGCGATGTAAACTTTTAAGTTTCCACTGGCTGACTCAATGATTCACGTATATACTCAGAGCCAAACTATTGAAGCTAGAAATATGAAATTGAGAAGAATGGTTTATATGACGGTGAATGTAAACACCAAGATGATATCATGCAAATTCCATCCTTTGAAGTTACGAAATACATGTTTTAGGTTTTATTCAGCTCACATTGCATCTGGGTGTAATGGACTTCTGGGTAGGGTTGCGGGCGGGACATGGTTTGGGGCGAAACAAGGAAAGAGGTATAAAATACAAAGAAGCGATGTCGGTGACGGTGACAGGAGAAGCCAGGGTGCTGTTGGAAAAGTTGAGCGGGCACGGGGACCAGGTAGAGCTGAGAATGGCAGCGCTAGAGAGACGGGAATATAAATAAAATTACTAACGTTTTTCACTATTGCTTCAAATCATTCTTTTCCCAGTCTAATAGAGGGTGACAATAAAGTACCTGGTCAATGATGGGTCTCCCCGCTGAATGACACGCGTGCAGGCACACTCAGGTGCACACTCTAATATTCTTTGTTATGGGGCTAGTGCCTAAGCCTTTCAGTCGTATTTAGAATGCATTATTTATTTTATGTATTGTTTATTATTGTATAAACCTGCTGTGAACCCGCTTCGCCCGTCACAAATTTTACAGTGATCGACCGCGAACCAAGCAGCGGAGGGCGAGCGGTCTGACTACTACACCAGAGGTTGCCCCGCGCAAGTTGCCCCCCCTCCCCCCGCCAAAATCCGAACTGTTTCGCTTTAGTGCGGCGGTACGCTGGGCGTGATTTCACAATCGCCCGTGATTTGAACCACGGACCACGACAGAAGACGAACGATCTGACCGCTACACCAGAGGTCGCCACGCGCAAATTAAACAAAACAAAACAAAAAAGAAAGGAGAAGCATCAACAAATGTCACTGCAGAGCTTCTGACCGGGAGGTCCTCGGTTCGAATCCCGACGGTGACAGGTTTTTCGACACGTTTTTCGAGGTCGAATTCAGCCGCTGTATGGAGGAGAATTCTAGTGGCCGGCAGCGCTGATCGGTAGTTTTCTGTGATTTCTCTGATCAAAATCAAGTGAATGCGCGAGCAGTCCCCTAACAAACGGGCCACGAACCGCGCGCGATCTTTCCTTCCCCTTTCTTGTCCTATCTTCACCCCTTATACACACTTATACTCACATAGAGTACACTACGAGTACCACAAACGCTGGGAGACCGGTCGGGAGCGTAGAGCTTGTCCCGGCTGGGGCGGTGCCCCACGCGAAACCCCGCTAGCCGACGGTAGGTCGACAACGGAACTCGACATCCAGCGGGGGAAGATCATCGCCATCTCCCGAGGAAAAAACATGTCATACACTTACGGGACTAATTACCTCGTTGGTTGACGCATCCGGAATCACCAACAACCAACCAACCAACCAACCAATCAAAAAAAATATCCAAACTGTTCTCTTTTGCGTGGCGGTGCGCTGGGCGTGAGCGTGTCGTGCTCACGCGTGCGCGCCGCGCGTGACCTGACGTGCAGTGCGCGGCGCGGCGTAACGCGTCGCAGGTCGGGGCGGTGCGGTTTTTTTTTATTTTTTATTTTTTTTGCGGGCGGACGCGTGTTGCGTTTGACGCTCGGTCGCTTTGCTGCGGGGCCGGGACGCTACGGGCGTTCGGCGCTCGCTTCACGCTTTGTGGCGCGCGCCGTCGACGCGGCGTGTGTGCGTCCCTGCCCCATGGCGTGACAGCGTGAGTTTGCCGACGCGGCGCGTGCAATCGGCGTGCGCTGACGCGTTGCGTGGTGTCCTCTTCTGAAATGCGGCAGTTCGTTCAAGGGGTACTTAATTACATGATTGCGCTTTGATTAGGAGAGAACCCTCACTAAAAGGTATTATTATGCGAAGTGTGTGTAGTTTTTTTTTTCGTGTTGTTTGCGAACATTTATACAGGAAATCAATTAATCCTCAGGGATGGGTCTTTTCAGCAAGTTTAATTTAAATATTAGCTAAGGTACCATGTGTAATCGCATGTAATTTTGTCAGGATATCAGAGAAAGATTCTTGTTTGATCATGTTTGATCGTCTCTTGGCCTTTGGTTTCCTGTCTTATTTTATATTGTGCGTTCTGTGAACATTGATTTTGAAATGAATTGCAGTTGTTTATTATATAAGGAAAGGCTCGCGCTAATGTTTCCACAGAAATATAAACGATTGAAAACTACAAAAGGCAAATGTAGCTGTAATATGGGGTTTAGCACGCGATTCGCTCCTATTAATACTTCCGCATTGACTTTTGCGTAGGAATTAGGAAGCATATTTTCGAATAGCATTAACGCTTGTCGAAAGAGAATTTTGAGGAAATCGTAGCAAAACATTCATAAGATCTTACTTCCATAAATATTATGAATTCGTAGGATTGCCGGAAAATCTTCCATTAATAATAGTCATTCCTGTCATGATGCCAAATATTGTTGCTTATTTCGACCAGTGTTCTCATCAAAAGCCTGTTGTTTTCAAACTTTAGTTTGAAAAGTCAAAACAGAACTTCTGTATTTCATCTCGCCGCTTTCTGTGCCCCTCGTGAATCACTGATTATTCATGCGCCATCTCAAGGTTTTCCTCTTGAGCGTGCCCGTGACGTGATTGCACATGACTTCCTCGCGAGAACATTTGTATCCCACGTCGTACAAATTATGCTTCCCGCGCAGAAGGAGAACAAATTGCGCGCCAGGAGGCGTCGGCGTCGGCGTCGGCGGTGGCGGCAGCGGCAGCGGAGGCATGGGTGGAGCAGAAGCCCTTCCGGGCGCTCCGGGCGCGGAATTTCGCACGCTCGCTCGCCTCTTGCGGTGGCTGGGCATCCGTCACGCCATCTTTTTCGCCTTCTTCGCCTTCCCTTTTCGAGGTGCTGTTCAGCTAGTTGGTGCGCGGCTCGCGATCATTTCGTTACAGTTGTGCAGAGCGCGTGTCGCGGCGTAAGTTTAACCAGTGGTGTCTGTGTAGTAGAGCTTTGCGTTCTGTGGGAAAATAAACTCCAGCGGCCGGGATCGTCTCCCGCGACCATCTGCCGCCGAGCAGTAGGCGCTCCTGCAGCCAGTGGCCTTCGGTCGAGCGCTGACAACCGTTCGCTCTTTTCACTGCGTGCGTTGCCGCCACCGGAACCTCTTACCTGGTGCAACTTGCCTTTGTGTAAATGAGTACATGAGTGGTTAAGCGGAAGAGCAGACCCTATGGCCTGAGCCTCGCCATTAATAGACATTCTTCTTCTTTTTCTTCTTCTTCTTCTTGTTATTGTTATTATTATTATTATTATTATTATTATTATTATTATTATTATTATTATTATTACTAGTGAGAACCCGTCAAAATTTGACGGTGAGATCTGAATAAATGTAAAATACTGCGCCCAGACTAATGTTCACAATATGTTGCGTTGTTTGGATCTTCAGGGTATAACTAAGATATTTTGTGATGTAGAGTTTCCAAAATTTTGAACATGTATGGCCCATGACCAGGTGGCAATGCAATATCGGCACCAAATGACACAAAAGAAAGAGCACTATTATACTGACGAATTTTATTTCTAAAGTTTTTTGATGTGTCATCATCTATAAATCACTTTGATTTCTTCTGGCATATTGTTCGAAGGTAAACTTATTTTCCCATTTAAGCAACACAGAATCACACACAACTCGTTTGCAGAATTTCTCTCTCATGGGAAGTGCAAAGCAGAACAAAACTGACATTTCATAGACAACGACCCAACAGAGAACGAAATGACCTCACTAATACGACTTCTAAGCTGACTTTCTCTTTCCCTGCGTCAACTTACTGTACGTTTGCGACTTTTAGGGCGCGTGGGCAACGATCGACATAACCTATGTACAACTTCACTACTTAAGTACAACCGAGCAAAACCCACTGTGCGAATGTTCTCTACAAAATTAACCCAAAAGCAAATACATGCCAACTATCAACGCCACAATGCAATTATTACACTGAAACAAAACCTTGTAGAATTGTGAACAAATCTTAACAATCAAAACAAAACATCAAGCAGCGCCACCATGAAGCGGCTTTAGAAGAAAACAATTGACTATTGATAAGCGTACTATTAAAGAATGATTTAATTAATTTACACCGTAAATGGTGGTGAATCAACACTAACAGTATCTGATAACACATCTAGAGATCACGTTCTTTCATTTAAAGGAAAAAATACTACAATCGGTTCAGTAGAAGCTCTAAACGAAGCCATGGCAGAATACCTTGTTTTTTGTTAAATATATAGATTATTATTATTGTTGTTGTTGTTGTTATTATTACTATTATTATTATTGTTGTTATTATTACATCTGTATGGGAAGCTGTAAACATATGCATTCTTCCCGGCAAATGTCTAGTAACAAATTTTACCTTCAATTATAGAAAGGCTAATTGCGGTGGTGAAATGAATTAAAATGCAAGGGAAAGGAAAGTCTCAGAAACACTTACTCTGTTTTTACCTTCTCCTCTTACTACGTAAGTGAGAAAGTAGTGTAATCCTTCGCAGGAAATCAAGGATTTTTCGAAAGGAAAACTGTTATTGCCGGGGTCTGGTAACGAAAATCTGGATAAATCCTGTTTGTATGTTTAGATAATTCTTTCGTTTAACACATTGTGTAGTCAGATTCTATGTATTTTGGGACCTTAATACCAAAAGATCGATTGAAGGCAAAACGTCTTTCCGTCAATGGGTCTAGCGCCCAAACCGCACAGAGGATTTTCTCGAAAATTGATATTCCCCAAACGATCTGAACGAACTCGAGAACCTGTGTGTTTGAAATGGATATTTTGATTTTTAGATGAAGCCTCAACATTTTCAAAATGTTCTTAAAAATTGTGAATTTTTTTATTAGACTCAATTCTCGGATATCCTAAAGTACTCTCAAAAATGGCGATGTCACATTTTCGGTGAAATAACTGTTTTTTTTTTTTGAAAATTACAAACGTTCACATTTTTTCCCTTGTCCTCCTAGTGCAATATTACAGTATTGAAGATAAAGGATTTTTTTATAATTAAATATGTTCTTCAAAGATAGATGTTTAGATTACATGCGACAAGTATCTTCCTTCTCAGAACGCTCGCGAGAGCCATCCACTACTACTACGCAACGAATCAATATCTTTCTAAGACAGTCGCGGTTTTCTAAATGGGGAAGACTGCAAATGCATTACATTACATTGCATTGCATTGCATTTTTATGCATAATCCCTTCCGATCACGAAGACTACAGTCTTGTATGCTTCGCCCTTCTGATAAAGGCTTAAGGGAGTATTGCTCCTACCGCATATTGGGAAAACTAGTTCATGCGCAATGCTACTCACTGAGCTGCATAGTAACGCTATCTCGTGAGCACACCCTTCTTCAGACCCTAGACCCCACCCTTGAAGGCTGCCTGGTTGCAGCCTTCGTCTGCGAGTAAGCCTGTGCAGTGAATGCATGACGTCACGCCTTCACGTTTTACACAGGCCTTGTGGCGGAATGAAGTGGGAGCCTAACGCATTCACCTCTCTTCCTTGTCAACAGCTTCAAATGCGTTACGGCCGGCCGTTAACGAACTAACAAAGAAAAATGGTGATATGATTGTTATATAATATAACTCAGAAATGCTTTATTAATAAATAAATACATTTATAAATATATACTTAAATTTCTTTTAGGGGGGATTTCTCTACGAGAGACTCCGCCTTACAGCCTTTAATGACGAGCCGCGCCTATTTTCAGACAAGACCGGACTTCAAACCAATGTTTAGTATACGTGTTGCATTTTATAGATATCCTTAATTTATCATTTGTTGGCGTTCTGCTCACGTATTAATTCGACGTAAACCATTCCGGAAGAAAAAGCAATGCCCTTATTTTTGCCACATATCCACTTACCTTTTTCCATTGATTGACTGATTTTTTCGTGTTTCCGGGCGCGTCAACTGCTTCGGTCATTAGTCCCGTTAGTGTAGTGCATGTTTTTTCTCGGGAAATGGCGGTGATCTTCCCCCGCTGGATGGCGAGATACGGCACCGACCTACCGTCGGCTAGTGGGGTTTGCCCCTAACCAGGACTCTCCCACCAACGGGGCCCCGCCCCAGCCGGGATAAGCTCTAAACTCCCGACCCGTCTCCCGGAATATGTGATAGTGTGGTGCATATTAGTGTAAGTGAGCGTGTGTGTAAGGAGAGAGGATAGGACAAGGAAGAGGAAGGACAGATCGCGCGCGGTCCGTGGCCCGTTTGTTAGGGTACTGCTCCGGCATTCGCCTGGTGTTGATCGGAGAAAGCACGGAAAAATACCGATCAGAGCAGTCGGCCGCTAGAATTCTCCTCCAGACAGCGACCGAATTCGACCTAGCTGAAAAGCTAGTGTCGAAAATCCTGCCGCCGTGGGGAGTGGGAACGTAGGACCTCCCGGTTAGAGGCGCTGCAGTGACATCAGTTGATGCACTGAGCTACCACTACCGGTACCTTCTTCCACCCTTGACGTACTTGCAGTGTGTTCGGTTTTTGTCATTTTCGTTCCCGATTCCTCCCCGCGCTGCTACAGTCTTCCCGGAACTCGTAATCTCCACGACGTCTCCTCTCCGACTGCAGTCGCCGCTCGAAATAGAAGCTATCGCTCGGCGAGCGCTCCCCTAGCAAGGGCTGGGCCTCAACGGGGGCCTCTGTGACGCGACCTCTCGACGTCGTAGCGCGATTCAGGTGCTAATGCGCTCGCGTTCAGGAGTCTCGCGTCTGTGCGTTCACGCGCTTAGTCGCAGCTGTTGTTGTTTCTTTTTAATTGCATTTTCGTTGTTGTTTCTTTACTAATTGCTATTAAAGTTTCTTTATTAAACAATATATAAATGCATCATCTTGCTATCAACAAACTTTAGGCGATGTAGATACGCACTACTGTCGACTCTGGTTATAGTGAACTCGGCTATAGTGAACACTCGGTTATAGTGAACTTGAGTTACTGGCCCCGTTTCGTTTACATTACAAATAAGCGTAAGAAGATTCGGTTATAGTGCGCCTGAACCTCCGCTGTAGTGAACGTAAGAAATACAACGCCCTGGAAATTAATCCCCTTCTGAAAAATTATATATCGTCTCAGTGCCATAAATTTCAACACTAGACAGCTTGAAAAAAGTATCGTCGGCCAAAGGTCGCTCATATGTCGGCTACCTCGTATGTTATTCGTTTCGTATGTGTTCCAACAGTGCAGAGTGCAGAATCAAGTATGGAGAACGCACGAATTCTGGAGAAGGATCTAGAGAAATTGCTAATAAAAAGTACGAAGCAAACAATTGAAAATAATTGATTATGTAAAGAACAAATACAGATATTGAAATTTTTAGTTCGTACTGTTCATGTATTCTGCTGTATCTCTATATCAATCAAATCAATCGTTATGGAGAAATTCTATTTAATTTTGACGTCAACGGATATAGTGAACCTCAGATATAGTGAACCAAAAATTTTAGTTCCCTGAAGCTCACTATAACCGGAGTCGACTGTACTGTTTTACTCACCTGATAGCATGTTAGAATTCCTTACCTTCAGTTAGAATCCAGATTAGATTCAGTTAGAATCGTTATTTCGAAAAAAATCGAATCAGTTAGAATCGTTATTTCGAAATCTTGATTACGAAAACGATCGGGTGCGGCTGGTTTAAATTAAATATACAAGTGTGCTACTTATGGCTTGTGGTGAGTAACGCGCATAATTTTATTTTTTAAATTTTATTGGTAGGAGTGGAGGAAATTAATGTACAAAGAACGCAATGTTAGTCATATTTTGAAATCCTCTTTCTTGTCAGTTACATCCAAAAATCTGAAACATGCAAACCATTGTGAAGAGTGAGAGTAATATTAAAAAGATTTAAGTGATTTACATTACAAAATTTCTAAAAATTATTAAGGTTGATAATTATTATATTGTATCTGGGTTAATGTTGTATTAATATTTTTTGTCTTATTGTGAGTTGTATACCTTTTCAGAAATTTGTAGTTTCAACAACGCAAAATGTTTAATTCTCTTTTTTATTTTTAATTCTCTTTAATTTTATTTTCTGTTGCAATTGAAACTAGGGCTTTAAATTACTAAACAAAAATTAAACTGTTTTTACAATATTTTATTTTTCCCGTGTACTTTTAGTACCGCGCGCCAGAAATTTTTTTAAATTTAAGTAGTATGTGACTTAGTGTAGGGATCACAGAATTTTGAAAATGTGCACACAATTCATTTTTCCCCATAGCATGTCATACGCAGTTTGAACTGTTTTTTTGGCGTAAAATAAAATAAAAAAAATAAAAAATTTCTTCGCAGTGGCACCCTGGTGATCGCAACAAAAATTATGTTGGTAGCAGCGTGTAACAAAATAAAACGTAAATACCGCGCTCACCACAATCATAACATATACTGAAAATGTCCCCTTCACTTGTTTCCCAGCGATTTCTTTGCTAACAACGACATTGCCATTTTTAATAGGAGACGCTGACTCGGCTCAGTGCGGAGAGACATTCCTGGCGCGCTGTATCTCGTTTTGTGTAGTAATGGACTTGTCAGTGATAATTATTTTATCTTATCAAGACTGACTTAAGTTGGATGATAATGTAGCTCTGAATTTCCTTAACTTTTCTGAAAACGGTATTGTTCGACTTTTTCGAAATCTCAATTTTTAAAATGCATCATCACACGCAATAATTTCGTGACATTATTAAAGGAAAATGAATCCCTGCTAAAAGTGTTTTGACGAATGAAATCATTTTTTGAGGTTCTTTTATTTCTGAGCATATTCTCTTCGGCAATGTTGCGAAATCTATTTAAATTTCATTGATGTAAAGCCTCATAATAATGTAGGTGCAAAACACTATTTTTCATAACATTACTCGTTTTCGACAAAATTCCGGTCAAGTATTTTAGTATTTTCAATTTTTAATTTTGTTCATAACGAACAAACTTAAAATAAAAGATAGAATCCTGTAAGTTAAGGAGATTTTGAGAGAATAAATACAGAGAAGTACAGATAATAACAACTTTCATCAGTTTCTAAACGAATGTTCTTTAATGACTCAGCTTGAAATGAATAATCCCGCTTGTAGGCATTATTCTCGAGATAGAGGTTGACATTTGTAGCTTAAACTCTTAAAAGAGAATGGATAATGGACGTCGAGTAGACCGAAATGGGGAAGAACTCACGTAAAAAAAGGATAATTGCAGGAGAGATTTTACTCTTTAATCTAAACAGGTGAACTTAAAAAGGGTATTAATTCACTTACTTGGAACGTTTTATTATTTTTATTTTACCTCTCAATCATGGATTACCAAGTACGATAGTTTGATAGATTAATGCCCTGCAAATTCGATACATTATAAAAAGTTTTCTTTGCCTTCATAGTATTTAAAATATTTTCTTTTTGTTACCACGAAATAGTATATTATTGAGACGATAGATTTTTCATCCAAGATATATTGAGCCCGTCTGGCTTTATTGAGATATTGATTTACACAAATTATTTTTCGGGTACTGTGTAAAGATTAGGAGGTCGTACTGCCTCTTTATTACCCAATATATGCTTAGAGGATTGTATGCATTGTATGCTTAGATAATAATTCTTAATCTGCGCTTTATGTTGGAAAAATAGAAAACTATTTCCCGAAATGTAAACTCCTTATTTTTAGCCGATAAAAGATACAAAACACCATGCGCAACAGTGAGACATAAGGGTGAATATTAATATATGCGATCTCCTGCTAATTGTGCTTTTCAGCTTGGAGGCCTTTGCTTACTCAAAATCGGGTAGGCGAAATGTGAGTGTAGAGAGAAGGAAGAGATTCGCCCGCCTGCGTCTGGCTACGTGACGCTAGAGATGGGCTTAACAGCTTTTCTTCAATAGCTGTTATCACAAAAACAGCTGACTCGTAATAGCTGTTATTAATAACAGTTGAAAAATAACAGATCCATGACCAGCAACCTAACATGGCCGATTGCTAAGAGTTAAACCACGCAAAACGAATAACGTTGGTAGCACCGTAAAGCTTAAGCAGTTACCGGCGCTTCCTTGTAATACTTTCCCTATCATGTTTAGACAGAGAAGCAGCTGATATGAAGGAGACTGGATGAAGGATAAATAGTAATTCATATAATGTGTAGGGAATATGTGTAGAATATAGAATATTACTAAAATGCAAGTGATTTGGGTTCATATTGCAAATATTATTTCAAATATACAACTTGTGCATAGTGAAGTGATGAATGCCAAATATAATGAGGAGAAACAGTGTTTATGCTTACCTATAGCTAAAGTGTTAATGACTGTCGAATACCAAGTATTATAATGTGAGTTATTTGACCGTAACTCATTTTATTTTATCGGACCTAGGGAAATATTAGTTGATCTCACATAAGCAGCAATGGCACAGAAATAAGTTAACATATTGGACGGTCTTAATTTATACGACAAACATCTTGTTGTAGTGTATACAATAAAATATAAAACTATTGTGGCACATGGTGTGTAATAATGACGAATTATGTATTAATGAATCTATAATTTGAACACTGACAAATCCTGATTGATTAGCTGCAGTGAAGTTGTTATCGTACAAAATGATTGCCACAAATGCTTGTAGTTCGAATTAGGCCCAGTAGGTTGCAGTTCTCTTAATTTCAACCGATAACAGCCAATAACAGGATAAACGAAATAACTGTTATTTCGCGTAACAGTTACGAAACGTTAACGGTTAAGAAATAACAGTTTAGCTGTTAAGAGCACATCCCTACGTGACGCGTCGCTCGGCCGGATTGCAGCCTGGAGCCGGCGCGCGCTGCGTCTGCGGCAGGCGCTTTTAGAGGAAGAAGGGAGAGTGAAGAGGAAAAAAAAACGAGGGTGATGGGACGACGCGGTGACCGTCTTGACAGGAGCGTCCGAGGCCCGTTTCCGGGCAGATCCATCATGCTCACGTCATTACCCCCGCCGGTAAATTGCCTGGCGCTCCGCGTCTCGCCTCGCCTCGCCTCGCCCCGCCCCGCCCCGCCCCGCCCCGCCCCGCCCCGCCCCGCCCCGCCCCGCCCCGCCCCCTGTTCAGCCCCGCTGCGCCCGGCGCTGACGGGCTCCGTCCTACGGAGCACACGGAGGCGCGTGTCACGCCGCGTCGCGATGCACGGCGCACAGATAGCGCCCGGCTCCGCAGTCGGAAGGAGACTAGGCTCTGCGCCGCCACCTCCCAGATTGGAGCTGCGTTAAAATGAAACACTTTTATTAACTATAATATAATAGAAATGTATAGAGCAATTATAACGTGGTTGGAAAACATATTATGTAAATAAGTAGGTGTGTATTAACTAGATAAATCTTGATATATTTCAATTAATTGCTTAGTATTATTTCTCTGTGGAAAAGAAACGGAATGTTTTCTACTGAGATATTTTGTTCTGTACCGATTTACGAATTAGGATTCATCGTTTATGTTTTCTTTGCGCTTCGACGACAACGAATTCCGAGTATTACGTCGTGTTCAAAAGGATCTGTATTTTCCTAGTAGAGAAATTGAGATATCAATGAATCGTCTTTATTTCTTCAAATACGTGTGTTGGTGTCATTAGAAATGATTTTAAGATGAGATCAGGAATTCCGTTGCTCGAGATTGAGATGACATCCATAACTGCCATGGAGATCTGCGTTGTATGCCGATACACTATAGAAGTTCGTCCATGAAAAGTACTAAAATGTTCTATCAATCTTGATTTTGTTGTCCAAGTCGCGAACATCAGTCGTCGTTTTTCTGGGTTTATAATATTGTCTCTCTGCGTCAATTATTTGTGTATCTTAGAAATTTGTTTTCTCTTGAGTTATGTTTGTTAGGTCATTATTGTGGAAAGTACTTTTTACTTTCATAGCCTTTCCGAAAATACTTCGTAATATATATTTTATTTGTTATTTTTCAATTTTCACGTGTAATTGAAATTTGCAATTATTATCTTATGTTAGAACCGAAGTATTTCTCACGTGTTAAATTGTCAAATGTTTTTCACTGTAATATTACGTTTTAAAATTTATAATTTAGAGGTAATTGATGATATATGTGGTGAAATAAATTCAGCAGTACCAAGAGATCGAATGAAATTATGGAACTTATTTCCTTTTGTCAAATTGATTCTACATTAACACGGGTTTTTAAAGATGCAGATAAAAAAAGCCTTTTCATTGCCAGGCAGTGGGTGCAAAAACGTTGACCATAGTTTTCGTTAGACACACATAGATCCCTCACTAAATAAATTTACGCAAAAAAATCTTGCATCTTGCGCCCTGTTACCACTATTCTTGGACTCTTCGGATACGAGCAACACGCGATTGAAAAGCGAGTCAAACCACGTTAATAGCAAGGAAAAGCAGGAAGGATCAAACGCGAGAACGCAGGGAAAAACAAGCGCGCTCAAGCCGCGTGTGACGCGCTTCGGGGGTCCACGAACTGGAAAGAGCTGCCGGACACCGACTGTGGGCGGCGCAGACGCAGCACGCGCGCCGCGGCGCAGCTGTTCCCTCCCCTCCCCCCTTCCCCTCCCCCCTTCCCCTCCCCCACCCCCTCCGCGCTCCAAATATTTACGGCGCGATGCCCTGTGTGTGCGACGCCGCGCCGCCGCCACCCACGCCGCGCACTGGGTCGAAATGGGCGAAAAGAAATGAAGAACAAACAGCATTAGTGAGATCTACGTCGAAATGTGTTACTTCTTCGAAAAAAATTACGAGTTGATAATTTCGTTGCATTACTTGTAAGAAATGAAATAGTGATTGACGTTTGCAATTATTGGAAGGTGTTGGGTTGATTGTGTAGGGAAGACGCTGAAATGTTAAAGAATAACGTGGGCGAAAATAAATAAAAACAAACAGCATTAGTGAAATCTACATCGAAATGTGTTACTTCCTCGAAACGAGATGATAAACTCAATACGAGATGATAATTTCATTGCGTTACTTGTAAGAAATGAAATAGTGATTGACGTTTGCAATAATTGCAAGTTGTTGGGTTCATTATGTAGATCAGACGCTGAATAGTTAAAGAAGAATATTATTTCGTGTTGAAGCCATGTAAAAGAGAATAATGTGTAGGTTCAATACGGTTCATGTCAAATGAATAAATTCAGCACATGTCTTTCAGACATCTCTTTTTAGAAACTTCTTATATAAATGAGGAAATGCGTAAATGAATAAGTTAGGACACGAATACATTAGAACGTGCTAAAATTTTACTATAGCCATCATGTTCATTTTTGTTTTTATTTTATTGTAATGTGTATATGTTACTTTCCCAGCTCTGATAGCATGTTACGCCAACTTAGCTACCACGTCTGAATTTTGCATCGTTCCATTGGCAACGATGTATTCTCGTGTCCGGTATCGCGCAATCTCTCAATTTGGAATGCTTTATCCTCCGTAGTCTCATATGTGTCACAGCTAGTCAGTGTGTGTGCCAAGTAACACTCCGAGTGAGTATTAAAATCAGCAAGAACATTTCTTTGTTATCTCCTGCGCAATAAAAATTAAAGACAATCCACGTTCGTGCCTCAGAATCGCAGAAAATTGTCCGGTGCGCTTTTATTGACTGCGAGAGTACAGTGGTTATCAGTCTACTTCACTTAGAAAACTGAAAAATTCTCTGTTCTAACCTTGATAGTGGCGGATTTTCTACTTAGGTCATTACACATTGAATCCTGCGATTAGTCATTTCCTTGCCTTCAACTAGGCGCACGTCTTGGGATGCCTCTATAAACCACAGGCCACGAAACGCTCGCTCGGTTATTCCTTCTTATTTTCTTCCGTTTCTCTGGATGCTTACAAACTAACACACACCTCATATGTGCGACACATAAGAGCAGCATTAATAGTCTGACCGGGATTGGGGTGGGAGTGAGGTTTCTGTTAGGGATGGGTTGTGGTGGGAAAACCCATATGTTAGTGGTAAACGCGCTAATACCCCACAGCTAAAGACCGCTGTTAAACAGAAGAGCCATTTTCCGACACACGCTACACATATATACCCGGGTACAATGAATCCGTTGTAATGGCAGTGTCGAAACACAAGAAAAGACGGAGAATAAGCGCCCTTTTGGTTTCTCTTCGGCCCACTGTGCCCCGCAGCGCGCGCTCTCGCGCCGTATCGTTCATCGCCCGCGTCTGTCTTCTTGTTTTTTATTTCTTCTTTTTTCAGCTTCCTAATTGAGCCATTCTGAATCACGCCCTGTTCGTCTTGAGATATGAATAGTCTCTCGTCTCCTCCCCCTTATTTTCTATCTTTCTGCCACTGAGATATACATTGCTTACAGCCGTAGAAGCGGTTATTGAGAGTTACGAGCAACCCGAGCACACATGTTTCTCTTGGATGGAAATTGTGTTTACGAAAGGAGCTCGTTCCGATTCTTTAAGGCGCATCCGATTTCTAGGCGGTGTTTGTTTATGAGCGCCGCGTAATCTCTTTCGGCTTTCTAGCAATATGGAGTGCCTGCAATAACTGCCAACGTTGTATATGTGGCGTTTTGGAGCCTACAAGACGTTGTGGATCTTGTTTTATATTTATTAGCGTGTACGGTGCTGATTTACTGTTCTGTCTGTTTCCTCTATAGTAAATACACGTATTTTTTTGACTTCACTGTATTTTATATTTTTAGATTATATTCTATTGAAACAAATAATCCGACTGGCTTGCGCAAGGACTATCTTATCGAGGTATACATTTGGAGTAGAAATTCTTAAAAATAAATTTGGTTTATGATTGTATATTTAAAACGTCGAGTACTTCAGAAATCTCTCCTGATACTATATGGAGTTTAAAGCTAGACAATGTTCATAAATGCCGATCCGATGGCCGAGATCGTTAAGGCAGTAGTGCAGTAGCGGTCTCTGACCAGAGAATCGCAGGTTCGAATCCCGCCTCGGGCATGGATGTTTGTGTTATCTATACGTGTTCTTCCTACTGTTGCCCCTACAGTTTGAAAATCAAAATGGTCGCTATATAACCTAGATGTTGAAAAGCTGCCTATAAAGTTTATAAATAAGAATAAAAAACAATAAGGGACTGATGACGAAGTAGGTGATGTTCCTGCTATTTGCTCTATTTTTACTGACAGCAATGGTTCAGCATTACAGTAATGCAAGTTGACAAGTTACTTTTTACCGATACTTTTCTTTTCATTTCAAAGAGAAGCTTCGATGACTTCTTGAAAATAAAAATATACGTAAACACATTAATTTACTATAACTATATAAGATGACCAACAGTTTACTACAGTTCAGCGGTCCAGACTGCGATCCTTTATCAAGAAGAAATTTACAAGTGGAAGACAGTCGCGTGCTTGCGTTCTACTCCGATCTGTTTTTAAAACAGTTTAGTCGTCTGATTCTCTTTTCTCAGGGTCAGTGCTAAGTATTTTTAGTTGATGCAGGTCTAACGATGAAGGAAGAAACGTGAGGAAGTTCTTATCCCTCATGGAGTTCACCCGGTAGGTATAGAATCGGATTGCCATTCTTGAAAATTCTGCAAACAGCTATTTACACTCCTCAATTTCCCAATGCTATACTCCATGAAGGAAATAATTGCATGCTAATGCTTTCTTTGTAACTTCATCTTTCCTTAATGTCTATTTTTCAAATTCTGCTACTGGAACTTTGTGTTAGATGCATTGTAAAATTATGGTTGAGAGACGTATTTGTTTACTGCCTCTTTTCAGTACCTTTCTTACATTAAATCGAGCAAAGTTTACATTATATTATGATGCCAACGTAAATAAGTTTTCCACTTTCCCTAAATAATTTTCCACGGTTGTACATCACATAAAACGCGAAATAAAGAGTAAACAGTCAAGTGTGATTGTTGTTGAGATATTCGTTGGTATATTTGTTCTGTTTAGGCAGTGTTTCATCTCAGGTATTGATAAGGTATAAATGAGTGAATAGAGGAACGACTTGGATAGTGAAGAAATTAGTATTTTAGGAACATTCTCCGAATCCTTTTAAGTAGCGCCGGAGCAGGAACATATTTGAGGACTCCGTCCTGGGTGTTCGGCGTCGTGACGGGTTCGGGGTGCGAACCTTCCCTCGCTGTGCGTGTGGACCCGTGGCCATTTGGTGCGCTGGAGATGACACCGGTCGGCGGGACGGGACGGGACGGGACGGGGCGGGACAGGGCAGGGCCGGGCGGCACTTTCATCATTCCTCGCCTGCGCCTAATAGATTGCTCGTGCGGAGTTGCTAGTGCGCGCTTTGTCTCCGGCGCAGGTGTCTCTGCAACGGAGGGGGGCGTGGCCCTCTCCTCTTCATCTCCCGCGATGAGCCGCTCGCCGGCCGCTGCCCGAGGACCTTCGGCGTTCGCCTCTCGCATAGAAGTTTCCTACCGCAGCACGTTTACGTAGATTTGGTTTCAAGGAAGAGTCCTGATTCCAAGTTTGAATTTTTGAAATGTGAAACTTTATTTTCATAATGCGGTTAATAAAATATAATTTTGTAGATATAATGAAAATATTCTGTTTCACGTTTAGCGGTGGTCAAACGATTGAAATACGCGCTTGTCGAGTCCGTTTACATCTTTTCAATAGTTTCTGTAATTTTCAGCATATTGGAAGACAGCATTTTTACAATATTTTTCTGCAGTGTTGTTGAGAAATTCTGGTGTACGAAACTTGCTGTACTCACTTTCCTACTATATACTGAGTCTTATGTAATTGACCTCTTCCTAAAAATTGAAAATTATCGTCTAGTAGTTTCATAGATAATCCAGGACATGTGTGTTTAAAAATGTCAATTATCAGAAACCAGCATCGAAGTTAATACTTCTATGAAACCAATCACCTCGACGTGGTAACATAAACAAAACATACTTACCGCGTAAATAGTCGTAGAGGATAAAGCTTACTTGAGGCTGACATGGCTCATCTCAATTCATACATATAATCATATATACAATCATTTTTCGTATATTAAGAATATATATCCTGAATATGTTACTTTTAATATGACCTCGTAAAATTAATTAATTGCTCCTGAAAATCAATGATTGATTGATTGATTGATTGTTAGTGATTCCGGGCGCGTGGACTACTATGGTAATTAGTTCCGTAAGTGTAGGCGTGTTTGTGCTCGGGCTGTGGCGGTGGCCTTCCCTCGCTGGATGGCCAGATCCGGCGCCGCCCTACTGTCGGCTAATGGGGTTTCTTGGGGTTTCTGGGGTTTCTCCAACCAGGTATCTCCCACAATCGGGGCACCACCCCAGCCGCGACAAGTTTTAAGTCCCCGACCGGTCTCCCGACCTGTGTGGTAGTGTAGTGTATGTTAGTGTGTGTATTTAGGGGTGAGATTGATTGATTTTTTCGTGTTTTCCGGGCGCGTCAACTGCTTTGGTCATTAGTTCCGTTAGTGTAGTGCATGCTCTTTCTCGGGAGATGGCGCTGATCTTCCCCCGCTGGATGGCGAGATCCGGCGCCGACCTACCGTCGGCTAGTGGGGTTTCCCCCTAACCAGGACTCTCCCACCAGCGGGGCACCGCCCAGCTGGGACAAGCTCTAAGCCCCCGACGGGTCTCCCGGAATATGTGGTAGTGTAGTGCATATTAGTGTAAGTATGTGTGCGTGTATAAGGGGAGAGGATAGGACAAGGAAGAGGAAGGAAAGATCACGCGCGGTCCGTGGCTCGTTTGCTAGGGTACTGCTCCGGCATTCGCCTGGTGTTGATCGGAGAAACCACGGAAAACTACCGATCAGAGCAACCGGCCGCTAGAATTCTCCTCCGGGCAGCGACTGAATTCGACATAGCCGAAAAGCTAGTGTCGAAAATCCTGCCGCCGTCAGGACTCGAACCTAGGACCTCCCGGTCAGAGGCGCGGCCGTGATATCAGTTGATGCATTGAGTCACCGCTCCCGGCCTGAGATTCAATATTGTTTTGGAACACACCTACCCATACGCATATATATGTATGTATGTATATATATATATATATATATATATATATATATATATATATATATATACACTAGTAACTTCCCCTTCCAAAGATTTTCACATCCCCTGATCGTCCAGAGGTGTTACTATGTTCGGTTGCGTTGGGCGTATTGAAAGCTGGCTCTGAGGCGCCAGGCGCGTTGCATCTCAAGTTCCTGCTCGTGTCGGAAGCCTCTGCTCCATCGCGTGTCCTTCCGCCTCCTTCCCATGTGTTGGAATAAACCTACACGGTCTTACCAGCTCTCTGCACTGCTTCTTTCTCACCCAATCTACATTGTCCTGCCACGCGCCTCAAAGAACTTTCTCAAAGAGCCTCTGTCCAAGCAAGCCTCTGCCAAAGCAAGTAGATTGCTGTGTGGAATTCAGTTCTACCACTGTCTGGTTCAGACTTCTAGCGTCTGGTTGTACTCGGGTAGTTGGATTACCGACCGCGTGCAATATTTCCTTCGTCATACTTGTCCCATTCTCTCCCCTCACGCATAAACCCTCAAGAGCACTACACTACTACGCGTGTCTGGTCGACCGCGAACCAATTGAAATTTTATACTTTGACCTTTGGCGGTACCTCACTGTGAAAAAAGAAAGGGAAAAGTAAGTTGACGATATGCCTGTGCCGGATTTTATCTTCCATCAGTGGAGGAGCTCCACTACTTCCCAGGATACAAAATGCACTACGCTTATGTGGCCGGTGAGCTGCCCAGAATCTCACTCATGTCTTCCCATCATGCACTTCTTCGCCATGCCCCTCCTTGCCACACACCTTCCCACTTATGCGACAGGTGAGCTCAGAAGTTGAGACGGTCAGAATCTCACTCTCGCCTTCCCATCATACACTTCTTCGTTATTCACCTCCTCGCCACGTACCTTCCCACCTTCGACCACGCCCCGCGCCTCTACGCCAAATACTTTCCGATCTCTCGCATCCCTACTGCGAGTTGTACATCGTTTTGCACTGTTCCATTTTGCGTCCCTCTTCCTTTCGCTGCTCCTATCGCCCAGTTCCGCTACCTCGCGTCCTCTTAGCTTCAACGAGCCTTGGCCCCAGTCTTCTCACTTCAACGCGCTGTCCCGCTGTCTTCTTTAACTGCATCGTTCTCTCGTTCCGTCATCTCGTTTTCCTACACGCCCGGCCGTTCCTCAGGCTTGCATCTTCATATAATTCACCTCCGACTGGTGACTCATTCCTTCTAGTAATGTGGTCTCCTGCGTACGCCTCCTGTTAAATTCGTCTGCCGCATCTTCAGCCGATGGCGCTGACACATCTTGTGCCATTCCACTGCCACCGTCGCTTCCGCTGGCGTCACCGTTGCCCCCGTCGCCCGTGTTTACACCGTCCCCGCCGCGCCGTCTGCACCGGCGACGATCTCCCCGTCGCGTCGCGCCGCGGAAGCCCCCCGGCTCTTGTGGATTAACGACGCCATTGCCCCGTGCCTTGTACGTTACACGGTGTTATCAATGTGCTTAGCAGAATTAATCTCCCTGAAGTACGTCACCGCTGCGGCCCGACGAGATCGCCTCCTGCTCGTGTGCCATTGAAGCCCTCCTGCGTGTAGTGTGTCGCCCGGAACCATGGTTTGGGAGCGGGTTCCCTTGAGAAAAAAAAACGCAACACTCTTGTGTTTCATTCGGTATCGGTTAATTAGAATTATGGATAATTCGGAGAAATATAAAATCCGGAAATTCATATTTCAAATGATAATTTAATGAGATAGTCAATGGCGAGACAAAACAGCTTTATTGTACAGCCAGGAATCATCTTATGTAACGCAGTTTTGCAGTTCCGTAGTCGATGTGTGTATTGCATTGTAACTGAAGTTTAGAGGAGCATATTTTAAATACGTTGGGAAGAACATATGGGGCTAAAACACGATAATAAAATATTTACTAATTGTATTATGAATGTTAGATATTATATTTGCTCATTAATTTAATTTTTTCTCTTGGAGAAAAAAATATCTTAAAGGAAAAAAATCAAGCCACTGTAATTTATCGCGAAAAGTTATATTGCTATTTTCTAGATACCCATAATATGTTATCTTAGGTGTTTGAAGAAATATGTTTGTCAATTTGTGGAAGAGAAAAGCGAAATACTTTACTAGAAATATTTTTGCTATTAATATTAATTATAGAGTTCTTTATTTTACTCTAAATCTTTTTCGTGGCGATCTTGAAATCGTTTAATAAAAAAAAACATTTTGAAAAGCAACTTGCTGATTTTATACGTCACTTGTGAATTCAGTTTTTTTTCAACGTAATATTAACGAGGAAAACCAAAAGCAGAGTAGAAAACAACTAAATAGATTTTAAACATATTTTATTACACCAGAATACGTCAGGGAGAATGCTGCATGAAGAATGAGAACAAACGTTGCACTAAATTGATTGGTTGTTTGGTGATTCCGGGCGCGTCAACAGCTTAGGTCATTAGTCCCGTTAGTTTAGTGCGTGCCTTTTCTTAGGGAGATGGCGGTGATCTTCCCCCGCTGAATGGCGAGATCCGTCGCCGACCTACCATCGGCCAGCGGGGTTTCCTCCTAACCAGGACTCTCCCACCAGCGGGGCCCCGCCCCAGCCGGGACAAGCTCTAAGGTCCCAACCTGTCTCCCGGAATATGAGGTAGTGTAGTGATTGTTAGTGTAAGTGTGTGTGTAAGGGGAGAGGATAGGACAAGGAATGGGAAGGACAAATCGCGCGCGGTCCGTGGCCCGTTTGATAGGGGGGGCTGCTCCGGCATTCGCCTGGTGTTGATCGGAGAAACCACGGAAATCTATATTGATAGATGATATATTGATGATTTCCGGAGCAACCGGCTGCTAGAATTCTCCTCCAGACAGCGACTGAATTCGACCTAGCTGAAAAGCTAGTGTCGCAAATCCTGTCGCCGTCAGGACTCGAACCTAGAATCTCCCGGTTAGAGGCGCTGCAGTGACTTCAGTTGATGCCTTGAGCTACCGCTCCCGGTACTACACTGATTGGAAAACTGGTGGATTTTATATTGAACTAAGTTTTATTTTCCGTTTAATAATGTTTCATCCATTTTCAGCAACCTGCTCAATTCCTGAAAATTTTGCTATAGTATTTATTTTTCTGAGTATTGTGCACGAATACTTAAAACAAAATTAGAATATTTGTTTTGTCGGTCAAGTTCGGTCGGATCATTCTTGTATCAAAGATTTTATTTCTCTTTGATATGCTATATTTTTCGAAAAGTACCAGCCGCCATCTATAAAAATGATATTTTACAATAATTATATTGTATATTTTCGTTTGCGTTCAATGGGGAAAACTATGTGGGAATTTTTCATTTATTCTGATGTTCTCTCGTGAAGGCAGGTTTTTGTTTTTCGCCCTTTGTGTAACCGCTGCCATGCAGATAAAGTCGTTGTAAATGTAGATGGGACTGCGAATCTCATTACATTGGAACTAAAGTTACACTTTATTCACTAAATTACATTTTCCACAACCGAGTTAGTTTCCAAATAAACTTATCCTACAATGTCCCTGTAAATGTGTTTTTAATTAATATACGCTGAAATATCGCAGCAAAAATGTTTTAGTAAGGCCTTTCTGTAAATACCATAGGTTTGTCTTCGTTACTGACGTTCCTTTTTTCATGTAAAGTCGTGTGTTTAAAGAAATACTTTATTTAGTCACAAGAGAGTAATGTAGCGTAATAGATGTTAACATTCCTTCAGTTGTTTTATGGTTAACATTCTTTTTCTTCTATTTTCTATTTTTATTGTATGAAGTTAATGTAATTATTGTTTTATGTTCCTAAGTTCGTTTCTTTTTCAAATTTTACGGTATCTCAGTATAGCCAGATAGGCTTGTGACGGGCCATTGTACCTTCCTTAATACCTCCTGAATTTGCTCCTGACGTACTATGTAAATTTAAAAAAAAAAGTTCAAAACTTTTTTGGCATTTTTTACAGCTGCAATATTGAAGATAGAGATTGTTTTTCATAATATCTATCCTTCAAAGACAGATCTTTGATTAGGTTTTGCGTTATTTTGCGTGAAATTTATACAATTTTTAAACAAATAATTTCACTAAAACGACTCATAATTTTTTTCTTTATTATCTTCTCAGATGCAGCAGAGTTCGCTCAAAAAAGCGTAGATCTTATTTTCGTTGAACTTTCAAATTTGGTTTCGAACACTCTAGACGTTAGAAATAATTGGAGAAAGTATTTGCTCTTATAGCACCAATGGTTTTATATTTATTTTGTAAGTGATGTGGCTTATTGTTTCAGTGCCTATGGGTATTGTAATGTGCATTCCTGGTTTTGATAATTGTGCTCTTTCAACCGTTATTCTAGTAGAATAAGTAAGTGATATGAGTGGTTTGGAAATATTTATACGGATAGTGTCTAAACATAACTATGTAGCTAGTGTCGAAAATCCTATCATCTTCGGGACTCTTACCTTAGGACATTCCGGTCAGAGGCGCTCCAGTGACCTCAATTGATGCGCTAAGCCACCTAAAGCGGTGTCAAGGGTACGTGGAGCAGTAGCGTATGGGAAACGGAGATGGTGATAACGCAAAATAACCTCAGAATTTCATTCATTTAAACATGTAATAATAAATTAATAAGTTAATAAACTGTTGCACGTAGTGTTTGTGTTTGTGATTAATTATTTAGCAACCACGACGCCACACTTGCCAAAAAGGCAAATTTTTAACTTTTTCTATTTTTTTATTAATTTATTTTCAAACCCTCATTGTGTTCCATTAATGGCTAATTGAATACTTGCAAAATTTTGGTGAAGGACAGAATCGAATATTCTCTTACATAAAAATGTTCGAGGTCAAAAAATAATAGGCTCTTGTTACATTCTTGTAATGCCAATATTAAAAGGGTGTTTCCAGATTATTTTTTAACTGTAAAATTTGTGAAAATTATCTCTGGTTTATCTGTCAATTCTTGAAGGTCTAAACATCACGTTTTGCAAATTTGAAATTAAATCATAAATGTTTATGTGAACTGCCGTATAGTCGTACACATTGTGTCGCTCGTGCATGCCCTATCGTTTGTCAGTTCATTCTCATCGTATATGCACGCGTTCTGTTTCATTATTATTCACTCTCTTTGTAAAGTCGTTAGCAAATTATCAAGCACCCACTAATGGATATTTAATTGAAAACCAGAAAGTTTGCACGAACTTTGCTCCTGATCGGTGGAGTCCTGATACACCTACTTTCTTGCGTTCGCCTCAGTTTGGCTGTGACGGATTACCGCAGGCAGAAGAAGGACATGTGGTGAATCAATCAAACTTTGATTTGCGGCGGCGACGCCGGGGGCGGTAGTGACGGCAGCGGCATCACTGCCTGCGTTCGCGATCGTTTGTTATCGACAACCTTCCCGCGTTCATATGTTATCTGTCAATGTGTCTAGAGCTTGAGACTCTGAGGTGGTGCAGTCGCTTTGCGACCAACGTTGCTTTGGCTGCCTCTTGGTGTCTCTTGTGCTTTTCGATATTGACGGTATCATTCTACGTAAGAAGAATTGCCTGAAAACAACGATCATTTTTAAGCTATAAAATTATAATCTATCGTAAATAAAACAACATTGAGCCTTATGGGACACACACTCATTTGTGAAAAGTCAATCTTCTACATAAATTCTCTATAAATTTGAAAATGAAATGTACAGAAAATATATTTTCTTGCTTTTCAATTTGCGTTCACCTGCATGATTTGACCCCCAAGAACAATGCTCACATTGACAAAGCGAAACTGAATAATAGTGTTGAAGTATCTCTTCAAAATATCTTGCAGTAATGGGAATGGTGTGAGACAGGCAACAACAAGAACGACCACGTCTGAAGCCTAAAACATGTCTCCACAAAATGTCAAACGTAATAATTAGGGGGTGAATTTTGATGACCTAAAACATCACCAAAAATGATCAACAAAATGTTCTTAAAATGTTTTAAAATTCCCAAAAAGCGAAGAGAAATAACGTAAAAATATGATCAAAACCAGTTCGGATGAACAACTCAAGCAGGATATGTTATTGATGTAATCGAGGTTTCTTCCGTTCGTTCAAGAGCACTCAGCTTGCAAACATTTGGTTTGGGATGTTCTTTTCCAGAAAATCTCTGTCATTGGATAACCAGAAATCGGTCGAATCAATAATGGGGCTGACAGGCGTCACAGAAAAGTCAGATTGCAAACTAGGATTGACATTACAATTTTTGTGCAAAGAAATCGAATAGGCTACTCAAGAATTCTGTGGAGAACGTTTTTTGCATTTCGTAAATATTTTTTGAAGCAAGTACCAATGAAATGATATTAAAATCGATGAAATCAGTGAAAAATGCATTAAAAATTACAGGAAAGAGTAAAAAATGACATATTAGTCGAAATTGTCGAAAATGCAAAAAAGACAGAAAATTGGTCATTTCTTCATGTCACAACATAAAATTAATTTCTATACGAAACGGCATTGTTCTAAAGTGAAAAAAAGACATTTCATTAAAATCTGCCCCTAGTAAAAACCAACGTGTCTTCAATTAATGGCGCCGGGTCGCGCTGCATGTATACCTATCTCCCATTTCACATCTCACCCCCCACCGAGGGCCCGTGAAGTTCACCCTTTGCCCACTCCGATGTACTCTCGAAATAGCAGCAAAGTAACGACAACAGCATCCGCGTCGTCGGTGTCGGCTGCAGCGAAAGACGCTTTAAGGTTATGGGCCGTATAAAAAGGAATGCCGTGCCATGCCGCGCCGGGCCCGACAGCTGCGATTCTACAAATCAAGCGACAATTACTCACAATAAAGACGAATGGCACGCGGGGCGCGCTCGAGAGATTCCAGGCGGCCGACGCGATGTGGAGGAGGGAGGACAAAGGGGCTGCCACAAGAGAGGCCGATGGGCCAGACTAGAGGGCTCGGCGTGCCGGACCGGTCTGTTGGGATTTGGTCGGTCAGGTCGTATTGGGCCGGGTCGGGTCGGGTCGGGTCGGGTCGGGTAAGGTTGGCCTGAGTCAGATCGGGGCCAGGTTCGGTTCGGCGCTGTATGGAAGCAAGTTGGAGACTGGAGGAATCCAGAAATTGGATGGAAGAGGCAAAACAAGAAAATTAGAAGTAAGGAAACCTGAGAAAATGTGATGTCTGATACAACAATTGGGTTGGCTTGGGTGAGATTGGGATCAAGTTCGGATCGGCGCTGTATGGAAGCAAGTTGGAGACTGGAGGAATCCAGAAATTGGATGGAAGAGCCAAAAGAAGAAAATTAGAAATAAAAAGGCCTGAAAAATGTGATATCTGGAGGACACAACAAATTGGGGTTAGACCGGAAGCGTTTGCACGTGAATGGGCAGCCCACTTGGTTGGTCTTGGAGGAGTTGACTTGTGGGGTGTCGGAGAAACGCAGTTAATAAGAAGAAATGTTTTAAGACTTCATTGGTCTCTGAATTTGACATGTGATTGAGGATTTTGAGTACATATCATTGATTAGGCTTAGGCGCATTGTATTTGTTTTGAAACTAGACATCGTTCTTCGACGTGGAATATTAATGATAATGCTATCAAAAATACAAAGAGAAGGGGTGTATAAGAGCAGAGAGAGAGAGAGAGAGAGAGAGAGAGAGAGAGAGAGAGAGAGAGAGGGAGAGGCAGAAGTACTGACAGACGGAAACAAACGATAAAAAAACAACCAATAAGGGGAAACAAGGGTACCAGAATGTGAAGTGAAGATTGAGTTAGAGACCCGAAAGAATGAGAGAGAGAATTGATATCAGTATCTTAAAGGGCGAAAGATTTACGTAGAACGACGGAAAACGAGAAGGAAATGGAGAATAAAGGAATGTATTGATTCGCAAATGTTGCGAATGGAACAAGAGTGGAAGGCGTCTGCTGTAGACGCAAACGTACAACACTGAAGGCGAGGACGAAGCGTGAAGCGAAATTATATAGAGGCGTGGAGGTAAATGGTGAGCGATGAAACAAACGTGCTGGGAACGTGGAACAGCCTCCATCGACGAGAACGGATGAGGCTCGACGGGGCAGGGCAAGGTGTGCGGACGGGACGACCGCGTCCTCCCGTCCTCGAAGCGCCGCGTGCTAAATCAAAGAGGATCCCCGTCGCGGCTCTCGCCCTCCCCCCCTCTCCCCCCTCCCTCGACGCGACGCCGTCGGCGCGAGGAGGCAGAGGGCCCCATAAACCTGTAATGCGGCGGTGTGCCGGACGTTTGGGTTGTTACAAGGAGTTGTGCTGTGGCGATGGCGGTAGCGGTGATGAGAGCAGGAGGTGGGGGAGAGGAGGACGGAGATGGGGTGGGAAGGTGAATGTGACGGGGACAGAGGCCGGGTGAGACAGAAACCCAAATCTGGGAGAAGAAACCTGGCTCAGGACATTAACAGATGTCATTGGAGTCCCTCAGACCGGGAGACCGTAGATTCGGATTTTCGACTCTAGCTGGATAAGTAGGTCGAGTTCAGTCGCTGTCTGGAGTCGAATTCTAGCGGTCGGCTGCTCTGATCGTTAGTTTCCCGTGTTTTTTCAGATCAACATCAGACGAATGTCGAAGCAGTGCCCTAACAAACGGGCCGCGGACCGCGCCCGATCTTTCCTTCCTCTTCCTTGTCCTATCCTCTCCCCTTACACACACACACACTCACACACACACACACTAACATGCACTACACTACCACACATGCCGGGAGACCAGTCGGAAGCTTAGAGCTTGTCCCGGCTGGGGCGGTACCCCGATGGTGGGAGGTATCTGGTTGGCGAAAACCTCGCTAACTGACGCTAGGTCGGCGCCGAATCTCGGCATCCAGCGAGGGAAGAACATCGCCATCTTCCAAGAAAAAAGCATGCACTACATTTACGGGAATAATGGCCTCAGTAGTTGCCGCACCCGGAATCACTAACATTCAATGGAACGAGAAGGTGCGGGTGACGGCGGCGGAGAGAGAGAGAGAGAGAGAGAGAGAGAGAGAGAGAGAGAGAGAGAGAGAGCGAAGTCGGAGGCGGCATTGGTGGAGGAGCCGAGGACGGAGCTGGGGTCGTTGAGGACGGGCGAGAGGACGGCTGGCGCGCATCCACGGTGTGAGCGGCGCGGCGTGGCGTGCGGGACGGCGAGGGGCATGAGGAAGCACGTCGGGGACAAGTGCGGTGGCGCTGTCGCGTATTTCAAAGCGGGCGAACGGGCGGGCGGGCGGACAGTGGGCGAGGCGGTGGACCCCGACGCGATGGACGCGGTGGAGGCATGTGACGGGGCGCTGTTCCGCTCCCAGCCGCGGTGATCATTCTCGTGAAAAGGTGTCGCCCTTCAAGCCCCTTCTTTACTGCGTGCCTTTCTTTATTGTACGGTTCTCGCAGCTTAACTTAATTATGGGTAAACATCAAACTTGTCAATGAGTTTGGGGATGATGTGTTGTTGAGATTGCAAATTTTAAATTTTAAAATATTAAAATCTATAATATTTTTAAAAAAATTGAATATGCCACATGGATTATGTAAATGGTTTTGTCGTTGACTGTAATGCAGAGATCATTACTAGAGACCGGAATAATATGTAGTATGAAACGTCAAAGTATGCACATAGACATGTTATTAAAACGGTGAGAATATGTAGTAAATATGTAAAATCGGATGTAATATGTAAGATTAAAATATAGTAATTATAAAACACATTTACATAATTCGAAATTACATTCATAAAAAAGTTTCTAAAACAAATATTGTAAATTATACAAAGGTTTTAAAGATCATTTGGAAGCACACGTTGATTCACATCTTACACTATACAACTTTCCCGTCAAGAGTTAAAAATTCATCTAGGTATCGGTCTCCTAGGTATACAAATTGATCCATTGATATAGTTTCAAGTAGATGTTTCTATATTGTAGACAATCGTAATGTAATGTTTAAAATAATATGGTGATGTACGACTATTGACCGTAAATTATGAAAAGTAGTTATTGAAATTATTATTAGAATTTTCAATACTGAGTCTTTAAAATTGTTTATTCTATTGATATTTTCTACCCCACATTTATCTATTAGCAAGTTGCAGCTCCAGTACTCAATTCTAATAATTTTGTGTGATGTATTGTTTTTGCTGTTTGCTTGGGACTACGATGTGATTTTTGAATTGTCTGTTTATTTCTTCCGGTGGGGTTGTCTCCTATCCTCTTGAAGAGACAACGATATCGTCCTCGTCTTGGCAGGCGTGCCCGGAAGGCGCAGCGGGGTCGCGCTGGGCGGTGCCGGGAGGGGAGGGGGGGCGCTGGAAGGGGCCCTGCGGGGCGCCTGTCGGGCTGCGGACGGCGGCGGCAGGGCGGCGCGCGGCGGCGCTTCGCCACATCGGGTGCATTCTCCGACACTTTCCCTGTTCGCGCGCGCGGGTATAAATAGCCGCGCGTGGTCCCGCGAGGAGGGAGAGGGAAGGGGGAGGGGGCTGTTAGGGGTGAGCGGCGTGGAGGGGTTGCGGCGCTGGAGGGCGCTTGATTCACGACGCGGGTGGCGGCTGAGCTCGTGCTCCTCTGTTGCAGGCACCGCCTCCCCGGCAGACTGCGCTGCGGGCCGTTGCTTCGTCGCACCGGCTTCATTTACTGGTCGTGTAAGGTAAGTGTGGAATGAAAAGCTCATTGCTATGGTATTTCCGTAATCTTTCGTCTGAAATTGAAGGGTTCTTGTGGTGTGGTATTTTAGGAATTACGAGTTGTAAGTGAAGTGCTGTGTTTACTCTACGAATCTGAAGCTCTGAGGAGGAACGTCATAAATAATCGAAAAGTATGATTAGGTAGAACAGGAAATATGTTTTCATTAGTGATTTAAAATAAACAACCTTTAAATATTGAAATTCACAGTGTAAGCTCCAAAATCAGTACTTAGTGTCATATGAACTTGTTAAGTTTATTGGTAAATACTAGTTCCATTTGCAAAAGTGGTACTGTCATAAATATATTTTACATCTATTGTATTCTTCATGCTTTCGAGTGTTCTGCTACATCTTTATGACACGTGAAGAAATACATTTTCACAATTGTTTTCCTTTCAACAATCTTTTCTCGATTTATTTTGGGAAATGAGCAGATAAAAAATGTTATTAAAATAAATCATAGAAGGAATCTTCCACAGAAGTTTTGGGACAACTGAGAGAAATTAACAAATAATAAATTTTGGATTGTCCAGCAATAAGAAAATAATGCGGGCAGCAAACTGAGAATTAACGTAAATGTGAGCGCGTTCGGTTTTGAAACGCCTAGTTTGCCGTACTTCTCGGGTTTGTTAATGTTTTCATCAGCAGAAAGAAGCACATAGGAAGCTTTCCTAATTCAAGAGATTCGAGATACGTTAAAGAAAGAAAATATTACGATAAAACGAGCCCTACTAAATTATTGATAAGACGACTTTCCACGCGATTTACACTCCAGGTGATTCCTTAATCGCGTCGAAGTATGGCATCGAGAAAGACTGGCGCCCGATGCGAGCATAGCGCTTATTCCTGGTGTAGCTGCTCCTCTTGAAGAGGGCCTGCGTCGTTGTAGAATGCACGTATTACGACGATGAAATATGCTGATTGTGCGTTGTTGTTCGGATGAATGGCGAACGGGGGAGGTAACATTGTTGGCCGGCCAGTCCACGAACGAGTGAGGCGGAAGCGAACACTGTGCTGCCCGTTGGTGTGGCTGCTCCTCTTCAAGAGAGCCTGCGGCGCTGTAGTGCAGTGCAGGCGTGGCGAGGCTGGCAGAGGCGGTGACTGCGTCTGGCGCTGCAGCATCTTTGGGGAATGCGCCGAAAGGTTTTCGTGATTGAAAATGCGTTTCGCAAAAATGATTTCAAGAAGGGTAACTGTGAAGATTTTTTTAGGAATAACTTTAAAATATTGTAAATAATTTTGTAACTTAGAAATTACGATTGCGATCGTTATCATCGTGTTTTGTTTCAATGCAATTATGCACGATGATATTAAGTGTGTTTTTTTTATCTCGCAACTCATGTCCGGAAGTAGCTGCTCATACCTGTGGAGGTAATTTGGCAACCATGTATCGTTAGTCGAGACACGGCCCTGTCTGGCACGTCACGACGGCAGAAGAAGTGAGCGTCAGGTCATAGGCTGCTTGAGGAACTTTCCTGTTTCTGTGTTTTCTCTATCCAACAATCAAGTAAGTCGGTCAGTTACGCAGCTCACAGCCCGGAATTTTTTCGGACTGAGCGAGGCAGGGCAGGATGAGGTGGAGTGGATTGGGATATGAGCGGGCGAACAAAATGCTTGTCTCTGTGACTCTCCAGTATATTATCATAATATTGTATTGTTTACCATAAATAAATATTTTCAATAAGCAGGGTTGGGCAGTATTTATATACTCGTCTTTGAAACACGTATTTTAAATACATTTGGTATTCGAAAAACTCAATTTTTGAATTTTTTGTGCATGTATTTTAGAGATGTCTTTGAATACATAAAATAAGTGTTTTTTTTAAAACAATACTTTCATTACTTCAAATACAGATGAAGAAGATAGTTTAGAACGAGGATAGTTTCTTTTTGATTCCGATAGTGAATGCACCTCACAGAAACAAAAGTAAAACTCCTTTCAGCTCTTGAATTTGGATTCTCTTCATTTTTAAATGATAAATATAAATCATTAAAAATGCTGGACAATTATTGGGCTGTAAAAAAAGCGTGAATTTATTATAACACTAGTTTATGTTCATCCACGCCAGTTGAAAGACTGTTTTCCTTTACTGGTTTTATACATTCACCACCTAGGGGATGATTTGTTTGAAAAAATCAGTCGTTTTAAAAGGAAATTCCGTTGTTTTGTGTTAGAAATATGTTTGATATCATGTTATATTTTAAAATGTTATACACCTTGTTACAATACATTACAATAGTTATTGTTCAGAAATTTGTATATCTGTCAATCAGTAATTTACTTTAATTGGCAATTACAATACATTGTTGCAATAAAAAATATACAATACAAACTTATTATGTATTTACAGTATTTTTAGTATTTGAAGTATTTTAAATACGTATGTATTTAGCAAATAAAGTCCTAATATATTTTGTGTATTATTTAAATACTTATTTATTAAGTATTTTCGCGAAGTATTTAAATATTAAATATGAAGTATTTTGCCCAACTCTGTCCTTAGGAAAGAGAATCTCATCCTGGAACATTTGTAATAAATGTGTATGTAGTGGTGTTACAGAATGGCGTAGACTCTCGTACTAGTTACCTTCTGGGCTAGGCTTTCTGTTAGGCCCCATCCTCTTGTCAGCTGCATCTATCGGGCCTAAAAGACAATTTTTTTCACATTTTCTCAATGTTTTGAACCCTAACCTTAGAATTGAATTTTGATTTAGAAAATATTACTGAAATGTAAAATCCGGATACATGCCCATCTTTAATGAAAAATTTGGACCCGTTTCTGAAAAAATGTCGTGGGAGCGTTTCTGAAAATGTGCAATTTTGAGCTCATTTCCACAGGAAACATGTGGGTTTTAGAGATTTCATAAGAAATCATTTGAAGCCCTTGTGGTCACATGTCCAAATTCCCATTACTGTATGCACACTAAAAAACGTTTCTGGAGACAGTTTGATATTACTGTGTTAATTTTGTGAAATCAATTCTTCCCTCATTCATATGCACGTAATTCAAGAACGGTTTCTTTGTTCAAAAGTCGAGGTCGTAGTGAAATGGTTCTTTTGATCAATGTAGGCCGCGAATCATGTTGCCGCCGCCGCTGCCACTGCCGCAACGAGCGCCACCTCTGCCCCTTCTCGCGACCTCCTTTGCCATCGACACCTGCATCTCCGCCTCCAACGCCCCTCTGCAATTTCCGTCCTTCATTCATCTCTCCCGCGAGGTTGTAACCGGATCCGTGCCTTCAACTGATCAACGCAGTCTTTAACATCACCACCCCACCTCGGCTTCTTTTTTTACATTTTCCTTTCTTACGGAGGAACCAAGAGCGTCCTGGCTGCCTACCCTTTTGCTCTCCTTTCATCTCTTACTTCTCTCCCCTCCCCGCTACCCCTCGCGTCACCCCGCTTCCCCCGCTTTCCCCCGCTTTCCCCCGCTTTCCCCCGCTTCCCTCTGCCTTCCTCCGCTTGCCCCGCTTCACCCCACGTCACCCAAGCTCCCACTCTCCCAACTACTCCTCACACCCCAGCCGCTCTCTTCCCCGCTACCCCTCGCCACAGCTCCACGTTCCCCGCCTCACCACTGCTCCTCACCGCTCTCCTCGCTCCACCCCTGCCGCTCCTCTCCCCGCTTCCCCTCGTCACTCCACGTTCCCCGCCTCCCCACTGTCTCCCCGCCGCTCCCCACTGCCCCTCACCGCTCTGCACGGTCCGCCCCTGCCGCTCTCTTCCCCTCGTCACAGCTCCACGTTCCCCGCCTCCCCACTGCCCCTCACCGCTCTCCTCGCTCCACCCCTGACGTTCCTCTCCCCATTACCCCTCGTCACAGCTCCACGTTCCCCGCCTCCCCACTGCCCCTCACCGCTCTCCTCGCTCCGCCCCTGCCGCTCCTCTCCCCGCTTCCCCTCGTCACACAGCTCCACGTTCCCCGCCTCCCCACTGCCTCTCACCGCTCTCCTCGCTCCGCCACTGCCGCTCCTCTCCCCGCTTCTCGCGGCTGAAGGCGCGCTGCTTCGCGGGTCCGCGCGGCGCGGGAATTACGACGGGACGGAATTTCTCTCCTCGGAAATGAAAAATATATGAAGCCTGTAAACGAAAATTAGACAATCCTTTTTCCAAGCGCCCGCTTCTTTTAGCAGATTTTAAATAAGGTTGTTCTGTACCCTGCGCTGTGTATATATTTACTCGAGGCTCGTCCTGCAGAGGAGGCAAAGTGAAGGTAGACGGATCTCGTGGAGCGATTTAAAGGCGGTTTAATGCCAGAAATGAAATCTATTGAAATATTGAAGCGCTCGTTTGCGTAATTAAATCATGAAGTGTGGAGTACGAGATGGAGGTAGTGAGAGGTCAGGGGTCTACGAGTCTCTCGGTTAATAATTGAAGAACGAACTGATATAGACCGAAGCTCCGGAGATGAAATTCGGTGACGGCAATGTATTTTTGCTGAGACGGGATCAACTGCATACAATATTAATCTTTTGTTGTAATTGGAAGTTTGTTAAAAATATGCGTGCCAAATTCTAAAAGACACCAAAAGAATGATCGAAGTAACTGTTTTCTGACAAATAAAAGTATGTAATCAATCGCTGAAGTCCTTCCATCTGCCTCATCTCTGTCTATTCCCTTTCTCACTCTTGCTCCTCTCTTTCCTCTCACTCTCTCTTCTCTCTCTCTCTCTCCCTCCCTCCCTCCCTCCCTCCCTGTCCCTGTCCTTTCCAGCACAATCTGGCTTGACATCCACGTACTCGCAGTGTCGTCTGGCATTTCCTTTCCAGATCGTGAGGAACGGTCTGTATGAAAGCAGGAAACATCGTATTCTCCTGACTTAAAGGTAGGAATTGGCATTAATTAGGAGGAAACGACTGAGCCACAGGTATTTGAATTTATCATCCAAGCAATGGTGTCGAAAATGCGCAACTGTTGTGACTTAACCGCATCTCTGCTTGTCTAAGGTCCTTCGGTCACGAACTCACAACTACGTCCTTGTACATACACTGATAACGTCTCTGTCAGTTCAAACCACTGGAAAAAAATTAAACCTCCTCAAAACGTTGGAATGAACGAGTTTGATGAAAACGGGGAAATATTACATTGAACTGATTCCTGATGAATTGAATTATGTAATAAACTCGCACGGTGCTGCAGGAAACTGAATACCTGTTTGATCCATTTCCCACTGACTCTAAACAACACATAGGAATCTCTAGTCTGCAAACAAGTAGTTTTCTTTGTTGCCCTATTAATGTATGCGAGTTCAAAATTGGCAAATAAGACGGTACACTCCGATGAACGCTTAAACCTTTATGGTGAGTACCTTCTGTGCTATTTCATTCTTATTCTGAGTTATTTTTGCGTAGGCGATGCATGGCCAGTGTGTGACTCGGAAAGCTGTCATATTGATTGAGGCCCCCACTTGCGCTGGCAGTCGCAGCAGCCCGCAAAGTTTCCGGCGGCGTATTTTGCTACTCTCTTGTACCCTTCCGTACCCTTTTGCTGAATATAAGTTGTCCTGACTCAGATGCAGTCGCGAAGTAGTGAAGAGTGCATGCTGAAGGTAAGTTTATGCGCTTGTGGAAGTTTGTTCTTCATATTTCTGAGAGTTTGACAATAGAAATTGCACTCAAATCCTTCTGCATAATAGAAATTATTGTCCATGTGGGTGACCTTCTTTGCGCGCCCTGACCCTGCGCTTGTAGAGTCAACCCGACGGAAGATAAGCAATCGGGCGCGATCGGCTCTGGGCTATCAAAAGGCGTGAGTGATATCTATACTGCGGGCCACCGCAGGCAGTTTGTCCCCAGTTCTTACATATGAGCAGCCCTACATATAAGCAATGAAAAGTGGGACTCGATTTGTAGAAGAATCCTTAGAAGACAGGAAAAAAAATCTTGTTAATATGTACATTCTCACGGGAAAATCAGAGAGCTGACCAATTAGTATCAGGTGGTTCTATTATTTTCTTTGAAAAATATCAAATTAAAGATCTTGTCAGTAAAAAAATTAAAAATTTACTCGAAAATGGGAATGGTCAGGGAAATTTGCGCCAGGTTATGAATGGCCACCCAGTTGTTACGACTGTATCTGCTACATTTATGTTAAATGATTCTTCAAAATTAAATTCAATGGAAAATTAAAACCTTGTGAATAAGAATGAATACTCAGAGCGAATAATACAAATTAGAAATATATTTATAGTCAGTCAGCCCGGCGAAACCTAAGGAATGGATCTGCGTTCGGGCGCGATCGGCTTTGGACTAGAGAAATAGTGATACCTATACAACGGGTCACCGTAGGTAGTTTGTCCCTGGTTCTTGCATTTGAGCAGCCCTACATTAAAGCAGTGATGCAATAGAATTCATCTTTTTCTCCTGGAGCTGGGTCTTGGTGAGCCCGACCCTGGGCAATTGAACCATGCACACCCGTGTCATAAACCTGAGGATTTTTAAAGCACCTGTTGGATTTTTATTCTTTTTTCGTATAAACAAACAACTGTAATCAGTTGTTTCTGAATTAAAAACAAAAAGTACAGTATTAAGCTCCAAATCATCTCTTGCATCTTAGATTGTAGTTGAGAGTTTTTTTCATGCATAAATGTTCCTTAAAAATATTTTGCTGTCGAAGATAGGGTTATTGGGTGTTGACACTCCGTCGAGAGCTGTTCGCCGAATATCAGTTTTTACTACTTATTCGTGTCTAATTCATTATTAAATTATTGTTCTCGTGTGAAAATTTTCTGAATTTTAGTTCACGGCGAACCGTTGCAATACGTAAAATATAAATTATAACCTATAAAAATATTTAAAAGAAGTGCTCTGAGAACTTCTATATCATCGCCGGAACGGGAGAATATAGTGTAATCACTCTTAAAATTTGTACATCTTTTTTTAAAACATAAAGTATAATGTGAGTGGATTGAAGAATTTATATCTTTCCAAAGTACAAACACTAACGTATATTCTAAGTATAATTTTTAAGTTTGGCCCTTACACTGCAATCAAACCTCAAAGAAGTTTCCATATATGAGGTATCGTGATGGGCATAGAATGTGGTTTATAGGATAGGAATATTTGAGAGCCGCCAATGCGTTTGTGCAGCGTGTTGACGAAGGGCGTGCACCGTTTCAGCGCGGGGCAGGGTGGTTGCACAGCACTCGGCAGCGTCTGCCGCTGGCGCATCGAGGTGGGGGGGGGGGCTGCGGCCATGGCGGCGGAGGACGCTGGGCAAACATGTGCCCTTCCGGCGGTTGCAGCCTGCCTCCAGCCCTGCCCTCCGCCCGTTACACCCATCGGTCGCTCCTTTCTAGCTTCCGCCATCGCCACTCTGCCGCCTCGCGGCGTGTCCCACCACTGACAAGCCCGTCCTACCCTAAATCCACTCCATGCTGAATCTCTACTTCCTCTGTCATAACTGAATCTTTTGGGTAGAAAGTCTTTTTTTTTTTTGTCGTTTGTTATCGCTTTCTTTTCCAATGACCCTTCGCCAATGGAGAGTATCCAAACGGAGAGGGGAGAGGAACCCACACCTTCCCAGGAAATATAATTTTGATCGTATTTACATGCCTCTAAAAGTAGCATTACATTTTAGAACAAGTAATAAGCCAGCAATTGTTTTCAGAATTAAATTGAAGAAATACTAATAGAATAATTGCAGCATTTGTCTTTGTATAGTCACATTTAGTTCAAGGCGTCGACTAAACAAAAATGGACTGACCGTGTGCTAAATTGAACTGCAAAAATATTCTTTAATATTGCTATACCTTTCTTATATCAAGTCACCTGTGTTGTTATCTTTATATACCTAATGGTAGAAGTCTGGGTTGGGAACGTTATTCGCCTGATCATGAAAGGCGTAGAGAAGTATGCCCTCTCATCTTTACGTACTTCTGGCCAGTTCTCGTAGTATAATGTGGCTTTCCTCTCTTTCTTCATCTCATCACCAGTGTTGTGCTCTTGTCGTCCCACCTCCCCTTTCGTCGGTCGTCACCGCTCCATCGCTGTCTCTCCGCCGCTTCGATGCCGCCCATCGCGTTTCTTCTCTATCCGCACTGACCTCCCGCCCCCTTCCTGGTCCTCCCCTGAATCCTTTAGCGTTGGCCACCGCGTTGGGCGCCATTGTTTGCTCTCCATCAGGACCCGGCCGCCGCATTACGGCGTGTCCCGCAGCCGCCCCGCCTCCCTTTCACACTCCACGACTCCTCTTCGCCCTCCCCCGCCACCGCTCCCCCGCCCCCGCTTTGCTGCACGACCGTTCCTCTTCACCCCCACCGCGACCTCGCCGCGCACCGGCAAAGGTGGCTCAGGGCATCAGTTGATGTCATTGCGGTGCCAATGACCGAGAGGTCCTGGGTTTTTGGGGTGTGCGATAGGAAAGAGATAAAGGAGATTCTCTTTTTTAAGCGGGAAGGAGGTAGCGCGGTTGAGTCAATGTATTGTGTGGACTTCAGTGCGTATACAAGTGGGTGTGGCGTAAGGGACGTAAGAGTGAGTATGCTTTTATTAGATGGGTCATTAAGAGTGCAGTAAGTCAATTAAAGTATACTGTAAGAGAAAGAGAAGAAGGCAATAAAAAGAAATGAAGTGCGTAATCCAGTTCGCGGGACCATACGCAATCGGTTGGACTTCCGATGGGGTCCAACCAACCTGATAGTTACATGTCTGTGACCTTAGACAATGAGGACGAGCAGAGATTTGTTGGAGAACTGTGTTTGCGAGTGCCAGCCGTCTCTTTGAGAGCTGTCGCCGAGGGTTGAGTGAATGCAGACGTGAAACACGGTGTCAGTCAAGGCGGAAGGCGCATACATGGAGGCCCACCGCGTGCGCGCCGCATATTAAACGCTATCGGCACTGCGGTCATCGTCCTGGATGGCGGAGGTGGTGGCTGCGCTAGCGTCGGCAGGTGGCCGCCATGATTTAAGTGGCCCCGGCGGACATCGTCACCATAGCCATCCTCGCCGACGCTGCCCGGGTGGAAGGCATCAGCGTGCTCGCTGCCCCGACCGCCATCCACCCCGCCTGCCTCCCCCCCCCCACCTGCCCTGTTCTTCCCCGCCCTGCCGTGCTTCACCCCTCCCCTCCCGCCCAGGCTTGTATTTCCGTACTCTGCTCCACCCTGCTCCACCACACACCATCCTCCCCTGCCCACCCTTTCCCGTAACCCACCCCACCCTGGCTCGCTCTGTCCCGCTCTGCCGCGCCAAATTCAACCAAGCCCCACCAAGCCCCGCCATCCCCCCCAAGCCAAGCTCAGCCAGCCAAGCCCAGCCAAACCCAGCCAAGCCCAGCCAAGCCAGCCATGCCCAGCCAAGCTCAGCCAAGCCCAGACAAGCCCAACCAAGCCCAGCCAAGCCCAGCGAAGCCCAGCCAAGCTCGTCCAAATCCATCCAGACTCAGCCAAACTCAGCCAAATCCCCCCAAAACCCCGCCATTCCTTGCCCTGTCCCCCTGCCTCTCTCCAACATGCCCCGCTCCTCCCCTCTCTGCCCGCCTACACGACAAATGCTCCACGTGGTTTGAGCCGCGTTGGGTCCTCAAATGGAGCACGACTTCGTTGTGCCTCCATGGCAGGCAGGGACGGGAGGCGCTCGCGGGTCACGGCGATCGGTGCGGACGGCGCGCAGAGGCTGCGTCAGCGGCGCGCGGGCGCGAGCGGGGTGGCCCTGGTGGATGTGGCTTGTGGCGCGTGAGCGAACGGAAGACTAAAACCAATACCGACATTCCTCGCGAATGAAGTTATTTTACGGGCATGATGCTGGAAGCGGTGCCGAACTGAAAGTGGTGATTTTGCGGAAGATGACGTGTGAAGACACCTGGATGCTCACCAGCTCGACTCTACAACATAGCTAATTTTAACACGTTCTTGGAACTTTGTCTTTATTGCGAATTTATTTACTATATGAGTCGAAATAAAACCATTTCAAAAGAGTAGTACTGGCAAAAAATGTGTTACCGTCTGAATTTCCCTCTATCATTATAGCGAATCGGGATCCATTGAATTCTTGTTAAATGTCGTCTCATCCATTCTTGACTCCATTGTAAGAAGGGCGATGTAGCTTCAGTGTTATCACTACTATTGCTTTATCCGATAAATCCGGTCATTATACATTCATATTGAACTTTTCAATAGTTAAATTAAACATTTCCTTCACCCAAAGTGGAGTGAATTTACCTTTCAGCAAAACTGTCTTCGGTCGCTTGGTATCAGTCACTGCCTAATAGGCGATTGCGAATTCAACCGTAGTTGTAACAACCTAATGATTATACAAATTAAATTTTAATTTTTAGAAGGAAATAAAGTCAATCCCCCCCGGCTTGGATAGCCGAGGTCGTTAAGCATCAAGAGCTGTAGCTGCCTCGTGCGTGAAAGGTCGCGGGTTCGAATCTCTCTCGGGGCGTGGATGTTTGGGTGCGTGCGTACCAGTACCCCCCAATGTTACTTACAGTGGTCACTAGATGACATAAGCGACCTCAAATTAGTAAAATAAATAAAAAGTCTGTCCACCTGGTATCGACCCTTGACGGGATTGCCTCCGGTCGCTCGTAATCCACCACTGTTCCACCGCCACTGTACGATCTCCCTCTGTGGTGATGGCTTCGTCGTCGTCGACGACCGGGGCACCTGGGGGTGCGGGCCACAGGGCGTGTGCGCCTCCGGTGCTCTGCCCCGGCATGAATTTTTATGCGCGGAATAATGCATGAGCGGAAACGCGGCCTGGCGGCAGTTTCCTTTCCGAGCGATTCCATTGGGCCCCGCGCCGCCGCCGCCGCCGGTCGTTCCCGCAAATCAAGCACACTGGGCCGAAGGAGGTCCAAAACTACTCGCGCTGAACAGCTCACCGGTAGTCGTGGCTCAGGGCTTCAACTGTCACTGCAGTCTCTGAGACCGGGAGGCCGTAGGTTCGAGCTCTGAAGGTTGAGTGACGCATATTCGAACATACATTAGACACTAAACACTGTCACGGGCTGCTCTGATCTGCCGTCAGCAGAACGCGGGGCCTTCCGCGCCAACACGTATGTGAGAAACAAAGGACAAACAAACATAGCCACCTCGGCCCTTTCTAAGGCGGGCAGTGGTTTGCTTTGCTTTGCGCGCGCGTGCAGCCGTTTCGCCCCACTGCGCGCGGGCGCCGGTTGCTGGCGCGCGTGGCCGCTCGCGTCGCCGCGAGACCGATGCGAGCGATGGCTCGTTGCGGGCGACGGATGTCGGTCACCGCTCGGGGGTGAGGTAGCATCCGTGCGCACGACACGCCCCCCGGACGCCGCTAGGGGCCGTGTTCGCTGCGGGATGTGGGGGTCACCTGAGTTGCGTCACGTTGGCTGCCCTGGGCGGAAGGAGGACGCGGAATGCTCGCATACCTGACAGCTGAGTAGCTAGAAGCCAGGGCTTGCTTGGGGGGTTGCAGGTATATTTAGAATCAAGTGACGCCGGATTTGCTTGCCTTGCAGCTAGATGCAAACTTCCCTCCCACGCTCAACGGTGGTCAGGTGGGGGTTAGCTAGTGGGTATGAATTGGGCCGACTCGCACACCAAGCACGAAGGCAATTAATGGTTGGCCACTCATCTAGTACATATTCGTTCTAGCGAAATATCTGTAAAACGATGCTATAGAGCAAAATACTAAAATGTTGAGCGGAGGTGAATCAAACCAGGAAGGACACCGGTAGAGGTTTGAGAAAAGGTAGAAATTAACTCAACTTCCATTAGTTTTCATTTGTCGTAAAAAAATCATGTTTGAAACTAGATATAATACATTTGCTTTTGTACGAAGTTTATGCTCTCTTGTTTCTCGCTCGTATTGTAATATGCACGTCACTCTTCAGGTAATACTCATCACTGTATCATTTTCTAATACCGTACTATTATGACGTCACCTATGAAGAAATTTACAAAATACACGTAGTGCACCAAATTTTTCATGAAGTCATCAATTTAGCAGTGCGGTATGTTACCTCATGTGTAAAGGGACGAATCGGTGACCTGTATTTGAAGAATTCTGCGTAGGTTGGGAATGTCCGTTCGATCGACTCCGCACTCGTGCTGCTACATTTCCCGACGCCTACCGGTCCGGCATTCCGGGCACGGCGCGCCTCTATGTCGTTCTGGCTACACTGGGGCACCGCTCTCGAATATTTCGCGTAAGCTGCTTCGAACGATCGCCACCGCACCGCGACGGCGAGGGGCGGTGGGGGGAGCAGCACTCGGGAGGAGCATGCTTACAAGTGACTGGAGCCCCGGCGCGCCGTCTTCTCCCCGTTTCCTAGTATATTACGAGCTTCTTTTTTGTTGTTTTATTTTTTTCTGTGTTTCATTTTTGGGCCGCTCGTTGCTTCCTGGCTCACAATGTACGGAATGGGCGCGGTCTATGTGGGGCATACGAAAGCAGCAACTGTGTGTTTCCATTTCTTGGGGAACGGCTGTCTTCATTTCCAGGATCAAACCAAACCGCCAGAATAAAGAGGAAATGTATAATTTGCAAGAACACTTGCAAGATTCCCGAAGTAATGATTATTATTGTGCATTTAAATACAGATGCATGTTTTGAGCGTTTTCTGTGAATTAATTACTTTTAAGAAATATATATATAAAAAATAGCATCAAAACATTTCCGATTCTTGGAACTAAATGTGTAATGTTTGCAAAAGCATTCTCCGAGTTTAGAGAGCAGCTAATTAAACAATTGAAATAAATTGCAAAATAATGTTATTTTGTGTAAATATTGGGGGTATTATGAGTTTTAATTAAAACCAACTGTCTGATGTTAATGTTGTTGGAATGTTTGGTATCAGTGGTGAAGAGATATGTATACACGAATATCATCTTCACAAACATTGCGTTTTATCGATATCAAATATCAGTGGTTTGAATAGGATTTTTCTTATGGTTGGAGCTATAAGATCGAGTCCAGGGTTTCTTATAAAGTGTTCATTTATATTAAATTTAAAACTTTTGTTTTTTATTCTAACGATTTATTTTGAGATATTGAATGACTTTCGTTACCACTAGGAGAAAAAACGTTGAATTAAAACGCACGGGAAGTTTAAAGCCGAATTCAATTTTACTTCCCCGGGTATTTATTTATCATATTCATATATTCAGGCAGGAAAAGGAATGAATCTTGCCTAGAGTGTATCCCCGCCCTGGCTTGCGTTGTCCTGCCTTGCGCCGAACTGCCCCTACCCACCCTGCTCCTTTCCACAGTCCTCGCCTGACCCACTCCTGCGCGCCTTACCCTGCCTTGTTCACTACGATCACCGTTGCATTCCTCCTGAAAATTCTACTTGCCATTTCAGAAATGTAATGGAAACACACACTGAAAAACGTAAATGCGGCTTCAAACTGCACTTATCTCGTCAGCCTAACTCAGCACACAAACGATGCGCAGCGTCTTCGCTTCTAAAGTACTGTCGTAAAACGTTAGGTCTCCCCCAGGTTGCGCTTGATGTCGACGTTTGAAAAAATATTATTTTAGTACCGTCTCCTATATTATTTCAGTAGTATACATATCTTTTGCGGCTCTCACTCGCAACTATTCTTTATAAATGATGTCTCTAAAGACAGATAACTTCACGGAGAAGTGATGAATTGCTCTAAAGATGATGAGATTCTAAAAGTGATGAAAGCTTATAAATATTCAGATCAAATGCAATCCGCAACACTCAGTAGTATTTTATATATATATATATATATATATATATATATATATATATATATATATATATATATATATATATCGTTAAATAACTCCTAAACAAAGCGTTGTAGGATCTTAAAAACTTAAATTTTGAGGCCGAAGCCCTCAAAGAAACGTTCTTCACACCGTAATCTACAGGATGAAATCTTCTTGAACATTCTTTTATATTTTTGCTGGTCCAACGCTTCTCGACATTATCCGACTTGCTCAGAGACGTGCAGAATCTGCAATTGAATGTGAAATTAAACTAATTACTTGATATAGTACGAGACTGAACTACTCGGGTGTACCTCTCTGCTCAGTAATAAAGTTAATATACAATAGATTGTATGACAAGGGTGTGTTGTATTGTTATCATTTACAAGGAGACATAGAACAAGTGACGGAGGATAAGTGTCGTGGAAAAAAAGATATATTACAGTTTTAATATGGTAATGGAAAAATAGAGAGGAGATTGGATACTGCGAGAGTCCTCAATCTCAACTCTCGCACGGGTACGGTAGTTCTTTAATTGTACGAAACGGAATTTATTGTAATAAATGCAAAATATGTACATATTTATGTACTTATTTTTTCCAAAACGTAAGGAAAAATAGAAAATATGTAAAATAAAAATTCATCATTGTGTTTAAAAGTGTTCTCTACAAGCATTTTCCGAGCATAGTACCTCGCCAATCATTTCTTAACAAGGATTCGGAGTGGCTGAAAGTAAGTTGTACCTCTATAAAAGTACTACAACTATACACTAGCCTTCACCACAGATAAGGGTTTTATTCGAAAATGAAAATACATTCATAGTATATATTACAATGTTTACGAGGAGCCGGTGTTCAAGTGAATAGTAGTACCGTGTAGCCAGTGATGGATCTCGGGGTAGGGGGTTAAAATGAATATACCCCCACCCCCTCACCGAACAACAAGAACCATAGAACAATTTTCTGTAAAATATATTTGTTATTTTTCGATCGATTAACGAATGTGCTCTTTGAAAAATGAGCAAGCACGTGGTTGAAATTACTTTGGTCACGAAAATACGCTCATTGCAAAATCATCTTTGACACCGAGTACGCAGCGTAGCTGAAAAGCTAGTGTCGGGACTGGAACCTAGGACCTCCCGGTCAGAGGCGCTGTAGTGACATCAGTTCATGCACTGAGCTACCGCTCCCAGGTTTGACAAATCATGGCGAAGATAGGGAGGGTGGGGACGAATAATCATGGCGAAGATAAGGGTCACAGAAGCGCAGCAGCATTTCATTTGATTTGTAAGGAAGTTGATTCCGTATCAAATATTCCAATGGCGCATCAGAAATATTCCATTTCGACGTATAAATAATCTAATATGAAACAAAATATATAGTAAAAGGTAAAATATATAAAAATATGTAATTATACCAAAATATGTAAAAATATGTAAAATAAAAATATTTCTAATTCATTCAGAATGTCTTGTATATAGCATAAACAAACATGCAACTTGCACGGTCAGTTTTCGTGGTCTTCCAGCTTTCAAACAACACCTTATTTGCTAACATAGATTGAGTAATTCATCAGGGATGCGGTATTTACCTAATACGGTTCACAAATAATGTAAATGATGATAACAAATTAGTAGAAATTATCCTTATGAATATAATCCAAAAGTCTTAGGCTTCTGGTGGAGGCTGAACTAACATGCCACTTTCCCCCTTATGTTTGCCACTGTCAAGAAACAAAAGATAAACTGAGTATCTGTGTACTTATTTTTTAATTAGATTAGTTTTCAGAGAGCGAAATCAAATTTACCCAATAGTAAACTTTTACTGCTGAAATATATCTGTAATCACTATGATTCGCTACCAATTTATAACAAAAGTAATACGTATGTTCTCTGGCACAGGAAGCTAGCACACCATAAATTCAGAAATACTGCCGCGTGTGAACTTACAAAACACATTTATTTAACACCAGTCACCAACTTCGTCTCATGATTCAGTGGTATTTGAATAATGGTCTCGCACACACTCCAAAGTTAGTGAATACTGCAACTCGTATCGCACTCCCCTTTCCACAACCGCCGCCGCCTCTCATGCTGTAGCACCCGTTCTTGCTAACGCCCCTTTCAATTCGGATGGTTGTGCCTTCACCGCCTCCCATTCCCGACACACAAGCTTTGTCTCCTTCTTTCTAGATTTCATCTTTCTCACTTCGATGCCCTTCCGCAGTATTGAGGAATTTCTCTAAGATGGAACCACTTGGACGGATCGGGAAACAAATGGAAGTTATGTAGAGTGATGACTTTGCAAGAAATGGTGATAAAAGCATTTACAAATTTGCCGACTGGAAACAAACACACTGACAAAATAAGTACTTGGACGTAACTTGCAGTTTTATTGCCAGAAATGTCCAAGCAGTAGCGGCCAAAGCAGTCCCTTTTTATAGTAATCTCTTTATATTTATCACTGTTTCACCTCTCTAACTCCGACATTCCCGCCGCCAAGATATCCCAATCTACATCCGTGTTTTGTATCCAGATCGCCCGTCACCACCCTTCCGTCAACCACGCCTCTCTCATTAACCAACATTTTTCTTCCCTTCGCATCCAGGTCTCTACGTCCTCATTTCTACCGCTGTCCTATTTACTAGCACCCAATATATCGCCGCTTCCTCTCATCCATTCCCCCGTCCAACAACCCCGATTTCCCTCGTCGCTCTTTGCCACCCTACCGCCCTCACCTCCATCCCGCATCCTCGCCGACCGCCGCGGAAACTGCTGCCAGCGCACTTTCAAACAATCGCGGGAATTTGCCCAATCAGGCTCCATAGCGCGTAATGGCGCGGCGCGCGGGGGCTCCGAAATAACAAAACGAGCGCGGCGAGCGTGGGATCGCTGCGACGCGGTGCGGTGCGGTGCGGGGGCGGCGGTGGCCGATCGGCAATTTACCGACGCGCGATCGGAAACCGCGCAGCCCGGCACGCCACGCCTCTCCCCCCCTCCCGCGGCGTTTTTGAAACCGCCGCCGCGCTGCGTGGGTGCGGTCGTGGCGCCAGCCGCGGCGATCGGCGCGCGGCGCGCGGCGCGTTGCGCGTCTATTTATACGCCCACGGGCGCGGGAACGCTTCCACCTGCGCGCGGGCGGGCTCCCGGGGCGCGCTCGCTCACGCAGCCTGCTCTGCGCGCGCCTCGCGTGACGCTCTGCTGCGGGAGGGGAACGCTCATTCCATCAGCTTCGTGGATTGATTGATTTTTTCGTGTTTCCGGGCGCGTCAACTGCTTTGGTCATTAGTCCCGTTAGTGTAGTGCATGATTTTTTCTCGGGAGATGGCGGTGATCTTCCCCCTTCCGGCGCCGACCTACCGTCGGCTAGTGGGGCTTCCCCCTATCCAGGACTCTCCCACTAGCGGAGAACCGCCCCAGCCGGGACAAGCTCTAAGCTCCCGACTGGTCTCCCGGAATATGTAGTAGTGTAGTGCATGTTAGTGTGTGTGTGTAAGGGGAGAGGATAGGACAAGGAAGAGGAAGGAGAGATCGCGCGCGGTCCGTGGCCCGTTTGGTAGGGTACTGCTCCGGCATTCGCCTGGTGTTCATCGGAGAAACCACGGAAAACTACCGATCAGAGCAGCCGGCCGCTAGAATTCTCCTCCAGACAGCAGCTGAATTCGACCTAGCTGAACAGCTAGTGTCGAAAATCCTGCCGCCGCCGTCAGGACTAGAAACCTAGGACCTCCCGGTTAGAGGCGCTGCAGAGACATCAGTTGATGCACTGAGCTACCGCTACCGGTCTTCCACCACATCCAAAAACCACCTTCGTTGGTTTTTAGATGTTTCAGATACATTTGTAAGGTTCTGTGCGGTTTTGATTTGATGTATGGTGGTTAATAGAGTGAACGATCTGTGTACACTCGTTTGGAAAGTTGACCTTAGTTCCTTAGCAAATCGGGCTCCTACAGTTCAATCATTAAATACTAGGTAATACTGTTCAATACTAATAAATACTATGTGATGTAAATATGTTGAGTTTGGCGAAATTGCAAGGAAATGTTTTTTATAGAGATCTGACGTACATACCGGATGGACGAAAAAGCTTATCCCTGGGCAGAAAACGCTTCGTACAGCTGAGATAATTGAAGCCGGACAAGTGGACTGCACTTCTGGATGATGACTTTTGATGATGATTCATCATGACTGATCTTTTTAGAGATGCCAACAGTGTAGTTGTGATTCTCAGAATACTCAATGACAGTGTGCTTTAGAAGTATAGCCAGTGTAAAGGAAGTGAACAATTTTACTCTACGATAACGAGAACTGTAGCTGAAAAGAGATTTGTTTTCGTTAATATGTTTCCCATAAATGAATCAAATAAGCGGGTTCAATGTGAATCGGCACCGGTACATGACCATGCACGCTATGAATCACAACGACGTGATGAATGCAAAAATGAAAGAATTCATCACGTGCGCATCTAGAACTGATGTAGTACTCATCTATTTGGCGCCACTTTAAAAATGCTTGTAAAATATTTTTTTGCATACCACCATTATAAACGACATTTTCTATTGCAAGATATCGATCATAAAAGGGCATTTTACGGCACAAATGATGGTTTATTAGCATTTTACGACCCCAAATGATTGCGTCATCACACATTCAGACAATCGCGGCGAGAGAATCGTGGGAAGGTAGGGATAAACGGAACAGCCGACCACCGTTTTCTCGCACTTATGTCAAATACCCGAGACGCCATAAGAAAGTTGTTTCGCAAAATTAAGTTGGATTCTCTTATAAATTTATAATGCTGTTAAACAAACAAATAGCGTATGCAACATGTTTATAATGTTGCTTTATTGCATTCGTACAAATTTGAAAACTCGCTCCTAACGTCGCTCATTTTCAAATCATGTACTCCTGCAATAAAGCTAAACATTATAAACTAATTGCATAAACTACTATTATTGTTTCTTCGACCTGCTCCACAGCCGCGATTGGATCTCCGCGTAGCATCCGTGTACTCTCAGGATAATCGGAGTCTTTTTCGACGCGTACAATTTTTTTTTTGATATGAAAGACTCGCAGGACTGAATTACATAGTGTCATTGATAATAAATTCAGTTCTTTTTGTTGGCTCTTATTCAGATATATCGGAGTTATATCAGATCGAGTCGTAACGTTTAAATCCAGAGTGCTAAAAGTATCACCATTAACGCTACAGTTTATCGCTTTTATATTAACAATGAATATGTACATGTATGTATTTGGTATTTCGGGTTGGATTAATTCGACTTTTGCCAGCTATCGGTTTTCCAGGCTTGGGCGCTGTTTTAATTTATTATCCACGGGGATGAGGGAGATATTTGGCGAGCATGAAGTATTCCCATCATCGAGCCTTGTTTAATTGACCTGTCTGAGCTTTGTTTCGACACACAGTAATAGAAGTTGAGACGATTAGTATTATCAAACTAGAGTTTCATTTTTGCCCCAGCCCGGAGTCAAAGCCGGCACTGACTCACAGAAGGCGAGCTCGCTCTCCATGAGCCTCCTGAAGGCCATCAGTTATTCACAAAACAATTTTTTTGCGAGATCAGTCACAATTATATGCCTTGTACAATGAGAAAAAAATGTTGATCAGTTCATTGCTTCACAATTTAATCATCGAATAAAAGATAAATTGCGTTATGAGGTGACAGTGAAGCGAACCACAGACTGACGAAAGTGTTAATCGGGTTTTCGACTTCAAAAGTATATTTCAAAAATTTTATTTTTTCTCCAAGAATTTAAGTTAATTACGAATTGTAAACAAGACTTCGTTGCTCTACGGTTCTAGTGAAAGAATCGTAGGTGCTACGGTTCTTTCACTATTCAATCCATCTCCGAAATTCTTTGTGCGGTGCATGAATATTATGTCACGTCAGTGAGATTGTATTATTGAGTAGGTTTTCACTGTTTCGAAATCAGCTTCCTGTATCTACGAATCTCTTGCAAATAACTAGTCGAATCTGCAAGAGATTTTTGGAGACAATAGCTCCAAGTACAATGAAATTCTTATGCGATACACATGCGTGACCGCAACTGTAGCCAACCTAGCTAACCCGATCGGCGACTTCCCTCACTGAGTCACGGACCGGTCGACGCAGAGCGGTAAAGGGACCGACCCAGGAAAGGGGAGGCGGCCGGTGTATAAATTCACGCTTCCACCCCCGCCAGCGCCGGCGCCGGCGCCGACTTTTGTCGCCTGCGCCCTCTTTCGATCGCCGGCGCCGCGCCCTGCGGGGTGACCCACAGTGGGTCAAACCAACACCACCTACACACACAAGGCCTGAGCAGTCATTCCATATGGCCGTCTAAGAAGGCCATACACACTAAAATGCGAAGTAAAATTGTGGTTAACAGACAAAAATATAAAATTAATTACACTGTCAAGAAAGAAGAAAAGAGGTCTGCTTTCTTCAGCTGCAAGTTTGACATAAATACAAGTTTTTTTATGGCAAAAAATATGCGTACACTTTCTGTGTTCTTTTCTCGGTAAGAAGTTTTATTTGTTCCGAGCGTAAAGTTCCAACGGGTTTGCCATATTGTAAATTTGTGGTATCGGTATCAAGTCAGATGTCTAAATTAAAGCAAAACCACCATGAGGACTGTTACTACTACTTGTTTTAAAAGATAACTTTAACATAACCTTTTCTAAAACATTACTAATTTTATTTGTATTATACACTATCCGATATTGTAGTGCCTTCAAGTTTTAATACTTTTCTTACAATAATAAACACTTAGTTTCAATTCCTTATTTACCACAACGGAATTGATAATTTTATGGATTGAACTACAATCAATATGTTGAAAAAGAATGGTCTTGCCTTTTCGACCAACAATCGTCCAAAACTCCAAGTTTGCTTCTATGTTCGACTCCAGTTTGCTTCTAAGTTCGTTAAAAGTTGTGAAAGATATTTCATTTAATCTTGCAATGTTTTCTTTTGCTCTTTCTTCAATAGCAGCAAGCTGATACTCGTATTTTAAATGCAATTTCTTTTCTGGAGGACTTTCTCTGTATGACGTACTTGGGCGATTGAAGTAAGCAGGACAATTAGGCAACACAGAAGGCGTAGCTCCTCGAGACTGTCGTGTATATTTTAAAGGAAGACTGATTTTTAGTTCATTATCACAATAGAACACTGAATGCTTCTCTATTATCCATGTTCGCAAATGCAATTCACAAAGCTGAAAGTGAACACTGAACTTAGCAAGTTACACATTTCACTGTTTATCATAATTCCCTCACCTGGGGACACCTTATTCGTCATTTCCCTTATTCCCCATGATTCTCACTATTTCAACCACAGACCACATCTACATAACCACAACTCGAATGCTACGTATGCTACTCAATGTACACAACTGGATCGAACAAGTCGGCCTTCTCTAGTCGCCGTATCGGCTTTGAAAAACTCCAGTGCTCAGGCCTTGTATGTCTAGGTGGTGTTGGTTAAACGCGCTGTTCAGATGTGCAAGGGCCACTCAACAATAAAACACATCAAAACCGTACAAAATAAAAGTCCTCCGCACTGCCTTAATGCCCCTTGGTACATTTCAAATGCACAAATTTACAATGTGCAACAATGTGTGTACAAAAATGTGCAAAGGCGAATGAAATGAACTTTAGCAATAACATGTAATACCGTACTATATGAAAAAATGATCTGACGAATTGCTTCGATTTCAACTGAATCGTTTATTTCAGAAACCCGTCAAACGCCAAAATTTAAAATGCGCTTTAGCGGTGGAATATTGTTCCATGAGGTTGGACATATCGCTTATTCCATATTTACCTGAAAACTATTCATTTATTAACTGCTTTAATATTAAATAATATTTTGAGATCTGAAAAATTGGGAGACTTTTCCTCACTTTTCTCGACATGAGAAATTTGGCGTTTGACGGGTTTCTGAAATAAACGATTCAACTGATGTCACTGCAATGTCTGTGGCCGGGAGGTCTTAGGTTCGAGTCCCGACTGTGACAGGATTTTCGACACTAGTGTGTCAGTTACGTCGAATTCAGTCGCTGTCTGGAGGAGAATTCTGGGAGACCAGTAGTTTTCCGTGGTTTCTCTGATCAGCACCAGGCGAATGCCGGAGCAGTATCGTAACAAAAGGGCCACGTCCATGGTGCCCCGCTGATGGGAGATACCTGGTTGAGGAAAACCCCGCTAGCCGACGGTAGGTCGGCGCCGGGTCTTGCCATCCAGTGGGGGAAGATCACGGCCACCTTCCGAGGAAAGAATGCACTACACTTACGAAATTAATGACATTGACCGTTGACCCGTCCAGAATCAGTAACAAATAATCAATCTTCATATCGATGCAATGTTTAATCTATATTAATGTGAAATCGCAGTTTTCGAGTGAATTGAACCGACTGAGTTTAGCTCAGAGCCAGCATTGCCGCTGACTCTGCAGCGACTCTGACTAGAAAGATCTAGAGTACGAGTCCCAACGATGGCGGATTTTCGATTGTAATGTATTGTATTAACAAGCAGGAAGACCGGCGCCTTGCAGGCACCGCGTCGCAGGATTAGGGCGCCAGAGAATACTGGGTAGAGAAAGGAAGTAGAATGAATAGACGGTAGCTAGGGGCGGAGGCACCCCGAGGCATTTTGAGAACTTACACAAATCCATGGGAAGGGATGCCCAAAATGCGTGGCAGCGCGACACTCACTTGCCATGAAGTGCCGCGCGAAAGCATGATGACGGTGCGTGTCACGTGGTCTGGAAAGTATATAAGCGAGAGCGCAAAGCGCGGGGGTTGGTTTTAAGCTGAGTGAGAACCTCGTGCGAACGCACAAAACTTGCGCCCAGGGCGCTGCGGAGACGAGCTATGCTCGTAGGGCAACCCACGTGTTGGCACGCCGCTGTGGAACATTTTTTCCACTGGTGGCTGCGGTTGCCGGGTCTCTACGCTGTGCGTTTAAGCTCGCTGAGGAGTGGCGAGGGCCACGAGTCAGGCAGATTTGCCTCATTTAAGGATCGCTCCTGCGATCGGGGTATAGGCTCTATCAGAGTTGTACATAACGGATCAAACTATTTATTTGTAAATACTTATTAATAAATCTGTAAATATCTGAAACTCGTGTCTGTGATTGCTGTTGTGTTCCCACGACGTCACACGATATTAGGTGCATTGCTAGGTCGAACTCACGCCCTATTTACTAAAATTCTAAGTAATACTTGTGATAAATTGTCTCATGTATTGAGCAAAGAACACATATTCAATAATGTCAATGATTTCCAGCAGCCTAAAAAGTAGAAATCTATAAGAATATCAACTTTTGGAGGGTCTATGAGTCTCTTCCACCTTCCTGATGTTATTCTAAGGTTGATTCATTGGTAATGTAATGAGTATCGCAGTGTGCGATACAAGTATTCTATTACTTTGGAGGTGCTTTAAAAATACTTTTATTTCGACTGAATACTAATGCACTGCGTTTTGATCTTATCATCGCCTTTTTTGCGCACATTGATGTCATGAAAATCGTCTGGATTGTCCTACTAATCGAGTGGATTTGCTTTCATATTATGTAGTCTGGATTATTGAGAAGCAGCAAAACCTTGAACCCAAAATTCGTCGATTTCCCTGACGTTGGGGACAAATGTGATGCAAGAAAAGAGGTTTTTACATTCTTGTTTAGATGTCGTTCCAATATCACCCATTGTTTGTTTTTTTATCCAAAACGAGAACAATGCTTTATATGCTGATCGTAGGGTGCTTGGTCTGGTAGTGAACTACGGGGTTGCCCAACAGAAGTTTTCCGCAACGAGGTGTTTTAAATTTTCCTATTCCACTTGTACGCGTGCTGTGAAGTAAGGCAAGAATCACAGTCATGCCCTGCCATTAAGAAAAAAATTCATTATCTTCACTACTAAAAGTACATTACAGATTTATCAGAAGTGGCCCATGTCGCCAAAATCACGGCCATGTTTGCGTCAACTTTGCTCGTAGTGTAGAGTTAAATTCACACCTACCATTCTTAATGCAGTGGAATGATATGATGATCCGCCCCTTTGTTTGTCAGCTCTGGAATGTGGGAGGGGCGTAAAAGCGTTATCATCCTTTTTCTACACTCGGCAATCGCACGTGACACCCATTATTATCACCATCAGTAAAAGCGACCTTTTGGTGTACACAATTACACATCGCATGTTAGTAATCACAGTGACCTACATCTGGAACATGTAGCGTTTCAAAATTGTACTAAATAGTGCTCTGAAATGGCATCACAAGAAGTCCTAACACATGTCAAAACAAGAGAACGGTTCTTTTACATAGAGAAAATGATTAATTTCAATGCCATTTTGTGGCCTTCACTCACAAATAGATTTGTGAGAGTGGCTGTTAGGACTGTCTCAACCAGCTGTATGATGTAGTTTCTATGATGTTTGTGTTTTACAAGGGATACGTATATGAAATAGTATTCGAATGTCGTTTTGACATAGCATATATTTTTGAACAATCGTTAGCATGGAACACGTCAGTACCACTGAACGATTTGTATAATCTATTTTATTTTCTCGAGCATTCCGTCTCATTAAACTTTCAATGTAACCAAAAATAGATGTCTGAAAAGTACTTTTTAACACGCCCCGGTTTTTCGTGCTTGTTTTCCGTGTGCTAAACAGCTATTTTTACCACAGTGAGCGAAACATCGCGAAGCGTGTGTGAAACATGGCGAAGTATGTGCGAAACAACAGTGACAATTCGTAATTGTCTTTCGTCGTGACGACGTCTTTGTTTATTATTTGCAATAGTGTTACGCCACTGACTGGCATCCCCTACTTTTATACAAGTAAAGTACTTCTACTTAGTTGATATTTCATTTATATTCCTTTACTTGACGCATTGCGTTTCGCTAACGACGTGTTAAAAAATAGTATGTGCAACACAGCGCGTGGTGAGTCACACACTCGTCTTGGGACAAACTCGACTCGTGCGTGAATTACCTGTTTCGCGCCCTTGTTATGTTAACTACTATTCCGTACTCCTAAAGGTAGAGAAATAAACTTCCGAAACGAATGTAAGCAAAATTATAAATTTTCCTTGCAAAATTCCATTAACAGTTATATCATAAACACTTATATTAAATTTTACATATGTTGTAGAGTACTTTTTGAAAAGGATTGTACTACAGTTTTGAGAATTTTTTAAATTTCATTTCTCTTTTCATGGATCTACCCACTGTGCGGACACAAGCGGTCTCCAACTCCTTGCTCCCAACGCCTGCCCTGCGGTGCCCAAGGCGCACGACGGACTTTTGATGGCAGTTATTAAAAATGGCTTTGCTGGAGGGCCTGGTTTTATTGTTTCACGCCCTGGCTATTTCTCTCTCTTATATGTTTCTTTTAATTTTAGGGGGGATTGTTTTCTCTCGGATGTTACTGTAATGATGAAATGGGTGTGTTTTCTGTATCGATTCGGAATCATAATTTGTGATGTAGAACATCCGACGTTTTCAATTGTTTCACGTCCTAGGCACGGATAGTGCTTAGTAGCAACTAGTGCCGAAAGTACCCCCACTCCCTTTCCCTTACTCACGGGTTTTGAAACTCTAGGTACCTTCATTGTTGCCGGTGAAATACACGTAACCTTGTGCGCGTGCCTGTTTCCGATGTACGCCAACACGCGTCGTCCAGTGAACTACGCCTTTGCAATTACGTTAGTTGTTTTTTTGGCGCTATATTGCCTCATATTGTAAATAATGCATACGAAAATGAATCACGAATACCTTGTTTTGTAGCATTTAAATTTTGTTCAGAACGTTTAGTAATAATAATGGGACGACGGCGATCATAACAAAGGTCGCTTAACGAGGTACTATTGCGGACGCTTCTCAAATGCCGTGTGTGGACAGCACCACGTAAGTGTGTGCTGTGAGAGTCAAGTTATTTAGGTGCATCTATAAAAACCTTCAATATTTATTTTGTAACTCCATTTCATACACAATTAAATGATTAAATTTAATGTTTGATTGTAAAAATGAGTGTTTCTTTATTTTTACTTAAAGTAGTATGTCAGACTACTCTTCATAATAACGCTTCGTTCTGATCGCCTTTGTAATCTACGGGTAAGTGGTTTTAAGGACACTGTTTAGTATTTTGTTAAACGATAATTGAATTTACGTACGACACGACTTAACATTTGATACTTGTGAATTTGAGAGTTTAATTCAAATGAACTAAAATGATCATCTGGAATTTAAAGAGATTTATTTGTGAAATTTTTGTTAATTGTTTAACGCCTTTTTTAACATTTTGATAATGTTTGTGTAAAGCATAAGTTGCAATAAATGCGTTGAATGCGTTGCAATAGAGCTATCAAATATTAATATCGGTGGAAGAGCTGTGGGATGAAGATGCTATTTTGTTAACAAGTGTGCGGTGGCGTAAGTTAGGAAAGATTTGTTAACATTTTTAATTAAATTAATATTTCATGTTAAATTTTTATTGAGTTAATTTGAAATTAATGGTTTAAAGCTACCCAGTTTACAGAAATACTGTTTCGTAATTGTTTTTTTAAATTTATTTTTCGTCAAAACCAGAAATCCTGAGTGTTCACATATTGGAGAGAAAAATAATCTATGCAAGTTTCCTTGAGCTCCAGAATAGGTCCCTCTCCAATTCACCGTATTTAGTTGAATTACGAAATAAAATATCGTAACATCGTCCTTACAGAATGAACAAAGCTCTCTCTTAGTTATGAACCTGCACCGGTGCGAACCGATTGGATCGATCCCATTTCATCACTGTAGTACATGCCTGTCATGCACGATCTTGCTCTTTCATCCTCTCAGTCCGCTGCTCTCCTCGCCATCATTCCGTCGCCTCTTCCGTCCCGCCACGCCCCGCGTATTAAATAGTGTCATCCAATTAACGGGGCAGGAGTTACGCGCCGCCAGCTATAATTGGACGGCAATGAATAGGCGGTAATTAGAATCAGGGGGCGGGCGCGCGCCACACCCATTGTGCCGAAGCTGCCGCGGGCCGAGGTAGGCCGCGGCGGCGCGGCGTGGCGGCTGGGATTATTATGATTGATGATGATTTTTTCGAGTTTCCGGGCGCGTCAACTGCTTTGGTCATTAGTCCCGTTAGTGTAGTGCATGTTTTTTCGCGGGAGATGGCGGTGATCTTCCCCCGCTGGATGGCGAGATCCGGCGCCGACCTACCATCGGCTAGTGGGGTTTCCCCCTAACCAGGACTCTCCCACCAGCGGGGCACCGCCCCCAGCCGGGACAAGCTCTAAGCTCCCGACCGGTCTCCCGGAATATGTGGTAGTGTAGTGCATGTTAGTGTAAGTGTGTGTGTGTGTAAGGGGAGAGGTTGGGACCAGGAAGAGGAAGGAAAGATCGCGCGCGATCCGTGGCCCGTTCGGTCGGGTACTGCTCCGGCATTCGCCTGGTGTAGATCGGAGAAACCACGGAAAACTACCGATCAGAGCAGCCGGCCGCTAGAATTCTCCTCCAGACAGCGACTGAATTCGACCTAGCTGAAACGCTAGTGTCGAAGCTTGGCGGCTGAGGCGGTTGGACGCTGACGGAGGTGATCGAGATGTTAGCAGCGCCGTTGTAAATACAGTAAATGACGACATTCTAAACTAATTGCTGGTGTGGTCTGTTCGGATTCGGAAATGTTCGGATTATTAAAAAAAAAACACGTACGTACGTACGTACATACCGTACGTATATAAATACATTGCAGGATTAACAGACACAATGCATCGTAGCATGCGTTGTGAGAAAATGGCAATGTAGCGGCAATAACGTAGTGGCAATGTTGAGACCAGTGGAGTATGGTACGTACATAACCGAACGCATGCGGTGGTAGTTGCTATATTGTTTAGAAGATTTGAAAGACAGTTTTTGTCGCTGCTGTTAACAGGTGTTCTAGGTACAGTATTTAGAATTGAGTACTCTGCGTACAGTATTCAGAAAGATTAACACCGGGTTGATTACTAAAAGTGGTTTATTGTGCCCTTTTGCAACTATGCAATTACATCCTAACAGCGGCTACGCAGCCCAGCTCTGGTCGCCCTAAGGAGGGTAGGGGAAGGATGGCAGGCAGCGGCGACGACGGCAGATAGGCGGGCGGCGGTTCGCTCGGTTCACCACAGCGTCGATTCCCGCCTTGGTTAACCCAAAGACAACCGTAGAATGGGACACCGGCGGTCACTACGGCGCTCACGAAGAGCGGGAAACGAGCGACGTTCCGTGACCGTACACGGTGTTTATATACCGCCGGGCCAGTCCATCCCTGCGTCAGCGGGGGTGGTGTTGGCCTAGTTTGACGGCATACACAGGGGCGCGAGGGGTGGCGAGCGGTCAGCCTGCACATCTGGACACCATGCCAGGGCGACCCGGGCAGAGGGCGAGCGGGGAGGGGCGCCAGGCGGCGTCGCTGTACTACATGTTGGTTGGTGGAAAAATTGGCCATTCTCTCGTGTGGTTTTATTGAAGAAGGAGGGTCGGTATTCGACATTATTAAACCCAGTCGTTCTGAACATGATCAACCGGTAATATAATAAACTCTATCGATGTAGTGCTGGCGTAGGTGATGGAAAATGGAAAAAGACTGGTAGATCAACTTGTCGACTATCCAGAGTTTTATTCTTTAGGACGGAAAAGTTCTAGGGCCAGCGTTCTTGATTATTGAACAATTCGAATGTGATTCACTCACATATTCCAGATGCGCAGGAAGTATTGGCAGCGGTGGTTTGAAATGTGAGTTTCATTAATTCGAAGTAGACGTCGTAGGGTTTCTCGGCACCAGCCATTTGCAGATCTCGATTGTGAAATCGCTCGTCTAGGGTCGTATTAGTTTAGCCAATGATGCAATAAAACTATTGTGATATTTTTCTTAGCTGAATCCCTTCATAGGTGGAGGTTTTAGGATATATGAAGACGGTCGTGAACAATCCACAATCTGCTCTGAAATTCCTTAGAATTTGTGTATTCAAGAGAGACAGTCACAAATCGCTTTTCGGCTCTTCTAGTTGCAAATGTTAATTCGTATTAAGCGATACTGGATACACATGACTTTCTAAAGGTATTGATTATACGATTCAATTTAGAAGTTCATAAATATAATACAGTGAATGATAAATATGTTTCTAATATACTGTACGTGATATATGTTAAATGTATTGCATTTTTATGTTAAATGTATTGCAATATATCATGTCGTGTATTATCGAATATGTGAAGTAGACTGTTTGTCAACTAAGTGAAAAAAAAAAAAATATGAGCGGGCGCGACACGGACGGAGTGCTCTTCTGAAACGCCGTTCGCTACCTGAAAGATTTTTTTACGGCGGAACCCCGAAAGGATGAAATAAAGGGCGATACAAACTGCCAGACAATACCGCAAATGGGAGTACCTCCATTTGGATCCCACCGACTACAATGCAACCTCTCGAGTCAAACGAAAACTGATCACGTAGCACTCAATGTTGTTACTAAACTGCAGGGGAGTTAATGAGGAATTTCACTCGTAAAATATTGAATTAAATGTTGAAATAATAATTAATAATTAATAAATATTAATTATAAAAACTATTTTATCTGCAACATATTTACTTTAATTGTTATTTACAAGTCATATAAACTTATCTATTTGATTTTCTTGTAACTCTACTAGATGGCGCTGAAGAACAAAACTAAATATTCATGTCAAATTCAATCCGCAATACGCTTAAGTATTTTGTGAATATATATCGTTAAATAAACCGTAAGCGAAGCGTTCTAGGGCATTAAAAACTAAACTTTTGAGAGCAAAGGCTGCATGAAGAAATGTTTCTTCATACGGCATGAGAAACGTTTCTTTGATGCACTTGGATTTTATGTTGGAATTAATCTTACTTTTGCCAGCTAGCTATGTTTCCAGATCTGTGCTGTTATCCATGCCTAAGGGTAAGGGAGATATGTGGCGAGCATAATGTATTCCCATCACTATACCGAGCTTATTTAGCATGCCTGAGCGTTTTCTTTTGACTACCAATAACAGAAACTGGCACGATTTTTATTAGAAAGCTACAACTTCATTTTTGCCCTGGGTAGAAATCGAATCTGAGACTTCCTCAGATAAAGTCCTCTCGAGGGACTAAACTTGCGACATACAAAATATATTTTTATTTTAAAATTATAATTTTAAATATCAATATTCAAAAAATGTTGTAATGTTTTTGTCTAAATTTTTTGTCATTATGCTAAATGTTCTGCGAAATAAATTTGAGAGGTTTTGACTATGGTGAGAAGAGTTGAATATTGCCAATTACTTACAGAAATGTCAAAGAATTTCGAAACAAATATTCTAGCAATCGAAATTTTTGAACCAGACATTCTGCACGAAGCAGGAATTATAAGCTCTCTTTTGAAGTTTTGTGTCTGGAACTACTAATGAGAAAACTTCTATTTTTTCAAATTGGCGAAATAGAAAACTGTTGGAAGTAAAATAGTAGATATTGTGAGAGCGATGTAACGATCCCCAAATAACATAAACAAATTATAAAGTTGTTGGTCATATTTCAATGTGCTAAAATGCATAAAAATATACGAAACGTATATTTTCATCAAATGATACTATTACATGTCCATGTAATTATATCACTTGATAGAATATCGTAGCATTGTGTACATTTAAAAACATTGTATATTTTATGTAGATAAAAAAATTAAAATTTGTTTGTGACACAACAAAATTACATATAAATTATGTAGCTGTGTATGCAGACGTAATTCATTCTTTAAATGAATCGATTCTAGGATGTAAGTGATTATATATTAAATTAAATCAATACGGAAACGTTAATTTTTCACTGCTTTTCAAGAAGAGGTCATAAATATAATCAGTCTGCGAATTTACTAACTCATCCCTTTGTCGAAAACCTAGATAGTTTTCATAACAAACTGCAAATTATAAGGTGTGGATGGAAAAACGACGCAGGAAGAGACTAATTACCTTTGTCGAGGTTATCCTTAGTCTGTAAAACTATTTATACCCAGTTATTCACAGTTAGGGACAGAGACCTTTCAATGATACTAGCATTTCTGCTTCTTGTATCTAATATTTTATTATGGCATTTCTTTCTCTCTCCCCTTTGGTGTATTTATATTTACGTAGATTTTCTCTTACAAAATAAATCATTTGTCTTATGTTTCAATAATATGACAGAAAATTAATATATTTCAAAATATAATTACTGTTTGAAGTGAATGGAAAATTTTACCTTCAATTTTTGGCACTATTTCTGGCGTAATTGCATGCTTTATTACGATAGTTCCGTTTCCGACAGTAAAATGATGTAACGTAGACTTTTAGTAGTAAACACTTTTAGTAGTAACGTAGATACGGAGGCTATCGGGAATGAAAATTTACATTCATAAAACATGCATTTAAAAGTAGCATGGATTTTATTTTTGTGATTCCGCACCAATGAGTATTACGTTACAAATGATGCCTAATGAAGTAAATACATGCACATACAAAGCAATTTGTAAGCATATATTGCACGATCCCAGTTCCTCGACTACATTTTTTCTTCGCAATTCAGGTCGTGTACAAATGTGTAGCGCACTCAAGATGTACGATATGTGTGATGATACGGGTGGGTCGCGACTACAGTTTTTCGATATCGGAGGCAAATTACTCATCCGAATGGATTACCCAGACGAAGGTTGATGTATCGCACGCAGAGATCGGAAAGCAATATCGATTGCGCGGGGCGGGTGTCACCGTCGGAGAGGGAGTTATGAAGCACCACGCGTCCCGATGCACCGATATCGGCCACAGCGCGCCCTGCAAGTGGCGCCGTTTGTCGTGACGTCATGCGGTGCTGCCGGGCTTTTGACGCCCCCTGGCCAGATATCTAGTTGTTCATCGCTTTATCAACGACGGCAATAGAGGTGTTCCTCAAGATGTACATTACTGACCGCTGGGCGTATAGAAAAACCTCAACAGCATATATTAATCTGAAAACGTAAGAGGTTACATTCATAGCAAGTGGTGATGCGTGTATACAACATATACATACAAGGTTCATTAGAGATTAGAGTGTGTAATTATCAGTCTGCAACTGAACCTCCGTGGTCGAGGAAAACTTAGAAATTCTGATGGTAGCTGCAAATAATATAATAAACATACGGATTGTCATGACAATAATGGGATTATTATTAATGCGTGGATCCACATTTCCTACAATCTTTATGTTTTAACAGAATTTCTCCTTATTCTACTTATCTGGAATCACTTGGGAGATCTAAGGTAATATATAAATATCTGCATCGTACTACTCTCCACCTGATAATACACAAATATTTGAAATATTTGATATAAATCTGTCACATTTCTTTGCTTGTAGTCCATATTTCAAGTTTCTTCTGCTTCACACCTATTGCATATCGCTACTGAATTCCCGTAAATACAATTAGTCAGAAACTGACGGAAAAGAATATTCGCCCCCCCCCCTAGTCAGGGACAGAGATTTTCAAGGAATTTATGCTTCCCAAAGTTTCGTGATCAATCCCCGAAAAGTAAAATGTATACATTTAGTAACTTTATTAGATTTTTTACTAGACTGTATGCAATTTTTTGTAATGTAATATTAATACTAAATGTGATTTTATTACAATGTAGTACAATATGGTATTACTTAAATTTATTTTGAACATTTTCAGTATAAGTGCCTCTGGGATGGCTCGTGGGCAGCGTACTAGCTTTCCGTGCTGTGGTCCCAAGTTCGATTTCCGGTCCAGGCAAAAATAGAGTTGTAGCTTTCCTTTAAATGCGGTCCAGCTTTTGTAGCTGTTTCACGAAGAAAGGCTCAAGCAGGCGGATCTTGATAGTTACGGTGAAGAGAATACGTCATGTTCGCCTCATGTCGCTCTTACCCACCAAGCATGGGAATTTCACTAGGTCAGGCAAGGTAGCTGGCTGGGAAAGTTGGACTACCGACCCAATAACGCCAAATACATACATACATTTGAGTATAAAAAAATGTGACAGGAACACTTCACTTGAAAAGCTTCCGCTGTAGGTGTGAAATCTCCCTACATGATTAGATGTTCAGATGTGAAAATTATAAGTGCCGAAATGTAATAGGATTCTCGGCCATATAGAAATAAGTTAATATTACTTCAAATACATGTTTTCTTTATATGAATAACTATTATAAAGAATTGCGTTTTTTATTAATTTCTTAGTTTTTTCTTTTATAAATGTAGGTTTTATGGACTTCAGTGTTGTTTCTGATAAAAATCTGTTTTATTTTTACTTAAAACAATAGACCTTTTGTTTTGTACTTCAAATATGTTGTAATGTACAGGGTCATTCTGTATAATAATTATCCAATTACAAATAAGAATTTTATTTACAGGCGAAAGAAGTCAGTGATCCCAAATTGATTAATTTTTAATATAATTAACGATCAAAAGAGAACTATACAACCTACTTCGAAATTGTATTTCGCCATTCGTGTTTTTGCCATTATAAAGATCTCTCAGATTATTACTATATATACTATATTATAGAAGATATAGTAATATATATAGTAATATAACTATAGAAGATATATACTATCTTCTTTATAACTCTACTAGCGGAGTGACTCTAACTGTCTAAAATAAGCTTCCTGACACGACTTAACTGGTGCAAGAAGTCTCGACGGATGTTTTAAATACACCCTCACCTCTGGAGCACCTTGCGGTAACGGGTCATCCGAAATAGAGAGTCTGTTTTTAAGAATTACTTCTACTAAAACGCCTCGCAGGATCCAGCAGTCGCCGAGGTACTTTTTTTTTTTTTTCAAAAGGGAAAAGTTATCCCTCGCTTCCATTCTTCTCGGCGACTTTGTTAATTAGGCGGCACCGATTCTGCAAAGCGCGTGTATAATTAGAGATCCAGCCCCCCTTGCCCCCGCCCCCTTCCACTCATCCCTGCGCGCCCTGTGAGGGTGAAATTCATTATTTTGGACTGTCTCAACTGGCAGTTTCGCTTTCGAAAGCGAACGAGCGGAAAGGAAGGGAGAAAGAGAGGGAGAGAAAAAAGAAAACATAATTATTTCAATCCTCCGTGAATTAGTGCCGCACGATCGGCCTGGGCGTGTGAGAGGAAAGTGCCTTTTTTATTAAAAAAAAAAATCCTGCAGCTTCGCGAAGAACCCCCATCGGTGGCTGCGGGTCCACGCTCTGGGATTGTTCGCCCGCGCGCACCTGGTCCGCATCGCGGCTCCCTCTTGCTTCGCCGCGTTCGCTCGGTTCGTGTTGGGTTCGGGCTCGAAATTTTAATTAGATTCTTCCATCCACCAAGGAGGTCGAGGATAGGGGGTTCGATATTTAATATACCCCATGCGACATACTTTGTTTAGCGCTTTTATAGTATATATTGTATTATAGAGTGTGTGTGTACATATATATATATATATATATATATATATATATAGAGAGAGAGAGAGAGAGAGAGAGAGAGAGAGAGGAGAGAGAGGGAGAGAGAGAGGGAGAGAGAGAGGGGGAGAGAAAGAGAGACAGAGAGAGAGAGTATATTGTCTCTGGGATGGCTCATGGGCAGCGTACTAGCTACCCGTGCTGTGTTCCCTGGGTTCGATTCTCAGTCGAGGAAAAATATAGGTGTAGCTTTCCTTTAAAATCGTCCCAGTTTCTGTGGCTGTGTGACGAACTAAATCTGAATCGAGCGGATCTTGCAAGTTACATTGCAAAGAATACGTCCTGTTCGTTTCATGTTGCCCTTACCCCCAAGCATGGGAATTTAACTAGGTTCCGGTATGGGGGACACCGGTAGCTGGCTGGCGAAGTCAGACTAGCGACCCAAAACGACAAATACATACGTATTGTAGTATATATTATATTATTTTATATTAGCGCTTTTATAGCTCTCGTAGAGTAAATGGTCATGTCTTGTAACAGTTTTATGAAACTTTCAGAGCCCTTTGGACGAAAATATTGATGATTATATGGTGCTTGAGTGTGGCTCCCATGTAGCTCACCTGCAAATAATGTTGCTCATATACATGAAAAATGTAACAAAGATGAGTAAACTTCTAATGTTTATTTTAACATCTTGATGACATACTACATAATTTTAGTGACAATACACAATTAAGTTGATAGTACTGCACTCTCGACTCTCTCACCCAAATGAGAAAAATATTTTTAAATAATTCAGAATTTCTAAATATTTAGTTTGTTTGGTATTGTTTTTAATGAATTAGTCTTGAATGTAAACAAAAGTTGAATATGATTGTGGCGGTGTCGATCTCTTACGTCAATGAAAAACTTCCAACCTTTTAAAATTGTTTTAAACTTTTTTTCGAAAATTATATTTCATTTCTTATAGATGCGTTTAGCGCTATATTTTACTTCGAAGATAAAAAAGTTTTTTTTTAATTAGAATTATTGCGTGCCAACTTGGATGACCGAAATGTCTAAGAGCGTGTATCGACTCAGAACTTCGGTCCAAACGGGTTCCCATCCGCCAGTCGCGGGTTCGAGTTCGCCTTGAGTATGGTTGTTTGTCCTTGTTTCTTATGTATGTATTGTCGCAGAGGGCCTCGCGTTCAGCTGACCCCAAATCAGAGGAGCCCGCAAGTTTGTGGCTGTCTTAGAATATTGTCGAATTTGCATCCCATCGGGATCTAAAGGATAACCGGCTGTCAGCTGGATAAAAGGCACAGGGGAAAAATTGTGTTCTTTCTCAATAATGTTTTTTGTGGTTATTTCACGAAAAGAAATGGACAATAAAGTCATTCCCGATATTAATTTTGTTTGTATTATGTGTTGAAAATTAGATTAGTACTATAGATAAACTCTATTTATAATGAACAAAATGGCAGAATTTTACTATTGTTCTTCATCAATATTTGCTCTCCGTGTGAACTTTTTTTCATGAAAAAAAAACAAAACTTTTTTCTATAACTATTTTTAAATTTTTAACTTGACTGTTGCGATAAATTCTCCTTCAAACCCTTATGCATATTGCTTTATCATTGTTTGGCATGTTTATAAAATCATATTCTTTCAGTTAAGATGTGTTTTGTAAGCGTGTTGGCAAGCGTGATTCGCTAATGCAGAGATCGCATTCCAAATGCTTATTAACGATTTGGCGGTTTGTCTCCCGGCGACAAAGCCGTGAATCCACGCGGTCGTCACTCACACCGGTTCCCCTGGCGGGCTGCCTGAGCGGTGCGGCCCTCCGTCCATCCGTCCGCGCGACTGCTCGTCCATCCGTCCGTCCGACGCCATAGCGCGGCGTTTCCTCCGATCCATTACGCGACCTCGCCCGATTTGCAAAGCAAATGGCGCGTCCTCGCGACCGCCCCGTGCTTGCGTCGTGCGCTGCACTTAGTGGGGACTCGCAAATAAAACGCCCCGCCCCACCGCCGAGCCGTGCCGCGCTGCTTCGCGCACGTCCGGGCGGTATGTGAACGTCTGTGTGTGTGTGTGTGTGTGTGTGTGTGTGTGTGTGGAAAAGTGACAAATCACGTTCCCTTTGTCGTTTCGGCCCTCACACATGCTGCCTCTATCCGCCTGTTTGTGGTCTCCGTCGTGTACACTGTTCTCAAGACCAGAATGGAATTTTTGTAGAATAAAAAATATTTTCTATTTATTACTTTTTACGTCTTGGGAAAATGGCAATTTGAATATTTCATTCGTTAATGTTTTCTTCTCATTTCCCTCCAATATTCCGTCTTGTTTCTTTGTTTCCTGTTTCTCTTCTCATATTAATTTGAACTAGTTACTTTCTTGCTGTAGAATTCTTCCCTGGTATACCTCTATTTTAAACTTCTTTTTTTCTATAGTTAGTTCTTTTTCTATTTCGTTTCAATTTTTTTATCTCCTATCCAGCGTGAATATATTTACATTATTTTGATCTTAAGCTCTGTTACGTTCTGTGTTTTTACAGAACAGACTATATTGAATTTGTATCTGTAATCTGGTGTTTTTACTTTTGAATGATCATTGATTCAACGGCTAAGGTAATAAATGTCCCGTAATTGTAGTGTATGTTTTATTGTGGGAGGTGGCGGTGATCTTCCTCCTCTGGATGACGAGATCCGGCGCCGTCCTACGTCGGCTTGCAGGGATTTTTCTCAACTATGTATCTCTCACTGGTGTGGCACCGCCCTAGCCAGATAAGTTCACGTTGCGAATATCAAGTGAAATCGCATATGGTAGATATTATCATATTATTCAACTGAAACTTATTCAAGCTCCCGGCACGAAGATTCACATCGTCCCACATACGTTTTTATTAAAAGTCTTCGAAGTTATAATATCAATTATCATTAATTAGACATCAAATATTGTTAATATTTAGTAATTTAACATACAGGTAAGGTCCAAACATTTTATTGGTAATCACCTAATCGACTAGTTTTTATTTTTATTAACTGCATATCATTACATTAATATTTTAATGTAATGATATGTAGTTACTAAAAACAAAAACCAGTCGATAAGTTGATTGTCAATAAAAAATTTAGACCTTGCCTGTATGTTAAATTACTAAAGAAATTGAATGACAGTCAGTACCTTAAGAAGTATAACAAAAATAATGGTAATATTGTAACAGATATTTAAGATTTAACAAAACTGTCTAGATCTTTTATGATAAATTAGGGTTCCACATTTATTGCGTAACACGAGGAGGGGTACTTGTCGAAGGAGTTATGCAAACGCGTAATTGCGAAATACACAGTGAAGGAAGATGTCGCAAAGGACTTGCCGTGCGCCCTATCAGAGTGACAGGTTATCACCTGCCAACGGCAGCACGTGTGCCTGCCGCCCGTTAGCGCCCTTACCTAACGCCCGATCCGCGTGCGACGCGACGGGGCGCTCCGCCAGCGGCGCGCAGGCTCGTTAGCCGAGGCCCCGGCCGGCGCGCGCACGGCCCCCAGAGGCACTTCGCTCAGCCCGGCTGAGTGGAGCTCACTGCCAGGACTGCCGCTGTCGCGGCGGTGCCTCTGACCCTCCAGGTCCTGCCGTTTGAATCTCGACTCTTGGCGGGATTTCTCACTCTAGCTGCGTGGCTAAATCGAATTCAGCCGCTGTCTGGAGGAGAGTTCTAGCGGCCGGCTGCTCTGATCGGTAGTTTCCCGTGGTTTCTCCGATCAACACCAGGTGAATGCCGGAGCCACGGATCGCGGGCGATATTTCCTTCTTTTTCTTTGTCCTTTCCTTACTTACACACGTACATGCACTATAATATCACACTGAGACCAGTCGGAAGCTTAGAGCTTGTCCCGACTGGGTCTCATATACGTAAATAAAATTGTATTGTGTGCGATTTCAAAAAATCTCCCTTTTTATAATCATATATGCTTATTTAGATAATATAAAACGGAATTTAGTTGGTTTTCATCATTATTTTACGGAAGTTAACTAAATAAGTGTAACCCGGCAGTTTAATTCGAAAGAAAAAATCGTCTAATTAAACCTCAACCTGCTGCCAGTTTTGCTGGCCAGGCTTTGCCAAACAGCTGCCCTCGAACTGCGGTCAATTTTATTTTCTTTTATTTAATATTTGCTGAATTATTTCCATTTGAGAAGTCGGATAGCTCATTAAATCTTAATTTTCACATCACTAATTGGTTATTCTCATTTTCGCCGAAATATGACGATGATGAGTAATAAGTACAAGAGAAAAATGAAAATCATTTGTTTACCGTGATGGCACTGAATCTGCCCTTAAATTCGTACTTTCAGTTCTCTCAAGTTGTAATTTCATTGGAGATTCTATCATAGTTGAGTTGTCTTCAGTTTCGTGAAGAGCCTGTATTCAAAACCAAATGAGTGGTCTGTTAAATGATTGTCGCATTATGGACAGCCATGTTTTCGGTTCGCGGGCTTAGTTACTTTCCGCTGGCCTCTTGAAAACATATTAATATAAATGAGTTGGTCAGTCGGACATTTATCATTCTGGATTGCATCCGTTTTAAAACTATTCATATAATTCATTTATCATTGCTATTCTGATGTAAACAATGCATTCGTTGTGTAAGCTAATTGTCTCTTTGCATATAAATGATTATTTCTGACGATTAATTACCCTAGGATTTGCGTAATTAGTTACGGATCCATGTACGCCTGGTGCGATACCTGTTGACAGCTAGCGCTCGAAGCGCCTGCCTGTGCGGCAACCCGCAGCAGTGATCTGTCTCACGGGCTGCAGCTTAAGCGCCTGGCACATTACTACATGCCGGAAGAAATTGGGAGTCAACGTATGAACTGAATACATTTACAGTATAACGTTCAAAATTATTATGAAATGTATAAGTACATTTTCAGAGATTAAAAATATGCTAGGAATAATAAAATCTAGTATAATTGTAGCGATTAAATAGTTTTAAATTAACAAGGTTCTTGAGTTTAGGGTAAAAGTGACCTTTCTAAATCATATAGCCAACGTTTCAACTATTTTTGGCCTACCTTTTGGCTACGATAATACGTTTTGGAATTATTTACCAATTATGTTGGTATCGCTAGTATTGGCAAATGATACGTCTGAATGAATTGAAACGTTTACATCAATAAAGTCTACATCGATGAATAAAGGTATCAGTGAGCAGGATTTTTACGCTGTTCTGTGTTATCTCACCAACTTTACATAAAGCACATATTTTGTTCCACATTCAAGTTAAAAGGCAAATTTTGAAATATTATACTCCGCAAATCTGTAAGGTGATCTCGAGATTGAGCAACCTCTTGATAGAAATTAGATGTGACACGGCAAGTGATAGCATGATGGCAGTTTACGCGCTCTCCTCGCACCCTTGAGCAGGTTTAATGGTGTGTGTATATATATATATATATATATATATATATATATATATATATATATATATTGTGACGGACCGGCGATTCGGTCCTATTCTACAGTAAATTTGTATAAGGGGTCAGGTATTCTTTCTTGCGAATGGGCTCTGAGTGCATGCACAAACAATGAAAAAAAATTACTTTTAATGTAAAAACACAGAGTGCTTTATTCCCAGAAAAGATAATAGATATTACAAAAACATCGTTCCATTGAATGTGTAGAAGGTAAACAAAATAATGGTTAGCATTAATAACTTTCTCACGATACTGACAAACATGAACAATTTTCTTACTAACTACGTAAATATTGCTAATGAACACTTTCTTTCTGTCTTAACTTTACACTTCATACTGTAAATGGGAGCTCCCTTTGCATGCACTGATTCATAATCACCTCGTTATTTCAATACTTATTCTATTTACAGACAATGTGTACCCTTCCAAAATACCCTTTCTATTCTCCACATCAAATTAGATTATTTATCATTACATGGCAAATCCCCTCATCTAATACCCCCTCTCACAATCGTCTACTCCATTTCCCGACTCACTTGATTCTTTTACCGCCTAATAATAAGTCCCTTCTAGTAACAGTCTTACTGATTTTGCTGCGTATGAAATTCCTTCGAGCTCACCAACTCCGGATGCGCTAGCGCGATGTGACGAGTCGGGGCCGTTTCGCCCGCCACGTGGCCATGGCGCTTGCCCCCGCCGCTTCTACCCGGCCGCCGGTGCAAATCCCACGCCGCAGTCGTGCTTCGCCGGGCACGGCGATGTCCACTCGCCGCCAAATCAGCAGCCGTCCTGATTTCCAGTTCTTCCAAATTCGTTTGTTAAGCCCGCCGATGCTGTATCGCTATGTTCGTTTCACTCATGCTGCCTTTGCCGTACACGTGTCTATACACTCATCACTTTCCTCGCCTCACGCCGTTTAATCTTTACTGTACATCACTTAACTCGAGTTCAATTAATAGTTCTTACTGTTTCTCATTGTCCTACGTTTCGATTTCTGTTCGATGTCTTCGGATTCCTCTCAACTGGTTTTCATCACCGCCATCATTAGCTTTCCGCACTACCGCCCGTTACTCTTCCTCTTCGACGCTACCTTCCGACAGCTCTCGTTCCCACGATACCCTCCTCAACTGTCGAAGTCTCGTACTTCGCGTTCGTTTCGTCTCGCTGATGCTGTTGCATAGTATTGTTTTTCTAATATATTGGACATCTGAACAATTTATTGATTTTCAACGGACGGTAAGAACGTTTCGAAGATATTTTTAACTGGAATAACGGGAATAGTTTCCGTAAAAATATCTAATGCAATTTGGATTAATCAGTTGCAGGTAGCGGAAAGTCGGACGTGGAAATAAAGGTTTCCATCTGTTTTCCAGCGCTGCGCATTTGAAGGCTGTTTCTGCTTGCGCGAGAGGTGTGTTGTGCGTGGAAGCGTGTTGTCGATTCGGTGGCATTTATTCGGCCCGACGCCACGACTGGAGGAAAGGGCATTGAAGGTGCCAGGAAAAGGGTACGGAGAGAAATCGGGAAGTGAAAGAGCCTCTGAAAAATAGAAAGAAAGAAAAAACAGAAATAAGAAGAAAACCTCGCCGGGGTGGCGAAACACAGGAGATCTTATTTTTCAATGCTACAAGGGCCTTGGAGTAACAAATGAGGTAGAAGGGCTTCCAGAGCAAAATACACTGGTGGAGGGTGAATTCTGAAGGGGAACAAAAGAAACGTTTGAAATGCGGAAGTCAAAATGGAGCAGAAATAAAAACGAAAGTTAGCAGTGCCAGATTGACTGTGGCTAATGAAGCAATTTGACTGATTAGTTATTCCAGCTGCGTCAACTACTAATGTCATTAGTCTTGAAAATGTAGCGCATGCTTTTAGCAAGGGAGGGGTGGTGATCTTCCCTTGCTGGATAGTGAGGTCCGGCTCCGACCTACCTGTTAGCTTTGCAGGGTACCGCCCTAGACAGGTCTAGCGCTTAAGCACCCGAATGGTCTCCCGGAAAGCGTTTTAGTGCGATAAGGGGTGAGGATAAGAGAAGGAAGAGGAAGGAAAGTTCGCGCGCGTTGCGTGGTCCGTTTGTTAGGGTACTCCTGGTATTGATTGGTTAAACTACTGAAAACAATGGATGAGAACAGCCGGCCGCTAGAATTCTCCTTCAGACAAGCAGCTGAATTCGATTCAACTATCTAGTTAATGTCGAAAATCCTACCACCGTCGAAACTTGAACCCCAAGACCTCCCTATTACAGGCAGTGCAGTGACATCACTTGATGCTCTGAACCTCTTACAGCGGTCCAACCAATTGGAGTTCGAGAGGAACGGTTATTGCTGATATGATAACAGAAATATAGGAATGACTACAGAACTTAATATTTTCAATAAGAAATTTTATTTGAAACGAAACAAATGTCCAAAGAACAAAATTTATTGTCAAATAGAGTCGTAATTAAAATCCAAATAATTCTGCGACTAGTTTTTTGTTGTCTTGTTTGTCTACATTGAGATCTGTAGTGAGTGAAACTTTCTTGTTGATGACACCAGTATGGAAAGCGTTATCTGTAACAGTTGTGCAGAGATTCCCTACAGAGCGAGAGCAGGCAACAAAATTGAGAGTCATTTGTTCGGGGCCGGCCCGCCCTTGGCACATTTGTGTCGCTCTTATTGCGTTCCATTGGCTGTCACCACCAACGGAAAGGACTTTTCACCCTGACACCAGCCTTAATTCTGTTTTTATGTTTTTCTCTACGGAATGCCTTTTTGGTTTTATTTACCGTAACCTTCTAAACGTCTGATACGCTTTATTTTTTTTAACTTTCTACATACTTTTAATCTTGATATGAAATTTTAATGTGCGAACTCTTTGTGAAAGGACATTGTTAGCCTTTCATCTCTACATGTTATCATTGCTAGTTGATTTTTGATTCATGGGTGCAGTATTTCTTCTGAAAAGATAAATTCTTACCTGAACGATACGAATGTTGGAGATAATTCCATTAATTATTTAAAAGTGCAACAAAATACTTATTTGGTGAATAATATAAAGCAAGTGTTGGTACAGTAGATAGTGGGATATGTGGTAGAACTTAGATTAATTAAAACTGACGAAATGTGAATTATATTGGATTTTCACGTTTAGCCACAATTTCCTCTTCTGATAAGAAAATATTAAATTTGTTGAAATGTTGCTTCTCGTATGCTTGCCTGGAAGAACATTGGAAATAACTTTAGAAACCAGGAAATGTTCAATTATTGTTCACTTTATATTGTAGTAAACTGTTATCCATTTGCATATCAATTTTCTTGATTAATAGATTTCATGTTTCCCGGTGCCCAACTGATGTGACCATTAGTCCTGAAAGTGTAGCACTCATTTTATTCCGGGTGTTGGCGGACTTTCTCCCCCGTTAGATCCGCCGCCGCCCTACTCGTTCACTTGCAAGGTTTCCTTTCCCCCTTTTTTCCGCCAGCCTGAACAATCTCGAAGCTCCCCTGAGGTCTCCCGAGAAGTGTGTGTGTGTGTGTGTGTATGTGTAAGGGGAGAAGAGACGGCAAGGTTGTAAAAGGAAAGATTGCACGCTGTCCATGGCTCGTTACTTTTAGATATTTCTCTATTTTCCTGCGATTAATAATGCCCAGAGTAGCCGACCAGTAGAATTCTCCCCCAAATGGTAGTTAAATTCAACGCATAACTATTGGCATAACTATTTAGCCAGTGTCGAAAAATCCGCTCCCGTCGGGACTCGATGCCTAGGAACTCGCGGTCACAGACTCGGTAGTGGCAACAGAAATGCATGCCTCTACCGAGTGCAGCCGGCTATACCGAGCCTACCTCTAACAGTAATGACGTGCCTGCCAATCGATTGTAAGTAAAAGTGTGCTTTTTGAAAATTGAATGGTCTGGCATTTCTGGATAGCAGTCTAATAAATTTACACAAAACTACTTGAAATGCGAAATCAGTAATTACATATATGTGTGCAATTCATCACTAAGTAGTATACATCAGTTACAAAAGTCTTGTTAATTAGTAGTAAGAATTCCACATATAAGCTTCCTTCTTTTCTTTTTGATTCGTCACTTGATTTTCACTTTCTTTCATCGGGATCTGAGATATTCCTGAAAGAACACTTCTTCATTTATTTCATATGCCTATCTACTCACAGCTGCTTGTCAAATTATTAAATTCTACAGTTCATAAATAAAAAACGTCTGGAACATACTATAATGTGTAAAATAATAAAGCGCCGTTCGCTGAACAAGTCTTAGAGGCGGGTTGACTTCCGTGACAGTAGCGGGAATGCAGCCGACTCATATCTCGCGCAGAGATCCTCAGCTTTTTTTTTCGCATTCACTTACGAAACCGTCGCAGTATCAAAGTGACGGTTATTGTGTTTCCGGTTTCTTTGGCGACGGATTCGCGCCCATTGTTCCCTCGTCAGCGAGCGCTCGTCTTCTCTCCTCGCCCCCCCTGCTCCCCCGCGAATGAAGTTGCCTTCGACCGGGAGCTGTGGCTCAGTGCATCAACTGATGCTGCCGTCCTCTGATGCACTGCCGCGCCTCTGACCGGGAGGTCCTCGGTTCGAGTCCCGAAGGCGGCAGGATTTTCGACACTAGCTTTTCAGATAGGTCTGGAGGAGGAAAATTCTAGCGACCGGCTGCTGTGGTCGATAATTTTCCGTGCTTTATTCGATCAACACCAGCCGAATGCCGGAGCAGTACCCTGACAAACGGGCCGCGGACCGTGCGCAATCTTTCCTTCCTCTTCCTTGCCCTATCCTCACTCCTTACACACACACCTACACTAACTACACTACCTCACAGAGAGAGATCGGTTGGGGACTTAGTACTTATCCCGGTTGGGCCAGTGCCTCACTGGTGGGAGATACCTAGTTGGGGAAACCCCGTTAGCCGACGGTAGGTCGCCGCTGGATCTGGCCGTGCGACGGGGCACCACCACCAATATGTAGTAGTATAGTGCATGTTAGTGTAAGTGTGTATGTAAGAGAGGATTGGACAAGGAAGAGGAAGGAAAGATTGCGCGTGGTCCGCGGCCCGTAGGGTACTGCTCCGGCATTCGCCTGGTGTTGATCGTAGAAAACACGGAAAACTACCGATCAGAGCAGCCGGCCGCTAGAATTCTCCTCCAGGCAGCGACTGAATTCGACCTAGCTGAACAGCTAGTGTCGAAAACCCTGCCGCCATGGGGAGTGGGAACCTAAGACCTCCCGGTCAGAGGCGCTACAGTGACATCAGTTGATGCAGAACTACCGCTCCTGGTCTTCATTTCGGGGAGTGGTGGTAATCTACCCCCGTTTGATGGTGCGATCCAGTGACGATCCATACCTCGGCTAGCGGCGTTTTTCCCAACCAGGTATCTTCCACCAGCGGGGCACTACCCCATACGGGAAAAGCTCTAAGCTTTCGACTAATCTCTCGGTATGTGTGGTAGTGTAGTGTAAGTGTGTGTAAGGGGTGAGGATAGAACAAAGAAGAGGAAGGAAAGTTCGCGCACGATCGTTTGCCCGTTTGTTAGGATATATCACCGGCATTTACCTGGTGTTGATCGGTAAAAGAAGAAAAACTACCGATCAGATCAACTGGCCGCTAGAATTCTCCTCCTCCACTCAGCGTCTCTAGGACCTTCCGGTCCTCCACTAGGACCTTCCGGTCAGAGGCAATGCAGTGACATCAGTTGATGCCCCGAGCCATCTATGTCAGTTAGTCATGGTGTCAGCGGCGTCTCTGTGTGGTGATTTAAAATTGTCTTCCGGCCACTGAAAGTCTGCTGAGTCACAATACTATGATATAGCATCCGTGGTACTCTGTTTTTGTGAAATCGTAAGCGGATTCCCTCCAGCGAAATAATATCCGGGCCGGCTGGAGAGGCCGTTAGTTGGGCTGTACCAAGAGAAACCCTTCCCTGTATCAAAGCGAAATGGTGAGTTTCATGTTTTAGCATTGGTTGTATTGCACTCAGTGTTTTCTAATGTCACCTCTTTTATCTTGCACATCGATTTAACTGTCACCTTTTGTACCTAATGCATGCATTATGTGCCAACATAATGTCTCTCTTCAGCTTGTTAATGTGGATAATGCATTCTAAAATAGGACAGTGTTAAGCCCCTGACTCTTCGTCGCACCTGGTTAATATTTCTTTAATAAAATAAGAAACGAGGGCGATTATCAGATTTTTTGCAGAAATGTCATCTTCCTAAAAATCAGAAACCACATCTCGCGAATCCGAAAGCCCTTATATCCTTGTGCAATATCTGATCTCTCATTATTATGTGCCTAAACCCAATTATGAAAGTATTCTGTGATTCACAATTACGCAGTTTTCACTAACGGCACCTTCCAGAATAAAACTGTTGAGGACGTCTAGGCGACACTAGTAAGCATGTCCCTTTTGGCTTTTATGGAGATTTTTTTAACTGCTGTCTTTACTCTAGAGTGAATTACGGAAGGGGCGTTTGAGGTGTGGGGTGACTTTAATAATTTATTCATTCATTCATTATTCGCCTCCCGATTTTCAGTCAAGTATTTGCTTTCCTGCATGGATTTTTTTTCATTTCGAATGAGGCAATCCATTGTAACTCTCGCCTTGGCTGAAGGCGGAACGAAGCAACGTCCTCACACAGTTACAAATACTGTATTTGTTAATTAGATCGTTGGTAAAATAGATACGTTCTAATATATAAGTAAATAAAATATGTTTTTTGGTATCAATACTATATATTCTAGCTTAATATATTTTCGATAGCATGGCGGTCATCGTCATAGCTATCTGAAAAGTTACAGGAATACATAAAATATAAAAATTTAAATTATACAAATTATTTACAAATTGTTATACACAAAGTGTGGTATGCGCAACCAAACTGTACTTGTGACTTGTACTGTATTTGTGACGTGGACGTGGTAGTATTGGCGAAAATGTTGGAGGTCGTGCGAGCAAAGGCGATTGTGAGGGCGGTGGGGACGGCTACGGAGGCGGCGGTTTCGGTGGCGATGTCACAGAGGGAATCTTCCCCCTTGCGGGGCTGCCCTAACATTCCGAGGGTGAAGTCTCTCCGGGGAGTTTATTAAGGGGAACGCCGAGAGATCTTCATGACGCCGCTGCCCTCGCCTTTGCAGCTCTTGTCTTTGCTCCGCTCCCTCGCCGCAACGCGGTGCGCCTCTTCAAAAGAAGCTTCCTCGCTAGTTGTTGCGGAGTGGTCCTTTAGAGTGCGGTTCACGTTATTTGTTTTCTTTTGTGTACGTACAACACATTACCTTTGCGGTATATTTCACACACCGAGTCTAGTGGCACGAGTAGCTTTCAACCAATTAAATCCAGCCGGATTAAATAATTAAGCGCTTTGGAGGTTACATGAATTAAAAAAAAACATTTTATGTCAAAGGCAGACTCATGAAAGTTTTATAATTGTTTTACAAGCATGTTATATTTAATATAGTATTTGTTTACCCCGTTACGGGAATCATCTGTGCGTTATTTTTAGTAACAAGAAATGGACAGATATTTTACAGTATTGACGTTTCACTTACGGCTTTCAAAAGACCTTGTAGAAATTTTTTTACTTTGAGGAAAGAAATCTGGCTATGAGAATTATTTCTGCTGTTATAAACCGTTTTCAGTATACTGTTAGCAAGTTTTTTTATTTTTTTAATATCTCCTTATTTTCTTTCCTTTTAATAATTCATCATAAAAGTATATGAGACAAACCACCTTGGAATAAATAGTAATCATCGTGGATTGTATAGTTACATTGGCGCTCCATCGACCGCCTTTACAGTTTAATCTCCTGTATTTGCGCCTTACAAGCATGTTGTACATCTCTGAATGTATATTCCGCTTTCTGTTTTATTTCTCTGCCTCTGTAGGCTTCTTAGATTTTTTTCTTTATAACCGTCTTCTTACAGCATTACGAATCGTTTCTTGCGAGTCATTGTGCCTAATGTAAAACTAGTGATGGTAGAATTTAGCATTTTAAATTTTTAAAAATCTCACTTTCCAAACAGAGATATAGCATTTTCTACCATCATAAAATTTAAGATTTAGCATTTTGTAGCATTTGTTGAGGTAATTACTATTCATGGACGACTCTTTGAAATAAAATACTTTATTATATTACTTAATAAAAATTGATACTTTTTACATTTTCCCATTAAAATCAGGAAACAAGGGAAACTAATTTAATATTTCGCCAGTTGTGAACTTAAAAGTTCTTAAACTTAAACAAACATAAAAGTGTAAAAAGCGCAAGAAGTAACGCGTGCGCCATAGGCATAGGGCCTTCCTCTTCTTCCCGTAACCTCCGTACAGGGAACTGAGGAAGGTGGGACCCCTTGAAATACCCTTGAGTTCTCAGGCTTTCAGGATCAGTTTTTTTAAATGTTCCTTTTGTTTTTTACTTTCTTTTGACTGTCAAATCTTAATTATAAAATAATAAACACGCCGTTCTCACATTTTGTGTTTTTAAAGATCGATGTGTTGTCTCGAATGTCGCATCCCTAGTTAAAGAGCAAAGATTAAGGACACAAAAAATGCAATTTAGCTATCATATCGCAGATTCACGGCCATTTCGCACTTTGTATATGATTTCGCATTTTGTGATATACTTTGTATTTTATCGCAGGTTGAAAACATTTAGAAATATACTGCCCCGACCGTCTAACATGCAAGTTCTAACTTTTTTAGCGTTTGGTAACATTTCACAGTTTTAGGAATTGCTGAAATGTACCCTCTATCTACTTACGGAATGGATGGTTTTTCGCGTGGCCCTAAGGACGAGGAAGGCGGGAGCGTTCATGGTCGGTTATTTGAGGTCGGACTCAGGAGTTTGCCTGGAATTATTGGGAGAACCCAGAACAGTGGATCCCTCGAATTCTCAGCCAAGTTTGTGGCTTCCTCAAAACCATCAGTGTTAGAAATCTTCCACTGTCGGAACCTAAACCTAGGATCAGGCGGTGACCGAATATTCTTATCTATTTTTTTTTTAATTTAAGGTCGCATTATCATTAAGTCACTAGCGTTCACTGCTGGAGTTAACGTTAGTTGGTAACTGTGAAGACGAAACTAAATGATGGTGATAAGGAGTGAAAGGACGAACACAAATACAACCATGCCCGAGGTAGGACTCGAACCCGGGACCTTTCGGTTCGAGATCGCTACGACACTACTGCCTTAACGATCTCGTCCACCGGATCGGTCGAATATTCTTTGCGACTAATACTAATGCTCCTAGTTTTAAACTACGACGGTTGGGGCAAATGTCATGGCAACTATTTTTTTTTTCTAAAATGTTATCGGATTTTGACTTCTTGTACAGAATTTTATTCGTCGAAACAAAGAAATGCTGTTCTAATGGGTGTTCACAACATCAGATGGCTATGTAACTATCAATTAGCACAGAGAATAATGTGGAATCAATTGTGCTGTGCGAGATGACTGTAACTCGTTCCGAGTAGCGCTCATACACGAAGACAGCCGGTCTCCATGGAAGAAATGCTCGAGAATGACTCAGGGAATTGGTGGAAGCTGTTGGGAATAATGCCCTTCCATTCTGGACAGTCGCGAGAAGGGCAGGAGAGTTTCTGCGAAGACGCATTGCTTCCAGTGATCAGCAACGCACGTGATGACCTGTGAATGTGCGCACCGATGTGGCACGTGCGGTAATCGAGCATCTGCCTAATCGGGTCTTTAAAACGGGTATGTAATGCTGGTAAAACGGATATGGAATGTCGTGAACTCATTTATACAATAACGATTTGGAATATGGAATCGTCAGTACTATCATTTCGAATACCGTAATAATTATGAGAAAGCCAATTTTGGTATATTGGTTAATATCCTCGCACTTAGTTCATACTTCGTCCTTTCATGTATATATTTCAAATTTTCCACCCGTGCTCGTATTCACACAAAAATATAGTTGCCGTGGTTATACCCTCACCTTCGTATATTTAATTGTGAGGAAAGTACAATAACGATAATTTTTACCCTCCACCGACTTCATTTCTCCCCTTCGCGCTCGTGAATTTTTAGTTAATCTTTACGTTGGTGATTTTCTCTAGAATGACAAAGACTCACAAGACACACGTTTGTGACGCAAGCTACGAATCCTTCGCAGCAGCTGAAGCTGCTAAGAGCATTTCATTCGCCGGCGTCTTCTCTCGAGGCGCATATCCGCTTTGGAGACGTGATGCGAGGGTTGGGCACAAGTCCAACATTGCGTCGTGGTTGTCGTTCCCACGTCGCCGCCTTCCCCGACGTTGCCCTCGGTGTTTATCGAGTCTTCAAAAGCTGTTTACCGTCGTAGTGTAGTCAGTCGCTGAGAGTATTAGAATATGCGAATAGTGTATGGATGTGTTTGCTGCGGCGATAAACTGCCTTGATAATTGTTTGAAGTGATGACACTTTAGGGAGCAACGTAAAGGAAAGCGACGAGTGACGTCGGTACGACAACGTGACACCTCATCCGAGGCTGTTCTGACGAAATTTGGACCGCCATTTCAGGGTGGAAATGCGCCGAGACGCTCAACCCTCGTTCGGACAGGCGACAGCTTGTCGAATGCCTCTAGGCACTGCAAAATATATGGTTTCGCAATGTTAGATCGTGTTTATAAGCACTATTTCGTTTCGTAAATCAATTGATTGATTGATTAATTTTTTCGTGTTTCCGAGTTCGTCAACTGCTTTGGTCATTAGTCCCGTTAGTGTAGTGCATGTTTTTTCTCGGGAGATGGCGGTGATCTTCCCCCGCTGGATGGCGAGATTCGGCGCCGACCTACCGTCAGCTAGTGGGGTTTCCCCCTAACCAGGACTCTCCCAACAGCGGGGCACCGCCCCAGTCGGGACAAGCTCTAAGCTCCCGACCGGTCTCCCAGAATATGTGGTAGTGTCGTGCATGTTAGTGTAAGTGTGTGTGTAACGGGAGAGGTTAGGACAAGGAAGAGGAAGGACAGATCGCGGTCCGTGGTCCGTTTGTTAGGGTACTGCTCCGGCATTCGCCTGGTGTTGATCGGAGAAACCACGGAAAATCGTAAATCAAGAAGGTACATCCCGTTCTATATATCAGAATCGGTGCATCACCGACGTGCCACAAAACATACTTTATATGAGCTCCATCATTGCCAAGAAGTTATAAGAAATGCAACTGTATCTGTATACTAACATATGAGTTTGTATTGTTTTTTGGTACCTGATTACGGAGTTAGTCAGGTTCTCGAAACGTTGTTATATGCACTTAAGAGATGGCTGACTGTCCGTACGTGGCGCGACAGCCCGGGTACTGGCCTACCAGCAGCCTCCCGGCTCCGCAGTCATGGGTTAAGGGGGTACGTGTTAGCGTGAAAACATCCCCACGCCGTATTCTGGTCTTCTCAAACTGAGAAGTGAGTTTTCTTATCGTCACACAACAACATTAACTAGAACCTTTCAAGGAAAATGCACAGTGTAATCTTGTTCTGACTGGGAATCGAAACCGGGATCGCGTCATGGAAACGAGCACGCTGATCAATGAGGTAAACCGCTAGGCGCTTTATAGACGAATGCTTTAAAATTTGAAATAATATATATATATATATATATATATATATATATATATATATATATATATATATATATTTGAGTAATTATCTGCATTAAATTATTCACTCAATTTTACTGTGTATAAATATATGTAGGACCATATTCAAACTAATCTAACATTGAAATATATTTGAAGCAAATAATATAAAATTTAATAAATAAAATAAATAATAATAATAATAATAATAATAATAATAATAATAATAATAATAAAGAAAATTGTATGAAATAAAATTACAATAATTATTAACGTTGAAATATTACAATATTGTTTAAATAAATATTTAAATAATATAAAAACAACAGTTTATTTTTCAATTCTACTTTAAATTAAAATTATTAACATAAAAGAAACAACGCTCATATAATTTGAATTGTATAAAATTTCCAGAATGGTTTGCTAATCGATTTTCTCCCTTTCGAGGTCGAAAGAACCTGCAATAGAGATAATGATTACATAATAATTTATTGTTTCTATTTGTTCTTGCGTGCCTTCATTAGATGAAGGTTATGTGTTTGTTCAATGAGCAATTGTGAGCATTTTCTTCCTGCAATGTTTTTGATTAGATAGTTTACTCTTCTTGGGCATATTTTTACATTCTCTAATAAGTGCGTATTGAGTTAACGTCGTGTTGTTTTCATTGGGGAGAAATTAGAAATCCTGGACCTTCTGTTATTTTTATTCCCTTTTTTTCAGACGTGTACAAATGATTCCGCTTCTGCGTCTGATCAAACGACTTCGCTCGTCACCGTAGTGATTTTCTCGCTTTGTTAAATGATCATTTTATTTTCACTCACTGTTCTATACTATTCAAAATGATCACAATTGACTAAACCAGGTTTTGGAAATCATATAACCTTAATAACGATTCTCTCTTTGACAGGTTGGCTTGCTAATGTGTATCGCTTCAACGTAACTGCGAGGGTCGCGCCATGATAGGCCAGCTGACGTCACGAAGCGCCGCCAGATGCTCCAAGAGCAAGACGATGGGGGACAGACGGGGAGAGGGAGGGGGAGGGGGAGAGGCCATTGAAATTAATGGGACGCGTCTGGGCACAATTACTCTCTCAGGAGGGGTGAGCGAAAGGGGATGAGAGGGCTTGCGTTGAATTTCTCCCTAAGAAACGCTTCTACTTTTGTTCTTGTATTTTCTTTCGCGTGAGACACTGAAAATCGATTTGTAAGGAAGACAAAGTTGCGCCACTTGTTGGGGCAGTGTACATTGTTGAGGTATTGAATTACAAATGGCGACTAACATTGTTGAATAATCAACGTAATGGGGAAAACAGTTGTACGGAATATTTAGTGGTACATGTCAGCAAAGATGTGATACACTGTAGTGGTATTTTTATTAACTTGTATCCTACTAGACTGTTCCAGAAAATTGATACTGCGGTGAAAAAATGGTCTGAGGGTCTAAATTATTTGTGCTTAGTTTCAATGATTGACGTTATGTATGTTATTCATCATTTACATTATCTCCTAACCTTCATTTCGGTCTTCCTGAAATATTGTAGTGAATGTTAGGGAATACACCTGATCTTTTTGTCATATTTTCCCTGTACCATCTTATAGATAAAGAAACATTTTAACTACTTTTTTTACTGCTTTAAGCCACAGACTTCCAACAATCCCTACGTCAATGAGTATATTAATATAAGACTGAATATCGTGATGCACGTGTGCTCTTTTAAATGCGTAGATATTTTTCTTTAGGGAAAAATTCATTTCAATTATTTGGTTTAGTTTATTAGACTCAGTCCTAAAAAAATAGTTACCCAGGAACTCGAAAAAATTCGAAAAAAAAGGTATCGATTTTGAATGAAATGATGCGAATATTTGATTGTGTTATTCTCATACTGCGCGTAACGAATGAATACTCATACTCAGTGAGTTATAGCTTACGACAGAGCTCACGTGATGTGAAAACTAGAAAGAGGCCTCCCACCCTTAAATATTTGTGATTTACTGGTTGAGTTATGGAAAGCAACTTTGTTCATATCTTTGATATGTAAAGAATGCTGTACTGTTTACCCGAATATATTATACTGATCTGTGTTATATATATATATATATATATATATATATATATATATATATATATATATGATGTGAAGATTATTTTCGTTAAAATATTTTTCTACCCCTATTGTATAATTCTGTAATTTGATTGCTGCAACCCTTTGCACGATACTCACTTCGATACAGATTTCATTATCATACTAAGTCATTATATTAATTTCTTGATCAATCACAGAGACGTTTACGAACCAAGTATTGACAATAATAATTGAGAATCGTTCTAGATAGTGTTTCCTTTGATTGTGTACCCTTGCAAATTTAAATGCAAATATTGAAATGCAAAATTGCATTTAATATTATATTATGCTTGTCAGTTTTTATTTTATTATTAGCATTTTTTAGGTGGAATATTATTTATAATAAATTGAAACATAATTTCACTTTGATCCTATTTGACTACCGCAGTGGTAAACCAAAGCCGCAGTGGGAAACTAAATTATAAACTTTATATTATTTTGTTTGTAATGGAATCTCGCTCAAATTGAATATGGTTCCCGCAACATTAACGCCCTTTCTAACCTGACAAACAACACAAAACAACTATTTCCTTAAATTATGTTTATTCACACCAAAAA